>CM053417.1:7295102-7333920 GCA_028644305.1 Xerus rutilus
ATACCATTGGTCTACATGTCTATTTTGATGCCAGTACCATGCCGTTTTTGTTACTATAGCTTTGTAGTATAATCTGAGGTCAGGTATTGTGATGCCTCCTGCTTCACTCTTCTTGCTAAGGATTGCTTTGGCTATTCTGGGTCTCTTATTCTTCCAAATGAATTTCATGATTGCCTTTTCTATTTCTATAAGGAATGACGTTGGGATTTTTATTGGGATTGCATTGAATCTATATATCGCTTTGGGAAGTATGGCCATTTTGACAAAATTGATTTTGCCTATCCAGGAGCATGGGATATTATTCCATCTTCTAAGGTCTTCTTCAATTTCTTTCTTCAGTGTCTTGTAGTTTGCGTTGTAGAGGTCTTTCGCCTATTTGTTAAATTGATTCCCAAGTATTTTTTTTTTTTGAGGCTATTGTGAATGGGATAGTTTTCCTAATTTCCCTTTCAGAGGGTTTATCACTGCAAATTCTATATTTTTATGTGTATAAAGGTAATCTGGTTATCGCCCCAAAGCTCCCATATTGGTTCCAGAGACGGGCACACTGGCCCATCAGCTAAAAGTGGCCTGATATTGTAAAAAGGTTTTATTAGAGCACTACTAGATCCATTCATTCAGGTATCATCTATGGCTTTTTTCCAGCCTATAAAGGCAGAGTAAAGTAGTTGAAATAGAGACTGAGTAGACCATAAAGTCTGAAATATTTAGCCCTTAACAGACCACAGTTTATCTCTGTATTAGGCTAATTTAGATGGTCCTCCATGTAGATCCCTCCCCAAACTGTGGCTTCAAGGAGCATAACCACCTGGTATAGATGAGGAGCTTTCGGTGATCAATGGGCACAGAAGCAGATTTTACTTTTGATAAATCTGTCAGCCCTAGTAAATTGCTTAAAAATTATATACACAATATGTTTTTGTTGAATTAATCTGTATTAAAAGTAATCTCCCATTTTATTTATTCTACAAATATCAAGGCCACTGTTATAAAACTGAGGATATAGCATATAATTATGTGATAATTTGTGCCCAATATTTCATCACAGCTATGTACTTTATCTTATTTTTCAAGTGAAAATAACACCATTTGTCCAATATATATTACCTTCCCATATATAAAGAAAGCCAGTGAACAATAATAAAATTGTATCTAAGGCTATATTTGGAAAAGCAAAAGCAGAGTTATAAAATTCTGCTGAAATTTTTATAGTAGCTTTATTTTACATGAAGATTTGCATGCTGAATCCATAAATAACTCCTCCTATTTCTAGTTCCAATCATTGTTGACATTCACCTTGACTCTTAGTATTCATTCATCAGACATTTAATCAATTAGCCTCTGAGGTGTGAACTTTGGGAAATGGTGTGGCTTTCACAGTTCACATGCCCTATCAGATTGCAGAAAAAGGAACTGAGGCTGAAGGACCAAGCTCTGTGTCTAAAATTCTGATGAAAGACCTTGGTTTGTCACTTCTAGGAGGGTCTGTGGTTTAGAGATGATAAAGGATAACAGGAAAACGCCTGGGGAAATAGAGAAGCCTAGTGTTTGTTTGTTTGTTCGCTTGTTTTTATGGGAGAGATGAAAAGAAAGTAATTCATGGAGGACAATGTTAGAATTGGGGAGGGGTAGGCTCCCCAATCAGAACACTAAATAATGGTTACCGGGGGTTAAGCAATAAGTTTCCCAAAATCATAATCAAATATTAGTAATGGCAGGTGATAGTAGTGCTGTTGACTCTTGGAAATAGGGGCAGTCTCTGATTCACCCACCAGGAGATGAAAAAGAAGATACAATGTGGGGAACACTGAACAGAACTGAGATCTTCAGCCGGGCGCGGTGGCTCACGCTTGTAATCCCAGCACTTTGGGAGGCTGAGACAGGAGAATCGCGAGTTCAAAGCCAGCCTCAGCAACAGCGAGGCGCTAAGCAACTCAGTGAGACCCTGTCTCTACATAAAACACAAAATAGGGCTGGGGATGTGGCTCAGTGGTCGAGTACCCCTGAGTTCAATCCCCAGCACCAAAAAACAAAAAAACAAAAACAAAAACAAAAAAGGAAGGGTGGTGGTTTCTATGTTCAAACTCCAGTGTGGCCATACATGGTAAGATGACTTCTATGGAGATAATTAAGTGAGGTCAGAAGGTTGGGGTCCTCTTCAAATAAAACTGGTATCCATATGGGAGGGGGAAGGAACACACAAAATATTTCCCTTTCTCTCTCCCTCTCCCTCTTTCTCTCTCTGCACACAGCACACATACACACACACACACACACACACACACACACGCACACACACACACACGGGGGAGGGAGAGTACAGTGCCTCAACCTGGGATTTCTGACCTTCAGAACTATGAGAAATTCTATATTTCTATTGTTAAGCCACCTAGTCAATGATAATTTGTTATAGTAGTCTAAGGAGTATAATACAGATAACCATTATAATATGATCTAGGTGAATGCAAAACAAGGAGGGTCAGCTGCTGTGAAACACTGAATTTTGCTCATGTCTGAAAAATGAGGGGTGGTGGTTTCTATGTTCAAACTCCAAATGTGGCCATACATGGCAAGATGACTTCTATGGAGATAATTAAGTGAGGTCCCTTCTTAAACTCATATTTAAACTTAATCCCCAAAGGTATGTAAATAGCATCTGGAGGGGAAGCTTTGGAAGATTAAGATTGAATGAGATCATAAGGTTAGAGCCCCCATGATGACATTAATGGCTTTATAAGAAGAGTAATAGGAACTCTATCTAAATAGCTTGTTCTGAGCCGGTCGCGGTGGCTCAAGCCTGTAATCCCAGCACTTAGGGAGGCTGAGACAGGAGAATCACGAGTTCAAAGCCAGCCTCAGCAATGGCGAGGTGCTAAGCAACTCAGTGAGACCCTGTCTCTACATAAAACACAAAATAGGGCTGGGGATGTGAGTCAGTGGTCGAGTACCCCTGAGTTCAATCTCCAGTACTAAATAAAGAAATAACTTGTTCTGTCTTACCATCTGATACTCTCTACATGTTATGATGCAGCAGGAAGGCCCACACCGGATGCTGACCAAATGCTTGCATCATGCTCTTTGACTTCCTAGCTCCAAGAATGATGAGCAAAATAAACATCTATTCATTATAAATTACAAAGTCTGTGATACTTTGTTATAGTAACAGAAAACAGACTAAGACATGGTGTCTTCTAGACAGTGGATAATGCCAAGTAAACCCAAATACACTAAGAGAAATGAAGTTATATTCCTTTGGCCAGGTTTTCATTGATCTTCCTGAATACAGTCCATTGATACATACATTGAAGCTACAAGTGTCTCTTTCTTAAAAAAATATTTTTTTAGTTGTTGATGAACACAATATCTTTATTTATTTTATGTGGTGCTGAGGATTGAACCCAGTGCCTCACATGTGCTAGGCAAGTGCTCTACCACTGAGCCACAACCCCAGTCCCTTCAAGGGTGTCTTTTTAAACCATATCACACTCCAAAATGTGTTATCACCTAGAAATAGCAGATATGAGATAAACACTATTGTTTGCATTTTGAATGTGCCTCAAAGATCCATGTTTTAAAGTTTGATCCTCAGAATGGGGCTATTGGATGGTAGTGGAAGATTAAGAGTTGGGGCCTTGTAGGAGGTCTTTGAGTCATTGGGGACATGTCATTAAAGGATATTGTAGGATCCCAGTCCCCTCTTCTCTTTCTTCCACTTCTTTGGTCATAAAGTAAGTGGTTTGGCTCCACCATGCTCTCCTTCCTTGATGTGCTCCCTTAAGCAGGTCCAAGGCACAAGGGCCAATCAATCTTGGACTGGAACCTCCAAATCTATGAGCCAAAATAAAGCTTTTATCTTTATAAGCTAATCATCTGTTATTTTATTATAGTAAGATGACTACACAACAAACTCCATATGCCTTAGATTGCCTTACAAGGTCCTTCAAAATCCTACCCATCAGACCACACATCATAAACTCCAGCTCTACCATATTCTGGATATACCACACTCCCTCATATAGAGCTCCTCTAGCACCTACCACACCACATGTTCCCCTTCTAGGGACAGCTCAAGTGTTACTTGCTCTCTGTCGATCTTTCATATCTCAAGTAGAACTAATTGTTCCCTCATTTTTTGTCCCTACATATATTTCCCTTTTATAATGCTTGTCACATTAAATTGCAGTTGCTTTTTAGAGTGCCCACTCCCCACAAAAGGAATGACCTCTTCAAAGTAGAGGACATGTATTACTCATCTCAGAGAGGAGAACAATAGCAGCTCAATAAAAGATGCTGACTGAATATTGAACAAATTTACATAAATGTTCAAGTGAATTCAGTGTTAAAGAGCAATGCACACCTTTAGGAGTAGCTAAATTAATGACACCCACGCAAGATTCCGTTCTCTAGCTAAACTATGTAGTTATCATCAACAGCATTAAACTGGTAAGAAGTCACATTTTTATGAAAAGCCATGATTATGATCAATAATTAGAAGGAATAAGGTTTAAAAAGTGACTATTACTGTGAATTTGAAACAAGTGAACTGTCCCCCTAGCTTCCTAGTTTATAAAATGAGGAATTCAGATGAGATGACCTCGAAGGGTCTTCCAAATCCCAAATTCTTTGTATGATTTATCAAATAGGTAAGAAGATGCTTATCTCTACTTCTCTGGATTCATAATTTTGTAACACGAGCTGAAGAAATCAACTCATCACCAAGAGAGATGGGTAACTGGAAAAATGTACTAAAAAAAAAAAAAAAAAAAAAAAAAAAACCAAAACCCAGGGTGGCACTTGATTATGCAGCTGCCTGCCTGGGCTGCCTCCCTGGACCCAACAAGCCATCAGATATAATGACTGGGGTTAGCTGGGGGCATTTCCTGCATGTTTAAATATCAGTAAGCCTGACAGGCCACTGCTTCTTGAAGCATTGAGACCAATGCAAAACGGGTATCAGATTTCAAGTGCAAAACCAAAGTACTGGTTTGAAAAAATATATATAACCTGAGTAGTATGACTTTCAGACAATAGACACATCTAATGCAGATAGTTGACTCAAATTAAATAAATCTACTTTGGAACCTCAACTACACTGTCACATTAAATTGCTAATTGCTTAACTACTAGATATTAATGGTACAGACCCAAGTCAAATTCATTTTCATGCCAGAGCTCTCATCTAAGTTGTGTCTAGACAAGTTTTGAAGAGCAGAATCATAGAAGTATAAGGTAGAAAGAACCTCAGAGGTCATATGCATTTTACAGATGAGAAAACTGAAATCTAAAACGCTTAGCTGTTTTACCATGGTGTTGTGTTCTTTCTAGTATGTAAATGTATTATAGTGTGCAGATCTGTATTTCTGTATTCAAGACATTGCAGATTTTTGGAGTCATACTTATTGATGTAAAAAAATCATATAAATACTACTGCTCCCTCTCCTACCCACGCACATTTAAATTTGTCACTAACTCCTGGTTGCCCACAGGATAAATTACATGTTCCTTAACTAGGTACACAAGACCATGTGTTACCTTCTCTTCTACATCTGCAGAGACACACACTCCTTCTATCAGCCTTGGGTTGAATGGCTCAATTATCCTTATTTGTTGACTGCAAATGAGATGTCATCTCTGAACTTCCTGCCATTCTTCATGCTATCATTGTTATCTGGAATACCGGTATTGCTTAAGTTTGACTCCTTTGTATACTCAATTTTTTATTCACCTACTTCAAAAGCCTTCCTAGAACGTCTTTTTGACAAACGATCTCTCTGTGTGTTCACTCTTAGCACTAATATTAGAGTCCTGATCATATCTTGCCTTGCATTGAGAGGTCATATTCACATATATCTCACCACTTGGTTACAAGCTTAAAAAACTTCAAGACTCCTAGCATGGAATTTGGCCTAAAAGAAGTACTCCATAAAGTCTATTTGTTTCTTTGTGTTTTAAATTGGAGATGCAGGTGGGGAAGGGTTGACAAAGGATCTTGCTGTCTAGGGGCTTTAGGCAAAAATACAAAGCAGTTATCATAGGTCTATATGGCCTTTGTTTCTACATTTTCCCCACCTCCAAGGTCAATTACCTCATTCTGGAAGACCTTGCTTCTCCTGGTGTGCTCTGTGCGCTCCAAAACTTATCTCTTCCCTGCTACCACCTCAATTCCAATTCCAAATCTCTACTCTTAGAGCAGCTGATCTCAGTTGCACACTGAGAGTGAAAGAAATCTTCAGGTAGTTCCCATGTGGGCTTAGAGGGTGTGAGAAAGACCTTTGCTTAAAGCTCACAAGGGATGCTTCATGGGAAGCAGTGATTCAGAGTTGTGCTAACCAGCACATTAACTACTGGCTCATTCCACTCCTCTAGTCAAATGAATAAATGCCCTTTTAAATACTTTTATTAGTACATTATAATTATGCATAACAGTGGGATTCATTGTGGCATAGTCATATTCACAGCATAAATTGGTCAGTTTCATTGGATTCAGCCACAAGAACCTGTTCTTTCTATAAAATTGGATTGATTCATATAGAACTATAGGTGTACTGGACCATAGTAGATCCAGGCAATAAATACTTATCAAGCGAATTTCTCCTAGTCAATCACATTGGACTATGCACAAATGTGACAGACAGCTTTGTGGAGGGATCTTAGAATCAGAAGACTTGTATTTAAATCTTGCCTCCACCAAAGAGTGTCTGTTTGGGTCCTCTAGGAAGCAAATACTAAGATAAAGTTATAAATGCAAAAGATTTTTTTGCAAGAAGACACTGTGATAAAGATGAAGAGGGAGGAGAACAGGCATAATATTTTTTTACAGATATTAGACAAGGATAGTTATCATATTAAGTTATTTCTTTTTTAAATGTATTTTGATTAGCTATACATGACAGCAGAATTCATTCAAATGGAGCACAACTTTTCAATTCTCTGGTTGTATATAATATAGAGTTACACCATATGTGCAGACATGTGCCTAGGGCACTGTTGTTCATCTCATTCCACCATCTTTCCTGCCCCATGTCCCCTCCCCTAGGTATAATGTTTTCAAGGCTTATACATGTAGCAAGTACTCCATGTTGCAACAATATTTCATTCCTTTGTATGGCTAAATGATATTCCATGGTATTAAATACCATGTTTTGTATGTTTCATTCCTCAGTTCATGGATATTTGTATTGTTTCCACTTCTTGACTATTTTACATAGTGAGGCTATATTATTAACATCCAAGTTTTTGTATATACCTACATTTCAATTTCTCTTGGGTATATACATAGAAGTAGCATTTCTTATTCACATAATTCTAATTTTACCTTCTTTGTTTTTTTCTTTTTTTTATGTGGTTCTAGGGATTGCAACCAAGAGGGTTCTACATCTGAGATACATCTCCAATTCTTGTTTTTTCTTTCTTTTTTTTGGTTTGGTATTTTGTTTTTTGAGATGGGGTCTTGCTATATTGCCCAGGATGACCCCAAGCTTTCAGTCTGCTTGCTTTGCCCTCTGAAGTAGTTGTGATTACAGGTGGCATGTATCATTAAGCCTGGCCCAAGATAAACCTTTTAAGTAGCAGTAGGACTTAAAACATATGAGGTATCTAGAGATGTCATTTTTCAAAAGACTTCCTTCTTCTCCTCTGCATTAGGACAGGGAACAGATAGTACTGGTAAAAGATATTCAGATCTTCTAGATCTGGTCTAGTTTTCCCCAGCTCTAAGTATACAACATGCTGTTGATTATAAAGGATCTATCTCATAACAAAGTATGAGCTGTGCCTCTTGTGCAAGAAAAGGGAAGACTGGGGATATGCCTGGCAGGACCATCACCTTATAAAAGCTTCAGAGGATAATTTAATGACATTTGAGGATTTAGTACACAGAATCCCCCAGGAAAAAGGAGACCTTCTTCATTTTTGTAGGCAGATAGAGAACAGCAGAAACACTAGTCTGAGTCAATCCAATGTTTCTTGCTCACCTGACATTCAAATAAAACTGTATTGTCTACTTGATGAACCATGTGGAAACATTCTTTGTTTCAAATATTTTTGGTTGTAGACGGACACAAGACCTTTATTTATTTATTTGTTTATTTTTATGTGCTGCTAAGGATCGAACCCAGTGCCTCACATATGGTAGGCAAGTCCTCTACCACTGAGCTACAACCCCAGCCCTGGAAACAAATTCTTAGTATGTTAAATGTTTGGTTTAATCAATCAACAAAGAAGGTATGATAAAATTCATTGAAATTACTATTTTATTTGACTTTACATGCTTCTAAAGTTTCATCTGCAGTTAGTTAAAAAGTATAATTACCTATAGTCACTGAAATAGAAACATATGCCCTCATTTTTTTTTTTAAATTTTTTTTTAGTTGTAGATGGACACAATGTCTTTATTTTATTACTTTGTATGTGGTGCTGAGGATCGAACCCAGGGCCTCACGCATGTGAGGCAAGCACTCTACCGCTGAGCCAGAGCCCCAGCCCCATATGCCCTCATTTTAAGGAATATGTTAGTGGGTAGATAGTGGGCACATACTTGGCATATCGTAACATATACCTGCCATAACAGAGTGAAATAACATTTGAAATAAGAGAAATATCCATTCAAGTGACATTTATTCAGTACCTACTGTGAACTGAGTACCATACTAGATGTTTGTAGGTTTTATCTCATTTAATCTACCAAGTGATTCATGTAGTAAGAATAAATACCCACATTTTACCAATAAATACAGAGATTCCAAAATGGTAAATAACATGGACCAGGTCATAGAAGTAGTAGGTGTCAGAGCTAGGTTTCAAATGATGGTCACAAATCTGGTGAAAGTTGAAGAAAGATGTATCCAAGATAAGTATTAGAAACACATTTCCATTCCCCCATTCCCCACTGGTGAAATAGACTACCTTGTGTGGTAGTGAATTCTTCATTAATATAAATCTTAATAGAATAATTCAAGAATACATTGGACCATAATGATTGGATGATGTTATAGAGACAGCTTAGCATGCACCACAACTTGGATAACAAATTACACACTTTCACTGTGTTCTAATATTATACAAATAAGCATGTTTAGTCAGTTCTGATGGCTCTTTGTTGAAAATGATTTGATCGAATATTTCAGCATGATGCAAGATTTGAATGAAATTTTCCCATTCCTATAAATAAAACCTATATATGTAGAGGACATAAAAATAAAGATATAAATTATAGTTCTGTTAATTAATTTAGTCAATATTTATTGAGTGGCTACCATGTTTCAGGCACTAGTCTAGATGTTATGAATACATCTTATGAACAAGATAGAGAAAAATACTGTTCTCATGTGGCTTATTTTCTAGTGGTGGGAGAAGAATAATAAACAGAAATAACTAAATATGTTTGTGTGTACATATATAATGTGGTTATACATATTGTACATTGTATGTAGTAGTTTAAAACATAATAAGTGGTATAGAGAATAATAAAGGCAGATAAGAGGATAATAAATGAGTAGGAGCTATTTGAGATTAGCTTAAGAGATGATATATGAGCTTATGCAAGGATGCTCCAAAGAAATGAGCTATGCGACAAAATAGGGGCTATCTATCCCAAGGCAAAGGAACCAAATTGCAAAAGTCTTACATAGGAAGGAGTCTAGGCTTCTTAATGAACATAAGGAAGACAATGAGATAGGAGCAGAGTGAGAAATGGATAAATGAGTAGGAAAAAAGAGAGAGAACTCTGCATTAGATCACGTCGGACCTTGTAGTTTCTGGAAGTTTCCATCTGATCAGTTGGAGAATGAAAGCCAATTAGAGTGCTCACTATGAGAATGGCATGATCTGATTCATACTATAGGAAAAATCACTCTCTCTACTATGGAGACAATGGTTTTTTGGGTGGAGAAAGGAAGACTGGAAGTTTGGAGAAGAATTTTTGCAACTGTGTCAAAAATACAGGACAGGTCATAGTAGTTTAGAGCAAGGTCAGAGTAGAGGAAATGGCAAAAAGTGGTTACATTCAAGCCATGTTGGGAAGGTATCCCCAAGAGTCTTTTGTGATAGATTGTCTACTGAAGGTGAGAAAAACACAAGAATACAAAATAAATGAGTTTTCAGGCTTGACAACTAAATGAACAGAAGTAATATTTAAAGAGATGTGGAAGCCAGGCATGGGAAGAGATTGCACTTTGTGAGCAGTGAATCAAGAGTCCTATTTTTGGCCTGAGATTCTAGCTCAGTGGTAGAGTATTTGCCTCAAAAGTGTGAGGCACTGAGTTCGATCCTCAGCACCACATAAAAATAAATAAAGATACTGTGTCCATCTACAACTGAAAATATTTTTTAAAAAGAATCCTATTTTGGTCATATTAAGTGTAAGATTTTATCCTGGCTAAGGACTTATTAGCTTTTAGCTCCAAATTGACCATTTTTGCCTGATCTATGAAAATGGTGATAAGCCCTTTATCTTTTTTTGCTCTCAGTTGGCAAGATGTTAGATTTCATCAACAGAAGTTGTGGAGAAGACATCACAGGAGAAAGGAATTTTGCTTCCTGGTTCCTGTGTGCTTTCTTGGCAACTCCTACACTACAGGTAGCTTCTGCTTTAGCAGCTTTCCACTACCCTGGTCCTCTAGTGCGGGCACCAACCCCAATGCCCAACTCCCACAGTACATGCAGTTTTCCTAGTATCCATCTCCTACAGCATGGGCAGGTTCCCTAGTGCCCTATTCTTGGGCCACTTGCACTCTGGTGTCCAGTAAGCACAGTGCATTTTGAATAACACCTAGCTGTTGTCTTGTTGGGCATTCTATTTCTCTTGGGTGACTGAAATGAGAATCCAGAGAAAAATTTTGAGAAAAATTGCAAGAAAAAGACAATAGGAAAAGAAAGTGTTAGATACAATTGTTACAGTGTAACTATAACTGTTTTCTTTTCAATTGATAACAAGAATTTCTAGACAAGGATTGAGTTATTTGAGGTATTTTGAATACTTCTGATGGTGAACAATATTTCCTTGTCTATAATCCATTGAAAATTAAGCACTACAGCTGGGTGTGGCAGTGCACACATGTAATCCCAGCACTTAGGGAGGCTGAGACAGGAGAATCACGAGTTCAAAGCCAGCCTCAGCAATGGCAAGGCACTAAGCAACTCAGACCCTGTCTCTATGTAAAACACAAAACAGGGCTGGGGATGTGGCTCAGTGGTTGAGTCCAAACTCAAGTCCAATCCTCAGTACCAAAAAAAGAAAAAAGAAAAAGAAAATTAAGCGCTGTAATGTAGGGTATACAAAAGCCCATATATTCATGGGAATAACTAGGAGAAAGCAAGTCCCTTGTTCTCTTAAATAAAGTACATGCACATTGTGGCTGCTTCTTCAGATGTTGTGGGCTACCTTCTCTAACCAGAGGACACCAAGCTAAAGCCAACATAGTAGCATAAGAAAAAATTAAGTGGAGAAGAGAATCCTATTCAACAGAGTACCAATTAGATAACCTGCAAAATCTGAATGTGACTGTATCTGTCTTTATAGAGTTTTATAACATCTAATAATATTCTCTTAAGAAGAGAATAGAAAAGAGACAAATTCTCATAGATGCAGTCATTTAATCCTTGACAAATGACTGCAAAACCATGTGCTGGAGGAAAGATAACCTTCTTAATGAATGGTGCTATGAAAAATAGGTAACCATATGTTGAAGAATATCAACTCAAAATGGATCAAAAACCTATGAATTAGACCAGAAACACAGTAACTGCTAGAAGAAAATACAGGGTCAACACTCCAACATATTGACACAAGTATCAACTTCCTTAATAAGACTGCTAGAACTGCCTGGTGAGGAGACACATGCCTTCTAATCCCAGCAGCTCAGAAGACTAATGCAGGAGGATTGCAAGTTTAAGGCTAGCCTCAGCAACTTCGTGAGGCTCTAAACAACTTAGTGAGACCCTGTCTCAAAATAAAAAATTAAAAGGGCTGGGGATGTGGCTCAGTGGATAAGTGCCCCTAGGTTCAATCCCTGGTATCCCACATAAAAAGACTCCTAAAGTTCAAAAAATAAAACCAAGAATCACTAAGTGAGATAGTATCAAATTAAAATGCTTCTGCACCACAAATTAAACAAGAGAATGAAGAGAGAGCCTACAGAGCAGGAGAAAATCTTTGCCAGCTAATGTTCCAACAGGAAATTAACACCAAACACCAAATATTAATACTTTACACCAAAATAAAAACAAATAATTCAGTCAATAAGTGGAAAAATGACATTTCTCAAAATAATAAAAGTCTAACAAATATATAGAAAAATGTTCAACATTTTAGCAATCAAATCAAAATTACATTGAGATCTCATCCCACCAAGTTAGAATGGCAATCAAGAATACAAATAACAATAAATGCTGGTGTGGATGTGGGGAAAAGGTACATTCATGCATTGTTGGTAAGACTGCAAACTAGTACGACCAGTTTGGAAAGCAGTGTGGAGATTCCTCAAAAAACTACAAATGGAACCCACATATGACCCAGATATCTCATTCCTTGGTATTTATCTAAAAGAACAAAAATCAGCATACTATAGTAATACAGGGACAGCTATGTCTATAGCTGCACAATTCATGATAGTCAAGTTATGGAACCAGCCTAAGTGTCCATCAGCAAATGAATGGATAAAGAAAATGTGGTATATATTAACAATGGAATTTTACTCAGTCATGAAGTAAAGGAAATCATGCCATGTGCCAGTAAATGGATGGAACTGGAGTACATCAAGTTAAGTGAAATAAGCCAAATTGAGAGAGTCAAGTGTCAAATATTTTCTCTCATATGCCTGTCAATCCTAATCTTTTTGGCCTGATCATAAGAGAGAAATAAGGAATTTAAAAGGGTGGATATCATGAACATAGAACATTGTGCCCACCCACAAGAATGGGGTCCTAATTAGAATAAGATACATTCCATGCTTGTATAATTTTATCAAAATTGATTCTACTGTCATGTGTAACTAAGAACTAATAATAAAAAAGAATATAGAACAATGAAGTGGAGGAAAGGGATGAAGGCGGAGGGAGTAAGAATGAGAAAAGGGAGATACTGCAAAATGGAATTGACCAAATTATGCTATGTGCTTGTATGAATATATCACAATGCATTCCATTTTATGTGCAATTTATATTGCACCAATTTTAAAAGTAAATTAATAGAAGGAAGTCAAAAAGTAGAGGAAGGGGATCCAGGGAAAGGAGAAGAAGAGAGTAAGGGGATAATGCTGAGGATTACAACAGAGAAAATTAGGTTATATGTGTGTATGAACATGTCAAAATGAGCCCCACTATTATGTATAACTATAATGCACTAATCAAAACATTTTTAAAAGTGTATTTACACCAGGCAAGCCAGGTGAGGGTATAAAAGAGCTCATTATCTTTGACAATTTTTCTGTAAACTTGAAGTTATTCCAAAATTTAAAATATATTGAATAAAAATTACAATTATAAAAAAGACTAGATCAAAGAGACATCAGCACATTTAAGAAATCTGGGAGGAAAATGGGCAAATTGGCTAATGTGCCTTAGGAATTTGAGTTGGGAGCAGTTTAGAGCTAAATATAGTCATACATCTTCCTAAAAACATATCTCTATCTTTCTAAACTCTATCTCTATATTATACATAATAAAATACATATGATAGGAAACAGATGTGAGTGGTGGGAACATGAGGTTAAGGGAATAATTCTATAAACTGGACCCACTGTGCTGACCCCCACATATTTTCTTTTCTAAAAAACATCAATTTACCTGCAGCCCTGGACAGCTTAAGTCAACAGGATATATTATATTCCTCAGCAAACTACCTATTATCTGCAGAAAAAACATAGGCCTGAAATGAAATGCTGATAAGAACACAAGTTACCCCGAAGGGGAGAGTCTTGTGACCCTTATGCAGATCAGATCCTAGAACTCAGGAAGACAAAGATCATTCCCCCTAACAACAAAATTTATAAGATCAGGTTCCAATTAGAATTTGTTAGAATGGAGCTGGGTGCGGTGGCACACGCCTGTAATCCCAGCACTTAGGGAGGCAGAGACAGGAGAATCTAGAGTTCAAAGCCAGCCTCAGCAATGGGTGAGGCGCTAAGCAACTCAGTGAGACCCTGTCTCTACATAAAACACAAAATAGGGCTGGGGATGTGGCTCGGTGGTTGAGTGCCCCTGAGTTCAATCCCTGGTACCAAAAAAAAAAAAAAAAGAATTTGTTAGAACGGGCCAAAATAACCTAAAGATATCATATGCAATGGAGACTTGAAAGACTTATGTCATCCTGTGGTCAGTCAAAATCAAGAAGTGGGCCTGGTCAGGACTCTCTGGAAACTTCCCTGGAATTCCCTAATAGAATTGGAGAGCAAGAGAAGCACATTGTCCCTCTCCTAAGAAGTCTCCCTTGAGAGTGTCCCCTCTTTCTCTTCCCTATTTCTTCTAATAAACTCATGCCTGTCAATCCTAATCTTTTTGGCCTGATCATAAGAATCAGGGTGAAGGAAGTCTTCACACTCTCAGTTTTACAGAAAACTCTATTCCCTGTAACACATATTTTCTCTCACCATATGTGAATACAAATATATTTTATAAATATATATACATATATGTGTGTATACACATACACATGTAAATGTATATAATGTATATATATGTAAATGTACATATAAATGTAGATACATACATATGTGTATATATACATCTACACAGAAGTTAGGATGTTGCTGCACATATGGGAAATGGGAACATTTTGGGAATGGTTCTCGAAAGGAATAGATTCTGAATATTGAAAATTTTTTAAAAACACCCAGAATGTTTTCCTTCTACTCCCTCTTGCACCTCCATGGCAAGAATTATTACCATTGTGATTTCATAAACATCTTATAAACTTATCCACAGGGACTTTCAGAACTTGGCTCCCATATTTATGAAATTAGCTTGTCTTAGTACTGGCATTCTTTTCTGCTACTGCATTTCCCTCAACTTTGTCCCAGGTTCAGTCTGCCTAGGGAAATGCCAGCACCTAAATTATGCCTCTATGGAAAGATGGGAAGACATGCTTATAATCATACCTTGAAGGAAAGGCTCAGAAAATAAAACACACACACACACACACACACACACACACACAAACACACATAGGGCCTCAGGCTCCATGTCTCCATAATGACTTAGCACAACAATATCAAGTCTATCTTTATTTAAAATTTTGATATTTTTTCATCACAGATTTTTCTAAATGGTTTTGAGTTTTTGAAATATTTCATTAGAATAATATTTACATTGATTACTGAGTTTCTGGTATGCCCCTGAAATTTTTAAAAAAATTTTTGGTAGTTGTGTATGGACAGCATGCCTTTATTTTATTTGTTTTATGGGAGAGAGCTGGCCTGAGGGCTTCCGCAGTACGTAAAGTACAACAATATCAGGTTTTTCAATCATGAGCTTTTGGCCATAGTTCCATAATGTAACAATAGCCGCATTCCTGTGAATAGCAGCAAGGTGCTAATGGAATAGTCACACCCTATGCACCCTGTAGCCTTGGAGGACAAAGGGCCTCTTAGCATATATAAAGAGGGACCTGAGCTTAATAAAAGAGTCTCTTGCCTTGTTCTATGTGTGTGTGTGTGTGAGTGATTGTCATCCGAGGCTCCCTCGCCTGACTCAGTTTCCCTTTGTGCTGGCACGGGCGCTGGCATGTATATTTTTATGCAGTGCTCAGGATTGAACCCAGTGCCTCACACAAGCTAGGCAAGTGCTTGTGGTAGAGCTACAGCCCCTGCCTCTGAAAATTTGTGCTTGAATTGAGTATTCATCTGTCTCCCCCCAATGCCAGCCCTCCTAGTTAAAAAAATGTTACAACAGAGATAACCCAGATGCTGCTGGATGTTTAAGTAAATTGTAGATAGAAACATGACCACTAGGTTCAGCAACATGGAAGTCATTGGTGACATTGTCAAGAACAGTTTTAATGGAATGTCGTGGGTAAAATCCTGTCTAGAATAAATTCAAGGCTGTATTGAAATATTCCCATGGGATTTTATTTATGGAGGCAACTCGGGAATTACATGGGGGGGCTTACTAATACCTTTGAAATATCTTTATTACTTATATTTTCCAAGATGAGAAGTCATGCCATAACCACCTAGGGCCACATGGGGAAGCACCAGATTTGGTCAGGAGGCAGAAACAGGAGTGAGGAAAAGCAGTCTAGAACCTTTATTGTGTTTTCCAGAATGGGGCAACGATTCAAACTTGGCTAGTTTTAATAATGTCAGTGGACTCCAAGTTATAGGGCTGCTTTTTAGTTGTCTGGCACCTGGCTCTAGGTGATTTGGGTCAGGAGACATATTGGCTTGTGTGAGTTACCTAAAGGAGGTAGCTTAGGGTGTGGACTCAGGATTGGTTGAAAGGTTTATAATATGATTTTCACACACCCATAAAAAGTGAATGGCAGCTGGGTGCAGTGGTGCATGCCTGTAATCCCAGCACTCTGGGAGGCTGAGACAGAAGTATCGCAAGTTCAAAGCTAGGCTCAGCAAAGGCGAGGTGCTAAGCAACTCAGTGAGACCCTGTCTCTACATAAAACACAAAAACAGGGCTGGGGATGTAGCTCAGTGGTCGAGGGCCCCTGAGTTCAATCCCTGGTACAAAAAAAAAAGTAAATGGAAAAGGAGAAGTAAACAAGTTTGCTCATTAGTTTGGCCCTGGGATTAATGGATGCCAAAAAGACAAATACAGAATCTAAGAAAACACAGAACAAAGACAGACAGATTTACGAGGAAGTACAGAAGGCAAGAATGTTTTTATCTCTGCTTATTTACTTGCTATCTGTTTCAGTCTGGCTGGGTTTATTTCTAGACTTCAGTTACATAGCCAAGATTTCCTTACACTTTCCACAAGTTTTCTATGTTAAAAAATATAAATGAAAATAGCTACTGAATTGACATTTCTTGTGAAATGTTCAATATAATGCTGTCTTTTCACAATGTGAATATAAGGGAAAAGGTATCCTTGAATTGAAGACAGAAATCAATCGAATAACCATGAGATAAAGTATTACTTCCTGTTGACATTTTATAACACTTAATTTACCTTTAGAAATGTCAACTGGTCTTTTCTCCTTTATTTAGCATGTCCTTCCTGCTTTCTTTCAAAATGACTGCTCTTCCTTCCCCTCCTAGAATTTCTCAATACAATGTAATAGCTTAACCAAAACTAGAGGAAATGAGTGAGGGAGTAAGCCACTGCATTATGGAAAATGCATACTATTTCTCAGGAAAACTGAGATTAAGTGTTCTAAAATATTTAGTGTTTACAGCTACAACAACCTTAACTACCAGAAATCCTGTGTGGTATACTAATTTGCATCTCTCTAGTTCATGGAGCCCTAGAGAAATTTAGCCCATAGAAATAAAATGTTAAAGATGGAAGAGCCCTAAGGGATCCTGCACCCCAGTGTTTCCTGTAAACACTCAGAGATCTGCAACTGTCCCTTGAGGGTTCGGGTGCTAATAAAGGTCATTGTGTCTGTTTCAATTTTTATTTTAAAAAAATCAGTTGACTATAAAATAAGGATTTCAATGTTTGCTTTCCATTTTCAATATGGAAAAATCCTATAAAATAAGGATTTCAATGTTTTCTTTCCATATATCAATCAGGCATGTGGCAGTGGAACAGATAAGATCAACTTGCTCAGGGTGCATTTTTACCTGTTAGCACCAGCTTTCAGGGTTTTGACTGTATATAACAGAAACTTATTTTTTATCTTTATCATGTGCCGTAGTCTATTTGGGATGCTATAACAGAACTTGAGCATCTGATAAATAAGATTAACTTATTTCTCAATATTCTGGAGGCTGGGGAGTCCAATATCAATGTTCCAGAAAATTAAGTGTCCACTTCCTCATAGACTGTTCCCACAGGGATAAAGGAGCCAACATGCTCCCTCAGGCCTCTTTTTTAAGGAGGCTAATCATCTTCCAATGGTCTGACTTGCAAATATGTTAAGAGTGAGGATTAGGCTTCAACAAATAAATTCTGGGGAGAAATAAACATTCAATCCATGTGAATAAGAGTAATCAATGGTCAACAACCCAGTGATGGGCCCCAATTGAGGTCTTATTCAAATGCAGAAACCACACCTGGAGCCTAGCTAAAAATACTAATGAGCATTAGCAAGGCCTATTTCAAATGTAAAAGACCATGAGGTTCAACTGTGGGAATGCCTCCAGCAAACTTCTTTGTCACAGAGGTGGGAAAACTGGTAGGTGAGAATGAACCCAGATGGAAGTTATACAAAGGCCATAACTTTGGTGCTGTTTTCAATGCCTGTTTAACATAGATTTTGCTCCATGCTCTAGGATTTTTTTAAAAAAGTCTTAAAAAGTAATTGAAATATATATATTCATATTCATTGTATATATAAATGCATATATACATACATACTATAATATATACACACATACACACACACACATGCATACATAAATGTTGTCTCAGACTGAACCCAGCAATGCTTAACCACTAAGCTGTATCCGCAGAGGTTTTTATTTTTTATTTTGAGACAGGGTCTCACTAAGTTGCTGAGTCTGGCTTTCAACTTGTGATCCTCCTGCCTCAGCTTCCGGAGCTGCTGGGATTACAGGCGTGTACCACAGCACGAATATATTATTTGTGTACTCATTTATTAAGAATATATTTTTTGTGTACTCATTTATTAAGAAAACTACCCCCCAGAAGGTGTCATTTGTGGAGAAATCCTTTCAAATAGCAACCAGAAACTCTCATGTCAATATTTAGCAATCAATACACTCTATAAAAAATAAACTATTAAGCACAGAATGCATGCATTTTAAACATTCATTTTTCAATTAGTAATCCAGACACTTTAAAATGATTAGTCATTGATCTAGCCAACTGTGAAACTGAGAGAAAACTGGGCAAGTCCATACTATTGAAGAAAATTTATCTTGTCCATTTGAAGAATGTATTGTCCATCTTCTGTTGATAATTTCATAAAGCAATTAAATTTGTCACCCTTGTCCATAACATATGATCTCAAAGTATACATGGTGGGAATGCAATTGTTTAATTTATCATCACTGGAAGAGGGAAATAAATCACCTGTTATATTTTGTAGTAAGATGAGAACACTGATGTTTCTAAGTAAGCCATTTTTTAAACATATATTCAGTCCCCAAACCAAACATGCTGTGTATGGTTAAATTATCAATTAACACAGAGGGGGCAAAGGCTAGCAAATGGTAGTTTAGCCTATACACCCCGATTTACATTAGGAAGAGAGGCAGCAGAGAAAAGGGCTGCCTCTTTTTGTCCAAAGCCTCACAGTTAGAGCAGAGAACAAAGCTCCAGGCTTCCTGCTCCAAGGCTCACATTGTTCCTATCACACCCTACTATATATTCTAGAAGGTATTTAGGGTTCTTATTTGGAGCACTCGTTTTAAACAATGTTTATTATAGCATCAATATGTAAATTTACTAATCTCACTGGTAGAATCAATTAATTCAGATACTGTTAGCTTTTTTACCTCGTGATAGCAGTACATTGGATAAAAAAGACAGACAAGGGATGAGAGCTGGCAGTTCAGAAGCAGGCTGATAGAGGCAAGCAGTTAAAAAGGCTACTGTGAGTATCCAAATGTAAAGCAATGAGAACCAGAAAAAATAACATGAATTAAAGGAGGGAAATTTGATAGGAAAGGTGGACACGATTTAGTGACTATTTACAAGTTGTTGAAAAGATATAGAAGTCAAAATGTTCTCACTTAAATACCTCGGGAGCATAACTATGTGTGTACATTGTATACATGCACATGATTGGGGGAAGAGAGTGGAGGAGAGGAGAGAGAGACTAAAACTCAAAGGCAATGTATACCAGATGTTATTGATACTCAACCCTATCACTTCTTTCTCAGAGGCTGGAAGCCTAGAAACTCTATTTCCCAGACTTCCTCACCTTGAGTTCTATGAGATTTGGAAGGCAAAATACAAGGAAAATCAAAGAGAAACAGAAGCAGATGGCATCATGAGTTTTGCAGTGGCTTTTTTTTTTTTTTTTTTTTTTTTTTGGTACTGGAGATTGAACTCAGGGACACTCGACCACTGAGCCACATCCCCAGCCCTATTTTGTGTTTTATGTAGAGACAGGGTCTTACTGCGTTGCTTAGCACCTTGCCATTGCTGAGGCTGGCTTTGAACTCGTGATTCTCCTGTCTCAGCCTCCCTAAGTGCTGGGATTACAGGCTTGAGCCACTGGCCAGGCTTTGAATTCAATTTTTAAAGGCCTTGTCACATAGCAATTAGAGAGATAAGAGATCCTCTTCTGGAAAAGACCTTCAGTGGTCTGATGGGGAAAGTGAAGATAGGCTATAGGAAGAAAGCCATAAACGGGAGATAAGGAAATGTGGTCTTTAAATAGATATCACTGTTTCAAATAATTTTTTACATATAGTTAAAGGGGCTAACCTTAGAAATAATTCCTCCTTCCCTTATTATTTGTGACTTAAACAATTTATAACATGGTCACTATTAGAAGAGTCCTATTTCCTGAAATACCTGTGTCTTCCACTCCCATTGGACAGTGCTTACTTTGCACTGGAAATGTGGTTAGTCCAGACTGAGGTGTGCCATTGCTGTAAAACCCACAGTGTATTTTAAAAATGTAAAAGGGAAAAATACAACATATCACATTATTTGATTTATATTGATGGCATATTAAATAAGAGCATGTTGAATATATTGGTTAATAAAATATGTCTTAATCACATCTATTTTTATCTTTTGTAATGTGGCTACTGGAAATTTAAAATTGGACATGTAGTTCACATTCCATCGTGAACAGTGCTGTCCTACAGAGCTAGGATAGGATCTTAGTCAGAGCTTGATATCCAACACCATTTTCATTGCCTGGCACACAACATGTGCACTGTTAATCAACACCAAATTGTTAAAACTGAAATTGAAAAATGCCTAAGCAATCATGTCAAAGCTGATTTCCTTTTTTCTCTTGAATGCTCAAAGCACTTAATATCTGAACATCCTTGTACCTGACCATACACAATTTAGGACACATTTGCCATGCTTTCATATCATTAATTATGTCATGTCTATAAATATGGTTACCACTTTTGTGCATCCTATTATGCCCAGCACAATGGTAGATACACAGTAAGAATGAAGTTTCTGTTAAATTTAAGCAGGTGTTTTTATCCCTCTGGTTTCAGTGAACTCTGTTACCACAGTCATAACAGCTCAGTATGTATATGACATGTGAAGCTGACCTATTTAAAGACAATCTAAGCCAGGCACGGTGGTGCACACCTGTAATCCCAGTACTGTGGGAGGCTGAGATAGGAGAATCCCAAGTTCAAAGCCAGCCTCAGCAATGGCGAGCCGCTAAGCAACTCAATGAGACCCTATCTCTACATAAAACACAAAATAGGGCTGGGGATGTGGCTCAGTGGTCGAGTACCCCTGAGTTCAATCCCTGGTACCAAAAAACTAAAATGAAATAAAATAAAGACATCTATCTTTGGCATGAACATAGCCCCATAACAATGAGATACTATTTTATTGAAACAAATGTTGAGACCTATTCCATGCCAGTATTAAACATTCATTATAACGTCTAACATAATTACATTTTTTAAAAATACTTGTTAAAAGACAAGAGGTAAAATCATGATGATCCTGAACTCTCATATATTTTGTTTTTGGAAGCACATGTTAAATGTTTTCTAAAATGAATTTCTATATTACTCTTATTCAGTAACTTCTAGTGACAATTAGAAGACTCATATTTTGGGGCTGGGGTTATGGCACAGTGGTAGCGTGCTTGCCTAGCACGTGAGAGGCACTGGGTTCAATCCTCAGCACCACATAAAAATAAAATAAAAATATTCTGTCTACCCACAACTAAAACAAATAAATAAAAAAGAGTCATATTTCCTGAAATACCTGTGTCTTCCACTCCCATTGGACTGTACACTGGAAATGTGGTTAGTCCAGACTGAGGTGTGCCATTGGTGTACATTTATTTCATTATATTGTATTGTTTTGCTTCTTAGTTACATAGATGGAGTCAAAGGAGAAAAGATGAAATAGGTTCAATAACTACTGTGCAATGATGAATTCTTCCCACAGCCTTTTTTGAGAGTAAGTCAGAGCTTGGTAGAGGGTATGTAAATGGAGTGTATGATTAATAGAAAGGTCTCAAAGTTTCTGTATTTCTCAGTCTCCCCCTAAAATATGAAAGAGCTACAGTTTGATCTCCACCTTTGACATATAGTAATTTAAACATCAAAGAAGGATTTTAGTAATGGGTTTCACACTTTTGAAAGGAAAAAAAAGATTTCCCATAGCTTTTTTGGCAATAGATAAAAAGCATTGAATCCAAATAACCTAGATAAACTGCCTACAGAGCTCATTTGTGAAGTCCACATTTTATTTTTGTTCTGTTTTGTTTTTTTTCCTCAACATAAGACTTTACTTAAATCGACCTATTTCTTTAGAGAAATAACCCAATTTATCTGCAAAGTTGATGAACAATAGTTAGATTTTGATGAATAATATTTATGTTTTTAAATTTTCCCAAAATTCTAAAAATAGTTGAAGCTGTGTCTGCTTATCCACTGAGTCAGTATGCCATATTGCTCTTTGGAAAGAAGTTGTTCTATTCTTGCATGTATCATGTTCAAGTGTTGTGTGATGACCACCTCAACGCTTTCATCTATTGTCTAGCTTCAGGGCAGAGACAAATATTCTTGTCAGCTGCTAATTACTGACCTGGGAATGAATAAATATGTAGGCGGCTTTACATTCTGACTCTTTTTCCATATAATAATGCACACACACACAGAGTCTGTCATGGTTTGGATGTGGAATGTCTCCCAAGGGCTCATGTGTTAGAATTGTAGTTCCCAGTACAGCAATTAGGGTTCTGAGCTCATCAGTTGATTACTCCATTTGCCAGATTAGTCCATTGATAGCTGAATGGACTACTGGCAGGTAGAACCTAATTGAATGAAATAGGTCACTGTGGACATGCTCTGGAAGGGCTTATATAGTCCTCAGCCTCTCCTCACCTCTCCCTCTCTGCTGCTTGGCTGCTAGGACATGAGCACTTTCCTAGGCCATGCCCTTCTGCCATGATTCTGCCTTGCAGTTGGCCACCATGGAGTGAATTGATGAGACCATTAGTCCAAAATAAACTTTTCCTCCTTTAAGTTGTACTTATCTGGTATTTTGGTCCACAGTGATGAAAAGCTGATTAACACACTAACATGTGTACATGATATAGGGAGGTTCTCAAAGGAAAACTTAAAAAAGTTTGAGGTGGACATTAATAAGAGTCAGAAACAGCAATTCTACTTCAACCATGGTGATTGGAGATGATACCACTCTCTCACACATTATTGCAAATGTCACTTAACTGGTTTCCATGTTTCAAGCCTTGTCTTCCTCTAGTCTGTTCTCCCTCAGAGTAATAGTCAAGGTTCTACAGTAAACTTTGGGGCCCTGCATGATATGTTCTAGAAACTCAGTTTTTAATACTTTCTCATTCACTTTACTTAGGGTCCTTGCCTCTTTCTATCCCTCAAATACATCAAACACAGTCATCATCATCATGGTCTTTGCTATTGTTCTTTCTTCCGCTGTCATTGGTCTTCCAGATATCTACATAGTCCAATCCCTCACCTACTTCAGGCTTCTAGTAAACGGGAACTTTATCAGTGAGGTTTTCTTTAACTAGCCTATATAAAACATCAACACTTATTCAACAGTCCCTCTCCCTTTTCTTCTTATATTGCTTTATCAAAGCATTTATCTCTACCTGATATACTACATTGTTTACCTCTTCATTTATTTATTATATTTTCTTCTTTTTTTTTTTTTTTTTTTTTTTGGTACTGAGGATTGAACTCAGGGGCACTCGACCACTGAGCCACATCCCCAGCCCTATTTTGTGTTTTATGTACAGACAGGGTCTCATTGAGTTGCTTAGCACCTCGCCTTGCTGAGGCTGGCTTTGAACTCGTGATTCTCCTGTCTCAGCCTCCCTAAGTGCTGGGATGACAGGCTTGAGCCACCGCACCCGGTTTATATTTTTTTTCTAGTATCATATAAACTTCATGGAGACAGATGTTTTCACTGCTCTAAGACACAGAAGCTACTCACCAAATATTTATTAAATCAACGAATCCATAAGTGAATAAATAAATACTGTTTAAAGACTTGATTAAATGCATAGGAATAACACTGAAGAAATATAATGAGACTGAAGTATATGGTCCCTGGGTTAAGATAAGAGTTTGCCCCTTCTCTATGCTCTTCACCATGTGAGGCTACAAAGAGAAGCAGATAATCCAAAATCCAGACAAAAGATGAGTCGCCTCAGAACTTTACCTTGCTGTCACCCTGATCTTGGAATTCCAGTCTCCATAAGAGGGAAAAATAAATTTTATTATTTATAAACCATTCAATTTACGTTTTTTGTTATCACAGCCTGAGCTGATTAAGACCCACATATTGCTGGGATTGTGGCTCAGTGGTAGAGCACTTGCCTTGTATGCATGAAGCACTGGGTTCCATCCTCAGCACCACATAAAAATAAATATATTTTGAAAAAGACCCACATATTTCATAAGGGTTAATATTTAATACATAAAAGGAACTGTGACAACAGCAAAAACAAACAAAACAAAGCAAAAATTTAAATAATCAGGTGCTGGGGCTGTAGCTCAGTGGTAGAGCGCTTGCCTAGCACGCATGAGGCACTGGATTCGAGCCTCAGCACCACATATAAATAATAAATGAATAAAATAAAAATCCATCAACAACTAAAAAAATTAAATAATCATATTTTAAAATGGGCAAAGAATCTCAATAGACATTTGTTGAAAGAAGACATGCAAATGAATGTAGGAATGTAACCCAAAGCTCAGTCCCTGTCCCCAATGCCAATGAATGCTAATTTAATAATGAGGCCATGGTTTTTTAGAAAAAGGAAAAAGAAGGTTTATTGCTTTGCTAGCAAAGGAGAAACACAGGGGACTCTTGTCCCAAAGGCTGTGATTCTCTGGATCAGCAGGGACAGGGAGGTTTTAAAAGGTTACATTCCAGGTGTACTCCGGTAGGGGGTCCCAGGGCACCCTGTTGTGGTGTTAGGATTCACTTGTTAATTTGGGAGTTATTCACTTCCCAGATCCTCAGCAGGCCATCTCCTTCCTGTAGTGGGTGTGTTCAAGAGCAGTTAACTAGGGGCAGAAAACATAACATTGTCTTCCTAAACTTGTTGGGGGGCGGTGAGGGGAGAAGAAAGAAAAAAACATTTAAAAAAATAAAACTTAGAGCAATGAGGGCTATATTCAGAAGGTGAAGGGACCACTGGTACAGGAAAAGATGCTCAACATCACTAATTACTGGGGAAATGTAAATTAAAGTTACAATGACATGTCCCCTCATATATTATGATAGTTGTTTTATACATGTATATATACACACACACACACACACTCACACACACACACACATACATATATGAGTAAGTGTTTGTAAGAATGTGGAGAAAAAGGATCTTTGAAAACTGTTGGTTGGAATGTAAATTGATACAGCCATTATAGAAAACAGTATGGGGGTTCTTCAAAAAGATAAAACTATAGGTTTGGGATTTAGTCCAATGGTACAGTGCTTAGCTAGCATGCTGAAAGCCCTGGGCTCTATCTCCAGCACCCACAAACAAATGTAACAACTTTACCCCCAAGCAATTGAAGTTATGTTTATTTATCCATAGAAATTGAAATGAGGATCTCAAATATACATCTGTACTCCCATGTTTATTATAGTATTATTCACAATAGACAAGATGTAGAAAAAAGCTAAATATCCATTGACATCTGAATGGAAAAATAAAATATGGTTATGGTGTGTGTCTATGTATGTATATATATAAGTATGTTTATATATGAATATATGAAATATTATTCATGTTTAAAAAAAGTTAAACCACCATTTGTAACAACATGGGTGGAACTGGAAGATAATATACTAAGTGAAATAAGTCAGTCACAAAAAAAAACCACTAATGATCTCACTTATGTGTGGAATCTAAAATAGTTAAAATTATAGGAGCACAGAGAGGGACAGTGGTTGCCAGCAGCTGGTGGGGAGGAGGAAATGAGGAAGTAATGGCCAAAAGGCACTAAGTGTCGGTTTTGCAAGATAAATAATGTCTGGAAAGCTAATATCAAGCATAGTACCTAGAGGTAACAGGACTGTGTTGTATTCTAAAATTTTCTAACAGAGTATATCTCATGTTTAGTATCCTTATTACACTCAAAATAATGATAATAATTTAGAGAGCTGAAGGAAACTTTGGGAAGTGATAGTTATATCTAAAGCCTTGATGGTGATGATGTTTTCATGACTTACTCCCTAATAAATTGGGTTATATACATTATATATGCATAGTTTAACATGTCAATAATACTTCAAAAACATGGTTTTAAATATAAGTAATAGTCCACATTATCCTCATTAAATGTGACACATACATGTAATTTTGGACAGTTATTTATTTAAGTTGCCCACAGATGACAGGACATGGGCAACTCTCTTATCTCTGTTCATCTAAATCTTAAAACTTTCATTTTGACCATTATCCATTTCCCACAATGCATTTAATATAATTAATAATAGGAAAATACCCACTCTAATTTGTACCAATATATTATTTAGATATGTCTAAGTCTGTTCACATCATGAAGCAGGAAGGAGCAAATATTTCAATGTTATAGTAGTTTTGGTTCCAATTTACACTTACTCTGCCTCTTCCTTTAAGGGAGTGTGAGTGTGTGTGTGTGTGTGTGTGTGCAAGTGATAAAATATGTTTTACATATTCCAATCCCATATAGCTCCTTTTGTACTACTACCACAGATTATGATAATAATATCACAAAGAGTATCTCCCCTCTCTGGTCTCAATATTGTAGCTAGCTTACCTTCATTTCATGTGTACATACTGATAAGACCTGTACATATGTATCTATAAAATGGAGAAATAAATGTAATTATGTCTTTTATATTTTGTGACCTCAGCACTTCTGCAAAAAGTATGTAGTTGCCACAATTCCATTAGAATTAGATAGGGAACTTGACATAAAAGGAGAAAGCACATTTTCTAACAATTATACCAATGTGAGGCAGTAACATTGTATACAACAACAAAATAGTTCTCAGAGAATTTTAGTGGATCCAAATATTTTTTCTATTGATGCTGCATTATGAGCAGGGTTTGCAGTCAAGCTCTGAATGGCTATTCGAATATCGAATAGGTAATTAAATTCAATCTGTGCACTGACTGGCACAGAAGGTGAGAAGAGAGGAAGCCATACCTGCCAGCAATACTCTCAGTTGCTGTGACAACCAGATTTGAGAAACTGAACGAAATCAAATAGAGTATCCAATCCAGAGTTGTCCACTTTCCTAGTCAGAGATACATACAAATGGCTCTTGCTCATTTTATGTCCACCAAAGTTTCATGCCAATTACTGCCCTCTCTTAAAATAATCATCTCCTTATTACTGCTGAAGTCAGTGCTGGAAATGATAAGAAAGGTCAGTCTATATGTCCACCGCCACTCATCCCAAAGCCTCCTTGCACACTGGATACTGGTGATCTTGTTCCACACTCAAAATTACCCTTTTACCTCTCACTGGAAATATAATTTTGCCTTAAGGAAACAGGATTATGTGTATGGTGAAAACCTAGAAAATAATGAAGATAAAGATGCTATCCAGTTATAGGATGATAGGTGGATTTTTTAAAGTTTTGATAATATCACAATATTATTGTCCAAATAAAACAATTAAATATTATGTAATTTCTAGGTTTGTCCCCATAATGGAAGGGAGAACATGTCCACTTAGTCCTGAGAAATACTGTTTGGATTGCCACATCCAATCACCCTGTTAACACTGTCACCCAGCATATCACAGACTGTTAAGGACTTCTAAAAGCTCTTTGCGTGACCATTGCAGAACTCAATTTTCTATGCTGTGGTAACAGAGAAAAAAAACCACACAAGTAAATTGCTGATAAAGACCACAGCTTTACCTCAGTGCAGGTAGAGCTTAAATAACATGATTTGCGAGACTTTTGCCTTACACGTTTTCTTGGCTACACCTGAAAATTATGTATTTTGCCATCTCCTTTGTCCATCAAAACTGTGTCACATTTTTAAGGGTTCCAGTTATTGCAAAGGAATAAGAGGTAGTAATGGGTTAATAACAGAAGTTGATTCCTGGTCCTATCTATATTGTGTCTACTTAGACACTTTACTTTATCTCAGGCAAAATGCCTTAAATAGAGACTGGTTAGGAAAAACAAGTTGAGTAGTTCTACTAATATAATACATTTCATGTTGCACTCCTAACATAGCTTAATGTATTGATAGGTACACATCAACTTAACCAAGAATGACAATATCATTACTAATCAAGTGATCAGAGAATCTTTCCTGTACTTAACCCTCTTCTTCATTTAGAACATCCCTAAATGATGATTCAAACAAGAGAGGTCAAGGAGGATGCTGAGAATTTTATCAACTTCCCTCTGGCTATAGCCAATCAAACCATCTTTTCTAGGTCTGCAATGAATATGGAGTTTGCAGAACTGAATGGAGCCTCTCTGAGCATCAGTTCCCTTATGTAGGAGTGGCTGTGATGATTAGAAATGATTTGCAAAGTTGCTAATTGCATATCTGCCTTTCAGTATGCAATCAATAAATTGAAACTATTTTTATTTTGTTTATAATCTAGATTCCTTACTGGGGTGGTATATACTATGGAAACCTGGCACAATCCAGGCAAGGAATAAATATCCAAATTTAATTAAAATCACAAGCAGAAATTATGATGAGGATCAGACTCTCAGAAAATGTTTACAAATATGTTTTAAGATGTAAAAGGCACCTATGACTGGAAAATTTTTGTATTTAGACCCTGGACTAGAATAAGGCAAGTAAGGAAGGGCACAGAATTTAAGGAGGGACTTATTTTTAGGTCCTGCCCCTGCCCTTGCACAACACTGAAATCGACAGCTTCCTTACCTTTCATTCTCTGCCTAGATATTTCATTTTCCTTACCCCAAGTCCAGGCTCTGATTTTTTTTTGTACTAGGGATCAAATCCAGTGGCCCTCTATCACTGAAATATGTCCAACACTTTTTTAATGTAAAATCATAAACATAATAATTTGATTCATTTTGACAAAAGCACATATGCACAGAATTTGATTAACTCCATTTCAGCCCCTGTTCCCCCTGTTTTCCCTTCTTTTCTCCCTCCCTGTCTAATCCATTAATATTACTTTCACTCATGTATTTATTTATTTTTTTCAGTTGTCAATGGAGTTTATTTGTATGTGGTGCTGAGAATCGAACCCAGTACCTCACACATGCTAGGCAAGAACTCTACCACTGAGCCACAACCTCAGCCCACGTTTATTTTTGATTGGTCTTTTCTACATAAACATAAAAGTGGAATCCCTTGTGGTGTATTTGTAAATGCACATAATATGATTTTGTTAAATTCATTTCCCAGTTCCTCCCCTTTCCCATCCTTCCTCTCTCCCTCTTGATCTCCTCCTTGTACCCCACTGATCTTTCCTATATCTTTATGATATTCAACTCCCCAACCTCCTTATTTTGATCTAGCTTCCACATGAGAGAAAACATTCAGCCTTTGAATTTCTGAGTCTGTTATTTCACTTAGCATGATGTTCTCCACTTCTATCCATTTACCAGCAAATGCTATAATTTTATTCACCTTGAAGACTCAGTAAAATTCCATTGTGTACATATACCACATTTTCATAATCAATTCATCTATTGATTGACACCTGGGCTGCATGCTTAATTTGGCTCCTGTGAATTGTGCTGCTATAAACATTGATGTTGAGAGTATTGCTATAGTATGTTGATTTTAGTTCTTTTGGATATATACCAAGGAGTGGGATAGCTGGGTCATCTGGTGGTTCCATTACTTGTCTTTTGAGGAATAACCATACTTTTTCCAGAGTGGTAGTACTAACTTCTTTTTTTTTTTTATAATTTTTTTTTTAGTTGTAGACGGCAACAATATCTTTGTTTTTATGTGGTGCTGAGGATCGAACCCAGTGCCTCATGCGTGCAAGGCAAGTGCTCTACTACTGAGCCACAATTCCAGCCCCGGTAGTACTAACTTCTTATCTCACCAACAATATATGAGTGTACTTTGTCCCCACATATTCACCAGCATTTATTATTATTTGTTTTCTTCATATTTACCATTCTGACTAGAGTAAAATAAAATCTTAGTTTTGATTTGCATTTTCCTGGTTGCTAGAGATGTTAACCATTTTTCCATATATTTCTTGGCCATTTGTATTTCTTCTTTTGAGAAATGTCTGTTTAATTCTTTTGCCTATTTATTGTAGATTTGTGGTGTTTGTTTTACTTTTCTTTTGTTTTCTTTTTTTGGTGTTAAGCTTTTGAATTCTTTATATATTCTGGATAATATTCCCCTCTCAGAGGAGTGGCTGGCAAGGATTTTCTCCTATTCTGTAGGCTTTGTCTCCATGCTCTCAATGGTTTCCTTTGCTATGCGTAAGCTTTTTAATTTGATGATATTCTACCTATTGATTCTTTAATTTCTTGAGTTTTAGGGGTCTTGAAGAAGTCAGACCCTATCTTTCACCCTACATGAAAGTACAATCAAAATCAACTAACGAAAGACTTAGGAATTATACCAGAAACGATGCAACTGATAGAAGACAACACAAGGTCAATATTCCAAAATATTGGAGTAGGCACTAATTTCATTCTTCTACACATGGATATCCTGTATCCTCAACACTATTTTTAAAAGGCTATCTTTTCTCTAACACACATTTTTGGCACTATTGTCAAATATCAGATGACTGTAAATACACGTATTTGTCTCTGTGACTTGTATTTCATCTCAGTGATCTTTACAACTAATTTGATGTCAATACCATGCTGGTTTTCTTATTTTAGGTGTATAGTATAATTTCAGATCAGGTATTATGATGCCTCCTGCATCACTTTGCTTGCTCAGAATTGCTTTGGCAATTCTGGGTCTCCTATTCTTCCAAATGAATTTAAGGACTATTTTGTTTGTTTTAGTTCTGTGGAGAATGTTGTTGGTATTTTGATGGGGACTGCATTGAATGTATACATTACCTTTGGTAGTATAGCCATTTTGACAATATTAATTCTGCCTATCCAAAAATTTGGGAGGTCTTTCCATCTTCTAAGGTCTTACTCAATTTCTTTAAGAGTTCCATATTTTTCATTGTAGAGATTTTCCCCTCCTTGGTTAGACCAATTCTCAAGTTTTTGTTTGTTTGTTTTTGGAGGTTATTGTGCATGGGATGGTTTTTCTGGATTCCTAGCAGAATCACTTTTGGAGTATAGGAAAGCTATTGATTTATGAGTGTTTAACTTGTACCAAGCTACTTTGCTAAATTAATTTATCAGCTCTGGAATCTTGGGTAGAATTTTTTGGGTCTTCTAGATATATATCATTAGCAGTGATAGCATTCTTCTTTTCCTATGTATATCCCTTTAATTTCTATCTCTTGCCCGATTGCTCTGACAGAGTTTTAAGAACTATACTGAAGTCGTCAAAGTAGACATCCTTGTCTTCTTTCTGACTGCAGAGAAAATACTCAGTTCTCTCCATTATGGTGTTGGCTTTGGGTTTGTCACATATAGTCTTTATTATGTTGAGGTAAGTTCCTTCTATCCCTAGTTTCTCCAGTTTTTTTTAACATAAATCATTGCTGCATTTTTTTCAAAGGCCATTTCTGTATTTATTGAGATGATCATATGATTCTTGTCCTTAATTATATATGTGTGTTAAATTACATCTATTGAATCAACCTTGCATCCCTGAGATAAAAACCACTTGATAATGGTGTATTATCTTTTGGATGTATCTTTATGATTTGCTAATATTTTATTAAGGATTTTATTCATCAGGAATATTATTCTGTAGTTTTCTTTCCTAGATGTGTCTTTGTATGGTTTTGTATCAGGTTTATACTAAACTTTGTTTAGTTTTGGTAACAGGTTATTGAAAGGGAGGGAATACACCTAAGTACATTAGAAAACTCACAAGCGTTCCCTCCATTTCAATTCCATGGAATACTATGAGAAAGAATGATATTGGTTCTTCTTTATATGTGTGGTAGAACTCAGCTGAAAATCTCTTTGGTCCTGTGATTTTCTTTTTTTGAAGGATTTTAATTCCTGTTCCAATGTCATTACTAGATATCAGCTTAAGTTTTCTATATCTTTCTTGTTCAGTTTGAGCAGATCCTGTCTGTCTGGGCATTTGTCAGCATCTTCCAGATTTTCTGTTTTATTGGAGTTGAAATTTTCAAAATACTTTCTAATGATCCTCTGGATTTCAGAAGTGCATGAGGTAATATTTCCTTTTCATGTCTAATTTTGTTTATTTGGGTCTTCTCTCTCTTTCAGTTAGGTTGGCTAAGCATTCATCAATCTTATTAATCTTTCTGAAGAAACAGCTCTTTGTCTCATTTATGCTTTATATTTTTATTCTCAATTTCATTAATTTAAGCAGTGATATTAATTATTTCCCATCTTCTACTGATTTTGGAATTAGTTTGTTCTTCCTTTTATTAGGACTAGAAATGAAACATACGTTTATTTATTTGGGATCTATTTTTTTTTACTTAGATATTCAATGCTATAAAATTTCCTCTTTGAACTGCTTTTATACTGTCCCAGAGGTTTTGATATATTGTATTTATGTTCTCATTTGTTCCTAAAAATTTGATTTCTTTTATTTCTTTTATGATCCATCATTATCTTAAAAGAGTGTTGTTCAATCTCCTATAATTTTTCTTGTTGGTTTCAGGTTGCATTCCATTATGATCTGAAAGGATGCACAGAATTATATCAATTTTTTTACTAAAACTTTATATTGAGACCTAGACTGTCATCTGTTTTGGAAAAGGTTCCATGAGTTATGAGAAGAAACAAATTTCAGTTGGGGGTGAAATATTCTGTAAATGTGTATTAGGTTCATTTGATTTTATAGTATTATTTAGGTCAGAAGTATCTGTATTGATTTTATGTTTGGATGAACTGTCCACTGGTGATAAGGGTATGTTGAAACCACCCAGTAACATTGTATTGGAATCTATCTGGGATTTAATATCAAGAAGTATATTTTATACAATTAGAGACACTAACATTTGGGGCATATATATTTACTATCTTAATATCTTCTTGTTGGATTGTTCCTTTTACCAGGAAGTAGTAGACTTCTTTCTCTTCTGATTAATTTTTGCTTGAAATCTGATTTGTCAAATATGAGAATAGATGCTCCTACTTGTTTTAAAAATCCATTAGCATGGAATGTTTTTTCCATCTTTTTACTTTCAACCTGTGTGTCTCTTTGAGTATGAGATGAGTCTTTTGCAAACAGAACAGTTGGACTTTGTTTTTTGTTCAATTCTGCTAATCTATATCTTTGAATTGGGGATTTGAAATCATGCATATTCAGTTTTGTTATAAATGTGTATTTGTATTTCCTTGCCATATTGGTTTGTTTGTTATATTTCATTCTGTCTTGATTTTCCTCTAGTTGGTTCCTCTTCTAGTGATCTTCCTCTGCTTTGGAGCTTTGAGTTTTGCTTTTGGCTTTCTCTGTGTATAGTATATATTTAAGTATTCTTTGTAGTGCTGGCTTAGTGATCATGAATTCCTTTAGTTTATCCTTGTCATGGAAAATTTTTATTTCTACATAGATTTTGAAAGATAACTTTGCTGTAAATATCAATCTTGGTTGGTGATGTTTTTCTTTCAGACTTTGGAATATCTCATTCTAGGCTGTCTTCGAATTTAGGGGAATTTGGGAAGTCATAAGTGGTTTGCCTCTAAATATGACCTGACATTTTTCTCTTGTAGCTTTTAGTATTCTTTTCTTATTGTCTAAGTTAGGCATTTTGATTATGGTGTGACTTGGTGAGGTTCTGTTCTGATCTTGTCTATTTAGGGTATTATATGCTCTTGTATGTGGATGTCTATCATTTCTAATATGGGGAAACGTTTTGTTACTATCTCACTGAAAATTTTCTTGATGCCTTTGGCCAGTATCTCCATGTTATCTTCTATTCCAATGACTATCAGATTTGTTCTCTTGATGCTGCCCCAGAATTGTATATTCTAATCATGTCCTTTTTTCCCCTTTATTGCATACTGAATATTCAAGTTCATGTACCTTGTCTTCAAGACCTGAAGTTCTATTTTCTAGATAATCTAATTTGTTAGTGATGCTTTCAACTGAATTTTTAATTTGATTCATTGTGTCTTTCATTTCCAGGTGTTCTGACTGGTTTCTTTTCATCATTTTTATTTGTTTATTGAAATTTTTTTTCATACCCTGTATTTGCCATCTTTACTCATTCTTTACATCTTATTTTATTTCATTGAATATTTTAATAATCAGTTTTTCATCATCTTTCTCTGGGTTTTCATTCAGTTCAATATCTTTGGAATCCTTTTTGGAGGATTGTGAATTTTGAGGGGAGATTCGTTCGTCCGTTTCATCACATTTCAGTGTTCTTAGACTTGCACATAATTTTATATGAATTCCTTTACCTGTGATATGCTTGTCCCCTTTTTTGTGTGTATTTAACTCTTTGTTTGTTTTTAGATTTCTCTGTCTAGGAGTGGGACATAAGATCCCCCCTATTATTCCTTCTTGGGGGCTAGTTGTTGGTTTTGGATTTTTGTCTTCCATATTCTATGTGTTAAAGTATTGTTGAGGCTCAGATAGGGTGAGATCATCCTATCTGAGATTCACTGTTATTTGTGTGAGTTGTGATTATTGCTCAGGAGCATGCTCTATACTTGGTGAAGTTAAAGTATCTTTCACTTCCCAGCCCATTTTAGAAGAAAGGTGGAATCAGGAATAGCACTAATGTTAGCAACAGATGTACAGCCTTAAGATCAATGTCCAGTGCCTACTTTGACATCCATAACACTGATTTCCATTATGGGGAATGGGGTAAGGATTATATAAACCACATAATTCTATCAGATAGTGGGATTTGTTTCTTAAGGGAATATAAAATATGGTTGGAAAGCATAAGAAAATTTGAATTTTGTTTAAATAACAGGAGAGGCAGGAGATAGGTAGCAGATTATGGCTATAAAAAATGAATATAATCAAAAGTCTATTCCACTGATCTTTCTTCTATTTTTTTATCCCCCTCTTATTTTGAATTGGGGAAGGGAGGGAGATAGGATAGGGAAAGACAGTGGAATGAATCTGACCTAACTTTCCTATGTATGTGTGTATATAAATACACCACAGTGAAATGCACCATCATGTACATCCATAAGACAGTAATTTTTTTAAAACTAAATAACACAATAACTAGTAGAGGGAAGGGAAAAGTGGGGGAGGAGATGAGGGAAAGGGGAAGTACTATGACTGAATTAGAATGAATTATATTTCATGTTTTTACAGTTATGTCAAAATGAATTCTGTTGTTAAGTTTAATTGAAAAGAACCAATAAAAAAAAAAGAGAGACCCTAAACTACTGTTGAAAACAAAAAGGAATCACTTTGTTCTGGTCATGTCATTAATATTGCATATTTTTGGTTTTCATTTTTATTAGAATGCCAAAGAATAAAATACATATTATCCATAAAAATTAAAAGTAATTAGCCGGGCACAGTGGCACAAGCCTGTAATCCCAGCACTTTGAGAGGCTGAGACAGGAGAATCGCGAGTTCAAAGCCAGCCTCAGCAATGGAGAGGCACTAAGCAACTCAGTGAGACCCTGTCTCTACATAAAACTCAAAATAGGGCTGGGGATGTGGCTCAGTGGTCGAGTGTCCCTGAGTTCAGTCTCCAAAAAAAAAAAAAATTAAAATAATTTAAAATGAAAGGGAAGAAGAAGGAACAGAAAAATGTGGCTGTTAGTTGAGGAAAAGACTGAAGAAGGAGCAATAAATAGGAAAGACAAAAACCAAGGTACAAATAAACATACAATTTTAAGATCAAAGCAACTCATATGCACATATAATTATATCCCACCTAAGTCCAATTAAGGCTAAATAATAAATAGGTGAAGAAGAAAGCAATGAAATATGAGTAAAATTATACCTAAAATTATCTATTCCTCACAACTTAGACAAGTAACAACCTGGGTACTATATTATTTTCATTTTACAGAGAAAGAAACCTGAGTCAAAAAGGCAGTTAGTAGTGATGGGAAAATGCAGCTTTTCAAGAGGGACCAGGGAAAAGTGGTCAGGTTTTGAAACAGACTTTCTTTGGATCCACACTATTAGCTGTGTGTCTCAGGCAAACAGGTACACATGTGTTTGCTGTTTCCTTATCTGTAAAACTTATGAGATAAAACACTTAGCTTATTAGGTTGTGATTGGTAATAAGGTAGAAATAAGGTAGAAATTGTTCATAAATACATGTAGCATGTAGTAATTCCTCAACAAACATTATACTTCTTTCCTTTTCAGATTCAGTACTGTACCAATTCCTGTTGTCCCTGCTCCAGATTTTGTCATGAACCCTTTCCTAGATGACATCTCCTCTGAATGCAGTGGTCAGCTTCTCCAGCTGGAGAATGAATGACAAAGAAAGGTCCTTTGTTCATTAAACAAATCCTCTCACACAGCTAAACAGGAGGGGGCCAGGGGATGATACAAAGCTGCAATGAGAAAAGGAGGCAGGCCCTGATTTTCGTTGGAAATAAATCAATGCATGAATCAGAGCAATGCAGCTCAGGGACCAGGGTGAGAAGCATTTTTAGAACTGTCACTTTAAAAATATGTTCCCTCCTGCCTTGCGGCTCTCTCAGTGGGCAGATTTTAAAATAGAAACAAGTAACTTTAATTAGGCTCTAATTAGCCCCACAAGTTTGGTGAGCTAGGATAGTTTATTTTAGAAAAAAATATTATAACAGACGGAGGATTTTCCAGGCACCACAACTTTAATTACAATCCCAAACACCTCAAGCATGCTTACTGGGCCAATTAAACCAGCAGGGCAATGGCAAAGCTAATGTACTACCCTAGATCCAAGCTATGATGATGTTTTCTATTTGTTTTCAAAGTAATTTGAAAAGCAGATAACTTACAATGCTTACTTAAACAGAAGCAGGAGGCCTTTAAACTGTTGTTAATGCACAATTAACTGGGATCTCAAAAATGGGGATTTTCTAGATCAAGGTTGCTCACCTGTGACATGGGCAGGTTTCCCTCTTCCTGTTTGCTTGGTTGAAAGGATGGGCTAAGATATAACCCTTTGGATCTTCTCTCTCCCACTCTCCTCTGGGTCTTGCCAGGAAATTGAGATAATTGACCAGTCCCCAGAAAGAAACTAGAAAGAAGGCATTCTGGGGGGCATCTGTGGAGTCAGCACATAGTGGACATCCTCAGAACTTAAGAAGAGAAAAATCAACATCTATTCCAGGACCAATTGCATATTCAGAAAGGAGTGGAGATGACAGAGGCTTGTATTTTCCTGATCACGTCTGGGAGAATGATAAAGGTAAACATCAATGTCCAAATTGAAAATTCAGCCATTATCAGAAGTTTAAAGAAGAAGCCCATGAAGGTAGGTAAATACTTTCCATTCCTTATCCAAAATTCATTTTCCATATTACCTTGGTAGAAATGGAACACTTGTAGCCAAAGACTGTCCAGGTTCACAAATCTAGTGAATATGCTATAAGCAAGGGCCTTTCAATGTGATCCTGCATGCCAGGAGAGTTTTCTAGGTGCTCTTTTTGTTTCTTTGGAGTTATGTAAAATAAGGCACTCTATAAACTTAATGTTCTCATTTCAAATGACCAATTTGATGGAAATAACATAACGATCAATATGTGGATGTCCCTGTATGCACCTGCCACTGCACACTGAACATATTGAATGAGACTTTTTATTTTCCCTTATTATACCTTCCATCATTCATTGATCTAAATCTGATGCTCTATAACTTCTGTGCATCTAACACTTCTCTGAAAAGTAGAAATCTAACAGAATGATGAGCCCCACCCATAGAATTTCTCATTCAACAGGTCCTAAGTAGAACCTGATAATGTGCATTTCTGACAATTCCAGAACACTTATCCACAGAATCCAAGAGTAATACTTTCCCTTCCTCAAATGGTGTGGTCCTCAAAGCTTCTGGAATCCCAGCTTACCTTCCCATTCTTTTATTTTCTTGATCTTGTCTGCACTGATTATCTTGCAGGTTAACTATGGATATTTTTTTTCTTTTTGGTACTGGGGATTAAACCCAGGGGCACTTTACCACTGAGCTACATCCCTAGTCCTATTTATTTTATTTTGAGAAAGGGTCACAATAAGTTGCTTAGGCCCTGGCTATGTTGCCACAGACTGACCTCAAACTTGTGATCATTCTGCCTCAGCTTCTTATGTGACTGGAATTACACACATGCACTACCACTCCCAGGTTACTACAGATTTTTTTTTTTCATTTTATTTTTTTTAATTTTAATTTTAATTTTTTTTTCACATCCTCAACCATTTTTATTTTTTTATTTTTTTTTATTTAAATGCATTTCAAGTCATAGTACATAAACAGAGCTCAGTTTTTCCATTTCTCTGGTTGCAAATCATAAAGAGTCACACTATTTGTGTCTTCATACATGCACCAGGGGTAGCAATGACCCATTCGATCAATCA
>CM053417.1:7334420-7377590 GCA_028644305.1 Xerus rutilus
CCAGATGCCCTTCAATAGATGAATGGATAAAGAAACTGTGGTACATATACACCATGGAATATTATTCAGCAATAAAAGAAAATAAAATCATGGCATTTACTACAGATTTTTTAAAGCATTATAATTATAGTATTTGGGTTCATTTTGACAAAATAATGCATGTAAGGAATCTCATTTTAATCCTCATTTTCCCCTTCCCCTTTGGCTTCCCTCTTCCCTTCCCCTATTCTCTTTCCTCTTCTTTATTGATTTTCCTTTCATTCCTTATTTATTTTTGATTGGTATTTTATATATGTATGTATATATACATATATGTATATGTATACACATACATGAATTCTTTTTAGTACATTTATATATGTATACAGCGTGCTAGTGCTTACTTCATTCCATATTTTTATCCCTTTCCTTTGTTTCTTTCTTCCCTCTTGTTCTTGTCCTACTCAACTGACCTACCTTATATCTTTATGATATCCAATCTCCTTTCCTACCACCTTCTTTCCCTCATTTTTGTCTAGATCCCACACATGAGAGGATACATTCATTCAACTCTCAACTTTCTGAGTCTGGCTTATTTCACTCAGCATGATTTTCTCCATTTCCATCCATTTACCAGCAAATGCCATTATTTCATTTTTCTCTGTGGTTGAGTCAGATTCCATTGTCAATGTATACCACATTTTCTTGATCAATTCATCTGTTGAAGGGCACCTAGGTTGGTTCCATAATTTGGCTATTTTGAATTGTGCTTCTATGAACATTGAAGTTTTTGAATCACTATAGTATGCTGATTTTAGTTCTTTTGGATAAATATTGAGGAGTGGGATAACTGGGTCACATGGTGGTTCCATTCCTAGTTTTTTGAGGAGTCTCCACACTGCTTTCCATAATGTTTTTACTAATTTTCAGTCCCCCCAGTAATTTATGAGTGTACCTTTTGCCCCCAATCCTTTCTATTATTTATTATTGTTTCTGTTCTTGATCATTGCCATTCTGAGTGGGGTGAGGTGAAAGTGTGGTTTTGATTTGCATTTCCCTGCTAGAGATATTGAACATTTTTTCATGTATTTGTTGGCCATTTGTATTTTCTTTTTCGAGAAGTTTGTTTCTTTTGCCCATTTATTAATTGGGTTATTTGGGGGGTTGGTATTAAGTTTTTGAGTTTTTTTTTTTTTTTTTGGTGGTGCTGGGGATTGAACCCAGGGCCTTGTGCATGTGAGGCAAGCACTCTACCAACTGAGCTATATCCCAGCCCAGTTTTTTTTTTTTGGTACTGGAGATTGAACTCAGGGGCACTCAACCACTGAGCCACATCCCCAGCACTATTTTGTGTTTTATGTAGAGACAGGGTCTCACTGAGTTGCTTAGCACCTCTCCATTGCTGAGGCTGGCTTTGAACTCGCGATTCTCCTGTCTCAGCCTCCCAAAGTGCTGAGATTACAGGCATGCGCCACCGCGCCTGGCTCCAGCCCAGTTTTTGAGTTCTTAATATAGTCTGGTTATCAATCTCTTGTCAGAGGAGTGGTTTGCAAAGGTTTTTTTCCCCAGTTTGTAGCCTCTTTCTTCATTCTCTTAATCATTTCCTTTGTTGTACAGAAAACTTTTTATTTTGATGGCATCCCACATATTGATTCTTGGTTTTTATTTCTTGAGCTTCAGGGGTCTTGTTGAGGAAGTCATTGCCTATATTGATATGATGTAGTATTGACCCTATGTTTTCTTCTGTCAGTTGCATGGTTTCTGGTATAATTCCTAACCTTTTCATCCATTCTTGTTCAAATTTTGTGCAGAGTGAAAGATAAAGATCTAATTTTATTCTTCTACATATAGATATCCAATTTCCCCAGCACTATTTGTTAATAAGGCTTCCTTTTCTCCAAGATACATTTTTGGCACCTTTGTCAAGAATCAGATGATTGTTAAGTATGTGGGTTTATCTCAATGTCTTCTATTCTATTCTGTTGGTCTTTATGTCAATTTTGATGGCAGTACTATGCTGTTTTTATTTTATTTTATTTTTTGGTACTAGGGATTGAACTCAGGGGCACTCGACCACTGAGCCACATCCTCAGCCCTATTTTGTGTTTTATGTAGAGACAGGGTCTCACTGAGTTGCTTAGCGCCTCGCCATTGCTGAGGCTGGCTTTGAACTCGCGATTCTCCTGTCTCAGCCTCCCAAAGTGCTGGGATTATAGGCTTGAGCCACCGCGCCCGGCTACTATGCTGTTTTTATTACTATAACTCTGTCTACCTCAGAAATACTGGAACTTCTATTCACTTCTCCCAAAATCTGGAGTTACTATTTTTGTATATTCATTCTCTTTGTTGGTTTACCACCTTGGTTTGGTGGCTTAAATTCCTACATAACTTTCCTAAGAGTGAGCAAAAGTGAGTTTTTCTGATCCTTTCTGAAAAATGTCTATATTGTACCCTGTGACAAAGACTGTCAATATTCTCCTGTTATCTATTCTCCTTTTCTTCATAGTAGTAAAATATTTAGCTGGTCTCAGTGCTGTCTAGAATAAAGACATTGTGTATTCCCCCTTGCAATTCTGTAGGGTCAATTAGATATGAGAATCCGCATATGTGGTGGCTTTCTGTAATCATCCGTAAGAGATCCCTCACATGAACCACCTATTTTCTACCTTATCAATACTTCTTTTGGACAGCTGCCTGGAACATCCCTTGATGCCATACAATCAAGGTCATGGATAATAGAACAACAAAATACAAAAAAAGCCTATGTCTCTGAATGTCATAGCAGCTAAAAAATACAATTGAACTTGTTTAAGCCACTGTTATTCTGGGATTTCTGACACAGTTACACCTAATCCTAGGTGAAACATATTTGAGCATAAAAATTATTGGTGAAATTGTGTTCACTAAGAATATAGAAAACATTATCACCTTATTGCTCTCAACCAATGTTGCAGATTAAAAAACCAGTTCTCATTCCTCACATGTGACATGCTATTTTTACTCTCTGAGAGATCTAAGGAACTGATTTATCTTTGAGGTTCTGAAATTCATCAGTCTTTATTCATTTTTCCTGATTTCCACTTTCAACAATTTACCTTTCAATTTAACAATTTTACCTCTCCATTCAACTTCCTGTCATTTCTATGTTCATTTCTTCTTCATTTTTGTCTTTTGTTTTTAAAGAGAACTTTTCCTTTTAAGTTGGATTTTAGATCTCATTATTTGAGCCTCTGAGTTTTTTTACTTTGTTGTAATTTGTCTTTTCTATTTTCCTATATCTAATCTTTTCACTGAATTCAAATATGGCAACATGTTTTTTTTAAATATTTTTTAGTTGTAGGTGGACACAATATCTTTATTGATTTATTTTTATGTGGTGCTGAGGATCGAACCCAGTGCCTCCCGCATGCGAGGCAAGCGCTCTACCACCGAGCCACAATCCCAGCCCAACATGTTTTAATTTCCAAGGACTCTTTCTTATTCTTTAATTGTTCATATTATCGTGTTCTTATGTAATTATACACTTTCTTCTTGAGTCATTTTGTTTTTGTGTTTTGTAAATGTGTAGTAATGCTCTGAACTTGGTGGTTCTGAACAATAAGCATCTATTATCTGCCAGTGTTTGTGGACCAAGCATCCATGAGATGCTTAACTGGATGATTCTAGCTCTGGATCTCTCACAAGCATGCAATCAAGATGTTGGCCAAACCTGCAGTCATTTTAGGGATTAGCCGGCAGAAGTTCCATTTCCAAGATTACACACATGACCATTACTCAATTTAAAAGACCCATTTTCAAGTTTACTCATGTGCTTGCTGGCAGGCCTTAGTTCCTCCCCATATGGACCCTTTTCTCACAACTTGGATGCTGGCTTCCTTCTTTTAGAGGTAGCTCAAAATGTGGCAGCTGGCTTCCCCTAAAGAACTGAATGTTGAAAAGGAGAGAGGCACAGAGAAAGAGAGAGAGAGAGAGGCACAGACACAGACAGACCGACAGGCAAACGGAGAAAAATGATCTTCCAACATTTCTGCCATATTCTATTTGCTTGCTAGATAAGAGGAGCTGATTTTTGGGGGGAGTTTACTGGGAATTGAACCTGGGGGCACTTTATCACTGAACTACATCCCCAGCCCTTTTTTTAATATTTATTTTTTAGTTGTAGGTGTACAGAATATCTTTATTTTTTATTTTTATGTGGTGCTGAGGATCGAACCTAGTTCTTAATGCATGCTAGGCGAGCACGCTACCACTGTGCCATCACCCCAGCTCCCCAGTCCTTTTTGACACAGGATCTTACTAAGTTTTTAAGGCTGGCCTCCAATTTGTAATCCTCCTGCCTCAGCTTCCAGAGTCACTAGGATTACAGGCGTGTGTCACAGCATGAGGTGAGGAGTTGATTCAGTAAATCCAGATCACAGACAAGGGAAGTGGAATAAAGGGGGAAAGTATCAACAGTTTGTGTACATACCTTTAAAAGTACCAGATCCTCTATATATTAATCAGTGTGTCTTTTAGTGTTCTTCATGATGTCCAGATTTTCTGTTTCTTCTTAAATTTTTCTGCTTTCATCTTTGTCTTTCTTAGCCATGTTGCAGGCTTTCCTCAAATGTGTGGACACACACAGTTGCTCACTTAAACAATATAATAAGAAAATGCCAGGGTTGGCTAGGCTTGCACGTAGGTTTGGGGACTGGCAGGTATTATGGTGGAAAGTCAATGGAACTATTGGTTCTTATTTGCAAAAAAAAAAGGTCTTTATGCTGAGACATAATCCCTGAACTATCTCCCTTAGTTCCTCCAACACTATTAATTCAACATGTTTGTAATGTCCCTGTCCAAATCTTTGCTTGAAGATGAATGTCTAACAACAAACTATATAAAGGTAGAGAAGGAGAGTGAAGGAATTGATTCATCTAGTCCCAATTCTTCAGCCTCTCTCTTGCATCTACGATTTCCAGTTCTGGCTCCATGGTGATGGCAGTGCAGGGATTGTGCAAGGGTCCCATTTTCTCCTACTATTCAAATAGCAGACTACAAAATGGGCATCTAGATTTTGTTGCTAATTAGTTATGTAATCTTTTTAAAGAATATTCCCATACTACCTCATCTATAAAATCAGAGGAATAGATTAAATGAGATTTAAGGTTCCTTAAAACAACAGTAATACAATTCAGTTAGGATTTATAACTTTTCTTGCAGCTGCATTTCATATGTTTTGAAATATAAAAATATAGTACATGGTGAAAAATTAAAATGAACTCAAGCTGAGAATATTATAGCAAAGTTAAGAACAAGCCTCTGAAATGGATGGTTCTGTATTTTTTCCAGATGACAAATATTGGAAGAGCCTGCCTCATATTCTGTATGATAAGCATTGAGTCTCAGGGGGAAGGTTTTTTTTTAATTCTCCCAAGGAAATGTAGTTTTTAGAACATTTCAGTTGTGCAGGAAGAAAATATAAAACTGCGTAACACCAGTATTTTCTCTTGGGGGTATATCTTGGACTTCTGGGCTTCAAAATATTCTAGAAATAGTTGTTTGGTTTCACCTACATTGATGCTACTCAACACCATTTTCTGAGGATGTATAGTTTGGATAATTTTTCTAGCTCCTTCTCTAATGCTTTGATTAACTTTTCTAAATATAAAGTTCAAGGCAATATCCTTGATCTTCTAAATTGTAGGTAATTTTAAAAAATCACCCAAACATTTTATAATTTGTTTTTGAGTTACATTTCACCTTAATTTTATTTTAAAGTGACATAAATATGATGATTTCAGTTAATGACTACAGCATGGGACATTTTGAAATAAATAGAGAAAAGGAATGAAACAGAGGGAGAATTTTGGAAATTCACAGAGGCTTATTTGTATTCCAGGTATAATGAGCTGCTTGAGAATAATAGAGGTGTCATAATGTACTCATTGGCATAAACTGTGTTCAAGACTCAAGAAAAGGAGGCTGGGGCTGTAGCTCAGTGGCAGAGCGCTTGCCTAGCATGCATGAGGCACTGGGTTCAAGCCTCAGCACCACATATAAAATAATAAATGAATAAAATAAAAATCCATCAACAACTAAAAAATATTTTAAAAAAAGACTCAATAAAAGCATGACTATTTATGGACAAACATTTACCAGATCCAGCAGTTATTTTTTTTTTAAATTATTTTTTAGTTGTAGATGCACACAATAGCTGAATATTTTTTTATTTTTTATTTTATTTTTTATGTGGTGCTGAGGATCGAACCCAGTGCCTCACGCATGGGAGGCAGGCGCTCTACCACTGAGCCACAATCCCAGCCCAGATCCAGCAGTTATATTGTAAATTCTATATAGAAATCCTTTAATGATTTTTCACAGTAAAGAAGTGAAACAAAAATCATAAATGTATCAGAAATCTCAGACATCCAAAGGACCTCAAAAGTCATGCGCCACTATTACCTTTTTCATGAAGCAGAACTTCATTCTTCAGTATCAATGCTTTAATAAATTCAGAAAATGGAAGTTCATTACTGCTTAACACAGTTGTTTGTGAACCACTCCAATTGTTGGTAGATTACTTTTATCTCAATGAAACTCGTTCCCCTTCTAATTTCTAACCAGTCATTCTCATGTTGTGCTTTGGAGAGATATATTATCAGTCTAAGCCCCTTTCCCACAAGATAATTTTAAAATAAATTACCACTATCTCTTTTAATTTTTCTCACTTCAAATTAAATTATGCTTGTTCCTTCATCTAGTCTTCCAAATTTCCTTCACCAACATGTCCTTCCTCCTCTAAAATGTTCTTGTTACTATAACTTTCTGCTAAAGTGAAGATACTAAGTCAGCACTGGTTTTGTTCTGCTTTCACAAGATGGAAGAGAATGGAAGACAAAACACAATTAGTCATATATATTCAATATGTGAGAGCTTTCAATTCATTTGTCAACTCTGGAAGTAACATAGAGGATATACCATTCCTAACTTCATTCATTCAATAAACATTTTACTGAAAGGCCTACAAAGAAAAAAAATCAGTCTCACAGTTGAGATCTGTAATTGCCTTTTCTCAATGTGACAAATAGCAGGCTTCATAGGGAATTCAATAGATCATCAAAAGGAAGAAGCCCAGAATTCTTTTGATCTCCAAATTTTCTGTGTTTTACATTTTAGCAATTTATTACAAATGCATTTTGGAAGAATTTTTTAATAAGACACATAAATTTAAATATTCTAAGCCCTGAGTGTGGTATAACAGAAAGAAGCCTGATAGCTGTAGAGGCATGTGACCTGGATAAAGGTCCTGGTTCTACTACCATCAATTGGCTCTGTGATCATGAGCATGTCATATATCCTTTTCTGGAGGTAAGATTCCTCATCTACAAGTGCAAATAAATAAACTCCATTACTTATTGAAGACAATGACCTAGACTACATGAACTTTTGAAATCTAGTCCAATTGAAGATAGTGGTTTCTTTTCTGCAAATTCAAACACAAGTTGACTAGTTGGCCAGGCTGCTTCAAAAGCATCTTCCCTAGGGAATGTTCTCTTTTTCTCCCTAAAGCTCCTTTGAGATTTCAATGATGTATAGGAGAGACAGGTACAGAGAAAAGTAAGAGGCCTCGGCAAGAGCAAGGGGAAGAAAGTAGGTTGCTGACTGTTTAAGGTGTGTTAGAGGCAGAGAAAGGGATTATCAATATCTCTTCCAGGCTAGGCAGTTTAGCTTATTAGGAAAATAAAGAAAGCAAGTATTTAAGAATAAAGCCTTAAAATGGAGAAGAAAAAAGCATCAGAGCAGAGCTGAGGTAGCTAAAATTTCAATGGCAAAAAAATACCAAGATTTGGAAATGGGTTATCAAAATAAGCACAAATAATAAAATATTATGCAATATACAATGGTTAAATCAAGGTAATAAAATACCCATAACCCCACTTGCCCACATTTTTATGGTAAGACATTTTAAATTTACTCTTAATTATTTAAAAATATACAATATATAATTATTGAATATAGTCACTCTGCTAATTGTATACATATATCAAGCCATTGCATTGCACTACATAAATATGAAAAAATGATTATAAATTACAAATGATACATATATATTTTTTCGGTACCAGGGATTGAACTCAGGGGCACTCGACCACTGAGCCACATCCCAGCCCTATTTTGTGTTTTATGTAGAGACAGGGTCTCATTGAGTTGCTTAGCACCTCACCATTGCTGAGGCTGGCTTTGAACTCACGATTCTCCTGCCTCAGCCTCCCAAAGTGCTGGGATTACAGGCGTGCACCACCGCACCTAGCTACAAATGATATATTTTTTAAGAAGTATATAGGGGCTAGGACTGTAGTTAAGTTGTAGAGCACTTGCCTTGAAAGTGTGAGGCACTGGGTTCGATTCTCAGCACCACATAAAAATAAATAAATAAAGTTATTGTATCCATGTACAACTAAAAACTATTTTAAAATAAATATATAATAGTGCCCCCACAACACACACAATTTAAAAAATCAGGAATTTGCAAAAAACATATCCTTTCCTCTTGGTATATCTGGTGAACACCCACTTGGCTCTCAAGGCCTAGCTTAAATTCAATTTCCCTTCTGTGATTTTCTCTAACCATCTCACATCAAATTAATCATAGTTCTTCTGTGTCACTCAAGAATTTGTATTTATCTCTATTACAGGGTTCATCACATAGTTGTGGTCATTTATATATATATGTCCATCTTTCCCACTAGGTCATAATTTTCTGAGGAATGGTTTAACTTAGAATACCTGGATCTTGTGTAGTATGGGGCCCTGGGGAGGTTGTAAATGACTTAATTTTTCCATAGGTGAGGTTTAAATACTGAATCTAACAATTTCTAAGAACTTTCCTTTACAGGAAATTTGTATACAACTTTAGGAGAAAGGGCACATTATGTTTGTATATGATTAGTTGTAACCACTTTTAGTCCAGCTTTAGTTTACTAGAATACCAGCTAGAAATTGTTTAAGGCTGAATAACTTCTCGTTTTTGCCTTGGTAACCATGGCACCATGTAAATCTTTGAGAGTGAGTTGAGGGGAACGCAATCCAGCCCTCCAGCATCAGGACACTCAGGATCATCCCAGTATTGACTTTCTGAACTGAGTGAAAGCACTTTACTGAGTAGAAAGAGGTCTCTTCCATTACTATTTGGTTGTTTATGTACTTCCTCCCTTGATAAAAGATTTAAGAACACCTTTAAAGTATAGCCAAAAGGTTGAACCATGAATAGCCCATGAATTGGAATGGGAGCAAAGCTCAAGCAAACACAAGCATATATGCTGTTTGATTACAAAATGCTCTTGCAGAATCTGGGCAGATTGTTCCCATCTTTCTAAATATATTTAGCTTCTCCACAGCAATTCAAACATACACATGAACCTTCGCAACTGCTGCAGAAGGTTTGATTGTTTCATGAGACCATGAATGTCTTAGTCATTTTGGGCTGCTATAATGGAATACCGTAGACTGGGTGGTTAATAACACATTTGTTTCTCACCGTTTGGAAGCCTGGGAGGTCTATCTCAAGGAACAAACAAACTTTCAGTATATAGTAACAAAGAAACTATGAGTAGGAGCTATTTGCTAATACTGTTCTGATTTATCCATAATTATCATAGAAAACTTCACAGGCTATGTAATTCATTCCTTTGTATTGGAGAACCCAACATAGTCATACTGAATTCAGATATTCCAGAAAAAGCATATTTCTATACTTCCCTGAAACCTGTATGGTCTTTCTTATGATTCTCTATCTCTCCACATTGAGTGGTGGGAGAGGCTAAATTCAGTCCTGTATTGTAACCTCAGACTTGTTCCATAATTTAAATCCGAACTGTTTATTTAGGTAATTTTCTCTCTCCTTTGATGGTTCAGTTTAATGATCAGCCATTCTGTCTCTTTTTGAATATGGCACTTAGTCCCTTAGGACAGCAATATCAACATAACTTTATGTGGCTTATAAACAACATACCTCATTTCTCATAGTTCTGGAGGCTGGGTAGTCTAAGATCAAGGTGCCTGCAGATTTGGTATCTGACAAAGACCCATTCCTCATAGAAGGAAACTTCCTGCTTCATCCCCACATGACTAGAAGTTCAACAAGCTCTTTAAGGCCTCTTTTATCATTAATCCAATTCATAAGAGTTCCACTCTAATGACCTAGCAAACTTCCCAAATTCCCACCTATTAGTGCCATCACTCAGGATGTGCTTAAACCTGACAGTTTAGTCTCAGTTTCTGAGTGGGTCTTTAGTACAGAGGAAAGACAATGCACCCGTTTCTCTACCTGATCCCTCCCAGTGGGGACTTTGGTCTCATTCTCAGTGCTATTGGGCTCCTAAGTTACTGTACTCAAACGCATAAAGCACAGATCCCCAGTGAGCCCCATTTCCCAGAACTGGGTTTCTCCCTACTCCCTGGTGCTTTGTCCAGTCTTAAAGAACTGGTACCCTAAGAACTAATGCCACATCATTGGAGAATGAGCTTCACTGTTAGCACTTATTCATAGTTGATGTGTTTATGAGGTCATTTCTCCAGCCTTCAATCTTTCATAAAGACAAATCTCCTATTAGTTCCCAAATTCCTTCTTCTTTAACACATGTCTACTGACTTACCCATAATGTGTAATAAGACCAAAGGGTTAAAGTGTCTAGCAATAATATATATATGGATTAAATGTTTCTCATGCTGGAAAATAGAGATTTTTTTCTCATGAAGCTAGACATTATTACATATGGACAAACTGAGGTACAGGTAGTGGCCCCAGGAAAAGATACCTCAGAACTAGTCATCCTATAGTACCTGGATTCTGCTGAGGAAGTGGCTGATCTAGTCTTATTTCCTGAGCATAGTGGGTTTACATTTCAGAATTGGAATTCTTGCTGTCTTGTGTTCACATTAGTGCCTTCAGTCATCAGCCTTGATGAGGTCAATGCTTGAGCAGAACACATTGATAAGATAAATGGAAAGAAAGAGACAAGTAAAAGTGGGCTATCCTGTATAAGTTGCTCTCCCCCAAAGAATTTCCAAAAAGTCAGGTGATCAATACAGATTATGGAAGATATGGTATATTATTATTATCAGGGCTGCTTAAAGTGATGGGCAAATAATATCAAAGCAAACTTTGTCATTAGGAAATTAAGAAACTTCAGTCATGGAAGAAGGGCCAATGTAAGAAAAGCAAACCAGAAATGGGTTGTGACAAATTAAAAGAAACACAAATATTGGGGCTGGGGTTGTGGCTCAGAGGTTGAGTGCTTGTCTCGCATACGTGAGGCACTGGGTTCAATCCTCAGTACCACATAAAATAAATAAAGGTATTCAGTTCATCTACAACTAAGAAAAATATTAAAAAAAGAAGCACAAATATTTTAAAATTCAGAGTCAGATATCAATTTATTATGCCTGAATGATAAATGCTGGGAAACAATGCTCAGTGCCTCTGTGCTACATTGCTGGTTAACTGTTGTAAAGAAAGCAGGCTCACTGGGTGCGGTGGTGCACGCCTGTAATCCCAGCACTTTGGGAGGCTGAGGCAGGAGAATCACGAGTTCAAAGCCAACCTCAGCAATGGTGAGGCACTAAGCAACTCAGTGAGACCCTGTCTCTACATAAAACACAAAATAGGGCTGGGGATGTGGCTCAGTGGTTGTGTGCCCCTGAGTTCAATCCCTGGGACCAAAAAAAAGAAAAAGAAAAGAAAAGAAAGCAGGCTCTGTAGTCAGGCTGCCTGGGTTTGAATCCTGGTTTGAAAAAGGGATTTAAATTTGCTGGCCCTCATTTTTCCCATCTTTGAGGCAGAGATAATGATGACGATGATGATGATGAAGATGACAATAATAAAATAATAATATAAATAATTCAGGACATGTTGCCAAAATAAATTAAATAGATATGCATGCCTAACATTGTGTTTAATTAGGAGCTCATGTAAGGTTCGGCCCCACACCTAAATTATAGCTAATGATATCTGACCAAAGCTAGACATAATATCTGAAGATACTTTGTAGGCTAATGTCCCACAGTACTGGTAGGAGAATAGACTTTTTTGGTCAAAATGGCATTAAAGATGACAACAAGTATACTCTCCACTTAGAACTTCCACTCATGGTTCTATCTCTAACTCAACACTCAATTCAGTTTATTTATTTTCACAGTAATCTTCTGGTGTTCAAGGCAGTCAAAATAGATAAAAAGATTTGGAGTCAGAGGATCCAAGATTAAGTCCCCCTACTATCACTTACTAATTATAAATGATAAATAAGCTGAAATAAGTATCCATACATCATAAACTCCATTTCCTCAGTTTGCATGGCATATTTGAAATACTATGGAAGAAGATAAAACACATTGGCCACTGGACAGCATCATATATGTAAGGACACCATAGTGGACAGTGAAGATGGGCATGGACATGATGGTATCCACCATAATGACTTATACCTCTGAATTAACCTCTGTAGGCTAAAAGGGAGCAAATTTGCCCCGTCTACTTCCACCCTATCATCTCTTGTTGAAATACTGATATTCACTTGGATTTGCCTATTTGAGATCTCATGACCACCACTTAACCAGTCACTGCAGTTAGAGGAAAGTTTTGTGCTTATTTGGTTAGGCCTGGAACAAATAACCAACTCCTCAGGCTTCATGCAGACTGCATAAACGGATTAAGATTGAGTCAACAAAGAAAAAGTGCTATTTCTGGTAGAACAGAGAAGGGAGGGCAGGAAGGCAAATCATATGTGATAATGACAGTACTCTGCTTTGAAAAGACAGAGATGTGAGCAACTAATGGCTCCCCAAAGATGTCCATATTATAATCCCTAGAACCTGTGAATATGTTCCTTACATGGCAAAAGGAATTGTGCAGATATGATTAAATTAAGAATCTGAGCCCCTGAGATGGGGCACCACCCTGGATTATCTAGATGGGCTCAATGTAATCAAAAGTGTCTTCCAAACTGAAAAAGAGAAGATGATAATGAATTTGGAGTAATGCAATGTGAGAAGGACTCACCATTGCTGGCTTTGAAGATAGCAGAAGGGGCCACAAGACAAGTTTTTAGGAGCTGGAGAAGGCAAGGGAATTGATTCTCCCCCAGCACCTCCAAAAGGAACATTGCCCTGCCAACACCTTGAATTTAGCTCAGCATGACCAGTGATCTCCAGGACAGTAAGATAATACATTTGTGTTTTTTAAGCCACCACATTTATGGTAATGTGTTATAGAAGCAATAGGAAACTAAAACAGCTTCCTATATTCTCTGATATTATGGTGAAGGAACTACCAGTTACTTGTAAAGCAAAGGCAGCTTAAAGTTTAGATGCACATTTTCTTTCTTTCTTTCTTTTTTTTTTTTTGGCACTGGGGATTGAACTCAGGGGCACTTGACCACTGAGCCACATCCCCAGCCCTATTTTGTGTTTTATGTAGAGACAGGGTCTCACTGAGTTGCTTAGTACCTCGCCGTTGCTGAGGCTGGCTTTGAACTTGCGATTCTCCTGTCTCAGCCTCCCAAAGTGCTGGGATTACAGGCTTGAGCCACTGTGCCCGGCTAGATGCATATTTTCAGTGTCAGACCCCAGTGAGGACCAGTTCAAGCCCTGAGTTCAGAGCTGAAGCAAGGGAAAGGGACAAAACACACATCTTACCGAGACCCCATAAAAACAATTTGATTCTTCAGTCACTTTGATCTTTCTCATGGGTTCCAACACAAGTCTGCCCTCATCGAGCCAAGAGGAGGCTTTGAGGATTTTCAAGTCAGCCTTAGTTCTGGGTAGCAGATCTCAGTTGACCTGTGCTAAGCTGAGTGGGGAGGTTTCTGTGTCCCACAGGAACATTTTAACAAGACAAGCTCAAAGACCAGAAAGTTCTGTATGTCAGTATCACTCATGGAAAAGGATCAGCTAAATTCTGCACTTTTCTACCCGTTATAGTTACAGGAAATGATGGAAGTCAAGAAAGACTTTACTTAGAATACCCAGTTAAAGAAAAAAGTCTAAATAGAAAATGTGTTCGTAGGAGAATTGAACTGAAATAAAAAAGAGCAAAATTTAACAAGCCAATTTAAGATCCAATGAATATTTGTTCATGTCACTGTGAGATTCTGAAGTTGATTGCATGAAAATATTCCTAAGCTTTGAATCATCTGAGGTTTCTAAAATAATTTAGGTTTGCACTGACATAAATATTATTTTCCTAGTAGATCTTTCAACTAACTACAAACGTTTTTAGCAGGGAGAGAAAAATCTCAATCTGAAGAGGATGGCAAGAGGGCTGCATGGCCCACTGCACTGAAAGATGCCAGAGAAATGGGACCTGAGCACTGCTTTCCGATTCTGTCAACTGAAAAAGTGGCAGAATGACATGCTTGATTTCCACAGGGAAAGCAGGGACTGACTTCTCCTTCTAAAAGCTCTCCCTGTTGGCCATAGGTGAGGAGCAGCCGACAGCACATCCAGCGGTGCCTTGTGGTACCATGGGAAAAGATGGGTTTGAGCCAGCAGGCAGAGCAGAGCACATGCCTCTTAACGGGAACTCCAGAACACTCACTATGCTCACAGTTGTTGGCCTTCCAGGTCAGCTACCCACTTCTCACCTCTAGGACAGCCTCACATGGGCAACACCAAAGCCTGTAAGCTTCATACTCAGGGGACTAAAATGTGCTGGAGACAGAAAAGGTCAAGTTCAGGTAACAGTGATGGAAGCTGGAGAAGCTTCTTCTTTTTTGGTATAAAAAAGAAGAAAAGGAGAAAAGAAAATCACTCTTTGTTTGCTTAGCAATTTGGGATTTACTGTACTAGCTGGGCTTTAGAGTTGAATCTGATCTGAGGTAATTGAATCCCTTAAAGTGTGGTCATAGAAATTCTGAGAGCTTCATAGAAATTCTGAATCCCAGAGCCCACCTTAGACCTGCTGAATCAGAATATGTATTTTAACAATCACTCAGGTGATTCATATACATACTAAAGCTAGAGAATAATTCAGCCAAGTATATTCTTTTCTTGGTTTGGTGAGGAAGCAGCCCAAGAGGATAAAGGACATGCTCAAGGTCACTAGGATAGCTTTAAACAGGGCCAGAATTAAAGCTCAGGTCCCATGTTTTCTAGCTTTCCCAAACTTACTCTTTTCATTCATATTATTTTGTTTCCAAATTATTATCATTTGATCATTTTTATTTTAATTTTTTTTAGTTGTTGATGGATCTTTATTTTATTCATTTATTATTTGTATGTGGTGCTGAGGATGGAACCCAGTGCCTCACGCATGCTAGGCAAGCACTCTACCACTGAGCCACAGCCCCAGCCCTCATTTGATCATTTTTAAAGGGATTTTTTTTCTAAAATGTGTTACACATTACCTTACCTTGATAAGTGAAATATGCTGCAATGGAATGTTTCGTAATGATTCAGCAACTCATCATTGTTTGCCTCTGTGCACTGTTTTTAAAGTTCTATCTTCTTGGGACTGTCAATTGCAGTATGTGGGTCAGTGTGGTGATTAAGAGCCTAGTGATTAATGTATGCAAATATGACAGACCTGCAACTTGCATTCTGCCATTCTAGATTGCGGTACTTTGGACAAGTCATTTAAACACTCTGTGCCAAACTTACTTCACTTATGAAATTGAGTTAATGATGCTCCATTCTTTTTTTTTTTTTTTTGGTGGTACTGCAGATTGAACTCAGGGGCACTCAACCACTGAGCCACATTCCCAGCCCTATTTTGTGTTTTATGTAGAGACAGGGTCTCACTGAGTTGCTTAGCGCCTTGCTGTTGCTGAGGCTGGCTTTGAACTTGCGATTCTCCTGTTTCAGCCTCTCAAAGTGCTGAGATTACAAGCATGAGCCAACACACCCTGCTAATGATGCTCCATTCTGTTGTCATACAGAGTCAGTGAAATAAAACAGACAAGGCTTAGAACAAAAAGTCAACACACTTTAAGCTCTGACTGGTATAAATAACAATAATGAATAGCCTTGTGGAGCTTTATGGAAAGCAGCATTTCCTGGGACGGTCACTATCCTTTTTTGTGTGTGCATGTGTTTGACACTGAGGATGGATCTTAGAACCTTAAGGATGCTAGGCAAGTGCTCTACCACTAAGTTACATTTCCAGCCTTTTTTTTTTTTTTGAGACAAGGTCTTGCTAAATTGCCAGAGCTAGCCTTGAAACTGTGTTCCTCCTGCCTCAGCCATTATTCTTATTGCTACTCAGTAGGAAAGTTGTGTTCTTTTTCCTTCCAACCACTCAACTTTTTATTGTATGAATAAGATAAGCAGAAAAAGACTTGGGGTATAGGCCCTTCTATCTCTGCAGTGTAAAAGCAGAAGTTGGTGCATTTGGATCTCAGCTTCATGTCCCAGGCACTAAGTTTGAGCTTTTGTTTCCTCACCAGTAAAGATGAACAAGTGCCTAGCCTGCCTCAGAGGACACAAGACTGAAAACAAAATCAGAGATAAGAAGGCATAATGTATATTTAAACACTGGAATCTTCAAATGTCAGAAATTAGAAGCTCCTTAGAATCACTCCAACTGAAATGGAGGAACTTGGATGGGGCAGGTGGGAGTAGGGGGAGGAAAGGGACAATGGGTGTAGGAAAGATGGCTGAATAAGATGGTCATCACTACCTTAGGTGCATGCATGAAGACACAAAGGGTGAGACTCTATCTGGTGTGCAACCAGAGAGATGAAAAAATTGAGCTCTATATATGTACTATGACTTGAAATGCATTTTAATTAATTAATTAATTGATTAATAAAGAATTACATCAGGGGCTGGGTTATGGCTCAGTGGTAGAGTGATCACCTAGTACACGTGAGGCACTGGATTTGATCCTCAGCACCACATAAAATAAAGATAGTCTGTCCACCTATAACTAAAAAATAAATATTGTTTTAAAAAAAGAAAAAAAATAGAATCATTCCAACAGCCAGGCACAGTGGTGCACGCCTGTAATCCCAGCAGCTTGGGAGGCTGAGGCAGGAGGATCATAAGTTCAAAGCCAGCCTCGGCAACTTAGTGAGGCCCTAAGCAACTTAGTGAGACCCTGTCTGTAAATGAAATATAAGAAGGGCTGGGGATAAGGATGTGGCTCAGTGGTAAAGTACCTCTGGGTTCAATCCCTGGTACCAAGGAAAAAAGGAAAAGAATTGCTTCAACTTACTTGTTTTATAAATGAGGAAACTGAGCTCAAGAGAACAGATTTAACATACTTATCCAAGGTCATAAATATCAGAGCAAGAAGTAGATAATAGTAAACATGATAATAAATAATAGCTATAACTTTAGTGCCTACTTATGCACTAGGGGCCTTAAAAGACTAATCTCATTATATCCTCTCAGTATTCGGAGATAAGTACTATCATTGTTCTCAGTTTATAAATGCAGAGATTGAGACAGAGAGAGAATAAATTACCAGACAACACTGGTAAGAAATGTGAGGGCTGGAATTTAAATCCACACCTGACCACTGCAAAGCTTGAGGTCTGTGCACTGGAGCCCCACTCCCCACCCACACTTTGCTCTTTGATCTAGACACTCACAATGCAGAAAGAGGAAACCTAGAGCTAATGAAAATGTGCTCTGCAAAGTTGCACCAATTAGTTTTATAATTTCATTTTTGGACTCCATTTTTGAATTGCTGGGTTTCCTTAAAACTGTTTCATCGGCTCAGGCTGATGATTAGAGCTTTGATTCTTAGCTGCTTGTGCCAGGACTTGGTCAAGCCTTAAAGTTGTCAGCTCCTTGACATACTGCTTGAATCACAAGTATCCATTCCTAAGGCATCCAAGTGGCAGGAACTCCATGGTTGTGATTAACTTATTTGAATATAATTCCCTAGTTACAGTCCCTGGTCTTCCCAGAGGAGCTATAAAATTACATTATGCAGCTTCCTGTAATAATTCAGAATATCAATAAGAACCCTAGAATGGGTGTCAAGAGAGTTGGCGCTACCACTAACATGGGACCTTGAACAAATCACTTTTCTTCTTCGAGCTTCAAATCCCTGATACGGTGACCCCTCATGCCTAGTCCAGTATTAGCACTCAGTCATGGTCCTTAGCACTTCATGTTGTCAATGTGCATTTATTTTTCATTGTCTAACCATCACCCTGCAGACTCTTTAACATCATGGACTATATCATATTCATTTCTGCATCCCCAGAGCCTCAGCATGTAACTGTACTAGATAATGAGCTGGAAGTTCCTTATGCCTATATGAGTTTCAGATGATACTTTGACCCAGATAACACACAAAGAAAACAACTGAATTTCTGAGCAGCAGAACTGAACTCGTTGTGATTATCTCTGTAGATAAACCTCATGTAGAACTTCATAGGGGAAACCATAAAATGAATACATATGCAGCCAGGTTAACAGCAGATATTTGGTCTCAGGAAGATGAAAAGAGTTTGGGTTTTGGACAGGGGTGGGATCTGCCATGATCAAAAGCATTGATCCACTGATCCTTCTCCCTTCTCATGACCATAATTCCTCCCATTTCATATAGTTTTTTCCCTTAAAATAGGGATGGAAGACAGAAAAGATGATGATGCTTTCTGGACACTTCTTGTAAAGTATACCATTCTTATTTCTAGTGATTAGTTAGCTCTGCAGAATTTCAAAGGGCAGTGTCCACAGTGAAAAATGTAAGGATTAACCTGACTCCATTGTACCTTGAAACTAAACAGTCAACATGTCATTCTTTCATTTTGTCTGCCACATAGGCATTTTTAGGCTTTTGCTTTTGCTATTATCACTAGGCTACAGGACAAAAGATTTGCACCCTTGAAGGTTTCATAGTCAGTGGCAGGCATGGCAATTTTGGCAGAGAAAAAGAAAAATTATAATATTAGTATAGCAACTCTCATAATGGAAAGAGAACTGAGGGCTGTGGGAACTGAGAGGGTGGCTAACCCTGCCTGTGGGGGTGGAGCTTCCAGAAAGGAAGAGGAAAGAAAGGATCAAAGGCCTAAAATGTCCAGAGTATTTAGCACTGATTTTCCAGGTAGAAGAGACAGATGGGTAATCAGAGCACTTCTGGCAGTTGGAGTCACTTTAATGTGGAATGATGAGAAGGCAGAGTGTGTACAGGTACTAGTCAAAAGTTAAATATGAGCCAGGCGCGGTGGCTCAAGCCTGTAATCCCAGCACTTAGGGAGGCTGAGAAAGGAGAATCGCGAGTTCAAAGCCAGCCTCAGCAGTGGCGAGGCGCTAAGCAACTCAGTGAGACCCTGTCTCTACATAAAACACAAAATAGGGCTGGAGATGTGGCTCAGTGGTCGAGTGCCCCTGAGTTCAATCCTCAGTACCAAAAAAAAAAAAAAAGTTAAATATGGCTAAAGGGACTGGGGAAGGCTATTCAAGGAAAGGACAGCCAGAGGTGCAGATTAAAGCCATGCCTGCAATGTGGATAAGAAAACAGTGGAGAGGACAGAGAAGAGGGAGAACTGGGAAAATAAGGCAAAAATGTATGACAGGCTGAATGAAGTTGGCATACATGGTGATAAAGAAAAGCAGAGAATGAACAGTTTATTTAAATCTCTAAATGAGGGCTGGGGCTTAGTGGTAGATCATTTGCCTAGCACGAGTGAGGCACAGGGTTCAATCCTCAGCCCCACATAAAATTAAATAATTAATTAATTAGATGTATCCATCTATAACTAAAAAAAATTAAATATCTAAAGGATTGAGAAGCTCTGAGTTTTCTAGGTTAGCTAGAGAGTCAATATAGAAAACAAGTTCAGTCTCAACTATAAACTAGTTAGCAGCAATTGAATCCCAGCAGCAAACTGGTCACTGTGCAATGCAACAGAGTGCTTACTTCCCAGAGCTAGAAAGAAAACAATGCTTGAATGACTTCTATTTCCAATGCAGTAAATACCAAATTACTGATGCTCTGATGCACACTTAAGCAAACCCTGATTTTTTTTTTTTTTTTGGTACTGGAGATTGAACTCAGGGGTACTCGACCACTGAGCCACATCCCCAGCCCTATTTTGTGTTTTATGTAGAGACAGGGTCTCACTGAGTTGCTTAGCACCTCGCCATTGCTGAGGCTGGCTTTGAACTCGCGATTCTCCTGTCTCAGCCTCCCTATGTGCTGGGATTACAGGCTTAAGCCACGGCGCCCAGCTTTATATTTTTTTCTTCCTTGATGGAACACCCAGGAAATATCTGAGTCTACTCTTTTGAAGCTAAGTGTATTGGTGTTCTATTGCTGACTAGAAGATAACCACAACTCAGTGACTTAAAGAGATATTTTTATTATCTTGGTTTCTATATTGATTAAAAGTTCTATAGGCATAATTTGTCCAGATCCTCTGCTTTAATGTCTCATCATATTGCAATACATGCGATAACTGGAGCTGTGATCTCATTAGAGGCTCAACCAGGGAAGGGTACACCTCTAAACTCCCTCATATTATTGGCAGAATTCATCTCCTAGTTATTGTAGTACCAAAGTCTCCATTTTCTTCCTGGCTATTGAAAGTGGTGGGAACCGGCTATTCAAGCTCCTACATGCCACCTGTACTTTATTGTCCTATAACCTTTTCCATAAGCCCTCTAACAACATGGCAAGTTGTCTCTTCGAGGCCAGCACCAGAAAGTTTTCTCTCACTTCAGAGAGGACATACTTGTTCTTTTAAGTTTTTTTTTTCCGATTAATACATGCTCACCTACAATACTCTCCCTTTCAATTAACTCACAACTAACTGATTAGTGACCTTAATTACATCTGCAAAATCCCTTCACCTCACCTTACTCTGTTTACTATAAGAAAGTCACAGATCTGGCCCACACTCAAGGGAATGTGAATATTCAGGCGTGAACAGCTAGAACTCAATAGGAGGCACCTCTGAGTCTGTCAGATACACCAATGTTTGCTTTTGCTCATATTTGATAACTTCCAAAATAAACACATAGATTTGAACAAGATTAGCTACATATGAAACTAACCACACTTTCCTTTGTACTCATTATCTTGCTGGATTTCCATTCATACAAGCTCACAAATCTCTAATCTCTGACAAAAATCTGGTCCCTAGTTAAATGCAAGGTAAGAATGGCCCTTTGAGGTCATCAAAAGAAATTTTCTCCTTTGACCTCAGTCAGCATTTCCCACAGAACTGCAGCTCCACTGGGTCCTACTGCTGTAAAAGTATCAATAAACTCAGATTTACTAAACTGAACCAATGTGCAAGTTTACCTGGAAGTTTCCCATAGGTAAATCCCCACATTATGTCTTACTGAATTTCCCTCTCCAACAATAATTATAACAATAATGACAAAATAACAATACAGAAAATGATACCACTGGTAAAGTGCACTGTAAATTTCCTAAAGGTATTTGCAAAAAAATAGAGGCCTAGAGATTGCCATTTATTTTCTGAGTTATTTTTGAAGAGACCAAACTTGTCTTGTGCTTCTGAAGAGGAAAGAGCAAGAGGAGCATTATTCTATTTGCATAGCCCAATTGCACAAGGGACCATGGAGACAGAGAAGAGCCACCAGCAATTGCTGACATTTTCAAAAAATGCTTAATAAGAGTACATATGCGAATGGAGATCCAAAACACTGTTTTGCGATGTTTAGATTTTACATAGGTTCTTCTCCTAATTTATTTATTTCAGGAATGGAGTCAATAGGGAATTCTCATATTTCATATATAAGGGCATTAGCCTTCAAAACAGTGATGGAAATATAAATGTGTTAAACAGAATTATGATTGCATTTATAATAAGTATCATTCTTCCCTTGAAAAATGTTAAATAAGTCAAAACATCTTTGAGGGACATAATCAATTCTTCCTCAGCAGCTATATAGATCACCTTAATTGTGGTAAATGATAGAACTTCCTGTAAAATGCAATGCATTTAAGAGACCTAGACTTGTTAGGTGTGGTGGCACATACCTAAAATCCCAGCAGCTAAGAAAACTGATGTAGGAGGATGGCAAGCTCAAGGCTAGCCTCAGTAACTTAGCAAGATTCTGCCTCAAAATAAAAAATGAAAAAGGCTGGGGATGTAGCTCAATGGTAAATTGCCCCTGGATTCAATCCCCTATACTGGAAAAAAAAAGAAAGAAAGAAAAGGCTTTGGCTCTACCTTCCCACCAATCAATTCTAGAAAAGTAGCCCAAGATTTTTGTCTAAAAATAGGATATAATAAGCCTAAGATAGGGCCCAGCATATTGTAGGTACTGAATGATTATTATTTCAATGTGTATGTGAATAAATGAAGGCACAGATGTGTTCTGAAGTCAGAAAAATCAAAATTATAATTCTATTCTGCCCCTTACACATAGTGTGATCTTAGCAAAGTACTTAAATGTGGAGTCTTAGTTTTCCAATCTATAATTTGGAAATATCAATACCTCCCTCCCAAGAAGCATAATAGAGTAGTTCTGAGGGTAAACTCTTGCAGCTGACCCCTAGAGTTGATTCTCAGCTTTCACAGCTACTCACAGCTCTTTCTCTGTTTCTAGGACTCATTAGCTTGTGCAAAAATGACATGAAATATCACTTATAAAGGCTTTAGGGAAGGGCCTGGCAGTTAGTGTTCAGAAAATGTCAGCTCTTATTCCCGCTATTATCATTCCTGAAACCTACTAATAACTATAAGTAAAATGGCAAGGTGTTAATGTGGCTTTTCAATAAATACTATTTAACATTCCTAGTTCAGGTAGCATTATCTCTTTTTCCCTTCCTTCCCTCTCCACTCCTCCTCTTCAAACTTGAAGCAGCACGTGGTCAAGGGTCAGATGAGACACACAAAATTACTGATTTTCAAATTCCTTTTGCTCAAGCCACGGAACAACAACTCTTCTAAATCCTCCCCCTCCTTCCTTTTACGACTGCCCCCATGTCTCTGTATCTATTTCATTTACACACTGCCCTTCTGAGGAATCTCCAGAGTTTCAACTATCATGGTTTGATAACCTCTAAATCAGTAGTCCCTAAACCTGGCAGAAAATCAAAATCAAATACAGATACCTGGCACATGGGACTACTGCAGACACTTTAATTTGGTAAGTCTGGCTTGCGCAGTGATGTCCTTTGTGACAGTGTCCAAAGCAGAGGCTGAGCTGCCAGAGCTCAACAAGGGAACTGCAGCAGCTATTGCTGTAAAATGAAAGTACAAAGACTAATGGAGATGCTGCCAATTTCTATGAAAAAGAAATCTTTCAATATTGGTGTCATGGACCTTGATGACTTCCTCTCAGCCCCCAAATTGTTGACATCTCTATAGAAGACTGCCAGTGCCGGCGCCAGCACAAAGGGAAACCGAGTCAGGCGAGGGAGCTTCGGATGAGAAATCACTCACACACACACACACAGAACAAGGCAAGAGACTCCTTTTTTTTATTGAGCTCAGGTCCCTCTTTATATATGCTAAGAGGCCCTTTGTCCTCCAAGCGCTACAGGGTGCATAGGGTGTGACTATTCCATTAGCACCTTGCTGCTATTCACAGGAATGTGGCTATTGTTACATTATGGAACTATGGCGGCCAAAAGCTCATGATTGAAAAACCTGATATAGTTGTACTATGTACTGCGGAAGCCCTCAGGCCAGCTCTCTCCAACAAAAGACACCATCAATTGCATAACCAACAACATTCACCACTGTTTTTCTTATGACAGAGTCCTGATCTTTCTTAAGTGGCCATTCCTCCCCAGTGTGATTCAGGAAAGAGAAGATCCCTCTACACGAAAATTTTAAAGTTCTAAACTATCACCATTTTCCATTCTCCTTGCTAGAAACTGGACCAGAACTAAGGATGCAAAATCATTCTTCAAATGAGAAGTCTGCTGAGGGACTTTTCGTAAGGATTCCTCTCACTAATAAGAGAAATACTGACAGAACACAATTTCTCTTCCTCTGCTGAACTTGGTCTGAACATGACACCTAGAAAGTGGCAGTCATCTTCTGACTGTGAGGAAAGCTTAAAAAAAAGGCAAAATCACTGCACTAATAATGACACGGTGAAAGATGGAAAGAATCTGTGTCCTCATGATTGAACACTCAAATGAGTATGTGGATTCCTGTCCTCGAGATGTCTGTGTGGGATAACCATTCTTCTTAGCATTTAAGCCAATGTTTCTCAGAGTAAGCATCAACATCACCTTGTTTCATCCCCAAACCAGTGAATCTGAAATTCTTAGAAGTTTAACAAGGCCTGGGGAAATGCTAATGCATACTCACGTCTGATAAGAGAACCAAGCCATATTGTTGGAGTTATTTCTCTTGTTACTTTACCCAAGCATCTGAATTGATTTATAAAATCTTTATAAAACTTTCAAAACCAAAGATTATTCCTTTAGTTTTTATGCTCTTATTGATATGAACCTTCCACCTAGGGCTCAGATCTGAGTTCATGAGATTGGACCAAGGACAGTTTGAGTGGCACAGTATGAGTGCTACCCTCAGAATTCTCTTCCTTCTCATACAGCCTCATGACCATCAATAAAATTTCTGATAGTTCTTATTCTCTCCCCCTCTTTCCCTCTACTCAGGTAGGTGTTTCTATCCTTAGGAAACATTTCAGGCCCTCTTGTAAGTAAACTTCTTATAGACCCATGCAGGCCTCCCCAAATGCCTTAACATGAAAACCCTTGCTACAGTCAAGCTATCTTTTAAGTCTCACAACAACCCCTTGAGGCAGATATTATTATCATATTTTTATATAAATAAAAAAATCTGAGGCTTATGAAAGATAAAGAAATTTATATGTTATTCCAGCTAGCAGGGTATGGAGCCTAGTTTTGAGCTTGCATGATCTTGATTCCAATGACTATTTTCTTACAGCATGTAAACCCCAATTGGCAATGGCTATATAAGTCACATTTTGTCAATTTCTAACAGAAAGCTGTAGATATATCCAAAGCAACTCAAAGGTGTCTAGAATCCACTCAAAATACAATTTCCTGGGGGTTGGGATCATGGCTCAATGGTAGAACACTTATGTCGCATGTGCGAGGCACTGGGTTCAATTCTCAGCACCACATATAAATAAATGAATAAAATAAAGGTCTATCAACAACAAAAAATGTTTTTAAAAAATACAATGTCCTAGGATGTTATTCAGAAATGTCCCCAGGATTAGTCCAACTTTTAGACTTACTGCTAAAAGTAGCTATTCCTCTTTGAAAGGTCTAGAAATAAAAGTAGTAGAAAAGATCAACCAGGAAGCTAAGAACCTAGATACCTAGTCATAGTTTCTAGTCATTAGATTTGATTGATTGATTGATACACACAGGGAATTTGGACTCAGGTATTCTAACACTGAACAACATCCCCAGCACATTTTCATTTTGAGACAGAGTTTTTCTAAGTTGCTCAGACTGCCCTTGAACTTGGGACCCTCTTGCCTCAGTCTCCCAAGTCAGTAGGATCACAGACGGGCAAAACCACAATTGCCTTGATTAGATATTTTATAGACCATGAGCTATATATAGAGCTGAGGCCAAAAGAGCATTATGTGCAATATCCATTTCAACTATGATTGGAAGCTCTGGAAGGCATCCATTTGTTGAATACTGAACTCATCATCTAGGGGAGGAATTCTGAACATAGTCTCATTCTTTAAAAACAATTAAACACATTTGAGACTCAGATAAATAAGATGTCTCCTAATAGACACCCTCTCCCTCTTTTTCTCCATGCCACCTGGCACCATTTTACATTTAATAGAGAGGTAGGAATGATGAAAATATTTGGAGTCAGAAGACTTAGGTTGGATTTGCAGCTGTGCCACTTACTAGTGGAGCTCAGTACAATTCACTTTACCTCTTTGTCTCAGGTTTCTCATCTGTAGAGGGGTATTATAATTTCAATACTCAATACCTCATAGATTCTTTACTTGAATGCTGTTAAATGAGAACACATATACACAGGTACCTAATCAGTGGTAATACAGGTTGAAATTAAATATTAATAATAAAAACAGTTTCCACATACTAAGTATTCACTCCTTGCCAGATTCTGTGCTCAGACTTTCTATGTATTATTTCTTTGGATTTTCACAACAATCCTATGACATTCATTTTATTATTTTCCCCATTTCAGAAATGAATAAGCAGATGGAGGTTATATGTTTACTTTCCCAAGTTTAAATAAGTAGCATGTGGGAGACCTTGGATTCAATGTCAAAACCGATTACTTCCAAAGACACATAGCTGCATACTGTATTTGTCCCCATTTTACAGGTGAGAAAAAACAAAATGTAAAAGAGGTGACATAACCTGCCATAGTAGATGGAAAAACTTGGATACAAACCCCACTATGAGTCCAAACCTCAGTCACACACTGTTCCACTGCCTCCAGCAGACATTTGTTTAAAGAATCAACACAGCATGAGTGAAGAGTACAGCCAAAAAGTCCCTTTGTGAACATCTGGGTTTTAAGTACTTATATCTATGTGTTCCCATACTCCTATTTTGACCCACTTGGCACCCATCTCAGCAACACCTAGAAATCCTGTATATAGCAGCTTTGTTGGAATGTTTTGCTCAATTATAAAAGGAACAAAAAGAGTGTGGTGGCATTTATTGAAAGTACAATCAGCCCTCTGTATCCATGGATCATGCATCTGTGGTTTCAACCAACTGGGGATTGAAAAGATTTAGGGAAAAAATTGCATCCATATTAATCCATATTAAAGTCTATTTAAAAAAGATTTTTCTTATCATTAGTCCCTAAATGATATAGTATAAGAAGCATTTACATAGCATTTACATTTTATCAGGTATTATAAGTAATCTAGAGATGATTAAAAATATATAGGAAGGTGTACAAACACTACTCCCTTTTATATAAAGCATTTCAGCAACCATGGATTTAGGTATCCACAAGGATTCCTGGCACCAATCCCCTATGGACAGTGAAGGAGAGACAACTGTGTGTTGTCTCTGTAATGTAAATGTTTCAGGAAGCAAGCACACCAGCTTGAGGATTCTCTGATCCAAACTAGCTAGAAAAAAAAAAAGATAATGAGTTTTGTCACAGATGGAAGTTTTCCTGTCAAGTTACTTAGGTATGATATGTCCTAGACTATGGACATTAGAATATCTTGTTTTCCTTTAATAAGGAAACCTTATACCCAACAATTGTCTCACACAAAACCAACTAGCAATTGTTCCCATGTTGTGCATCATGCAATAATTCCTGACATGGACTTGTACAAAGACATTAACATATTTTAATATTATGTCAAATTATAGTAATATGATACATATAAAATATTAATGTAATGATATTTCACAATATTAATCCATTAAGTGGTGTCCAGATCTGGAAGATATGTTTTCCTTTCAGCTACACTCTCAAATATCCTTGCTCTGTGCATGAGATCACACATAAAACCCTTTCTTCCAACTCATCTACCAAGTTCAGGCTCCTCAACAGTGACTGGTTACAAGTCATTCCTACTTGTTATCTTCTTTTTCACATGTTTCTTACTTCATCCTCCTAGGAAGGTCACTCCTCTTTAGCCAGTGGTAAGATCACCTCCTCAAGACCCCTTCCACAGCACAGGGCAGCATGCCATAGTCTGGCTAATTCACACCTACATACAGCTGTGTACATGAGAAAATGAAAATGAAAACCATTCTGTTAGACCACTGCTGGCACTGATCAGTTAGGTGTCAGTGGCTGAAGTTTGTTCATGTCTGGCTGGTGGAGGTCCCATGGTCCTGTAGCAAACGGATCAATAAGGAGCACTGACACATTACCAGAAGAGAGCAACAAACACAGAGATCCAGATCCAAAAAGAGACAAACAGGGAGGAGAAAAGGACAGGAACATCCAAGGAATAGGGCAGGGTGACAAATTGAAATGACAAATTGAAATGAAGCAGAGTGTTCGGGGTCAGAATGGGTGAGGAGCCAGACTCCCAACAAGGACAGCAAAGCTCAGTACTTAAAAGCACAAGTTCTGGAGCCAGACAGGTCTGAATTCCAAACTGTTTTTCTGTTTACCAACTCTGAGACTTAGGGCAAGCTACCTCATTTAGTTTGTACATTCAAAAAGTAGAGAGCTAGTCTTACTTCCCAGAGTTAGTTTTAAGGAATAAATGAGAGGATTATGAAAGTCCTGACACATAGTATATGTGCAAAAATGAGTCCTTTGCACTTCTTTCCTGCCTATATAAGGCACAATACAGGCAGAGCTAAAGGGGAAGTTGAACTGCAGTTGGGTGAGGGACAGAAGGAGCCAATCATCAGGCCCAGCCTCGCAAGAAAGTTGCCCCCTACAGGTTCAGCTCATTCCTGAACCCAGAAAACCCAAAACCCAGTCCTCCAGCTTCACACTAGACTGTGTACAAGAGATCTTTAGATTAGGGTTTTACTTTAGCAACTAAATATTTACGATCTTTTGCTCCCACTGTGCTTGAGGATACTTGAAACAATTCTCTCTTATGCAGGTAGAACATTCAAGTTTTTCTACAGAAAGTCCTCAATGAATATGTTTTAACTGATGAATGGATAAAGAGACTGTGGTATATATATATATATATATACAATGGAATATTACAATATTAAAAGAGAATAAAATCATGGCATTTGCAGGTAACTGGATGGAGTTGGCGAATATCATGCTCAGCTAAATTAGCCAATCCCAAAACACTAAACTCTGAATGTTCTCTCTGATAAGTGGATGCTGATCCATAATGGGGGAGGGGGCATGGGAAGAATGGAGGAAATTTGATTGGGCAAAGGGGAGGGGGAAAGGGAGAGGACATGGGGGCAGTAAATATGGTGGAATGAGATGGACATCACTGCCCTAGGTACATGTATGACTGCACATATGGTGTGACTCTACATTGTGTACCACTACAGAAATGAAGAGTTGTGCTCCATTTGTGTACAATGAATCAAAATGCATTCTGCTGTCATGTATACCTAATTAGAATAAATAAATTTTAAAAATGTTTTAACTGTTTGACTCAAAAGAAATTTTCTATTCATTTGTATGTTCTGGAGACCAGAACTGAGGAGTAGTGGGAAGGAAAAGACAATGGGGAAGTTTAAAAATGAATCTTGATTTGAACATTTACTTGACTCTAGGAAATCATTGCAACACACCAAATCAAATGCAAAGACAAAAAAGCAAAGACGTTTGGAAGAGTCTTTTGCATTTGCATGAGGATGGAGCATACTTACATTCTTTTAAAACATCCCTTTCAAATTTTCAGATACTTTTATGTAATAGATTATATGTAATATTTTACAATAACTGTCTCAAATGTAAATTAAGTGCTTAAAATATTTAAATGTGATTGATTTTCTGCTGTAGCATGTTTTTTCCTGTGGTTCAAAATCATGCAGAATGTGTTTATGGTGCATTTCTGCCCTAGTAAATATGACAAAAAGACATTCTTATTTATGATATCCCATTACTGAGCCTGACAACTGTGTATTGTAGAAAGTCTCAAGAGGCAAAATCATAACTCAGAACAGAAATGCGTCATTCAACATATTTAAAAAGGAATTTGAATTTGAGCAGCACACCAGTTAATGTGGTTAAGATTAGTGACAGGGCATGATTCAATTTACAAATGAAACTTACTTTTCTTTTTCCTTTTTACTCAAATTAAGGTGTCTGCCACTCATGTATTCAAATTGAGACACAAGGAATTTGAGTACTTGTATAAGCCTGTGAGGTCAGTCACTGTATTTAATCTGGGGAAATCATTTATCTTGTTATTAATGAGATTAAAGAATAACTAGTGGCTTTATGATAAATCATTGTATCAGGCCACAGTTTTAAAAACTTTCTTTTTTAAAAATTAATTTATTTAAATGCATTTCAAGTCATAGTACACATATACAGCTCAATGTTAAAAACTTCATTCTTAATTACAATATTAATGTCACCTTTAATTTGTGTGCCTGTTTAAAATGAACAATAAAAAATAAAATAAAATGAACAATGCCAATGAAACAGTTAAAATAATCTTGTCAAAACAATAGAGGTGGTATATTATTATTTTTTTTTAAATATTTTTTAGTTGTAGGTGGAAACAATATCTTTATTGATTTATTTTTATGTGGTGCTGAGGATCGAACCCAGTGCCTCAGGCATGCAAGGCAAGCGCTCTACAACTGAGCCACATCCCAGCCCCAGAGGTGGTATATTCTTATTGTCCCATAATGCCTACTGAAATCTAAGATTCTGTTCCCTTGTTTTTATTTCTTTACCCTTCTCAAAGGTCATCTACTGAAAAGCAGACTATTCCTTTCTGTGTTGCTGGCTCCTGCTAAAACAGGGTGAAGGGAAAGTTCTCAAACCCCAGTCAAATTTGGGGGTCAGGATTTGCCCCTTTTCCATTTTTTCCAGCAATTTAGTCTGGTAGAGTTAAAAGTCATCTGGCTCTTTAGCAAAAAAGATTGTCAAAATTAAGTTAGGGATATTTACTTTAGGATGAAACTGCACAGATTCTCAACTTATGTCATTTAGGGCCACACAATCCAGTGGAAAAGTGGCACTATTTAAAGCTGAGCAGTGTCTTTCTGCAAGTAGAACAGCATCCATGGCTCTTTCACTCTCCTAAGTGTTTTTAGAATTGGGTTTCTTGGGCAAAACATGCATGTGCTCTATGCTCTTGCTTAAGCACTTCCTGTCTATCGAGAACTCAGCTAAGGGCTTTACTGACATTACTCTAAGTAACCTTTAAAACAATACTATTTGGAGGTGTGGTTGTGCCTGCTGGCTGCTTATAAAATATCTATTCTTTCTTGTTTCCAAAAGAGAAGTAATTTCATTGGGTGGCATTGCCTCCTCTTTAGCTACATGTGGACACATACCAAGTTCTGGTCAAATATATACAATAACCAGTATGCCAGACCTCAAGATAGACTCATAAAAAAGGACTGTCTCTGCCAGCGCCCGCACCAGCACAAAGGGAAACCGAGTCAGGCGAGGGAGCCTCGGATGAGAAATCACTCACACACACACACACACACACACACACACACACACACAGCACAAGGCAAGAGACTTTTCTCAGACTCTTTCAGACTCTTCCAGACACTCTGTTTATTGAGCTCAGGTCCCTCTTTATATATGCTAAGAGGCCCTTTGTCCTCCAAGGCTACAGGGTGCATAGGGTGTGACTATTCCATTAGCACCTTGCTGCTATTCACAGGAATGCGGCTATTGTTACATTATGGAACTATGGCCAAAAGCACATGATTGAAAAACCTGATATTGTTGTACTTTATGTACTGCGGAAGCCCTCAGGCCAGCTCTCTCCCACAATCTTAACACAGAGATGGGCCCTCTTTGTCATTGTATGTTTCTTTCTCCCAGCTGTATGGAATTTAGCCTAAATGCCTGGAACTTCAGCAGCATTCTTGGACAATAGGATGATTTGAAGATGGAAGCCCAGGTGTTAGTTTCTAGATCAAAAAGACAGAAGGGAACTGAGTCCCTGTTGATCCTGGTAATGCCATACTAGTCCTGTACTTCCTGCGTCTAAGTTTGTTTCATATGAGAGATAAATCTCCATCTTCTTTTAAACCACTGTTATGTTAGGGTTGTTTTATGAATCCAAATTTCATCCTCAGTAACACAGGGGAACACTATAATCACCCATATTTCAAGATGGGGAAATTGAAGTATAAAGAAGTTCAGTAACTTACAAAGGTCCTACATGTACTAAGTTAGATAAGCAATGGTTATTACCTACATATATGTTGTATACCTTTTTGCTTATCTAACTTCATTTGCAAAAGGAATCATATAGCATTTTATTGAGAAACTAAAATGTGTCAGGCATGTTTAGCACTTTTCATGCAAACTTATAAAATCTTCAGAGCTACTGTAAGAAAATAACTTCCATAATTATTATCATTTTAGAGATGAGAAAAATGAGAAGAATCAGAGAGATTAAGTAGCTTTCCCAATGCCTCACAGTCAAGAAATAGCACAGCCAGTACTCAGTGTCAACTTTGTCCAACATACTGAACTCTTGTGGAAATTATATTGTCAAATATTTCTATCACTCAAATAAGAATAGGAAATATTAATCTCTTATGGACTTGGTGTCTGGTAGTCAAGAAAAGTTGGTAGTCCCCAAAATGAAGACAATGTATATAGGTATCTGAACCCCTAACAAACAAATTAATTCAGATTGTGTCATTTTTCTTTTTTTTTCTTTTCTTTTTTTGGTACTGGAGATTGAATTCAGGGGCACTCGACCACTGAGCCACATCCTCATCCCTATTTTGTATTTTATGTAGAGACAGGATCTCACTGAGTTGCTTAGTGCCTCGCCATAGCTGAGGCTGGCTTTGAACTCGCGATTCTCCTGTCTCGGCCTCCCTAAGTGCTGGGATTACAGGCTTGCGCCACTGCGCCCGGCTGTGTCATCTTTCTATTGATAACCTACCAATAACTTTGCATGGCCTTCAGAATAAATGGCAGGCTCTTCACTAGGGACAATAAAATCCTGCATCACCTAGTATTATTCTACCTCTTGCTCAATGTGTTATAGTCACACTACTTTGCTATTTCTCAAACTAGTGATCTTAGTTCATTGTGTTGTTGTAACATAAGAGACTGGGTAATTTATAAAGGAAAGGAGTTTATTGGGCTCATGGTTCTCAAACACGGAAGTCTAAGTACATGCCGCTGGCCAGGGGCTTGTGCTGCTTCAACCAATAGCAGAAACGGAAGGGCAAGCAGGTGGGAGGGGCAAAACACAAGGAATGCTCACACTTTATAACAACATATTCTGCTGGTAACTAATCCAGTCCTGGCAAGAGTAAGACAGACCTAATCACTTTTTAAAGGCCATTCACTTCTCAATACTGTCACACTGGGAACTGAATTTTAAAATGATTTTCAGAAGGGACAAACCACACTCAAACCATAGCACAAGTCAAGTACATTCTGGCCTCAAGGACCATCAAGTTTTTTTTCTTCCCATTCTCCCCACCTCTTTCTTGGTTTGTTTTTTTTTTACCTTTTTCTTTTCCTTTTCTTTCCCTTCAGCATGCCAGGGACTAAAGTCAGGGGAGTTTCACAGCGGAGCCACATCTCTAGCCTTTTTTAAAATTTTGAAACAGGGTCTCACTAAGTTGCTTAGGGCCTATGTTGCTGAGGCTGGCTTTAAACTCACCATCCTCCTGCCTCAGTATCCCAAGCCACTTGGATTACAGGCATGTGTCACCATGAAGGCCCTCTGTTTCTTTATAAGAGACAGGGTTTTGCTATATTGCTCATACTTGCCTCAAATTCTTGGCTCAATTGATCCCCCTGTCTCAGCTTCCCAAGTAGCTGGGCTACAGGTATGAACTACAACCCCTGGTCCAAGGACTTGAAGTTTTCATTTCTTTCCCCATTATTTCACATTCTTTTTATTTTACCATTAAGATGTCTGCTAAATGTCACATTCTCACAAAGGTATTTCCCTGATAATCTAAAGTAGTTACTGTCAATCCCATCATTCATTTATTATCTGATACTACCCATTTTATTCATTAACGTTCATACTGCTTATCTCAATTCATTGAAATATAAGCTCCATCAGGTTTAATTACTAGAATGTTGCTTCTTCTCTTGCAAATCTGTTAGAGAATAATAATTAACTCAGAGACATTTACTGAATGTCTCCTCTGTGCTTGGACAACTGATTCCTTTGCATTTTATGACTAACTTGAGCGACTAAGGAAAGACTCTTATGATAGACACATTTTTAGAAGCAGAAGAATCAATGCTGTTCTTCCATAATATGTTGCAGATTTTACCATGCATCTTTGTTTAAGGAAATCTTTTAATATAAAAACAGTGATCTGGGGCTGGGGTTGTAGCTCAGTGGTAGAGCACTTGCCTCGCATGCATGAGGTACTGGGTTTGATCCTCAGCACCACATAAAAATAAAATAAAGATATTGTGTTCATCACAATATCTTTAAAAAACATTTAAAAAATAAAAATACTGATCTGCACAAATAAAAGGAAGAGTCCTGATCCTCCACGTTTTGAGGCTTTATTTCTGCTTTGTTCCTCTACCTATTCTCTCTTATGATTAAAGGCACACATTTGGCAGACAATTCATAAAGAAGCAGGGACATTGGGAGATCTGTGACTAGGAATTAGTATAATTATAAAGAACTCAAGAAGGAATTAATCCATGACCTCAGTCTCAGAGTCTAAGCAAATGAGTTATGTGACATTCATAGTTTCAAAAAGAAGACCTTAATAAACGTTTCCACTTAGAATCAAGCTATTATTTCCTAATCTATAGGTTCAGGTCATAAATTATATGTCCTCATAATCAAGGTATTCATATCTGAGATGCTGAAAAAATGTTATCATTGTTATTGTTCTTTTGGTACCTGGGACTGACCCCAGGGGCACTCAACCACTGAACCACATCCCCAGCCCTGTTTATGTATTTTATTTAGAGACAGGGTCTCACTGAGTTGCTTAGTGCCTTACTAAGTTGCTGAGACTGGTTTTGAACTTTGGAACAGCCTGCCTCAGCCTCCTGAGCCTCTGGGATTACAGAGGCGTGTGCCGCTGCACCCAGCTATCATTGTTATTGTTCTTAGATGCTATCACCTATAAAAATAGAATTTCGAAGGGAGGAAGGATAACATCATTCTTTTTCTAGCTATGTGTTAATTATTTTTTAATTTTTGAGATAATTGTATATTCAAAGGCTTTTATAAGAAACAATACAGAGATAGCTCTATGTATCCATTATCCAGGTCCCTGAAATACTTTACATCTTTGGGGAACTGTAGCAATAATATTGTATCCTCATCCAGTCAGAGATTGGTTAAAACATGTTTATATGTTTCTCCCAATGTCGCTAAATTAAACCATATTTCACATAGGTTGAGATAGAAGAGCCTTACTTGTAACTTAAGAATGATCTCAATGAGGACAGGGGTGGTATATGTCTTGTTCACTGTTCTAGCCCCAGCATAGTGCTCAGTTCTTGGTAGGTGATTTTACAGAAATGTTGAAGGACTTCCTTGAATGAGCAAATACCTCATCAGCAAGCCACAATTTTAAGTATATTGAAGCTAATAGTTGCTAGAGAAGGTATATGATTTCTTTTTCAGATTTAATTGTGACAGTTACCCTAAAAACACTTAGCAAGCATTTCTATACTATAATAAGGACACTTAAGCTATCTACCTTATTGTGACTTAGAATATCATAGCTAAATTATAGGAAATTCTGCTAATCACTCTATATTAGAACTTAAATAAAATTTGAAAGAAACACAATTTGCCCCTTTACTCACTACATTGGTGAGAAAATGTTGATATGTATCTACTTAGATACGCACATGTATCATTTTAAGAAGGACTGAAAATGGAAAGGAAATGGGCTAATATGTATATATAACTCAAATGTGATGAGCATCTATAAATTCTCACCTGATAATATTTAAAATATTTGTGTCAACAGGTATGTTTCTTTGCTGTCGACTAGGTCTGGGCAGAATCCAAGTTTCTAGACTCATTCCTCAATTGCTTGGGAACTACCAAGCCTCTATATCACCTAGAAACACACAGACTCCTGGAAGTAGTGAAGTCTATTTGCCATCTGATGTGATCATATCCATGGTATAGGAGAGATTCTTTTGTTTTGCATATTAATAGGTCTTAAAATTTTGGCCGTAGCTCCCGACTAATAAAAGCATGTTTTAAGTCGGGTGCGGTGGCTCACACCTGTAATCCCAGCACTTAGGGAGGCTGAGACAGGAGGATTGCGAGTTCAAAGCCAGCCTCAGCAATGGCGAGGCACTAAGCAACTCAGTGAGACCCTGTATCTACATAAAACACAAAATAGGGCTGGGAATGTGGTTCAGTGGTCAAGTACCCCTGAGTTCAATGCCTGGGACCAAAAAAAAAAAAAAAAAGCATATTTTGGGCTGAGGTCAAAGCTCAGTGGTAGAGCGCTTACCTAGCATGTGTGAGGCACTGGGTTCGATTCTCAGCACCACAAAAAATAAACAAATAAAATAAATCCATCAAAAACTAAAAAATATTATTAAAAAAGCATATTTTGAAAACTGGTACATCCGCACAGAGATTCAAGAAACCATCCTACTTCACAAATGCACTTTCTACTCTCTTGTGTGAATGGCCCAAAGTTTTAGGGCATCAAAGGAGTTATTTCCATGTCAAATCTAAGAATGTTGAGGAAAAAACTTTTTATGATTACTATTAATATTATTGTGGGTTATTGTGGATGAATATATGCATGTATATACATGTATGTGCGATTTTACATACAGTTTATGGTTTTAATAACTAATTAGAATTTGTAGTGTTTTTAAAGTCTTCAATTATTCTATCAAGCAACTTTAACTATATTCACCTTTAAATCACATTCCCATATCTATACTATAGGTTATAAGCATATCATATTCTGAGTATTATTTTCAAAAAATCATAGAACTCATCTTGAAATCATGGTACCAATGTAGTCAAATATCTCATTGATTGAGGAGCAATTAGTCGAATTAGTTGCATGACTAAGTTCAATCACTATCATTTATCATTATTTTCACTTTTTTTTTTAATCAAGCATCTCTGGAGTGCTTTATACCAAAGGCGACTCTGAAGTGAATCTCTAGGCAAGTGAAAGAGATGTTACTAATAAGTACACTAGAATGTATAACAAGACCATGACAGAAAAACCAAGACATATGGTCACTCTATTCATAGTTTACAAAGCACTTCTACACACTATCCGAGGTCAGATTCTCCCAGAAGCTGACTCTGAGCCAAGGATTTGAGTACATGTGTTTATTAAGGAAGTGCTCCCAGGAGAAAAGAGTAAGAGACTGAAGGTAGCAGGACAGGAAGGGGAAGTAAATTTTCAGGTGAAGTCTAAGCTTTAGTTTGCTCCTGAGGGGAAGATTGGAGAATAAATTGCACTGGAGTTTATCCCATTTTCAGCAATAATCTGTGTTTCTGTCCTCCTACACCAGTCAACTCTTGCCTTTAGGCCACCCACAACAGAGAAAGTAAAACTTCCAAAAACTTCTACCTTTGCAAATGGAAAAGGCAGTTCTAGTGCCCAAGGGCCATCTTCTAAAGGGTACAATGCATGCAGAAATTTGGAGATGGGTCAGGAACCACCAGAAACCACTATATATTTATTTGATCCTCCAAACAATTCGTTAGAGTTACATTTTTAATATATCCATTTAAAAGTTTTGGCAACTACTGTGAGTCTATCCAGAGACAGACAGAGACAGAGACAGAGAGATAGATTACAAGAAATTGCCTCATGTGATTATGGAAGCTGACAAATCTAAAGATCTACATGGTGGGGCTGGGGTTATGGCTCAGCGGTTGAGCGCTTGCGTCACATACGTGAGGCACTGGGTTCGATCCTCAGCACCACATAAAATAAATAAAGATATTGTGTTCATCTACAACTAAACAAAATATTTAAAAAAAAAAAAAAGATCTACATGGTGAGTCAGCAACCTAGAGATTCAGAAAAGTCACTGGTGTAAGATCTAGTAGAAAGGCCCACAGGCTCAAGATCCAGAAAGAGCCAGTGTTTCACTTCCTACCCAAAAGCAGGAATAAAGTGTTTTCCCAGTTCAAAGGCCATCAGGCAGGGAAAATTCTCATTTAAGAGGTGGAGAGACTTCTTTTTTGTTCAGGCCCACCTGCATTAGGGATGGCAATCTGCTTTACTTAGTACACAGATTTATTAATGTCACACAAAAACAGCATCAGAGAAATACCCAGAATAATGTTCGCTCACATATCTAAGCACCTGGTGGCCTACTCAAGTTTACACATGAAATTAACGATAACAGGTAGTATTGTCCCCGTGCTTTGTGAATGGCTGTAAAGACAATCATTACATTTTTAAAAATTGAGATCCAATTTAACATTTGAACACATTTTTCCAGCATTTTAAATTCTAAAATACACACATTTTCTTTTCTTATAATCTGCTGATATTGGAGAATATTTCCCCACCATTTAATGAAAATTACATGTGTTTCCTCAGAATTTATTCTATTTAGATTATTTTTTTCAGTAAATGCATAGTCACTTATGCTTAGGAAGTAGTCTTTTAAATAAATGTTGGAGTTTAGATGTAAGTTGTCCCCCAAAAGCTCATGTGTGAGACAGTGCAAAAAAATTGAGAGATGAATAATCGGATTATGAGACTTTTAACCTAGTCAATGCATTAATCCACTTGAATGGATCAACTAGATGCTAACTATAGGTAGGTAGGGTGTGGCTAGAGAAGGTAGGTCACAGGGGCTGTGCCTTTGGGATTTATACTTTGTCTTTGTTGAGCAGAACTCCCTCTCTGCTCCCAGGTGCTTTTCTCTACCACATTCTTCTAACTATGATGTTCTGCCATACTTTGGGTACAGAACAATGGGTTGCATTATCTATGGACTGAGACCTCTGAAACCATGAGCCCAAAATAATTTTTTCCTCCTGTAAAAGTTCTTGTCAAGTCTTTTGTTCGCAGAACTGAAAAAACTGACTAAAACAGTAATAGATTTTGATACTATCAGTTTCTTTGAGAAGTAGAGACCAAATTTTGTCCTGAAATTATTGTTTTAATGTAGTCATATTTGGGAGAGATTTTGAAAAATATTTAGATCTACAACTGGGTGTATTGATGGAAAAATCAGTATAGATCCTTTGTACTGAATTGATTAATTCAGCCAAAGTTCAAGGTTCAAAAACTAGTAAGCAACATAGCCCAGCACTGACACACAGCACTGCCACCTCCCTAAAACATAATTAGTTTTTCAAGTGCATTGCTTTCAACGTTTGTGTTTAGCATTTTCTTAGTTTAAATATATCTCTTCTCTCCTCCTCTTGCTATTGAAATCTTACTCATCTTTGGAAACATAACACAAAAGCCAGCTCCTCAAAGAAACCTCTCCTAACACCTCAGTAGGAGTGCTTCTCTAATCCCTTGGTTTTTTCTTGACACCATACTTCATGGGCATCTATCAATGCTCTTATTAAATTTCACATCTGTCTCTCCTGCTGAATTTCACTACTCCTGACAGTTCATAGCATCTGCACAGTGTCCTTCCTGTATGTAGGTACTCAGGAACTACTGAGTGAATGCTTCTTATCTAAATGTATTTAGGTGGCAGAAAAAATAACAACCAGCTGTTTAACACTCCAACCTGGCTTGGGACGTTGTAGAATCTATTTCATTACTTTGAGTTTGCTTTAAAATAAAGGGATAGGGTGATGTCTTTTTATTCTAAATATAACATATTACTTTTCTCTTTTGTCTTTCTTCTGTCCTTCCTTTCTTTTTCCAGGCATTTACTGAGCATTCAACATGCACTAGGTACTCGGGACACAGTTCCATTGAGATCTAATTCTTCTAATAGGAATAGATCCATTTTATGACTCCACTATCTCAAGGCATATTTTTCCTTGAATAGTTGAGGTAGGAAGCAGTGGGGAGTCAGGACTCGACTTTTTTGCAAGCACAGGCCACAGCAGTAAGCTCTCCTAGAATCTGTAAAATGTTTCAAGACATTATCCATCCCATATTACTCTTTCCTCACAATGCAGGATGGAACAAAAGAAAAAATACAGAAAAATAATGATTATGTTTTCTTATTGTGGTTTGGACATAAGTCCTTGAGACACCACTTATATTAAGAGACTCATCTCTATTGTACTTCCAAAAGTTGTTATGCTGAATAGGTTCTACCTCCCTCAAGTTACTTAGGATCATGAAACCAAGAGCCATTAAGAAAGAGCTCTGATGATAATATTTTAATATTAAATCATCTTTTTACTAAAATTCATTATATTTTAATTCAGTGCAGTTTTTAACCTGTCACATTTGCAAGTATTCTAAAGAATAATAATACCTAATGTGGTGAGGCACGGAAAAACTAGCATCCATGCATGCTGCTAATGAGACTATATTGACATTATCTGTCTCGGAGGAAGTTTTGCGAGACATATTAAAGCCTTAAAAAATCTCCAAATTATTTTACCTAGTAATTTCACTTCTAGGAATTTATTTATTTATTTATTTTGGGGGTACCGGGGATTGAACTCAGGGGCATTCGACTACTGAGCCACATCCCCAGCCCTATTTTGTGTTTTATGTAGAGACAGGGTCTCACTGAGTTGCTTAGCGCCTCTCCATTGCTCAGGCTGGCTTTGAACTCGTGATTCTCCTGTCTCAGCCTCCCTAAGTGCTGGGATTACAGGCATGCGCCACCGCACCTGGCTGGAATTTATCTTAAGGAAACAATCATGAATTTCTAAAAATATGTATACATGATAATAGTCATCATGGCACTGTTTATATTAAGATAACAAAGATGTGAAATACCATGTAATAGTAAATTATTAATACATGGTCCATCTATTTATTATATAAATATTTATATCTATTACTGAGCATAGCACAGAGTATGCTGCCATAAACTAACTAGAAATCCCAGTGGCTTATCAAAACAAACATTTCTCACTTAAGCTCTCTGTCCAACAGGGAATGACAGAAGTCCCACCTACATATGGCCATTCAGATCCAAATGTACATAGAAAATCCACTTTAGAATGCCTGCATTCACTCAGTAGAAAAAGAATTAAATTGAGATTCATGGGGAACATGAGACCTGTTCCACATATTGGCCAAGAAATATCTTTTGTGCATAGGCAAAAATTAAACATGGAGCTCTTTCTAACTGCAAAAGTAGTGGGAAATGAGGGAGCTAAATGGAATGCTTGGTAGACCCAATGTCTCTATTATCACAGTTTAAAAATATATATTTTGTAGAGTTATAACATAATGAAAGTCATGATATATAAATGGAAAAGTAAGCTGAGATGCTGTATGGAGTATAATTTCACATTTATAAAAAATTATATTCCTTTTTTACACAATGCATTTTGAAAATGTTCTTCAATTGGATAGTTAAATTTTATGAAATTTATTTACTAATAATTGTCATTTGACATTGGATATTCAGTTCAAACTCTCCTCTATTTGTGCCTACCTTATGCCAGACACTGTGCTAGGCACTGAGGATACAGAGATAGACAAAATAGTCCTTAACCTCAAGAACTCCATAGTCAAATGGGAGAGAAAAATAGATAAACTCAGTTGCAAGGCTACATGTGCACTGTGATGTAAGAGCAGAGGTGCATGCAAAGTGCTATGGGAGAACAGAGGTAAGAAGAAAAAGATAAGGAGGGGTAGAGGGTACTAACATTAAAAAGAGATTTCAAGAACTTTCATCATAAAAGGGTCTCGAAAAGTCATAGCCTTGGTTTATAAACTCTACATTCCTCTGCCTTATTGTCTTACCTCCAGTCTAGTAAGGTATTAGAAGACCCATCCTCACAAGGAACTGGAGACTAGAGTAGTTTTTTGTCAGAAAGATTGGACTCTACATGCCTAGGTTAGAGTCACAAGTAAAAATGTGCTTAGCCAGGCGTGGTGGTGCATGCCTATAACCCCAGCTGAGACAGGAGAATCGCGAATTCAAAGCCAGCCTCAGCAATGGGGAGGTGCTAAGCAACTCAGTGAGACTGTCTCTAAATAACACACAAAATAGGGCTGGGGATGGGGCTCAGTGGTCGAGAATCCCTGAGTTCCATACTTGGTACCAAAAAACAAAACAAAACAAAACAAAACAAATGTGCTTAACATTATGCATTGTGTGGTCTTACCACATATCCCACATTATATGCCTAACCTTTAGTGGTAAATGTTCTCCGCTATAAGTTTTAAGCCATAGCAATATAAGGCTTTGGTTCTTAAATAGTCCTGGTCCCCTCCCCTTGCCCTACACAATATAGCCCTTACTTGGTTGCTGCTCCACAATATCCCACCTTTCGCTCATCAAATTAATCATGACAATGTAACACACCTGACTACAAGTAACTCCTTTGCCAAGGTAGCTGCTCCCTTCTCACTTCCTCCAGAATATACGTGTCTCAGATATCAACATTAGAATTCACACAGATTCACCGTGTCCTCTTTTGAAACAATGATTTGGACCATTGGCTGCCTTTGGGAGGGGGTAGATAATGTCAATTCATTTGGAAGAACCCACAGTGTAAAGATTAAGCATATACCTAGCCAAAGCCATTTTGGTAATGCCACTGTTTTGAACTATACTAGGCTAAAGGTAAGTGTGACTTTGACCAGAATTCCATTAATGTTTTTCATGTTTTCCAAGCATATTTATAGCTGTTTCAGTGTAATGGCTCATTAAACTGGCACAATAATGGTTTTTGAACACAGATTGTGTTCATAAGAAATGTGAAATCGTTTGCATCTATAAAATTTGATTATCTTTAGATTGCTCATTTTAGAGAAAAACATTGTGTGCTTAGCACAATGAGAGATTACTCTCTAACTCCTTACTATTTCTAATGGTTAATGATGTAAGCTAACAATGTCTCAGCCTGCCATTCATCATTTCAAGATAGATTGCATAACTGGAAAAATGTTACCAATTTAATAAAACATATGTAAAAATTACTCCAGGCATCTTTTGTGAAAAACAAAAAAGAAATGCAGTTAGAGAAATAGGAACTGATTACACAACTTCTTTTGTGTTGATAGAATACACAAAGTAAGAGAAAACAGAGTACTACTACACCTATGGAGCTGAGAAGTTAGTATTTCAAAAACATTTACTGCACAACAGCACACAGAGCCTGCTTACATTCTATGAATGGTAGTGCAGTAAAGTTTCAAGACTAAAAATTCACATAAAATTGTGTGTGTGTGTGCATGTGTGTGACAGTTATACAATAGACTTAGAGTAGTAAATGTTCATGGGCCATAATTCAATATAATAACAATATTGAGTTACAATTTTTTTTTAAATATTTTTTTTTAGTTGTAGATGGACACAATGTCTTTATTTAATTGCTCTGTATGTGGTGCTGAGGATCGAACCCAGGGCCTCACGCATGCGAGGCAAGCGCTCTACCGCTGAGCCACAACCCCAGCCCCAATTGAGTTTCAATTTTTTTTTTTTTTGGTACTGGGGATTGAACTCAGGGGCACTCGACCAGTGAGCCACATCCCCAGCCCCATTTTGTGTTTTATGTAGAGACAGGGTCTCACTGAGTTGCTTACCACCTCGCCATTGCTGAGGCTGGCTTTGAACTCACGATTCTCCTGTCTCAGCCTCCCTAAGTGCT
>CM053417.1:7378090-7405267 GCA_028644305.1 Xerus rutilus
TTTTTTTTTTTTTGGTACTGGGGATTGAACTCAGGGGCACTCGACCACTGAGCCACATCCCCAGCCCTATTTTGTGTTTTATGTAGAGACAGGGTCTCACTGAGTTGCTTAGCGCCTCACCATTGCTGAGGCTGGCTTTGAACTCGCGATTCTCCTGTCTCAGCCTCCCTAAGTGCTGGGATTACAGGCTTGTGCCACCACGCCTGGCTTCATTCATTTCTTCCTTTACTTGAAATTTTGCTCCAAAATGTGGAGAGAAAAAATGAACTGGTTTAGCACCAGGATGCATGCCATGAGATCCTCCTCTGTGTTCTAGCAAAATAGATGCTCTTCTGTCAAAATGGGAAAATGACTGCTGCAACAATTTCCCACTCTATTCTCCACCCTTGAGTCATTTGAATGAAAGAAGAGATGAAGGTAGAGGAGTCATGTCTTAATGACCTACAATGTGCCAGATTTGATCTACATTCATGTAGCCTGTGATGAGTTGAATGGTGTGCCCCCCAAAGTTATATATACCCAGAACCTCAGAACATGACCTTATGTGAAAATAGGGTCTTTGCAGGTGTGATTAAAAATTGTGAGACCATATATTACTGGATTTAGGGTGATCATCAATGAATGATGTCCTTAGAAGAAGAGGAGAGGACAGAGAGACACAAAGAGGAAGGCCATTTGAAGATGTAGGCAGAGAATTAAATATGGCCACAACCAAGGAATACTTGAGACCATCGCTGAAGAGACAAGGCATGCTGCTCGCCTGGAGCCTTCAGAAGGGGCATGGTCTTGTAGCATTTGATGTCAGACTTCTAACCCCCAGAGATGTGAGAGGATCCATTTCTGTTGTTTTAAGCTATTGGCTATGGGGCAATTTGTTAAGACAGCACTAGGAAATTAATATCTCATCCAATCCAAAACAAATGTATGAGGAAAGCATACTTACTCTCACATTACAGGTAAGGAAACTGAAGCCACTGAGGAGTTGAAACAGCATTTAAATTAATATGTATATGACCCCAAGGCTTGGTCCCTTTCCAATAACCCCACTGCTTGTCTAATCAGAGAAAACCCACATCAATTGTCTTATTTGCTTGAGCTTTATAAGCTTTAATGTGCATATGAATCACCAAGGGCTCTTATTAAAATGCAGCTGTCAACTCCTGGATCTGAGATTCTGCAATTCTGACATGCTCCCAGGTAAGTTGAGGCTGCTGTTTCATGGAGTGCACTTTATATATCAAGGATCTAAAACAATGTTCAGAAAAGTGTTTCTGCAAAGACTAGTAAGTCTAGTAGTAAGTCTACTACTAGTAAGTAGTCTCATCTTTACAAGTGAGCCAGTCTCTGTATGTAAGTCACTATAACATGAAAGTCAACATAGACACTATAGAAGTGGGTGCAGTTGAGTTTTAATAAAACTATGTACAGATACTGAATTTGAATTTCATATCATTCTCGTGTGCCAAGAAATACTATTCTTTTTAAACATCAAAAATATAAAAACACATAAAAAGGTGTCAGGATGGAATTGGCCTGAGTAAGTGTCCCAGTATGCTCAACCCCTGGTCTCACTTAAGACCTGGCTATTTGTTGTATGGTTGGCAAGAGATGATGTTCTTTTTTACAGCAATATATTGAGAAATAACTAGGTAAAACAGAAAAAGCATTGACTAGGAATTATAAGATCTAGGCTTGAAGTTCCACCCTTGCTCCTTATTAGCAAATGACTTCACTGAAATGCCTTCTTTTTGAATTATATCACTGGAGTTGATTGTGAAAACTTTCCTGCATTCTTTCCTGGGTTCTTTGCAGGTTAAATGATGATATTCCTTAGTTCTCCTTTCTTCCTGTTCCTCCTGTTCCCTTGTTTCTTTGGCATATTAGTTTATTCCTTCCAGGTAAAATAGTTGAGATGAAACTATAAAGTGGATGTGTGTAGGGCTGGGATTGTAGCTTGGTGGTAGAGCGCTTGCCTCGCATGCATGAGGCACTGGGTTTGATCCTCAGCACCACGCAAAAGTAAATAAAGATATTATATCCATCTACAATAAAAATATTTTTAAAAATGAAGTGGATGTGTGTTGACATCAATTTTTAGAAAATGGTGTCTGTGAGCTATGAACACCTGTCCATCACAAAACTAAAAACCCTGGGAGAAACACACACACACACACACACACACACACACACACACACACACACACTATAAACACACCTCAGTGCCAAATAGACATTGAGGTGGTACAGGGAATGGTGGTTATGAGAGCTAAGAGGCAGAGTATAGAAAGGAAATAGAGAGTTTCAGGAAAAGAAGCCAGAAACAGTAGTGAAGATTTAATCCATTTTTCCATCAACACTTGGATTCACATAATTGTGGAGATGATCATTTGTATGCCATTATGTATAAAATATGACACTTGAACCCAATCCTCCTGTTCCAAAGTCATCTTTTGAAGCCAAAAGTGGTTTAACTCAAAATAATACTTGCTTCCTATGAAGGTAATCTACATTAAAATCCTCCTTCACTGGTGAACCACTAAAATGACCTGAAAGACATTTGACCCACATTTACTAAGTGCTCAAAGATAAACTCTTATTCAGAAATCTACCTTGGACTTTGCTAGTTTAAAGTAAACAAGACATTGCAGCAGGATCAAAGGAAAGCATCTTATCCTCAAGTTTCTATGACAGGTGCAATGAAAAATTTTACTCCAATATTGAGTTGCCATTCCTGCCGCATGCTTTCTATTTAATTGAACAAGCATTTGTGGAGCATTTACCATATATCAACTACTGAACAAGGCACCATTCCTAGAAGTGGGTTCAAAGAGAGAAGGACATGGCCCATATACCTAAGGAACTTACATTCTAGACTGGAAGACAAGCCTACCAATAAATAGCTGTAATCTAACAGGGAACATGACCAATGAAAGATGAAGCCTGTACAAGGTTCAGCAGCAAGGGTGGGGAAAAAATGATGAATTCTAGGTGGGAACAAGAGAGGAGGGATAATGGCATGCAACCTACACAAAGAATGCCCAAGTAGGTTTTGAATACTATTACCAATAATAACAACTGATATATATATATATATATATGCACACACACACACACACATACATGTAAATATATATATACATATATACATATGTATATGTGTACATATATTACTTATTATGTGCTGGAAATCAGTCTATGTTAATCCATTTAATCCTTACAAATATCTATTTTCAACTTTCCCTGGGATTGTAAGAAACTAGTCAGGTTCTACCAGTGGCCTAGACTGAAGATGCATAAATAAGTTCAAGAAGTATGAAATGGCCATATCAACATATGTACACTGCAGCCCTCCAACTAGCCTGAATAGGGCTGGGGATATAGCTGAGTTGGTAGAATGCTTGCCTAGCATGCAAAAGGCCTTAGGTTCAATCCCCAGCACCATACACACACAAAAAAATCTAGCCTAAAGACAATGGCAGAAGCAAATGGAGAATGAGAATGAAGTGGTGTGCAAAAAGATGTGAGAGAGAGCTGGCCTGAGGGCTTCCGCAGTACATAATACAACTATATCAGGTTTTTCAATCATGAGCTTTTGGCCGCCATAGTTCCATAATGTAACAATAGCCGCATTCCTGTGAATAGCAGCAAGGTGCTAATGGAATAGTCACACCCTATGCACCCTGTAGCGCTTGGAGGACAAAGGGCCTCTTAGCATATATAAAGAGGGACCTGAGCTCAATAAAGGAGAGTCTGAAAGAGTCTGGAGGAGTCTGAGAAAAGTTTCTTGCCTTGTGCTGTGTGTGTGTGTGTGTGTGTGTGTGTGTGTGTGTGTGTGTGTGATTTTTCATCCGCGGCTCCCTCGCCTGACTCGGTTTCCCTTTGTGCTGGCACGGGCGCTAGCAAAAAGAAGCAAAGATGAGCCAGGCGCAGTGGCTCACGCTTATAATCTCAGCACTTTGGGAGGCTGAGACAGGAGAATCACGAGTTCAAAGCCAGCCACAGCAATGGCGAGGTGCTAAGCAACTCAGTGAGACCCTGTCTCTACATAAAACACAAAATAGGGCTGGGGATGTGGCTCAGTGGTTGAGTACCCCTGAGTTCAATCCCTGGTACCAAGAAAAAAAAAAAAAGAAGCAAAGATGAAGAGAAAGAATGAATAAGCAGGAGAAAAAGAGACTGCCTGCTTAAATGGGTATTGACAAGTTTTCCTCTCAAGTGTGTATGGTCTTGGTTCAAGCATCCCATAGGAACAACTCATAGTTGGTCTCAAAGAGAATCTTCCTGAATTAGCTTAAGTCCATTGCCAACCACAGCCCTCCTAGACATAGTTTATTGGACCAGGACTGGTCATGTAACTCCACCTAAGCCACCATAAACCAGCAACATCCAACTTTGGAGATTCCAAGGCAGTGAAAGCCAGTTTGAAAAGTGAGTACAAAATGAGGTAGATTCCTAGAAAGAAGAATTGAAGTAAAAGTATCTAACTGAAGCCAAATCTTGTGAGGGTTTTTCAGACCCTGCTTTTGGTCTCCTCCCCTTGGACTCCACAAGATACCCTAATATGTTACCAATAAAATCCCTGGGTTTCAACTTGTGGTATATGTAGAAGTTTCAGTTAGTTGCAACCAAAACAACCCTACTTGAGGCCAAAAGAAGAATCTGGGCCATGATTTGGGGGGGGTGGACTTTTTAGTACATCAGTATGCCCCCAGGTGAATCTTGTCTCATTCATTGCAGTACATTCCGACTTTGCAAAATTGAGCAGGAAATAAATTTTTAACAGAATATTAACAAATTACAGAATAAGAAATTAGGTGCTTTAGGTAACGATTTAACATTTCTCTATCTGTTCTATATTCTCTATGTTTAGATACTCTATTATATGTCTGCTAGATTTAATGTTTAGGACTTTAATAATTAAAAAAGATTGAAGCAAGTAAGATGCACTCATATATTAACGACTCCCTTCTTGGTAAAACTCAACTAAGCAGGACAGATTGGACCAGGAAAAGATTCTCTTTCCCTATGTTGTTTGCCCACTAAAACCAAGACCCAGCTGCCAATTGGTGAAAGCTTCCCAAAATACTAGAGGGATTTTCATACGTGGTTGGTTTTTGTAGAAGGCTTTCATTATGTCCTATTCATAATATGGGCAACAAAGACAGAATTTTTTTTTTGAGATTGGCTCTGAAACCCACATTTAAGCATGTGAAAGTATATCCACGCCTGCTGGATGTTGAGGTTCTTTATTCATCTTTATTCTACCTACCTTGTAGGACAAGTTTGAGAATCAGATGACCTTGAAAATGAAAGTGATTTGTAGTATCAACACTTTGTAAATGTGAAGAATGAGAAAAAAGGAAGGAATTGATACTTGCTGACTGTATGCCATATCATTTACCCAGTGGAACAATCCCACAGTTAGGTAGGACTTTTTATCCCTCATTTTATAGATGAGGAAATAGTGGCTCATGAAGGTTCTTAAATTATATTAACATTATAATGTAAAAACAACTTTTCTATACTAAAATTTTATTTTCTGTCTCAACAAATTAATTTCAAAAGTAGCTACAAGAACCATTGAATAGGGGCTGGGGCTGTGGCTCAGTGGGAAAGTGCTCGCCTAGCATGCGTGAGGCACTGGGTTCGATCCTCAGCACCACATAAAAATAAAATAAAGATATTCTGTCCACCTACAACTAAAACATAAATAAATATTTAAAAAAAAAGAACCATTGAATATAATAACTTGATGTATTATGCATAATTCCCATGATGGAATCTGCTAATGGGGACCCATGCTACTTCCCTGCATCAAGGGAAAGGTAAGGTGGGGAAAGGCAAGAATAAACCTTGAGGAAGTACAAGCAACATCCATAGTCTCTTGAAGGGACACCATATGCATCAGCTCCTAGCGTGGTGTTTGTCTTTCATGATTAGCTCTTATCTAACTTGATAATACCTTTCATTGGCATTTTCTAATGATTGACCTTAAAAAAATATATAAAGCTGGTTCTCACACACATTTTAATATATGCTGTGTGAGAGATAATGTATAACCAGGATGCAAGGGATTGTACACAACTGCAGGAGGACTGTGAGATAGTGGTACTTTGGTACAGAAAGATTTAACATAACAGGCCTAACACTGCTATACATAGAAAGGCCTACTGACAACTGGTTATTGGCTAGAATGTGGGATCTTGAAAAGAGTGGTTCACTACGCCTAGACTATTTGTGTAAACACTGTGATTTATCACAAATATCTGCTTTCCTTCTGAAAGTTTGGAATTCTGATATATGCTAGACAGAGAGTGCCTACATGACTCACCCCAATAGAAACTTTGAATACTGAGTCACTATGAGCTTCCTTGGTAGATAACACTTCACATATGTTGTCACAATTCTATGTTGGGGGGACTAAATGCATCCTGTGTGGCTCCACTGGAAGAGTATTCTTTTGTATGTGGGAGGGTACTGGGGATTGAACCCAGGGATACTTTACCACTGAGCGGCATCCCTAGCACTATTTACATACTAGGGATTGAATCAAAATGCACTTTACCACTGAGTCACATTCTCAGTCCTTTTATTTATTTTTTATTTTAACACAGGGTCTCACTAAGTTGCTTAAGGGTTTGCTAAGTTGCTAAGGCTTGGCTCAAACTTGCAATCCTCCTGCCTCAGCCTCCCAAGTCTCTGGGATTACAGATGTGCACCATTGGCCCTGGCATGAAAAAACACTCCTGAAATCTTGAATTTCCTTCAGATTCTTCCCCCATTTGATTTTTCCCATTGCTGTTTTTACTCTGTATCTCTTCACTGTAATAAATCATTGATATTAGACTCCATACTGAGCCCTGTGAATCTTTCCAACAAACCTATGTCTTAGAGTAGACTTGGGGACCTTTGACACATGTGAACACCAAGTAGCTCGGGAACAACACAAGGAAACAAATTGAAAAGGCGATATTAGCTAGCTTAAACAACCAGCTGCTCAAAGAGAAATACCTACTGAATATATGTTAATTTCTATGTTGTTTTTTCCTCACAGATTTTGAGACAGATTACAAAAAGAATATGCATACTAATGCAGTATAAACTTGTTATATAAAAATATACATATGGGTGTTGGGAAAAAGACTGTAAAGAATACAACGAAACATTAATAGTTGTTTTCTCCAGATGAAGGGATAGAATTGTAATGCCTAATTTTTTCTTCTCATGCCTAACTGTATTTTCCCCACTTCCTACAATTAAGCTCATATTGCTGTTATAATGAGACTAAAAAGAGATTACAAAAAATTGAATTGTTAAAACATAATTAGCATTAGAAAAATCAGGAAAAATACACAAAAGTGAAGGAAACCATGACTAAGGGAAAACCCCCATTGTCGGACCAATTCCCTATATACCAATCTAGACTTATGACCCCTCCATCTTCTGTCAAGCACTGGTAAGTCAAATCCATCTTGTTTTCCAAATTTCTGACTTCCTCAGCTGTGACCTTAGATTTAAAGGACTCGGGACCTATTATATCAGGACCATACAAATAGTCTCCCTCTCTTAAAATCAACACTGCCATTTTAACAAAACTGAATTATGGTAATGAAATCTATCATAGTCATAAATCCCTGAGATTATATAGCAAGTATACTCCAGGGTGTAGGAAATTTCAGGGAACATGTTAGAATTCTGCCTGCCACACATATAGTGTGTCATATCTGGAAGAAATGGAATTTAGATATTTTACCTATGAAGATATAATCTAGGGGCTGAGGCTATGGCTCAGTGGTTGAGCGCTTGCCTCGCATACGTGAGGCACTGGGTTCGATCCTCAGCACCACATAAAATAAATAAAGATATTGTGTTCATCTACAACAAAACAAAATATTAAAAAAAAGATATAGTCTATCTCCCATACCTGTGCCCTTTTCACTTCTAATATTCATCTTTAGAGGAAATTTGCTGAAATCAAGGTACAAAGAAGGGAATAATTGGCTGGAGACGGTGGAAGGAGAGGTATTCTGGGTGGTGTGGAAGGTGATTCACATAGGAGGCAGCCATGGGTCAGTGAATGAGCACTTAATTGAGAGACTTGAACCAGGATTCTTTTTTCTTTTCTTTTTTTTTTTTTTTTTTTTGGTACTGAGGATTGAACTCAGGGGCACTTGACCACTGAGCCACATCCCCAGCCCTATTTTGTGTTTTATGTAGACAGGGTCTCACTGACTTGCTTAGCGCCTCGCCCTTGCTGAGGCTGGCTTTGAACTTGTGATTCTCCTGTCTCAGCCTCCCAAGCTGCTGGGATTACAGGCTTGCACCACCGTGCCCAGCTGAACCCGGACTCTTAGACACAGCTCTGCCTCTACCTAGCCCTGTAGACTGATATTTTTCCAAGTCCTTTCCCCCGCTTCTTGCTTTTCTTTTCCCTCCCTTCTTTGCTTTTTAAGTTTTAGTATAAGGAATAGTCTGACTTCTTCTTTTTTTTTTTTTGGTACTGGGGATTCAACTCAGGGGTACTCGACCACTGAGCCACATCTCCAGCCCTATTTGGTGTTTTATGTAGAGACAGGGTCTCACTGAGTTGCTTAGCACCTCGCCATTGCTGTGGCTGGCTTTGAACTCGCGATTGTCCTGTCTCAGCCTCCCAAAGTGCTGGGATTACAAGCGTGAGCCACGGCACCAGGCTTAGTCTGACTTATTCTAAGCAATGTCCCAATGTCTCAGTTTCTCTTGAGTGCTGAATAAGCACTAAATGTCCATTGTGCCTTGCTTTCCAAAGTGTGGCTCAGGGATCAGCAGTATTTGTATCACCAAGGAACTTATTAGAAATGCCCTGGATTTGATATTTGATCCTCAGAACGAGAGAAAGGGGGGATAGAGAGATATGAGAATAGAAGGAAAACAAATTCTGACCCCACCCTACACCTACTAAATACAAATCTGCTTTTTAACTGGATTGCTTATTGAGTTACCTACACATTAAAGCTCAGAAGTGATGCTCTTTTAGTGAATTCTGTTGCCAAGACTCACTATCATCCTGAAGATCTAGGATCTGATCTCCATTGTCTGTCCTGTCCCTCATCCCCACCTCTTCAATTATTTTCTTTTGAAATTGAAAATAACTGTTAACTAACAATGAACTGAGGTTGCCTATAAGTTCAGCTCACTTGCAGAAGCTATAGTCAAGCTGGTCACAAAATTTATGTGCAAATGTAGAAGATGTAGAATAGCCCAACTAGAAGAATAAAATCAGAGACTCATTCTTCCCAAAGTGTAAAATGGAAACTTAATCACAAAGCTACAGTAATTAAGACAATTTAGTACTTGCATAATAATAGACATAGAGACCAATAAATAGAACTGAAATAAATAAATCCATAGATCTGTATGTAATCAATTTTTGACATAGGTGCCAAGACCATTCAATGGGAAATAAATTTTTAAAATTTTTTTTAGTTGTCAGTGGACCTTTGTTTTATTTATCTGTATGTGGTGCTGAGAATCGAACCCAGTGCCTCCCATATGTTAGGCAAGTGCTCTACCACTGAGCCACAACCCAGTCCCATAAATTGTTTTTTGAAGAAATGGCACTGAGACAACTGAATATCCACATGCAAGATAGAGAATGAACTTATATCCCTACATCACACCATAATGAAAAAATAATTCAAAATGCATCAAAAAGATAAAACTATACACATTCTTAGAAGTAAACATAAGGGTAAATTTGCATGACCTTGGATTTGGCAATGATTTCATAAATGTGATACCAAAGTCACAAGCAATAAAATAAAAATAAACTCATTAGTCTTTTGTTGGGGGAAGGTGCCTGGGATTGAACTCAGGGGCACTGGACCACTGAACCACATCCCCAGCCCTATTTTGTACTTTATTTAGAAACAGGATCTCAATGAGTTGCTTAGCTCCTCACTTTTGCTGAGGCTGGCTTTGAACTTGCTATGCTCTTGCCTCAGCCTCCCAAGCTGCTGGGATGACAAGTGTGTCCCACCAAGCCCAGCTGATTCATTAGTCTTGATCAAAATTTAAAACAAAAATTTTTTTTTGTTAGAGGTACTATTCAGACACTAAACATTCAACTCACAAAATGGGAGAAATACTAAAAATTCATATATCTAATAAAGATTTCATATACAGAACACAGAATGATTTATTTAAAAACAAAAAAGATAACCAAATTAAAATGTATGCCAAGGACCTGAATAGATATGGGTTATGGTTTAAATTAGGTATACTACAAAAGCTCATGTGTGAGACCAAGAATGTTTAGAGGAGAAATGATTGGGTTACGAGAACCTTCACCTAATCAGTTCATTAATCACCTGATAGAGATTAATTGGATGTTGACTGTAGGCAAGGAGGTTGTAGCTGGAAGTCTATCACTGCAGGTAAGCCTTTGGGGTACATATTTTGTCCTTGCTGAGCAGAGCTCTCTCTCTCTCTCTCTGCTTCCTATTGCCATGTTCCCAGCTACTTTCCTCCACCACACCCTCTATTATGATGTTTTGCCTCACTCAGGCCCCAAGAAATGGAGTGAGCCATCTACAGATTGAGACCTCTGAAACCATGAGCCCCAAATAAATTTTTCCTCTTTAAAATTGTTCTTGTCAGGTCTTTTGGTCAAAGCAGTGTAAAAGCTCACTAAAACAATTCAGCTCCAAGGAAAATGTACAAATGGCCAATAAGCCAATGAAAAAGTGCCTAGCATCACTAATTTATTAAGGAGACACAAATAAAAAACACAATGAAATACCAATTTGTACTCACTAAGATGGCAATGATAAAAGAGAAAACATGAAAAATAACAAGTGTTTGCTAGGATATAAAAAAAAATGAAACACTTTTGCAGTTCTAGAGGAATTTAAAATGCTGTACCCCCTATGGAAAAGAGTTTAACAGTTTCTGAAATTGTTAAGCAAAGAATTCCCATATGACCCACCAATTCAACTCCTAGGTATATACTCAAAATAGTTGGTAATACATTTTCACTCAAAAACATGTTCACAAATGTTCATAGTAGCATTATTCATGATACCAAAAATAGAAGCACCATAAGTGTCCATCAATAGCTGGAGGGATGGGTAGATATACAAAAAGCAATGCATTTATATAATGGTATATTATTATAGCTATAAAAGGGAGTAATCTAATCATATATATTGGGAAATGGACGAATGTTGAAACCATGCTAAATCAAAGAAGCCAGACACAGAAGGCCAGATACTATATGATTTCATTTATCTGAAATATCCAGAATAGGCAATTCCATATTGACCGAAAGATAACTAATGGTTGACAGGTGCTATAGTTTGGATGTTGTATGTCTACCAAATGCTCATGTGTATTTGTCCTGAGGATAATGCTATTAGGAAGTTGTAGAACTTTTAGCATGTGGGGCATTATAGGAGATCCATAGGTCATTGCATGTATATCCTCAGAAGCAATTGTGGGAACCCATCCAGTCTCTCTCTCTTCCCCTTCCTCTCTCTCTGTGCTGGTTCAAGATGTGAGCATTTTGCTTCTACTTGAACACCCACCACGATGTGCCAACTTCTACAACTCTCATCCAGACTGGGCTAATGCAGCCACCATATTTTTTAACCTTCAACACTATCCTAAATAAACCTTATCTCTTTTTTTATAACTATTTATTTTTTATGTGCTGCTGAGGATCAAACCCAGTGCCTCACATGTGCTAGGCAAGTGCTCTACCACTTGAGCCACAAACCCAGCCCAAAACTTACCTCTTTATAGTTAGTTGCCTCAGGTATTTCATTGTGTTAATGTGAAGTTAATATATCAGTGATGGAAGAAAGGAAAATTCGAATTTGGATAGACTTAATATATACAAGGTTTCCATAGAGGGTGGGAAAATTCTAAACTAAATGGCTATGGTTATACAACATAGTGAATATACTGAAAACCACTGAATTGTACCCATTAAAATGGTCAATTTAATGCTATATGAATTATACCTCAATAATGAAAGATAAAAAGGAAAGAAGCTATCTGGATTCTGGCCTTCATACCATAGGCATCAGAGGCCAATCAGGAACCTCCTCTCACTACCCACTGAAGGGGTAAGCGGAATGAAGGAAATATTTAGTGTTAAGACAAATGAAATTAAATCACAGCATGAAGAGATAAAATGCCTCCCTATTAAGAGAGAATATATCAACTGTAAAACAAAACTCTTTTCTTCTCTAGGGATAGGAGGAAATGCTGTTTGTCTCAAAGTGTCAGCTGGTCCCATCCTAAGAAAAACTGTAACCATTTGAGTTGTTTAGTCTCCAAATTAGTTGACATAATTTTTTTTCTCTCCACACTGAATGAACTGTTTTCAAAACTTTTGTTGAAAATTATTTCACTGCCATTTAAAATAAAAACTAAAAGCTTTGGAGGTCAATAACACATTCTCTGTGATTCTCTCATCAGATGTTCTTGGCGGAACTGTGATGTTGGAAGATTTTCTTTTTCTTTCAAAATATGGGAAGTCTCAGTTTGTTTGAAAGTATTTTGTAATATCTTGGATTATAATTCTCACTCCTTTCATCTCCAGCTATTTGTATAACTAATCTCTATTCCTGAAACATCCAAATTCCTTTCTGTCAATACCTTTATTTTGTTTAGTTTTTTTGTTTTTTAATTTGGTGCCAGTGAACTTACCCAATGCCTCATATATGCTAAGCAAGCACTCTACCAGTTCGCCACAACCCCAGTCCCCAAATTCCTTTTTGACTAGATAACTTGCTCATTTTCATGTCTCAGCTTAGCATCACCTCCGCTAAGCAGCTGCTCAGAACACCTAGAACAGGACAGGGTCTTGGAAGGGGTTATTGTGGTTAGAACACTTGTCTCCTCCAAGTTTTTTCTTGAAATTTAATTGCCAGTGTTACAATATTAAGAGGTAGGGCCTTTGAAAAGCAATCCTGTCATGAGAAGCAGTAATGAGCCATGAGATGTGTGCTTATAGATGGGATCAATGCTATCCTAAAAGGGTCAGTCCAACCCCATTTTTGCTCATTCTCTTTACCCTTCCACCATGTGATGCTTTCCACCACATAATGACATAATGTATTTTAGTCAGCTGTTTCTCCACTGTAACCAAAGGTCCTGACCAGAACAAATTTAGAGGAGAAAAAGTTTATTTGGGGCTCACAGTTTCAATAGTCTCCATCCATAGACAGCCAACTCTTGCTCTGGGCCTGAGGTGAGGCAAGACACCACAGCAGAAGGATATGGAGGAGGAAAGTAGCTCAGGACAGGATAATCAGGAAGCAGAGAGGGAACTCCATCCACCCTGGACAAAATATAAACCCCAAAGACAGTGCCAATTACCCACCCACCTCCTCCAGCCGCACCTCACCTGTCTACAGTTACCACCAAGTTAATCCTCATCAGTAGATGAAGGCATTTATTAGGTCAAGGCTCTCACAACCCAATCATTTCACCTCTAAACTTTCTTGAGCTTGAGCTTGAGCTTTTAGGAGACACCTCATGTGTAAACCATAACAGTAAGAAAACCCTCACCAGATGCCAGCATCCTAATATTCAATCTCCCATCTTCCAAATCCACCATCTTGTTCTTTATAATTTATTAAGACTGAAGCATTTTATAATAGTGGTACGAAACAGACTAAAACAAGGGTATCTAATATTTTAGCATGTCCCAAACAAACTAAGGACCCTGTGTTAGTTTCCTATTTTGCAAAAGAAATTACCACACACTTAGCACCTTAAAACAACAGGTTTATCACTTCACAGTTTAATAGGTGAGTCATACTGTACAGCTAAACTGGATCCTCTGCTCAGGGTTTCATGAGAGTTTAATCATGTGTATTACTTGGAGTTTTCTTCCAAGTTCATTTAACATGTTGGCATAGTTTAATTCCTGGCAATTGTAGGGATGTTGAAATCAGCTCCTAGCAGCTTTACCATTCTATTGGCAATTCTCAACATCGTTGTTTATTTCTTCAAGCCCAACAAAAGAACATCTCAATTGCTTTGACACTTTATGAAAAACTCAAGTCACATTTTAAAAGGCTCACCTGATTAGGTCAGATGCATCCAGTAGTCTATCACTTTTGATTGACTTGTAGTCAACTGATTGGAGACCTTACTTACATCTGAAAATTCCTATTACCTTTGTCATATAGCATAGCATAACTACAAGAAGGATATTATAAACTATTTGCAGATTGTGCCAATACTCAAGGGAAGGGGATTTTTCAGGTATGTAAAACAGAGAGCAGGGACTTGGGTACTCTTATAATTCTGAGTATTACAAACTTCTTGATTTTACTTTGAGGACCATACTTCACCCCTCAATCCATTAGCTTTTAGGAGTGCTTATCCCAATCTCCACCCTTCCCTAACAGATTTTTATGTAAAAGTCAACAGTGACTTTTTATTTGTCAAATATAAGACATATTATGGCTGAACACACAATAAAGAGGCCTGTAGATCACTTGGTAAAGGAAAAGTGCACTTATCTTTGTGTCAGACAAGCTGGGGTTGGAATTCCTTTCCGTACCATTTATTATTTTTGTGACCTCAGGCAAGTCATTTAATCTCTTTTTTCCCATTTCCATATGTGCATGTGTTGTGGTAACTAATCATTAAGTAATGGTCTTTAGGTTTGCAGAAAACTAAAGTTTAAATATTATTAATAGAGGACTTCTTGTTTTTAGATTCATGAGAGGAGACTGGAAGTTGCTATCAAAATGATGAGTAAAAAATTTTTAAAAATCCTAGCACTTAGGGAGGCTGAGACAGGAGAATCGTGAGTTCAAAGCCAGCCTAAGCAATGGTGAGGCACTAAGCAACTTAGTGAGACCCTGTCTCTACATAAAACACAAAATAGGGCTGGGGATGTGGCTCAGTGGTCCAGTGCCCCTGAGTTCAATCCCCTGTACCAAAAAAAAACAAAAAAACAAAAAACTGCCAGGCCTGGTAGCACACACCTGTAATCCCAGCAACTCAAGAGACTGAAGCAGGAGGATCATGAGTTCAAAGCCAGCCTCAGCAACTTAGTGAGACCCTGTCTGTAAGTAAAATACAAATAGGGCTGGGGATGTGGCTCATTGGTTGAGTGCCCCTGAGTTCAATCCCTGGTAACCCCCCCCAAAAAACAACCAATAAGCTTCTTAGATCTCTAAGAGAAACGATGTCATAGGACAAACCTCTGCTCTAAACATTGGAAAAACAAGCAGACAAGGAATCACAACATGACAGAGCAGAAACTTCCATGGATACCAGTAATAGGGTAGGAAAATGTTAATTGCAATCAACAAATATCTATAGGCTAGGTGTACACAAAAATTAAAAATTTTGGAGTACCCAGTCTTGGGGAGTGGGGCAGGGTTTTTGTGAGTTAGACCTCTGGGAGCTTCGCTGTATCTTAACATTAAATATCAGAGAAAAATTCCCTATGCTTCCAGCAGGGGAAGAGAAAAGTAAACCATTTCAAAATATGCCCAGAGTAGTATGTTCTTCTTAACAAAGTCTTCCCTCAGGAAAAAACAAGTTAATAAGAGCTTAACTGACCTGAGAGAGAGGAAATTCTCAACTCCAACACACTCTAGGATTCCACATGGGGGAAGGAAAATAATCAACTCCAGTCCATGTTAGCCATTCTAACCCACTTGAGGGAGGAGAAAAACACTGAGAAGAAAAATTTAATTTCATAGTCCAGAGGCACAAACTTGCTAAAAGACTGACACCTGATCATTTGACTATAGAACAGTTCTTCTCCCTCCACACTTCACCATATTACTGAAGACATATTGATAGTTAGTTCCTTTTACCCAGTACATCATAGCATACTATCAAGAAATTATGGCACCTCTAGTAATCACTATTCCACATTCAGATCAAAAGGCTGGGGGACAGAGAGGATAGAGGGAGGTTGTATAATATGCATTCAACACAGTAAGATAAAGCAATAGATTCTAGTTTTCTGTAGCACAGTAGGTAGACTATAGTTCAACCTTTTGTATATTTTATAAATAACTAGATGAGAGGAACTCAAAATCTCTAAACACAAAGTAATGCTAAAGAGATGGAAATGGTAATTACTTTGATTTGATCATTGGACATTGTATACACATCAAATTATCATACACTATCCCATAAATATGTACAATTACAATAATCATTATTTAGGAGTGTTGACATATACCTGTAATATCAGCTATTCAGGAAACAGGAGGATCATAGGTTAGAGTCCAGCCTTGTCAATTTCTACCAAATGTCTCAAAATATGACAAAGAAAGGGCTGGGGATATAGTTCAGGGGTAGAGCACTTGTGTTTCACATGTGAGGACCTGGATTCAATAACCAGAACCATAAAATAACAACAACAACAACAATAAGTAATAAAAAAGAAATTATACGATATGCCAAAAGGCAAAAAAAAAAAGGTACAGCAAACATTAAACATAGCAGGTATATTGAAATTATTAGACAAGGAATTTAAAACTCTAAGGAGTGTAATGGATAAAGATAGTGCAGACAGCATGTAAGAGTATATGGGCAACATAAACACGGAAGGGAGAGTATTAAGAAAGAATAAAAATAAATGCTAGAGATAAAAAAAAATTACTATAAAATAAATGGAGAATACCTTTGCTGTGATTATTGATAGACTTCATCCAGATGAGGAAGAATGTCTGAGTAAGATAAATCAAAAGGAACCTCCACCAATGCAAAGTAAAGGGAATAAAAAGTGAAGAAAATTGAACAGAATTCCCAGACTGTGAGATGAAGGACAAAAGGTGTAACCCATGTATAATGTGAATATCATCTGAGAAGAGAGAAAGGCATCAAATAAATAGTTGAAAAAATGACTAAGGATTTCCTCCAAATTAATGCCAGATACCAAACCACAGTTTGAGGAGTAAATGCATATGAACATATCATTTTCAAACTACAAAATGGACATATTTTCAAACTACAGAAAATTAAAGATATAGGAAAAATCATGAAACCACCCAGAAGAAACACATTCTTACCTCTAGAAAAGCCAAGTTCAGAATTACATTCAATTTCTCACAAAAAACATGTAAGGAAGAATATAGAATGAAACATGTAAAATGTTGATAGGGAAAAAAAAAAACCTCCACAAACCTATAATTCTATACTTCAGGAAATCTTTTGAAAGTGAAGCAGAATTTCTCCAACAAACAAAAATCCAAAAGAGTTTGTTGCCAGTTGGCCTGTTTTGTGGTTTGGATGTGATTTGTTTAATTGTGTCTCTCAAAGGTCCATTGTAATTTGGGGCTTAGTTCCCATGGTGGTGCTATTGGGAGGTGGTGAGAACTTTGGGGGGTAGGATCCGGTGGAAATGTCTTAGACTCTTAAGGATATGCCTATGGAAGGGATTGTGGGAACCTAGTCTCTCTCTGAATTCCTGTTTGGCAATGTAAGTTCCTTTGCATACTTGTGCCATTGCTGTGATATGCCTACAACTGGGAGGGCCTTTGCCAGAACTGAGCCAATGCAGGTTGCCATGGTTTTAAACCTCTAGTAATACGTGCTAAATAAACCTTTTGTCTTTGTACAGCTAGTTGCCTCAGGTATTTCATTGCAGTAATGCATAGCTGATAAATATAGCCTGCAATACTTTTCTCTAAAGCAATCTTTTACATCTCTTGGAAGAGATGTTAAAAGATTGCTTTAGAGAGAAAGAAAATAATAGCAGAAATTAGTATCTACACAAAGGAGAGTACTGAAGAAGGAATAAATGAAGGCAAAATTTAAAAAAAAACTTTTATTTTTCTTATCATTAATTAACCTCATAAATAAAAGTTTATTCAAAATAATAATTGCAATAATGCACTCAATTATGTTTTCATGTTTGTATCTTAAGTATACCTATGATTCCCTATATGCAAAATAAATGACAGCAATGATATAAGGAGCAGGAGGGAGGAATCAGGGTTATAGATGTTCTTTTATTTGTTATGGGTTACATCCTGACAGAGTTGAAAATGCCAACAGTTGAAAATGCATTTAACACACATATCAAACGTAGCTTAGCAAAACAAAAAGCTATACTGCAGAATTACCAATTGTTTAACCTTGACACTGTGTAGCTGACTTGGAGCTGTGTCTTGTTGCTGCTGAGCAGCATCAGGAGAGAATATCATACTACATATCATTAGTCTGGGAAGAGATCAAGGTTCAAAATTTGAAATATGTCTTATATTTAATGTATATCACTTTCACAGCATCATAAAGTTGATAAATCCTAAGTGGAACCATCACAAGTTGAGGAAAGTCTGTCTTTTGTTATTGTTATTTGAAAATGGGCTTTCATTAATTGTAAATGCATATTGCATTCTGCAGGGCAATCAGTGAACAAAAAATATATAACAAAGCTCTGGGCATAGTGGCACATGCCTGTAATGCCAGCAGCTTTGGAGGCTGAAGCAGAAGGATCATTGAGTTCAAAGCTAGCCTCAGCAACTTAGTGAGGCCCTAACCAACTCAATGAGACCCTGTCTCTAAATAAAATGTAAAAAGGCGGCTAGGGGTGTGGCTCAGTAATTAAGCACCCCTGAGTTCGATCCCAATACCAAAACAAAACAAAACAAAAAACAGAGAGAACGTCAGCATCTTTTTTTTTATTTTGGTACTGGAGATTGAACTCAGGGTCACTGGACCACTGAGCCACATCCCCAGCCCTATTTTGTGTTTTATGTAGAGACAGGGTCTCACTGAGTTGCTTAGTGCCTTGCTGTTGCTGAGGCTGATTTTGAACTCGTGATTCTCCTGTCTCAGCCTCCCTAAGTGCTGGGATTACAGGCTTGCGCCACCATGCCCGGCTGAACCACAGCATCTTAAGGAGAGCCTGTCTCATAATAAAAAATAAAAAGGGACTGGAATGTAGCTCAGTGGTAAAGGTGCCCTTGGGTTCAATTCCCAGTATCAGAACAAAAGCAAAAACAAAACAAAACAACAACAACAAACAAGAAATATAAGATGCTAAGAAAGGAGAAGACATAGACTCATATAAAACAGGTAAAACCACAATAGGCCAAAAACAAGTGAAAGACACAAATAGGAACAAAGAACAAGGAAAACAAATAGAAAATAGTAACAAATATGATAGATATTGACCCAATTATATCAATAATAAGTTTGAACATCAGTGGTCTAGTGTGCCAATTAAAAGAGATTTTCAAAGTGGAACAAAGTACAAAACCTGATTATATGTTTTCAACAAAGAATCCACTGGAAATAGAAAAATATCTATACATTAAAAGTGGAGGGATGGAGGAAAACACACCATGCTAATACTAATCAAAGAAAGAAGGGATCATTATGTCAATTTTAGATAGCAGAATTCAGAGCAAGGAAAGTTGTCAGGGATAAAGAAGGGCATTACATAACAACATTGCAGTCAATTCTCCTGGAAGACACAGGAATCTTTAATGTGCATTTGCCTAATAACACATCATCAAAGTACATGAGGCAAAACTTGATAGGATACATGAAGCAAAAACTTCAAGGGGAAATAGATAAATCCACTGTTACATTTGGAGATTTTCAATCTCTCTCTCTCTCTCTCTCTCTCTCTCTCTCTCTCTCTCTCTCTCTTAGAAATGGAAAGATGAATCACACAGAAAATCATAAGGACATAGTAGAACTCAACAGTGTCATCAATCAAATGGATATAACTGATATCTATAGATTACTTCATCCAAAGACAGTAGAATACACATTCGTTTCAAGTTCATATGGAGTATTCACCAAGATGGACCACATTCTGGAACATAATGCATGCTTTACAAATTTTAAAAAGCATGAATTATATAAGGTGTGCTCTTGGACAAGAGAATTAAACTAGAAATAAATAACATAAAGATATCTAGAAAATCCCCAAATACACAGAAACTAAACAGCACATTTAAAATAGTACACAGGTTATAAAAAGAAATGTCAAAAGAAAATTTAAAATATTTTGATATAAAAGGAAACAAAAACACAATCAAAAAATTGTGGGGTATAGTGATAGCAGTACTCAGAAGGAAACTTATAATATTTAATCCAAATACTGCAAGATAAGAAGGATCTTCAACCAATAACCTAAGCTTCCACTTTAGGCTATTATAGTAAGAAGAGTAAATTAAATTCAGTGTAAATAGAAGAAAAGAAGTAATAACAATTAGAGGAGAAATCAATGAAATTGAAAATGGAAAATCAACAGAGAAAGGAAAGAGAGGATATCATTATAAATACCATGGACATTGAAAGATTAATAAGGGAATGACAAACAACTCTGTGACTGTAAATTTGATAATCAGGATAAAATGGACCAATAGTTTGAAAGATACAATCTGCCAAAACTCAAACAAGAATGAATAGACAATCTGAGTAGGCTTATATATATTTATGAATCAATAATTAATAACCATCTAGGGCTTGGGATGTAGCTCAGTGGTTGAATTCTTGCCTAGCATGGGTGAGGCCTTGGGTTTGATTCCCAGCACTGAAGAAAGGGGGGCAAAGTGCCAATAATTAGTAATCATCTATTAAGAAAGCACCAGGTCCAGATGGGCTCACTAGTAAATTCTAACAATTATTTATAAAACAACTTATACCAATTATCTGCAAACTCTTTCAGAAGACTCAAAGGAAATAATTTGTAACTCATTCTAGGAGACCAGTACCACCTTAATACCTAGAGTAGACTACATTACAAGAAAACTATAGACCAATATTTCTCATGAATATAGATTCAAAAACCCTCAACAAGGGTTTACAAAATTAACACACACCATGACCAAGTATGATTTATCCAGTTATGCAAGGCTGGTTCAACATTAGAAAGTCAATGTTATCTATTACATTAATTTGATAAAGAAGAAAAATCACATGATCCTATCAATAGATGTAGAAAAATTATTTGACAAAATCCAAACCTACCCATGATAAAAACTCTCAGTAATCTATGAATAGAGAGGATCATCTTCAACTTGATAAAGAACATCTATATAAAAATAAAGCTAACATCATAGCTAAAAGTGAAAAACTAGAAGCTTCCCCCTAACATTGGTAACAAGGTAGGGATGTCTCCTGTTACCATGTCTTTTCAACACCATACTGGAATTTTTAGGAGATGTAATAAACAAGAAATGAGAACCCCAGGAGTCTGTAAGACCCACTCATTGTGAGATCAAAGGTGTAAAGGTTTAACTTCCTTGCAAACACTTTGAGAAGAGAGACCCTTGTCACCCTGCTCACATAAGGTTGTCTAGGTAATTGCTTCTTTGAGATTCATCTCCCTATGTTTCGTCATCGAGATACTCAGAGGACTCTTCAGCTATGATTAAAGCCAGACATGGCTCACACAAGTGGCAGACCTTGGTGGCATCCATGTAATACTGGTTTTGCCGGTTTGCTCAATGCATGAGTTATGGGTCATGGAAATTTCCATCAAAATCTCAGAGGAAAGACTGAGAAAACAGACAATGTGTGGTCAGATAGGAGTCCTCCCCAGCAGTCTCTAACAGGGCCAGGCATAGTAAAGTGGTGACAGTAAAGCTGCAGTGGAGATCCCAGGATGTTACAGATACCAAGAACATGCACCATTTAGCAAGGGAAGCAAGGTAGCAAATGGAGTGAGCCTAAGGGAGAATCCATGTGGACCACATCCATCAAAGCCTAAGTGAAGGGCTTCTCAAGCCCTTGGGAACCTGCATTCTGCCATTATGTGCCCCAGATGCTGGACATAGAGCTAGAGGATTAAATACTTGCCCTTCTGGGTTTTGCTCTTACTTTGTTCCAGTGGTGCCTTGATCTTTTCCCATTCCTCCTTTTTGGAATGGGATTGTTTACCTTGTATCATTCCAGGTTGAGAGTATGTGATTTACTTTCTGGTTTTTACAGGGGCTTACAGTTCAGTTTGCCTTCACTCTCACTTTAGACTCAGACTTTCAGAATTTTGAGCAATGCTGGAACAATTCAGACTGAGGGAACTCTTGGACTAAATGCATTATGCATTATGAGGTGGACCTAAGCCTTTGGGGATTAGAGTCAGAATGCTTTGGGTTTAGATAAGTGATACAAGAAGCTCACATGTCGAAGTCTTGTCTTGGTCTATTGTGTTGAGTTGGTAGAACCTTTAGAAGATAGGGACTACTTAGAAGTTTCTTTTTCTATGGGAGCATGCCCTCAAATGGGATGTTTGGACTCTGACCTCTGTTTTCTGACCTCTATTTTCTTCCTCATTTGCTTCCTGGATTCCATGAGGTGAATAGCTTCCTCTGCTACATGCTCCTGTCATGACATACTGTCTTTCCACAGGTCCAAAGTGAAGGAGACAATTGATCATGAACTAAAATCTTCAAAACTATGAGCCAAAATAAACCTTTCAGTTTCAAGTTGATTATCTTGGGCATTTTGTTATAGTAACACAAAGGAAACTGACACACATATGCAAAAAATAAATGACTCTAGACACAGATATCATACCTTGCACAAAAAACAACTCAAAATGAATCATAGACCTAAATTTAAAGCAAAAAGCTATAAAACTTCTAGAAGATAACATCAAATGTAGATGTCTTTGGGATTAGTGATGATTTTTTAAATACAACACTAAAGCCATGATCCATGAAAGAATTAAGCTGGAAAAAAAGGAAAGCCTCTTGGATAAATGGTGCTGGAAGAACTGGGTATCCCTACTGCAAAAGAAAGAAACTATAGCTTGATCTCTCACCATATTAACAAATCGACTGAAAACATATCCAATACTTAAATGTAATACCTAGAACTTTAAAAGGAGTAAAAGAAAAAAAAACAGGGGAAATGAATGCTTCATGAGATCAATATGGGCAAAGATTATTTGGATATGACACCAAAGTACAGGAAACAAAAGCAAAAACTGACAAATGGGACTCATCAAATTAAAAGACTTCTGTGCAACAACAATCAAGAGTGAAGAGACAACCTACATAATCGGAGAAAATATTTTTAAACTATTCAACAAAGGATTGATTTTCAGATATAAGGAGCTCAAATGAGTCAACAGCAAAACAATCTGATTAAAAAATGGGTCAATGATCTGAACTGACCTTTCTCAAAAGAGGATATGCAAAGGGTCAACAAGTATATGAAAAAATGCTTGGTAGCACTAATCATCAGGGAAATGCAAATCAAAACTGAAATGAGGTATCACCTCACAGTTATTAGATTGGCTTTTATTAAAAAACACAAAAAAATGCTGACAAAGATGTGGAGAAAGAGAAACTCTCATATAGGATTGGTGGGGAGATAAATTAATATAGCTATTATGGAAAACAATATGGAGATTCCCCAAAAATCTAGAAATAGAACACGATATGATCCAATAATCTCGTCACTGGTTATATATCTAAAGGAAATAAAATCAGTATGTTGAAAAGAGATCTGCACTCACATGTTTATTGTAGTTTTATTTGCTGTACCCAAGATATAGAATCAATCAAGGTGTTCACTAATGGATGAATAAAGAAAATGTGGTATATATACATGACAAATATTATTTAGCTATTAAAAAGAATGAAACTTGGGCATTTGTAGCAACACTGATGAAACTACAGGGAATTATATTAAGTGAAATAAGTCAGACATGGAAAGATAAATAATACAGATTCTCACTTAAATGTGGAAACTAAAGTTGATCACAAAGAAATAGAGAATTGAATAATGGGATGCAGACAGGATGGTTAATGTAGTTGGGTCACAAAAATTACTTCTAATGTTCTATAGCATAGTAGGATAATTATGATTGACCATTAATTGAATACTTCAAAATAACTACTAGAGAGGATTTTGAATGTCCCAATACAAAGAAATGATGTCTGAAGAGATAGATATGCCAGTTACTCTGAACTGATCATCACACATTGTATGTGTATTGAAATACCACATTATACACCATAAATAAGTATGTACAATTACTGTGTCAATTAAAAACATTTAAAAAGTTACAAGAACAAAACACATTGAGTCAAATGACAAAATTGGAATATGAACAGTAGATTAAAGTATTGCATTAGTATTCAATTTACTTACATAGATAACTTTCTGTGGTTATATAAGTAAATATCCCTATTTTTAGCCATATTCACTGGAGTACTAGGACAAAAATTGCAACTTTCTCTCTCTCTTTTTTTTTTTTTTTGGTAGCAGGGATTGAACCCAGGGGGTGCTTAACTGCTGAGTCAGATCCCCAGACATTTTTTAAAATTAGGGTCTTGCTAACTTACTTAGGGCCTTGCTAACTTGCTGAGGCTGGCCTCAAACTTGTAATCCTCCTGCCTCAGTCTCCTGAGTCACTGGGAGTACAGGCATGTGTCATCATGGTCAACTACAACTTACTCAAATTTTAGGGAAAAATATGTGTATGCTTCACTGTTTATAGAGAAAGTAAGAGGGAAAAATGTGACAAGAAGGGGGAGGGGGAAGGAAAGGGAGAGTGAAAGTTAAAGAATTGAAAAATCAACAATATATAAATGTTAACAATGTTAAACTATGTTAACACTATGCACACTAGGAAAATCATCTTGTTAGTACTTTTCTTGCATATTTCTAAAAATATACTTTTAGTTGTTGATAGACCTTTATTTTATTTACCTATCTATCTATCTATTTATTTATTTACATGTCGTGCTGAGAAAGGAACCCAGTGCCTCACACATTCCAGGCAAGCCCTTCACCACTGAGCTATACCCCAACCCCTTTTTCTTGCATATTATCTGTAAATTTTAAATTATTCAAGATAAAATTTAAAAGCATTAAGTTTTCATTAAAGATTCTAAATATGTAGAAAAAGAAATTATACTAACAAAATTTTAAGTATTAAAAAACTACATTTATATTATTCCAATTCCTTCTCAAAACACTACATAAACTAAGTCCTGGATCATTTTTATATGACTTTGTTAGAAATAAGTTTGATATGTGAAGCCTCTTTGTTTATTTTCTCCAGGATTCTACATTGGAGGGAATACCTTTGACATTTTATATAGTTTTTTTTTTTGTACCAGTGTTTGGTGCACTTAACTACTGAGCCACACCCCCAGCCCTTTTTTGTATTTTGAGATAGGGTCTCCATAAGTTGCTTAGGGCCTTGCTAAGTTACTGAGGCTGACTTTGAACTTACAATCCTCCTGCCTCAGTCTTCTGAGCCACTGGGATTACAAGCATGCAGGACCATGTCTGGCTATATGTAGCTTTTCTTAAAAAATATTTTTAGCTGTAGATGGACAAAATACCTTTATTTTATTTATTTATTTTTATGTGCTGTTGAGGATCAAACCCAGTGCCTCACACATGCTAGGCAAGCCCTCTACCACTGAGCCACAGCCCAGCCCCTGTATGTAGCTTTTGATCCCATAATAATAGTACATCAACTCAAACTATCTAATGTTGCTTCACACAAGGCAGAAGCCTTCCTTAGCATTTCTTCTCTAAGCTCTCTTTGGGGAGCATGCTGTTTCTCTCTCTCTCTCTCACACACACATACACAGGTGCACAGAATGTGGTTACAATTAACCCTTTAGTTTCCACAATTAAATTTAATCCTGCTTATGAATTAGGTCTGAGCACTGAAGTATTTTGGGGCCTCCTTGTTCCTTCCAGTGTTTTCCTCTTCCTTTTTATTGAGGCACAGCCTCTCCTCACAAATCTTCCCCTAGGATGACATAGTCTTCAATATTATTTGACTTTATCCATTGTCTATTAAAAAAATTGCAATCCCTCCTTTGCCCTCATTCTCTCTTCTGTCAGAACATCCAATTATTCATTTTCAATGTAAGCCTCCCTTTCAAATATGTCTCAGGCTGTCCATTCCTACAACTACCAGTGTCTAAATTCATTGCTTATCATCTCAACTCATTATCCCTCCTCTTGGTGCAATCCCCTCTAGTTCAACATTCAAATTCAATATCGTCAGAGTGTTTTCTTAAAATGAGTATTATTATATCTGCATTCCCATGTTCATAGTAGTATTATTCTTAATATCCAAAAGGTATAAATAACCCAAGTGTGCATCTACAGTGGAATATAAATACAAAATATGACACACACATATACACACACACACATATATATATACACACATATGTATATGTATATGCATATATATATATATATGCATTAGTTATCTTTCTGTCATTGTGGCAAAATACCTCAGATAATCAATTTAAAGTAGAAAAGATTCATTTTTAAAAAAATATTTATTTTTTAGTTGTAGGTGGACAGAATATCTTTATTTTATTTTTATGTGGTGCTGAGGATCGAACGCAGTGCCTCATGCATGCTAGATGAGCACACTACCACTGAGCCATAACCCCAGCCCCAGAAAAGACTGATTTTAGCTCATAGATATATATGTTTTGGTCTATCATCAGCTGCCTCTGTTGCTTTTGGGCCTGTGGTACGCAGAACATTGTTGTGGGAAGTGTTTAATGAAGCAAATAGACAGAGAAAAGACCAGAATCCCAATAAGCCCTCAAGGGCCCACACCCCCTCCAATGAGCTAACTTCCTTCCACTAGGCTTCACTTGCTAAAGGTTTCCAAATCTTTCAATATTAGTATCAACTAGATATCAAACCTATATGAGACTTTGGGGAATATTCAATATCCAAACCATAATAACATACAATGGACTATTTTTCAGCTTTAAAAAGGAAAACAACAACAACAACAACATGGATGAACTTTGAGGACATTATGTTAAATGAAATAAGTCAATCACAAAAAAGAAATACTATAGATTCCACTTATATATGTAAGCTAAAGTAGTTCAAGTCATAGAAAATAGAATGGTGGTTACAAAGGCCTAAGGAAGGGAGAAAATGAAGTTGTTTAATGGGTATAGAGTTTCATAACCATAAGATGAAAAGGTTCCAGAGAAATAATTTGAAGGCACTTAACACTACTAAATGTATACTTAACAAAAGTTAGGGGCTGGGATTGTAGCTCAGTGGTAGAGCGCTTGCCTTGCATGCGTGAGGCCCTGGGTTCGATCCTCAGCACCGCATACAAAGCAATAAAATAAAGACATTGTGTCCATCCACAACTAAAAAAATATTTTTTTAAAAAAAGTATTGATTTTAAAAACTAATAACTTAAAACTGCCACACACAAAAAACAAATGG
>CM053417.1:7405367-7424761 GCA_028644305.1 Xerus rutilus
CAGAAAAAAAAAGTTGAGCTAAAGACCCTAATAAATACCTTACCAAAAAGATGTTTAAATAGCAAATGAGTATATTAAAAGATGTTCTGCTATGTCATCAGAGAAATGCAAATTATACAACAAGAATTAGGAGTTCACACCTATCAGAATAGTCAAAATCCAGAACATCAGTATCATTGGAATGCTGATAAAGATGTGGAGTAACAAATTTTCATTCACTGCTGGTAGGAACGTAAATTGGTATAGCCACTTTGGAAGACAATTTGGCAGTTTTTACAAACTGAAACACTCTCTTACCATATTATCCAGCAAATTACACTCCTTGGTATTTACCTGAAGGAATTGAAAATTCCTGACAATGCTAAAACCTTCACACACATATAGCAACTTTATTCATAATTGCCAAAACTTGGAAGACACTAAGATACCTTTTGTAGGTGAATAGACAAACTGCAACACACTCAGAACACAGAATAGGATGCAGTGCTAAAAAGAAGTGAGCTAAAGAATGACCTAAAGAATGAAATTACATCATTTGTAGGGAAATGTATAGAATTTGAGAATATTAAGTGAAATAAGCCAAACTGAAAAAGTCAAGGGTCATGTTTTCTCTTATATGTGGAAACTAGAAAGAAGAAAAGAAAGGTAGGTATGCGAGGGTCTCATGAAAACTGAAGGGAGATCAGTAGAGTAGAGAAAAGGGACCAAGAGGAGAAGGAAAGGGGAAATACTGGGGAACGATATTGGCCAAATTATATTGTTACATGGCGTACATGCACAAGTATGTAAGAAGGATTCCCACTATTATGTACAATTATGATGTACCAATAAAAATATGGAAGAAGAAAAAATAAATGAGGTATCAAGCCATGAAAAGACACGTAGGAAATTTTATTGCATATTCCTAAATGAAAGAAGCCAATTTGAAAGGGTTATTTTCTATGTGGTTCCAGCTCTGTGGCTTACTAGAAAAGGCAAAATTCCTGACTCAGTAAAAAGGTCAGTTGTTTCCATGGGTTAGAAGGTAGGGAGGAATAAATAGATGGAGCACAGAGGATTTAAATTACAGTGAAAATATTCTATATGATATTATGAAAGTAGATAAATGTCATTATATATTTATCTAAATCCACTAAACATACAAAACCAAAAAAGAACCCTAATATAAACTATGGATTTTGGGTGATAATGATGCGACAATGTAGATTTGTCAATTGTAACTAACAAACCACTTTGGTAGAGTATGTTAATATTAGGGGATGCTATGCAGAAATGGAGGCTGGGCATACATGAAATATCTCTGTACCTTCCTCTCAATTTGTTGAGCCTAGAAATAGTCTTTAAAAACTATAATAAATGCACATATACTTTTAGAGCTTTTGTCTCACAGATTTTAGGGTAGGATTCTGGAACAGTGCTACTGTGCACTATGATAGTCTAAAGGTTTACCAATGACTTTCATAAAATTAGGAGGGCTTCTTGGGAAAAAAATCTGAATATATGAAACTGTTAAGTAAAAAAAAAAAAAAGCAAAAAAACAAAAACAAAAAAAAAACAAAAAATAACTGTTTGCTCTGGAATCCCAAAACATCCAAGTGCTGCTTAGGTTTAACTCCTTGGACCAAATTTTCCATTTTACCAACAATAAATGGCAATGATCAGTACCCTGTTATAGAAATCTGTTTCCAAATGCAATACACACACCGGAGAAACCAGAAATAGTTTTCAACCTTATAGGCAATAGCAACAGCAGCAGCAGCAGCAGGAAAGGACATCCTCAATTAGTCACTCAAGTTCTTTCACTTAAGGTCACATATGTAAGTGGTAGAGCAGGTTTAATCATATCATGTCACTCCCCTGTGTAACATGTTAAAGTGCCTTATAGTTAAATCCAAAATCTTTGATGTGACCTGACAGTCAAAACATGATCTGGCCCCTGTGTTTATCTCCAAATTCATTTTGCCCTATTGTCTCCCTCATTCTCCAACCACTCTAGTTATATTGGCCCACTTGCAAACCTACCTATGTTTATTTTCTCCTCAGAACTGGTGCTCTGGTGGCTCCTTCTGCCTGGGGCATTCATTCCCTTGAACTTTACAATTGCTACTGCCCTCTTTATTCAGGCCTTTGCTCACATGTCATCTGCTAAATAATCCTTCAATTCGCCTGATAAAAATAAGCTCTAGCTGGGTTGGGTGGCACATGCCTGTAATCCCCAGTTTGGGGGACAAAACAAGAGGATCAAAGTTCAAAGCCAGCCTCAGAAACTAAGTAAGAACGTGTTTCAAAATAAAACATGAAAAAGGGATGAGGATGTGGCTCAGTAGTTAAGCACTTGAATTCAATCCCTTGTACCAAAAAAAGGTCTAAACCCCTAGTCTCTCACTATCGTTATCCTGTTTACATTTTTCACAGAATTTGTTTTTTTTATAATTATTCATTTATAACTTCTCTATACGAACACAAGCATCATAAAGAGCAGGGACTTAAATATTGATTCTTGTTCAATTCGTTGTTGTTGTTTCCATAATGGGAATTGAACCCAGGAGTGCTTTACCACTGAGCTGCATCCCAAGTCCTTTTTATTTTTTATTTTGAGAAAGAGTCTCGCTAAATTAAGGTTTGCCTTGAACTTGCGATCCTACTTTAGCCTCCCAAGTCGTTAGTATTAAAAGTAAGTGCCACTGCGCTGGTTTGTCATCTTTACCTAAATGACCCTTTCGTAGATATGAAGAGTTTCAACCAAAATTTGTTAAATGAGTTATCCCTGTTTTCAGATTAGAAATTAAGACTGGAAAATAAAACCGTCCTTCAGTTACACAGCCAGTAAACATTTGTGAAGCAAAGAAAAACTCTTCAAAACATAAAACCATTTCTATAACACTATCAGCCAGGCACAGTTCAACCTTAAAGACAATTAAGTGGTAGCGGATTATGGCAGATTATGGGCGCAGGAGGTGGTCCACAAACAAGGATTTATTCATGGCGCAGTTTGCAGTTCAATGCAATCCCGCAGGTGGCAGGTATGTCTTTTCTATCACGTGGCACGGCCAGCTTCTTGGGGGGCAGGGGTGGGGTGGGGAAGGGGGTAGGGAAGGGGGTGGGGAGGGGGTGGGGAAGGGGGTGGGTCTCCGAATCAGGATTTTTTCTATCTCATTTGTAGGCAAGAGGAAAGGAAGTCAATCAGCAGGTCTAGAATTTTCTAGGCCAGCCCAGTCTCTTTAAGGCCACCCTAGCTTTGAAAGGAAACAAGCTTGCTTCTAACCATGTGGGGGAAGGGTCTTCACAGAGAATTGGTGGTTACTCCTCCACAGTTTATTGGCCAGGACTCAGTCACTTGAGCTCACGTAAGGGTGGAGGAAGGCGGGGATATGCAGTTTTGTCCTGTGAAGCCCGAGGAAGCTAGGGTGATTGTCCATCCCCCTCTGTTCTGAGGATGCTATTGGTTCTCCTCAGATTCTTGGACTACCTGAAAGGACCAGTGGATTTTCTTGAGAAGACCACTGAGACTTCTGCTGAGATTGTTGGTCTTTTTGAGGAGACCACGAGCCGGCGAGGTGTAGACTGGTGAGCTCCAGCAGTCCAGACCACGTGGAGGAAGATACTGCTCTTGGGTAAGTTCCATGGGGGAAAGCTTCTTTATAAACCCACTATTTCACAAGCAAATGCATTTCCTTTTTTGTTTAACTTTTATTAACTTGTTTGCCTGAATGCCTGCTTTTTTTTTTTAGTTTATCTTTTTTTTTCTTTTTTCTTTAGGTAGCAGGGATTGAATTTAGGGGCACTCGACCACTGAGCCACATCCCCAGCCCTTTTTTTAAAAAGAGTAATTCTTTTCAAAAAAATGTTTTTTTAAGTTGTAGGTGGACACATACCTTTATCTATTTTTATGTGATGCTGAGGATCGAACCCAGTGCCTCACATATGCCAGGCAGGTACTCTACCACTGAGCCACATCCCCAGCCCTTTTGAGTATTTTATTTAGAGATAGTGTCTCGCTGAGTTGCTCAGAGCCTTGCTAAGTTGCTCTGGCTGGCTTGGAACTCGTAATCTCTGCCGCAGCCCGGGCTGCGTGCACCGTGGCCGCCACCGCACTCAGCATTAATTTATTTCTAAATGCTTGTATTCATGCTTTTGTCAGTGAAATATTTTCTCCCATTCCCTGGTTGTCTTTCAAAGCAATAACTCCACACATTTTTTAATATGGTACCTGATTTCCCTAGAAAACATGTTCTACACTGTTCCCTCCTGTCTTCCATCTCCAAATTAAAGTCTTCTAGGACTCGCGCATTGAGAGTGAAGCCATGCTATTTCCAAAGTTCAAAGCGTGTCTTAAAATGTAATTTTGACCTTTTGCTTAGCATTGTGGAATATTACATTAAATAGCAAAAGTTCAATCTCATAGAAAATGGAGAATGTGAAAGGAAAATAAAGTAATATAAAAATATTTAGAGGTCTAAGAAAAGGTATTTAAACATTGTATGCAACGTGGCAGAAAAAATAAGTCTGGGAAAATTTGAGTAGATTTAGCTGTATAGAAGTAAATGAAAAATTGAACATCTTGAGGTATTTTTCTGTTTTGAATATCAAAGAGTGATTTTAAGAATGAATTTCTTTCTATAGAGGTCTTTTTTTAATTTTAAAACTTTTTGGGTGCACTAAAATGTACGAAAAGTTGTAAGAAAAGAACAAACAAAACTATACTGTTTTCAAAGATTTATCTATTTTGAGAGGTGGCAGGAGACTGGCCATTGAACTTAGGGGCACGCTGCCACTGAGCTAGGTCCCCGGCCATTTTTATTTTTAGCTAGGTTGTGGAACTTGCGATTCTCCTGCCTCAGCCTTCCGCGCCGTTCCACGTGCGCAAACATGCCTGGCTCGGTTTGTTCTATTTTATTCCATATGTCCTCATCTGGTTCTTGTTTTTCCGAGCCACTTTAGTCATTGTACATCCCATGGCCCTCTTTTTTAATTAAAAAAAGTATGTTACCTAAAAATGAGGATATTCATATAGAGATTATAGCTAGAGCACCATGATTTAGGGAACGCAACTAAACCTAAATTTGTCTACTGAAATGAATTGTTTTCAATTTTGGCACAATGTTTTATCCATCATTATATTTGGTGTGTTTATCTGTAATATTTGTATTCCTTTTAAACTTCCAGAACCCCATACCTATATGACATTTAGGAAAAGTTTGTATTTTTGTTTTAGTAGTTTTTATATTTAAACAATTGTAGGGGCTGGGTGGTGGCTCAGTGGCGGAGCGCTTGCCCCTCGTGCGTGAGGCACTGGGTTCGACCCTCAGCACCACATATAAATACATAAAATAAAATAAAGGTCCATAAACAATTTAAAAATGTTTAAAAAAACAATTGTAAATGCTCATAGTCTTTGGTTTTCTTGTTGATCTATTGATACTTGCTTTTTAAAAAGAAGTTTTTATTAGTAGTCTTTATATATATACGTGTTTTAGTTCTTACTTGTAGATGGACACAATACCTTTATTTTATTTGGTCGATTTTATATGGTGCTGAGGATGGAACCCAAGGCTTTACACGTGCTAGGCAAGCGCTCTACCACTGAGCTACAATCCCAGCCCTATTAGTAGCCTTTAAATTATTGCCTATTCTACTTATCCTTCCCCTATTTACTGATTGCATTTTAAAAATAATTTAGCTAATCTGTTCTATTTTTTTAGTGGTAAATGGGCAAAACACTGTATCTTACTATTTATGTTTATGTGGTGCTGAGGATAGAACCCAGTGCCTCACACCTGCCAGGCAAGTGCTCTACCACTGAGCCACAACCTCAGCCCCTGGTTACATTGTTGTTTACTTGATCCAAAGTACAACATTAGTCTTTCAGTCTTTTCTCCCAAATTTGTTTTGTTCTTTAAATCTTAATTTACTCATCTATTCATGTACTTAACCTGCTTATATTACTTATATAAATGCTTAATTGCTTAAATAATTAGTTCTTCTACTGAAGTTTCCCAGATATATTTTGTTTAGAAGACATTTATCTTACACTACAGGAGTTCACTAACTTTTCCCCACTGGGACAGATTGTAAATATGCTAGGTTTTGCAGACCATGCGGTCTCTGTCAAAATACTTAATTCTGTTGAATCAGAAAAGTCACCATAGGCAATAAGAAAACGAGAGTAGCTGTATTCCCACAAAATTCTATCTGTATGCGCTGAAATTTGTATTGCATGTAATTTCCATACTTCAAAAAATACTATTCTTGGGCTAGGGTTTTGGCTCATTAGTAGAGTGCTTGCTTGCCTTGCACGTGTGAGGCACTGGGTTTGATCCTCAGCACCACATAAAAATAAATAAAGGTATTGTGCCCATGTACAACTAAAAAAAATTTAAAATACTGTTCTTTGCATTTTATCAGTAATTTAAAAATAGAAAATAAGTTCTTAACTGTACAAACAATGGGCTGGGTATAGTCGATATTTTGCCAATATTTATTCTGAGAGATTCCTGAAGAAGGAATCCTGGGTACAGATGTATTTTTATTTTTTATTTTTTAAAAAAAATTTAAATTTTTTCAGATTTTGTTTTTTGGTTGTGATGGACACGATATCTTTATTTTTATGTGGTGTTGAGGTTTGAACCCAGTGCCTCACCCATATGCGGCAAGTACTCAACCACTGAGCTACAATCCCAGTCCTAAAGATGTTTTAATAGCCTTGATACTTGAAGAGCAACATTGTTCCCATACAAAATTTTTGATTCATACTTGTTTACTGAGTGTTTTTAAAATGTTACTCTCATGTTTGCCTTGCTTTATATATTGGTTTTGAATGTCTGCTCTAGTTTTGGTCTTATGTATTACTCAATTTTTTTGCCAAGAGGCCATGAAAATTTTGTCTTTGTCTTTGAAATGTAATAACTGAAATAAACTCTTGGAATTGATTGTGCTCTTTCCATGTATAGACAGACAGTCTTTTTTTAAAAATTTTTTTAGTTGTAGATGGACACAATATCTTTATTTTATTTACTTATTTTTATGTGGTGCTGAGGATAGAACCCAGTGCCTCACACGTGCCAGGCAAGTGCTCTACCACTGAGCCACAATCCCAGCCCCAACAGATAGTCTTTTATTTCTGAAAAATATTTTTGGATTATAATTTTAAGTAGTTTTTTAAATTTTATCTTTCTGGAGGAACTGCAATATAATGCATATCATTCTTTTTTTTGGGGGGGTACTGGAGATTGAACTCAGGAATACTCAACCACTGAGCCACATCCCCAGCCCTATTTTGTGTTTTATGTAGAGACAGGGTCTCACTGAGTTGCTTAGCGCCTCGCAGTGGCTGAGGCTGGCTTTGAACTCAATTCTTCTGTCTCAGCCTCCCAAAGTGCTGGGATTACAGGCTTGCACCACTGCACCCGGTCATTCTTTGGTTATTTTCTTAACTTTATTTATTACACTTCTTTGTTTCCTAATCTTGTTTTCATTCTATTGGTTGTTTTTCTGTTAATATTTTTCAATGCTCTGCTAAATTTTACTAAGGTCTTTTCTTCGATGTCTTGTAATTTATTCATTGCTAAAATGTAATTTAGAAATTTATTTTTCATTTCCTCCCCTTTTTTGGCCTTTTCTGTTTTTAAACTTTGAATTTGATTGAATTTTTTAATATCAAATATTTCTACCTATGTAATTCTACTTGGAATATTTTCTTACATTTATTCTTTCTTTGCTTCATAGTTTTTTCTGTAGTTGGAGTTACTCAGTGGATATGTATTGAATTTATTAGTCTTCTAATTTTTTCAGAACTTTACATAGACCTGATAATCTTGTTGTTCATCTGTGTGTTATCAGTGTGTTTTGTAGGATTCCAACCAAGTATTTGTCAGTAAAGTCCAGATACTTTTGTGAATTTTTTGTTTTGATCACTGGGGAGCGATTGTGTGTCCTATGATTTTATGGGTCTCTTGTCTTGCATGACCATGTATTTGTCTCCTTTGCTTCTTTTCGTTTTTAGCAGCCATTTGGCAACCCATGTGTCTCCTTATTATAAACCATTTTTTCCCTCTTAGAAGCCACGAATTTTGAAGCCCTTTAAATTGCATAAGCTGAGTTTGGGTTGTAGCTCAGTGGTAGAACACTTGACTAGCATTCAGAAGGTCCTGGGTTTGATCCCCAGCACCAAATAAGTAAATAGCAAGCCTTTTAAAAGTACTTTTCTTGTCATTTATGTTGTAATTTACTCAGACACATTTTTTTTCTTTTTGATATTGGGGATTGAACCCAAGGGTGCCTTACCACTGAGCAACACCCCTAGCCTTTTTTTTTTCCTTTTATTTGGGTACCAAGTATTGAATCCAGGGACACTTAATCACTGAGCCACATCCTCATCCCTTATTTACTTTTTTTTAATTTTGAGACAGGGTCTTGTTATGTTGTTGACAGTCTCACTAAGTTGCTAAAGCTGTGAAATTGTGATCCTCCTGCTTCAGCCTCACAGAGATTACAGGCATGTGCCACTGCACCCAGGCAATCCCAGTCATTTTATATTATTATTATTTTTTTTTAATTTTGAGACAGGGTCTTGTGAAATTGCTGAGACTGGCTTTGAACTTATGTTCCTCCTGCCTCAGCCTTCCAAATTGCTGGGTTTACAAGTGTGTGACACCACACCTAGCAAGACCTATTTAAGTATTTTCAGGCTAAGGATGGATTCCTACTTTCTCACAATAGATTTAGATCAAGCTAGTTCCCCTTTTCCTTGTTTGGTTTTTGGGCAGGCTTATTTCATTATGTTTTAGTTGTAGATGGACATAATACATTTATTGTATTTATTTTTATGTGGTTCTGAGCATCAAATCCAGTTCAGCACACGTGCTAGGCAAGCAATCTACTGCTGAGCTACAACCTCAGCCCCTAGGCTTATTTTTTCTTAGTTGTTCTTTTTTATGCTTTTAGAGGATATTGGTAGATGGAGACCTAGGTGGCATTGGTTGCCTTCAGCCATCTTAAATGTACTGAAAGGAGGATACACTCTGAAAAGAAGGATTTTTTATGCTATAGGAGAAGAAAAACAAAGAAAAATTGTATTTTTTTTCAGAAACTGCCACTAATGTACTTCTGAGGTCAAAATACTAATTATTTCAGTCCATGACAGTTTACATCACCATATGTGAGAAATCTTGGGAAACCTTCAGTAGAACTTGGATGACTTCATCAAGTTCTTAAAATTCTGGTTACTTGGCTACTTCATGTAGCCTCAGTGTTAGGATGCTGTTGGAAACTTTAGAATGACAGTATGAGTAATTTTGCTGCTGAGTTATATTCAATTAATGTAATTGTAGAGGTTGAACTGAGGGCTTATATTTTAAATTCCTGGTAATATCAAATGATGAAGAATTCATATGAATTGTCAATCATTTGATAAAATATGCTTTAATTATTATAGTCATCTTGAGCATATGATGAAGAAAAATGTATTTCTTACAGATATAACAATATTAAGATTTTGGCTCCTTTTATATGTAGCAAAAGATATGTCACTATTATAAAATACCAAATCAAATAAATAATAAGTCCCTCATCTCTGTGACATGGATGGTTCAATGATGTGCATTAAATGATCTGCTCACTGGGAACAGATTAACCCTTCCTCAATTTTGTTAGATTAGAAATTCCAAGAAAGAACAGTGAATGTACTGTCTTTGTACAGTTGTACACTTTGTACACTTGTGATTGTATTTTAAAGGACAGTTTTGAGCTACCTTGCAAAAGTGAGACATAGCTTACAATTATGTGTCTTTTAAACTTCTGTATTTGATATATCTCTAGAGTTTAGGTGCTTTCTGCTTCATCATCATGTGAGCTGCTTTCCTCTGCCCCTCTTCCACCATGATCTGCGCTGAGGAATGGATCTGGTTGTCTACGGATTGAGAAACCGTAAGCCCCCAAATAAACTCTTCCTCCTCTAAAATTGTTCTGGTCAGGGCTTTTAGTTGTAGCAGCAAAAAAGCTGACTGAAACATACTTTTATGACCTTAAACTCTACATTGGGCAAATCTAGATGTTCACTAGTTCTAAAACAATCCCTGGCCTTTCCTATTTCCATGCTTTATTTCTTCATTACCTACTTCATCACCTCTTTCAAAAGGCTTTATATCCATGAAGGCCCAGGTAAAATGGTCCCTTCTTTGTGAAGCCTTACTTAGATTTCTCAGTCAAAAATCTTTGAATTTCTCTTACAATTTGTTTATACTTTTTTTGTTTTTGGTACCAGGGATTGAACTCAGGGGCACTCACCACTGAGCCACATCCTCAGCCCTATTTTGTGTTTTATGTAGAGACAGGGTCTCACTGAGTTGTTTAGTGCCTCGCTGTTGCTGAGGCTGGCTTTGAACTCGCAATTCTCCTGTCTCAGCCTCCCAAAGTGCTGGGATTACAGGTGTGTGCCACCAAGCCCAGCTTGTTAATACTTTATATAGGGTATTTCTGTTGTTGGGCTTTATAGCTGATAACTATATTTGCCATAGTTTTCTTTAACATTTAACATAATTGTGAGGCCCTTGAGGTCAGAGATGCTAAATTGATTTTTCCTAGTATTCTTAGTACCTAATTTAAGGCGTGATATACTGTATATTTTGATGAGACAAAATAGCACTGAGCATCCAGGAAAATTAAAGACATGCTATTTAATATGATCTATAAAGTAATTCTGCATGTTCTAAATCTTTTTTTTTTTTTTTAAATTTCAAGCTTTTGTTCTTTCCCTACCATTTTGGCTTCATCTTCAGTCACACTTTGTTAAAATCTCCGTGATGCTATATTGGCTTTCTTGTTAGCTTCTCTTCATTCATTCAGTCTGCATGTATCACAAGCATTTTAGGTATTGGGGCAATGCTTGTCAAATAGGGCATTTAAAGCCTTTGCTATAACAGCAGCGTCTGTCCTAGTTGGGAAAATGCAAAAAGAAATAACAGTGTTTTTTATATCTGCAGATACTTTATTTCCAAGACAGGTCACATTCTGATGTCCCAGGTTGACATGAATTTGGGGGAGGATGCTATTCAACCTATTACAATAACCCATGAAGTTGTGCAGAGATTCAGCTACAAGGACATTCACCATGGTATAGTTCATAATAGTGGAAAATCAGAAATGTTCTAAAATCCTTAATGCAAGATGAATGGTCAAATAAATTATAATGTATTAATGTATAAAAATATACAGAAATAACATTATTAAGTAAATGATCCCATAAATAATTTCCAATTACAGGTGCTATGAAGAAAATGGAATAGTATCATGTGTTGGAAAGTGATGGTGTGGAAGGCAGACTTATATAGGGAAGATCAATTTATGGAGATGACATTTTAGCTGAGACCTGAGTTACAGATAGAAACAGACCTGGGGAAATCTGGAGGAAGGGTTTTCCAGACAAAGGAATGAATATATGTAATGGCCCTGAGGCTAAAAACTAGCTTGAGGTGGTTGGGTCACTTCTGTGTGCTAAAGCTGTTCTGAAATCTGAGACCATTTTGGTAAAAGAACAAAGAGAAGCCATTTTACTCTGTACGTGGGTCTGAAGTGACCATTGGGCAATAGGCAAATAGCAACAGTGCAAATAAATGAGCAATTTTATTTTAAATTCCTTGAAGAAAATAGAAGGGAATAAGGTGTGAGAGGCATTCTACCTCTACAAAGCATGGATTATTACTGGAAAAAACAGATTCAGAAAAAATAAATTTTCATTGTACATATATAAGTGCCAATCCTTGGAACCAGGTCTGTCTGATCCAGTGCTCTGTGAGCATTTTTGGGGGAGAAGGTACCAGGGATTGAACTCAGGACTACTCAATTGCTGAGCCACATCCCCAGCCCTATTTTGTATTTTATTAAGAGATAGGGTCTCACTGAGTTGCTCAATGCCTCGCTGTTGCTGAGGCTGGCTTTGAACCCTCAATCCTCATGCCTCAGCCCCCCAGGGTGTTGGGATTACAGGCATGTGCTGCTGTGCCTGGCTCTATGAGCTTTTGATGGTAGCCCTGGCATCTCTGATCGTACAGTTTAATTTGAAGAACTCAACTTGCATTTATCTATATCCTTCTTAAATCTCTTTTCACTTTTTAAAAAATTATTTTCATTCTAGAAATAATACATATATTTTCCTTGTGAAAATGTATAACTACTACCCTCAATTTCCTTTCCAAAGAGCAACAGTTACTATTAAATTTTGTGCTGTCTTTCTAGAATATTTCCTATGTACTTGGAACATAATATTAATTTGTGGGGATTCATTTTTCCACAAATGGAATGACACTCCACAAATGTTGAACTTGTTTTTGCACTCAGTGTGTATAGGGGGGGTATATGTATATTTATCAATTCCCCTACTAATGAATATTTATGTTATTGACAATTTTTTAGCTTTTATGCAGTTATTATATATTTTTATCATGCATGTGTTTTGCAATTTCTCTAAGTTGCAAATTAAGAAGTAGAATTGATGAGTCCCTCATTTGCTATATAATGGTTTGAAGCCTGACTTTCCCCTTGTACTAGACTGTAAGCTGCTTGGTAATAGCAGCTGTCGTTGTACACTCTGAGTCTAGCACAGAGCCTGGGACAAGTGCCTGGTATACAGAAATGAGTGAAAGAAAAGTCCTAGACTCATAGTATTCAAATGAGTCCTTCTGCAAAGTTTTCTTTAAAATGTTCTTCGTAAATACAAGAATCTACTTGACATTTTGAGCAAATCAGAAACAGCTGGCCCCCTTCTCTCTACTAGTACTTTCTCTGCCTTGTATCCCCCTTATCTTCTTTTCTCTTATTTTGGCATCCTCCTTTAACTATGCTTAACTCTGCTAACGTATTCTCTATCCTCTTGCCCTTAACCAAAATATCCATGCATTTGACAGATACCTTTAGAAATCTGCCTGATACCACAATATTACATGTGGTGCAATTTTTATATTGCCATAACTTCTCCAGAAAGACTTGGATAATTTCCATCATACATGCCAGGTTTTCCCTATTTGTTAGGCTCATATTCTACAAAGATCATTTGTTCCCTTTATTTCTTCAAACACATGGTGAAATGAGTTATAAAAATAACAAGTATTAAAGGACAACATATTGATGATAATAATAGCAGTAATTCCACTCCAAAGATGATAAATCCAGAAAGAATTTTCTTGCCTATGTTGTTTATAGAAGTTAGTTTGACTGTGTAACAAGGAACATAGGCAACTAGAATTAGCAGAATTGTACTTTCCATTCAGGTTTTCCAAGAAATACATAAACCTGGAGTTACCCTTGAGCAGACGGTAGGCTTTCAGTTCAAATCCGTCTTCACTGCCTTGTTTAGTAAATAACATTTTATTCAAAGACTAAACACCAATTTGTTCACGTTGTTATCTGTGACTGCTTTTTTGCTACAATAACAAGGTTGAGTCCTTAGAACAGGGATGGCTTTATGCCTTTGAAGGCCTAAACTGTTTATTCTCTGGCACTCTACAGATATAGCTTACTGATTCCTATACTCTAGAAAGATCAGCAAGCCATGATAATCCAGTGACTATTCCAAGAAGGGAGAGATCAGTTGATTCCCTTGTGGCTAACATAATTGAGGCGTATAGCTGCTTCACCTAGAAGGTTGCCCTACCTGTCCTCTATGTCATGCTTCCAATCTATCATCTATATCACTGTGATAAAAGTGCTAGGAAAATACTGTTTATGATTGTTTGCCAAAACTCTGTATTCATTTTAAGACCCCTCTTTTTCACACCTCTGTGCAAATTGTCTCCCTCTGATTGCCCAACAGAGTCCATGCTGCAGGAAGGTTAGTGATGTGAATGTACTGGGTATGCAGGGTCCAGACTTTATGCATTTGCCCAAGCTGCTTTTCCTCTTGGAATGTCCTTCTTGCTCTCTACATGATTGATGTCTTTTTAAAAGTTAGCCATGTTTTAAGATCCGAGTCTAAGATCCCAATTCTGTATGTCTCTCCTTAGCAACCCAGCCTACAGAAAGCTCTCCATTCTGAGGATCATTTTTAAGACATATGGCTTGTACTAGACTTACAGATGCCAATCAGTAGTTTCACTTTGGTTGAATCTCCCATTTTCCTTTACATTTATTTATGCATTTTAACTTGATTAAAAAATGTATTATTCTACCTACTTTATCACTGCCCTTAAACATAGAAGAAAAATGTCTGTTTTTTCTTGGAGGTATTTTAGTGACAATAACTAGGTAGTATTTTTCTAGAAAAGCAGAACACATTGTGAGAAAACCATCTTTCTTGTCAGCCTAGCAACTTCTTCCAGCTTCTATAAAAATTCATTTCCCCAGTCCATACTTAAAGTCACAATTACTAAGAAGAAAAATGTCACTTTAATGAGGGGATTGAATGAACTATGAGCATTAACATTTTCAGAATTAAAGGTATAGTAAAAAACATCAATCCAATTGAGTATATTTTAAGAAATCATGATTTTCTTGGTCTAAATATGACCAGAATATCTTGAAAAATAAATTGGTACATAAATGTGCTGTCAGTAAGATTCTATTTTTTCCTGACTTACACAGTACTGCTTCTTAAGCCCAAGTTGAATATTTCACTATGGCAACATGAAGTAAATTACCCAGCATCAAATTGAAATGGAAAAATTCTTCCATATATATGGTACAGTAAGCAAAGATATCACTATAAGTGCTCAAAAGAAAGATCTTTTGTTGACTCTTTGCTGTGTCAAGTTTCTATGAGAAAAACAATCTTTCAGCTCAAGGATAGTTCTGTTTTTCCATCTCTGCTGTCTCATTACCTAGAAGACACTTCAACTGTGACCCTTTACTGTATGTGCCACATATTGCAGATTAAAAATGTATTCATTGCTTATCTGGAATTTAACTGGGAATCCTGTATTTTATCTAGCAAACTTACCCTAAATGGATCATCTTGCCGGGTTCCTGTTTCTGGAGGTAACACAATGCATGTTTCCTCCCCTCCAGCCAGGCACTCAAGCCAGAAAGACTAGACTTTACCATTTTCTCCATCATTCTGTGTATTTGATAGCTCCTTTCCTTTCTTAATGCCACTGCCTTAAGTTGAGACTTCATCAGCTTCTGCCTGCATCTTGTCAATGGCTTCGTGAGTACTTTCCATACTTCTCAACCCTGTGTCCTCTCCATTCCTCTCACGTGCTTCCTGCCTATTTTTCTAGCCTTTTCTCTCCCCTACCTTCCTTATACATTGTTTTTCATTCAGCCATGCTTCTTGTCTGAACATGCCATCTTGTATTTTGTCTTTGCCTTGATTATAGTGGCCTAGAATAAATGTCCGCCTCATCTTGCCTTAAACTACACTCCCACTCTGCTTTACCTGCTCACTTACCTTTTAAGACTTGAAGCTCTCAACCACTAAGTGTAATTCCTTATTACTGTACACTCCCTCGGCTAATGGATCAGGCTTCAACACACATCGCTCATACACTGAACCTTTCTAAGAACACTGTGCAGTGGGTTAGTATTAATTTGTCAGAGGAAACCACAGTGCTACAAGGCTTTATAGTGGCTCATGCTGCTTTGTCCATGTAACAAAGTCATCACTGCCAAAGGCAGAATGCCCTCTTGCCAGGACTTCATTCAGGAGCCAAGAAATCAGCCTCGGATCTGAGGGCCAAGGCAGATTCATCAGGAGGAGTGAACAGGATGAGAAACCAGCGGAAAAAAATCTCTCAATATTTACTTTGGTTTTTGTTTACTTTTTAGATAATTTTTTTCCTTTTTTTGATTTAAGAACCTAGAGTTTGATTCATGAAAAGCTAATAAATGTGAAAATTGAGATGAATACCAAATTGTGTGTTCATAAAAAAACTGCCAGGGTGAAGAGCATGGAATAGAAGTCTATCATATATATATTTTTTATGTGGTTGTAAAATCCTATTGAAAGCCACATAAGGAAGATGCAGGCCACTTTAGAGGTCAAAGGAAAGTCACTCCTAAGATTTTAAATTGAGCTGCCTTTAGCTGGAAACATGGCTTGCTTTAAAAAAAAATTGAAAAAATTCACTGCATTTTTCTATGTCCTCTAGTAAGCAACTTTAAATGTTGGTTTCCCTAGGCAACCTTTGAAGAATTAGGTTATAGGTGTATACTTTATTCCCCTTAATAAGTCTTCTGAGTACCATTTAAAATAGTGGTTTCCAACTCTGGTCGTACATAAAAATCACAGGGGGAATATTTAAAAAATATTGATATCTGGGGCCCAACCTAGAGATTTCTAGTTTAATTGGCCTGGGGTGAGATGCTGGACATTGGCATTTTTTTCAAAGACCCCCAGATGATTCTGGGGTGCAGTAAGGTAGAGAAATACTGATTAAATCCAATAATTTAACTCTCCTACTGAAGATCTTCTAGCCATCCTAAATAAAATCAGACGTGGCCACAACTGCCTGGCCTGGTTGGTTATAGGAGTAGCTCCTCTACAGTCCAGTCTTCAGGTTCTTAATATTGGCAGTCCACAGTCCAGATAGCAGAGTGCTGAATTAAACACTCAGAGAACACAGATGATCCATCTTCAGCCTTATAAGGGGGACTCACAGTGGTTCCCTATAAGATGTGCTCTTCTACTTAGTATGAAAAGGTATTCACCTTTTTCATGCTGAGAAGGATGCTTCTAGGAACATATAGTCTTGGAATTCAAGCTTGTCACTATTATTCATAAATATAGTACATTCTCAAAGGAAGAAGGGATTCCAGATTTACTCAATAGTTATTATAATATTTAACTTAAAACAACTATAGGATTTCTAGTAACAGTAATTGCTGCAAACTAAATCATTTCTGTGTATTTTTCCTTCACCTTTTGTGTAAATGGTGATAAGAATGAGTTCAAGTGAGTGACTGTCTCGGTCTATGATTTGACATTAAATAGTGGCAGTATGAGATAGGAATCTGACCTCTTGGAATTTTACACTCAGTAATTGAAAGCCCCAGGCCATCCAGCATAGGAATGCAGTGCAGAAAATGTCTCCATGTTTAGTAAAAATTATGAAGGAATTATGGGAGTTACTATTGATATTAAAACATGTAGGAGGTAGTGTATTTTATGATTTATAAATTGACCTATTAACAGCAGTCTCACAGCAGACATAAAACTGATAACATAAAGGCATTAGCACTTACAAAACACAGGAGATTCTTTTTATAGCTGCAGAAGATGACTGCATTCATTATCATCCCAATTCTTGTGTATTTCTTCCTATAATTTGGCAGATACAAGCCCTGTGCCCTACTGCATTGACCTGGAAACATGCCTCCTGAGACTGGAAGTGGGTCCACATTCCATGGGCTCCTTCTCTTATTCTTGGGAACCTAGATTAGCAATATAAATCTCCCACCCAAATGATATTCTGCTGCAGGCATCCCTCTAAACTCTGAAGCCCTCATCTGTTCTCATAATGAGTCCTTTATGAATATGAGTGTTTATAGGATGCTTAGGCCAACATCAGAAATTTTCCATTCCTTTCCTCCCTGTTGGTTAATGGGCTTACTCTGTGGACTGCAATCAGGGCATCAGCTTCCTGGAGACTGAATTTCTATAGGAAGTTACCCTGGAATAGGGAAGGAGGACTTGGAAGACTGGGTGGAGAGATCATAAAGCAGGCCACAGTAAGCATTTGAAGTTACTTTATGGCTAGTATATGCACTTTTTGTTACTACACAAACAAAATTTTTGCATCACAAAATAAGAGAGGAGTTTCCATATATTCACAGTTTGAAGAGAATACTGCTAGTGTCAGCCAGCATAGCTGTGGCTAGGGGGTTTCTGATGAGCAGGGAACAGAATTGAGGAAATGGGATAGATGCCTCCCTTGTTTCTAGCATCCTGTGTATGGTGACCACATTCAGAAACTTAGTACTCTGCACTTTCAGAAGAGGAAAATTAAAATTCATCACCTTCTCTTACAGCTACTGCAAGAATGTTGAAATTTATATTTGGTCAATTAGATTTGTTAATATAATTCTGTGTCTGCAGTACTTGGAAGATATGTGCTCAGGGTAAATTTACCATCTGTGTTAGCATAATAGGTTTCCCAAATATCACACCTACTAAACAGAGCAGGATATTCTGTTTTTAGTATGGTCCTTTTGAGCCAGAAACAGAAATGTGAATTTCTGATGAGATAATGGTTGCTATTTCTATGATTTCTTAAAAACGATCTGACCTTAAAACATCACAGATACACACCTACAAATGTTCCTGAGTTTTTATGTTCTTTCATTGTGGGCTCATGGGGTTACTACTGGATTCATCAGGACTCTGTATTCTTCCTTCAAAATATCTTGGGTCCTCTTGTCTCCAAATCATGCCTTGTACTACTAAAATAGTCTTTTAAAATTTTCTTTGAAATATGATTTACATGAAACTATAGCTTTACAGGACAAGTTATTAGGAGCAGTTACAGAAGAAGAATCAAAGATGAATTTTCAAAATACAACATGGTTTGACTCATTTTGGAAACAATGTGTCTCAGCTTACTAGAATTGTTCTAAAATCTGCTCTTCACCATTTTCATTAACATACTTCTAGCATGTTCAATTCTATACTGTTTATATATGTGTGTGTGTATACATATATATTTAAGATTGTGGTAAAATATACACCAAAATTTATGTTTTAACCATGTTAAGTGTACAGTTCAATGTCATTAAGTACATTCATATATGCAGCCATTCATCTCCACACTTGTAAAACTGAAACTCTGCCCCCATTAAATACTAACTACCCATTCTCCCTGCTCCAGCCCAGGCTTCTTAAACATTCTGATTCCTGACTCAATAAATTTCACAACTCTAGGGACCTCATATAAGGGGGAATCATGCAGTTTTATCCTTCTGTGATTATTTCACTAAGCACAATGTCTGCAAGGTTGTTTCATGTTGTCAGAATTTTTTTAAGGCTGAGTAATACTCCATTTTCTGTGGATACCACATTTTGTTTACCAATACACATACAGATGGACATTTGGGTTTCTTTGATCTTTTGGCTATTATAAACAGTGCTCAGAACATAGATGGATGGATGTCTGTTCAATTTCTGCTTTCAAAGCTTTTAGACATTCTCCAAAGTGGAATGGCTGCACTATATGGCAATTTTTTTTTTTTTTGGTATTGGGGATTGAACTCAGGGACACTCAACCACTGAGCCACATCCCCAGCCCTGTTTTGTGTTTTATGTAGAGAACAGGGTCTCACTGAGTTGCTTAGCACCTCGCCATTGCTGAGGCTGGTGATTCTCCTGTCTCAGACTCCCTAAGTGCTGGGATTACAAGCGTGAGCCACCGCACCTGGCTAACTTTAGTTTTTTGAGGAATCACCATTACTGTTTTTCAGAGAACTGCGCTATT
>CM053417.1:7424861-7513609 GCA_028644305.1 Xerus rutilus
TGGAGTGCTGAGGATTAAGCCCAGGGCCTTGTGAATGTTAGGCAAGAGCTTCATCACTGAGCTATACCCCCAGCACTCACTGTGGCTTTTGTTTACCTGTTCCTAATGAAAAGTGATGGTACAAATATTTTTGCACAAATATAGTACAAAATTTTCATCTTTTTTTAAAATATTTATTTTTTAGTTGTAGGTGGACACAATATCTTTATTTCGAACCCAGTGCCTCCCGCATGCTAGGCGAGCACGCTACCACTGCGCCATAACCCCAGCCCAAATTTTCATCTTCTAACTGGCCATTTGTATATCTTTATTCAATCCCTTTGCCTGTTTTTCAATTGGATTGGTTTTTGGTGGTATTGTTCTGTTGTAATTCTTTATGTATTCTGGGTATTAATGCATTAATCAGATACATGATTTATGTTTTCTCCCATTGTATGTGTTGTCTTTCATTCTTTTGACAGTATACTTTGATGCACAACTACAAGTCTTTTTTAACGGTATTTCATTTACTTTTATGTGGTGCTGAGGATTGAACCCAGTGCCTCAATACTCATGTCTTTTTTTTAAATACAGAATGCCTTTATTTTGTTACATGGTGTTGAGGATCGATCCCCATGCTAGGCAAGTGTTCTGCCGCTGAGGCACATCCTCAGCCCTACAATAGTCTTTTTTTTTTTTTGTAAATGTGTGACTTTTTTTTAATATTTTATTTCTTAGATGCAAGTGGACAGAATATCTTTATTTTATTTTTATGTGGTGCTGAGGATTGAACCCAGTGCCTCATGCGTGCTAGGCGAGCACGCTACCACTGCACCATAACTCCAGCCCCCCTACAATAGTCTTTTAATGTGTCCTGCTAAACCTAGTCCCTGCTTCTCTCCATTCTTTGACTTTCTGTCCCTTCTCCCTCACCCTTTAATATCATCATCTTTCTCTTCTCTCAATCCACCATCCTTAGCACTTTTTGTTCTTCCTATCATTTCTGCCCTAATGCTTATGATCATTCTCTACAAATTCCACCTGCCTCAGAGGTCCATAGAGTTTTCTTTTGATTTGTACGCTTGAAGAAGAGATAATGATATGTGTGGGTATCATTGATTTTTGGTCATTTGCACAACTACTAACATTTCCACAGCTTTTGAATATTTTGTCTGTGCCAGGCATGGTAGCACTTGCATGTAATCCCAGTGGTTGAGCAGGAGGATCTTGAGTTTAAAGCCAGCCTCAGCAATTTAGCAAGGCCCTAAGCAACTTGGTGAGACCCTGTGTCATACAACAAAGTACTGGAGATGTGGCTCAGTGGTTAAAGTGCCCCTGAGTTCAATCCCTGGTACAAAAAAAAGTTTTTCTGTGATAAGCATTAAGCCCTGCTGGACTGCATCAAGCCACTGGTTGAAATAAGACTACAATGGATTGGATTTCCAGTGTCACATGGTCTCTGAGTCTTACACTGTGATTCCTTAGTACATTTTTGTTACCACAGAGGATCTGAGAATGTAGTAGAAAGGAAATTGAAGAATCACCATGCTTTGTGATTGTGGAATTATCTGAGTATAATAAAATGGAACAAACCTTAAAAAGGTAAGCATTGTAGGAGCTCCACTGAATGTCCCCTGGAGACAGATACGGGAAAAGTGCCGTTATTACTTACTGAACAAATTGGCTCATGTGGACCACAGAGCGAGTAAAAACTGAAGTGGAAATTGTTCTTATTATGAAATTGTGTGATTGCTAATAGGAAAGGTAATAGAAGCACTTTGGGAGCACAAAATGTAAGGAGAACCTTAAAAAATTGCCAGAAAGCCCAGAAACCAATAAATATCAGTGTCTTTCATTCTGATAGTAACTTTCTTAGAAAATATAACCATGTGCAGATTTTTACTAACAGGGCAAAAAAAGCATAAAGAGGTGACTTATTAATTATACATTTGTGCTTTTCCCAGCACTATTGTTTATTTTGTACAAATCCTACAGAGTGGACAGGTTTTCACTCTAGAATGACTTTTATTTTCTTGAATTATTGATACACTTTCTTAGCCATATGTCAACATCATGAGCACATTTTTTAAACACTGGCTCTGGTGTGAAAGGAAAGTGACTATGGTCTCCAGGTAGCAGCTCCATTTCTCCCTTTTTGCCCCAGGAGGATACTCCATTTTCCTGCCATGGTTTCTCACAAAGGAGACAGATTTTCTCCCACTTCCTTTTCAACAAAAATTGAGAAAAAACTCCTGCACTCAATGAAGCAAGGCCGAGCATCTGGGGATTTGAGATACTGACTTTCCAACAGGTCCTCATTTACCAGCCTTGGCCTCTGTGCCAGAGCTGCCTGCTTTTGTATTCACTGACATTGCTTTGTTAGCCCCTCCAGGGAAAATCTTCTGAAAACATCTTTTTGTATAACATGGAAGACTTCCAGAAAGGCAACATGTGTAAAGTTTTGTTGTTTTATTCTCTCAAAAATGCTTTGTTTTCCCCATGTTTTCCATCTTTTTTTAACGACTTCATATTGTTTGCTCTTTAATGAGAGGATTATGCCATCTTCAAGGTTGGGAGTTTAATTTCACATTATACTGAGGGATGTATTCTTCCAAATGATCTTCATGTCAGTGCAGTCATGGGAGTTACATCTGCAATTTTGAATTACAACGTTTGGCAAATGTCCCTGTAGGATATCAGTTGTATAAAAACAACAGGAAAAAGTAATGAAAATTGCTTTCAGGACCCTATGTGCACTGCTCCAGAAAAGGTATTTTAACATCTTTTTACCAAATTCCTAAAACTAATTTATGGGAGAAATACAAATAACAAGTGAAAATCTCTCATAGTATCTAAAGAAATATAGATTTTTTAGATAAAAGATGATAATATTCCTAAATTGCAAATGGGAATTTGTCCCTTCCAGATCCTTTTGGCTCAGGGATGCTAATTATGCTTCATGCATTGGCTATCTACTGCAATCAAGCATAGAATTTCATGCTACTCACCAAGACAGACATTGTATAGTGGGAGTCCAAATTGGTAGGTTATTCAGATCCATTAGGGGCTTATAAACAGTCTGAACTCAAGTGTTAATAGTGATTGTTTCTTGGTTGGAATTGGGAATTTTCTTTTCACTTTTCTGTCTTATCTAAATTTTTGCAATGAGCGATTGTTGTTATAAATGTCTTCATCTGATTTATCCCCCAGAATTCAGCACACGGGCTCACATGCACTTATTTTGGGAAGTGATCTGAAAGAGCAAAAGTAGAGGACAGGGAAGAGTAAAAGCTAACTCAGTGGTGCTTTCTTGATTAGGTTACCACTGTGGTCAACAGTCTCTGTGTAGCTTCTGAGATTATATCTTTTTTAGAGAGCTGGACGAAGGAAGCATTACCCACTAGCTCATACTGGCCTGTTGGAGATTGGTTTACCTTATGTTGTGCTAACTTCATAAATACTTGGCATTAGAGCATGTACAAATGCCAAGCCAGTTTCCACAGATGCCTCCACTATGTCACCATCTAGAAGCCCTGGAGCCCAGAATCATGAATATAAAAATGGAGATGAGGACTTGCCCAATCACATCAAGCAAAGCTGTTCCTCATAGGAATGACTAGGGTAAAAAGGCCTACAGGACATGCAGCACAAAAAGTTGAATATAATAATGCTGATACTTTCATGTCACAAAAAATTTTTAAAAAATCTTTTAATGACATGTTCTACTTTAGGTGAAAACAAAAGGTTTGAGAACTATATACCTATATTGTTCTTCCACTACTACTGTGACAAATGACAAGTAGCAATGTGGGTTGTTTTCATGACTTAGAAAACCATCTATTTAACCTTGACAACATGTGAAGTGAAATAAGCTAGACATGAATGGACAAATACTGTGATTCCACTTGTGCAGTACTTTTCAGTAATCGAATGCATAGAGACAAAGTAGAACAGAGGTAACCACAGGTTGCAGGGAGAGAAGAACTAGGGGGTTTTGTTTAATGGGTATAGAGTTTCAGTTTGAGATGATGAAAAAATTTTGGAAAAGGACATTAGTGGTTAAAATGGTAAGCTTTGTGTACATTTTGTCTTAGTAATGAGAAGCAAAAAGACACTTCACTTATGATCACATACTTATTTTGGTCAGAAGTCACAGTACAGCATGGTTCAACTGATACCTTGATTTTGTTCTTAGGGGATTATATTCAGAGGACCCAGCTGAGCCATGCTCTTCTCATTTCAGACCAAACCAAGTTTCTTTCCAGGGACTCCAGGGATGAATCGGCTTCTGGGCTCTTAGTTTGTTGGCCAAAATTCATACCTTGCGTTTGTAAGGCTGAGGCCCTTTTCCTAGCTGATTGTCAGGTAGAGACTCCTAGAGGTGTCTATATCTATTCTCATGCTTCCAATACAGGTCCCTTCAAACACAGGTGAGGCTAGTTGAGTTCTTGGTTTACCTACCATCTTGGTGAGCTCACGCATGGCCACATAATTTGCTTTGGTAAATGAAGTGTGTCACTTGTAGACAAACTTGATTTTTTTTTTTTTGGGTACTGGGGATTGAACTCAGGGGTCCTCGACCACTGAGCCACATCCCCAGCCCTATTTTGTGTTTTATGTAGAGACAGGGTCTCACTGAGTTGCTTAGCGCCTCGCCATTGCTGAGGCTGGCTTTGAACTCAACGATTCTCCTGTCTCAGCCTCCCTAAGTGCTGGGATTACAGGCTTGAGGCACCACGCCCGGCTGACAAACTTGATTTTTTGATTTGTCATGGTTTGTACACCTTCTGCACAGATACCAGCAATATTCAAGACAGTGCCTACTCCCAACCAATCCAGATTGTAATACAATATATCAAGCAACCTTTTTTTTTAATTTTTAATTTTTTGGGGTACCAGGGATTGAACTTAGGGATACTCAACTACTGAGCCACATTCTTAGCCTTATTTTGTGTTTATTTAGAGACAGGGTCTCACTGAGTTGCTCAATGCCTCACCATTGCTGAGGCTGGCTTTGACCTTCCAAAGTGCTGGGATTACAGGCGTGCACCACAGTGCCCAGCTACAACTTTGTTTTAAATCATTGAAATTCAGTGCTTATTGACACTGTCATAGTACATTCATGTTACTAGAACAAAAATACTACAGGCTGGGTAATTTTATAAATAAGAGGAATTTATTGCTCAATGTTCTGGGATGTCTAAGATCAGAGCTCCTTAGATTCAGTATCTGGTGAAGTCTTATTCATAGATGACACCTTCTTGCTGTGTCCTCAGCTGGTGACTTAAACAAGCTCCCTAGAGCCCTATTATAGAAAATTAATCCTATTCGTTCGACCCCTATCCTCCTGACCTAATAACTTCCCAGATGCTCCACCTCCTAATATCTCATCATTGGTGATTAATTTTCAACATGTGAATTTGTAAAGGGAGTGGGAGATATGAACATTCAGCCTATAATAAATTAACCTAGGCTATCGTGACTCATCAAGGACTCCATGCCATAATATGGGTGCTTTTGCAACAGAATCTGTAAAGCACTGATTCAAAGGTTATGTTGTGGGCACTGAGAAAATTCAGAAGCTAAAAGATTGGTGAGATGTCTAGTGATAGAGAAAGTTTCAGAAAAACTGGTCTACAATAGACTGAAGGACAGATCATGTATATAATGTGATTTTAGGGGAAGAGTTTGAGAAACAATTGCATGTGCTTTTAACAATCTACATTTATCAAAGTACTACAAAAATATAAACATATTTAGCTGGCTTTCAGTCATGAGTGAAAGGGAGGGAAACTCATTTCAAACTCTGAAGCAGAATCAAGAAAATCTGAGCAATAAAACATTTAATCTGTCTGGCATGCACTTAAGACAAAGCAAAAGACATGGCCTACCATGCCTTTTGTAAACATCTTTAAAATCTTAAGCATAAATGTCAAATTAATGATAATATTCCCACACCCATTATAAAAACCTCCTGGATAATGGGGACAAGAACCACTGGCAATTTAAAGGAAGGACTGCCAGGGCCTATTAACACAGTTCTATAAGACAAGGGCAGAGGTCCCTTGAAGCATCTGTGGCCCAACATGATTTCATCATTTTTGTGGCTTACTGGCTGCTGTTCATCTCTCAGTTTTCTACTTTCTGAATTAGAGTTTTTAAAACAGTATATTTTCCTTTTCAAAAAAATTAGTTTCTTATCAATTGCATTCTGATCAGTCTTGTATGCCAGAAATCATATCCATACCTCCTTACTGGATGTACCTCTCTTTCAAAATCAGTTTACAAGATTACAAGATCACAGTACAAATGGCCAGTGAACACATAAGAAGATATAACTGAGTAATAGAAGGATTCTAGAGTATATTTCAGATAATCCTAAAATATAATTTTGGAAATGGGGACATGTCAGGAGACTTGGATTTTGTTTGACCAGATGGCAGCAACAGGGTTACAATTAGGAAAAAACCTAGTTATATGCAGAGCTAATGTGTGTAACTTCAACCATAAGTGTATTGTCAGGTGCATTGCGCTTACTCTGCCATGAAGCGTTGACTCTGCCTGAGTTTGCATTTAGTCCTCAAACTGGCTCATTTATTTTTCCACTTTAAAAGAGGATTATCCCACTTCCTAAGGGATACATCTCTAAATCCCATTTCCTTATAGTCTCTAACTCAAAGTCCGAACACTCAGAATAAGATGTGATGGTTGTTACCTGGTGTAGATGTGGACTTTTTGCCCTGGCAACCTATGGGTACATGGACACATACACAATGTAATATAAAAGGTAGAACTAGGGCAAGTGACTGTGATAAATGGTCCTGTGGGAGAGTATATGTTCAAATTTTTCCTTTTTCTTCCTATCCTTAAACATGGTTTTCTGAGGACAATATATTTCCCCACTCTGGTAACTTTGGTTTTAGCCAGGTGCCTTGCTTTGACTAATGAAATATAAATAGGTATAACTTATGCCTGTGTTAACTTATGTTAAGACTAGAGGCTTTAAAGGTGCTTGTGTGGCTCACCATTCACTCCTTTTCTGCATTAGGATGAGAACATGCTTTTTGTAGCTGCTGCTGCTGGACTCTGTCCCAGAATTAGACATGTTGAACTGACTGAATGCAGCCAATAGCCTGAAGCTGAACCTCATTGAGCCATAACTGAAAACTCTGAGAAATGGTTGTTATAAGCAATTGATATATGTAGAACTTTTCTTAATCACAGCAAAAGTAAGTACCATTGCCATTTAGAAAGGGGATTGGGAGACAGGGAATAGTTAGTAGACTGACGAGTTTGAGATGACCCTGTGAAGGTGCCCTACACACGGAGTGGAAAAGCTCCTTGATCAAATTCTGATTCTGTACTTGGAGATAACTCCCTTGTTCATTGATCTCCATGGTTCATGAATCTACCTTCTGGGTATTTGTTCCTTGTTCCTTGTACATTGTTCTTGCCCATGTCTGAAATGAATGTTAAGCAAATTATCTTCTGTTGTGTGCTCAGAATTGAACCCAGGAACTTGCACACGCTAAGCACCAGTTTTACTGCTGTGCTGTACCCTTGGCCCCAGGGGCTGCAGAATCTTTGAAGTTTATTTCCTAATCACGGAAGGTTAGAGGATTCAGGTCTGTTTTACCTTTAGAATACTCCAAGGCATTTTGGTCTAGTCTTATGGTTTCCCCACACCATTACCTCCAAATTTAGTGATCTCTGTGCGTCTAGTTACTAGTGTGAGACAGTAGACATAATTAAGATTTCTTCTATACATAATTTTCAGATATCTCTTATTTCCTTTATATCTTTACCCCATACCTCTCAGAATACCATCCCTTAATTTGTTTTCTGCCTAGAGCCATCATGAGAAGTTTTACTAGGCATTTAAATGTTTAAGTCTGTTTTTCATCTTCTCTGATAATTTGTGTTATGAAATAAAATGGCTTTCCAACTCTGCAAGGCCCCCCCATTTCTGGATTTTCCTTTGTCTTTTCATTTCTCCTCAAAAATTAGCTACTTAATTTTAGGTTATCATTCTCATTGTGTCAAACATAGACAGTAGAATCTTAGTCTCTAACACTTATTTACTCATTTTTAACTGTATAAAGAGAAGTTGATTTAACTCACAGTTCTGGAGGCTCAAGGGCCCACATCTAGTGATGGTCTTTTCCCAGCAGAAGTCCCTAGGAGGTACAGGAGACAGGGAGATCTGGTGTGTGTGTCTTCTGGTATCTCACCATCTTCTTATAAAGCCATCAGTATTCAATCATGAGGCCCCACCCTAATGATCTTATTTAACCCTAATCACTTAGTAAATCCTCTACCTCTAAATGTTGGTCCTGATAAGTTTCCACCCTCTGGGAACATCACAGTGGGGATCAAATTTCAACAAGTGAACCTTTGGGGGGAACCCACTGAAACCATAAGGCATGTCTAACACTTTATTTTCTTTTTTAAATTTTTATTAAAATTATTTTTTTGTCAATAAATCTATTTATATGTGGTGCTGAGAATCAAACCCAGTGCCTCACACATGCTAGGCAAGTGCTCTACCACTCATCTGCAATTAAGTTAACACACTTGTTACATTACCAAATGTTCTGCCATTCAGCTAAATAGATCCTTAGTTACCACACCTGTTTGTTTCTTTTTGCCATCAAGTATCTGGCAATAAAGTGATATCATATATATGTTTTTTTTGTTACAGGATCATCCCTTTGCTGTTACCAATTTCTATAGTAGGTTTTTCTATTTTCTTTAAACAAAAAATACCTTGGCACTTGTAAAGTATAAGTAAAAATTTTTGAAGTGTTTGGAGAGCAATCATTTAAGAAGGTCATGCCTTTTTTGGGGTGAAAGTGATCTAGCTCTTATCTATAGGTACTATGGTTAAAAAATAAGTTTCCTAATTATTCTTTTCAGAAATCAATATCCATAAAATAGTGAGATTTTATATCATCTGATAACAAAGATGAGCAAGAAACTGAGTAATGAATCACTATTTGGAAATCCTGTTACATCTGTCATCATAACCAATCAAATAGATTGTTTATGATCAACCAGAATAATAGCTGAAATTTAATGAATCCACTGTTGACATGGTGCTTCAATTAAACAGTATAAAGGCAGTCAGTGGAAATATGCTCTTGCTTTGTTTCAATGTAAAGAATTCAGCAGGCCAGCATGAGCTCCTGGTTAGAAATGCAGACACAGGAACCTTGGCAAAGACCTGCTCACGTGCTGCCAGAATCACCCTCAGGACCAATTGCAAACTCGGTGAATATAATTTTCAACTTAATAGAAAACATGTATTAATACACTCAGGTCAAGGAGACCTATTAAATGCTACTTAATTTTGAGAGCAGAAACTTACAGGACAAATGCATTATGAAAAATGAATGTTTTCAATGACAAGGACTTCTCAGTATCCAATAGAGGGACTATTCTCCCAAATAGTAGAATATAGGCTCTCAGAATTAGGACTCTAATTTGAGGTATTCAGTTGCAAATGAGGAATTCATCATGCACCCAAAGAGAAAAATCACTCCAGATTTTTGTCATGTGGCTTTGATTTCAAGCACTACTGTTTAGAGTGAGTTAATCCTACTAAAATAATTTAGGGGACGTCATTATCCCTTTAGCACCAAAAAAATGTGTTCAACTGTGTATGTTTACTGTGTGCCATCTTATTTAAGGGTGATACCTCCATAAGTCTGTGTAACTAGAAAAAAGAAATCAGAATTTTAAAAATTGGAAAGAAATGCCTATCATTGTCACCAAAAAAAAAAACAAAAAAAAAAAACAAAAAAAACCTATTGTTTTCCTGTCGTTTAAACTCTTGCAATATTGTATGGAATTTTTGGGGGTGGGTTCTTGGGATAAATACCTGTAAGGGTAAAGGAAGTAGGATTAAGCAGAAGTTACACTTGATAAAGTCATAGTAAAGGTCTCAACCAACTCTAGAGAATTCTAGAGCTGAAGGATTCCTTCAGAGTGGTCTCAAATCAAAGTGAAGACCTGGGTGGTTATTACTTCTTCTATAGCTGCCTCCCACAAACACCCCTTCAGTCACTGACTACTGGGGCCCCAGAGAAGGAGTCATGTTTGACTGAGGCATCTCTTTCCAGCTCTGAGGAATTCCTGGAAATGGATTCAGCTGAGAAAAATTGGTCACCAGTGCTGCCAACAGCTGAGGAAATTAGGACTTCAAGTGGATAAGGTAGGCAGGACATCATCTGTCTGGTACAGCTTTCTACTTGGAAAATATCATCAAAAGGTAAGGGATATATTGTGAATGTGTGGATTAGTGCTGGGAGAGGTGATAACAGGGAGGTTGATGAGGTGGAATGGGGGCCAGATGTACGAATTTTTCATCTTGCGGACTCAAATGTCAGTGTCCTTGATGTTTGGTTTCTTTAACAGTAGATAGGGCCATATGTGTCAATTTGATTTTAAAGTACCTGACAAGATTCCTCAGACTTCCAAGCTTAGGAGGAACCTTGACAGTCATTCAGTAGAAAGTCTCAGATGTTAAAAGTCCACAAGTCTGACCATGCTTTATAAGCATTCTTGATGGGTGACAGAAGTGATCTGTAGCTGATGCTGAAATGTCGATTATTTCAAAAGTCATTTCCTGCTTCTATTATTCTAAAAGAACTCCTGATTTTGTTCACATTGGGAATATGCTGAGCAGGACTTAGATGAGGTAAGATGGCTGTGAGGTAACAGCTCACAAAACCCATGATGGATTTAGGGATTCAAAGGGAGTCCTGAGTTTTGGGAGGGAAATGCCATGAACCATTGCAGTGCAAAACAAACAACTCATCCTGTGTTCTTGCCCACAGTTTGCAAAATGACCACAAGGTGTCTGGAGAAACTGAGAAGCGAGATTAAAACATGCAAAGGCTGTGCACAAGCACAAGGAAGACTGGAACAGAATTGCATAAATCCACCTTGGCTCCACTTCTAGTTCAGTTCCATACCTATCTTTATAAAGATACATATCCATACATATCTTTATAAATATTAGAACCCCAGAATAAGAGTATACTCACCCTCAGTGATCACTCACACTTCTATTCTAAGTGTGTAATAAATCTCTTGCTCTACTACTTTTACATAACTCATCCTTACTTTTTCTTTTCCTAGAATGAGTAAAATACCTGGAAGGCTGTATTAGAAGTCTCCTCTGTTCCCAGAGATCTTCTTTGGACCCTCTTATGGTGACATAAGGAGGAGCCCTAGTGCAAGGTACACACAATTTAGGTAGGAATTCAGGGAGTCCTTATAAGCATATGACCCTATGAGTGAGTGCCTCCTTAAATTATTTGCATAAAATGCCTCACTTTCCACATCCTCTTCCTCTCCCCAGTACTGAGGAAATCAGAGCTTTCTCCAGAAGATTTGAATCCTATTTAGAATCAGCTTAGATAAGGCATGTTATCCAGTGCTGATCAATGAGATATCTTAGTCTGTGCTGCTGTAACAAAATGCATGAGACTGGGTAATTTATGAACAATACAAATTATTTCTGACAGTTTTGGAACCTGAAAAGTCCAAGGTCAAGGTGCCAGGATTTTTGGGTTTGGTTTAGGTTTCAGTAGATTTTTGGGATCTACTGATTTGGTTTTGGTTTCAGTAGATCCCTTAAGTTATTCAGTAGATCCCTTTAGTTATTTACTACTCTTTAGATGATTCTTTTTTTAAATTTTTTCATTTGTCAATAGATCTTTATTTTATTTATTTATATGTGGTGCTGAGAATCAAACCCAGTGCCTCACACATGCAAGGTAAGTGCTCTACCACTGAGCCACAACCCCAGTGCCTTTTAAGATGATTCTTTATTGCTGTTCTTCCACAGGGGAGCAGCTGTGTCCTCACATGATGGAAGGTTTGAAGGGCAAAAGAATTCAGGAAGGAAGAGTCCTCATAGTCTAATTACCTCTCAAAGGCTGTACTTCTTAATACTGCCACATTGGCCATTATGTTTTAACACATGAATTTTGGAGAAAACACAAGTTGTGGCAGGGAATGTCTACTGTGGAACTTCTGAGAAAGGAGAAATTTCACTTTGTCTTTGGACAGCTAAAAGAAGATGAGATGATGTGATGCCTGGAACTGTTGAGCCATCTTGTAGCCATGTGGGGATGAATGCTGACAGTAAAGAAAGCCTGGTTCCTTAATATGTCACTGGGAAATGAAAAAACCCAGGAACTGCACGTCTCAGGATTTCTGAAAGGTGAGATAATATTTTTAGTTGGAAATGGAAACAATAGCATTATCATTTTATTTATGGTTTTGTGGTGCTAAGTATCAGACTCAATTATTCACACTTGCAAGGCAAGTGCTTCAACACTGAGCTACTTCCCTAGATCTGATTAAGACATTTTAAATCAAAACATTTTCTTTACTACTGGGTATTTAACCCAGAGGATATTTACCACTAAGCCACATCCTTTGCCCTTTTCTATTTTTTTAAATTTTTTTTTTAATTTTGAGACATAGTCTCACTGAGTTGCTTGGGGCCTTGCTGAAGCTGGCCTCCAATGTGTGATCCTCTTGCCTCAGCTTCTCCAGCTGCTGGGATTACAGGCATGTGACTCTGTGCCTGGCTAAACAAATTTTCTTTTCTTTTACTGACAAAAGTAACCCAAATGTTATAAGTGGATTTGAAGTTGTCCTACCTCCTTGAATGCACTTTGATCTTTCAGATTATGACTATTTCCATCAGAATTTCTCCACTATACTAAGGAATATGCCTCCATTTTTATTCCATTTAGCTCAGGTGGCATGTCATGCCAAAACTAAGTTGGTAGAGCATATGACCTAGGGCTAAATCATCAACCATGTCTTATTTGACCCATGTGATTTTAGCTATAGTGATTATTCATATCTGGTCAAACAATGAAGTAAAAGCCATTGAGATCCAATGATACTTTGAGGTATTTGGGGAAGATTTCTTTTTTTCTGACTGATCTTCAGCCTATAAAGATGGAGAAGGTGGAGCTGCTTCACCATTTTTCTAAATATAATTTTGGAGAAACAAAACAAAACAAAAAAAATAAATATAACTTTGGAGATGGACTCAGGATCTGGTCCTACCTTGAGAGGATTTATACCTAAAACCTGCCAGAAACAGAACTTCAAATCTAGATGAAGGGGCACCAGAAAGACCCTGCCCGATATCTTGCCCAGCATACAGTCCTTAATGATGGAGATTCGTGTGAGAAATGTATTGTTAGGTGATGTCATTATGGAAATGTCAGAGTATACTTAAACAAACCAAGGTGGTAATCACATCTGTAGGTGATAAAATCTACAGACTACCATTATATATGTGATGTGCCATTGGACAAAATATCCTTAAGTGGTGCATGACTGCATAATCAAAAGAGAGAGTGCCCACAAAACAACTGAAAGTCCTGTGGATTGAAAGTAGGCAGAATGGGGCAGAATCAAGGCTGTGGATGGCAAGAGAGTATTAGAATCCTTTTCTCGGGGATGCCTAGTGCAGTTGTGAAGACCAATTTACGAACATCCCCTGTACTGTATGTCAATTTTGATGCAGGAAATGACACTTGGCTCCAAGACAAAGAGTCTGAAATCTAATTCCTTTGGCCAATTCTTCCATTTGAAAAGTGTCTAGCTTCTGATTCCTAGTGGGTCAGGCTCAGCATGATTTTGACCAATTTGTAGATTAATTCAGAAATCATTGATGGTTACTTTGAACCTAAAGGTTCCTCCCTGCTGGGCTGCTGTAGTCTTTGTGATCTGTCAAACAGAAAACAGAAACATCTAGAATGCCAAGTCATATAGTAATGTTTGCTTTAATGCAATTGACAAAATTGATAACAAGAAATTAGGATTTCATTACAATGTTTTCCAGAATAACTGACAATCCACAGGAGCTTTCACACTTGTTTCATAACATGCAATTTTTGTCAGAGAAAGCAGGTGGCATGCAGTTTAATACAAGTGCATTTCTTCTTAGCAAATACTTTCCCCTCTGCTGGGAGTAATTCACAGTTCAATTTAGCCTGACCACCCCTGACCCAATCTGTCATGATAATTTTTGATCAGAACTCTTGTTTGTTCCCAGCACAGAGAAAATTGGAGTTAACATGCATTTTATTTTGCAATTCTAAGTTATCTTTAGCTTTCTGTGCTTTTGTTTACCAGTGTTCCCACTGCCTTGTTCAGGTCTCAGAAAATCATAGTGTAGCTAACTAAAAAGGTGAATTGTCTAGTGTACAGGCAGGACAATACTAACTCATTAAGAGTGACTTGTCTGACTTTGCTTATACACTAGACCACGTGCATTTAAAACTTCCTTTTCTGTGTATTTTTGGACTTATTATTATTTTTACACTTGGAAATAAATCAGAGTATAAGCATCAATCTTATTTTCTTTGTTATTTTCATGTCATCTTAAGAAAGAAAGGTTCTCTGCAGGCTGATGGTCTGAGGGTGTAGCTCTGGGAGTCTTAGCATTGGAATATTTTTAATTTCAGTCTTCCTTCATTCAGGGTCTTATGGCAGCAGTTTTCCTTCCTATTACAGATTTCTGCCATCTTAAGCAATCCTTTAAAGGTAAAGGTAGTAGTGGCATAACTAAAGATCTCAGTTTCCATATCTGGAAAAAAAGGGGGACTAGATAGAAATCCCTAGGTTTCTGGGCCACTGAAGCTAGGTCTGGTCTCTCTTAGCCAAGCAGCAGCTTTTATTCCCTTTATGCACCACTGCTGTTTCCTAGTACAAGTAATTGGTGATGTGTATTACTTAATCACTGTATTTGTTAGAGTTTGATGGCAAGTTACTTCCTAACACAACCAGACCTCTTTGAAAAGCTCTCGTGTCTAGACTTGTAAATGTGTGTTCCAGCTTACACAACTTCCCTCTTCATCCATTTCAGGGAAATACATTTTTTTCCTCACTCTCTTCAGTGATGTTTTTCCTCTGTCCTTTTGTATCTTTACAAGCTGCATTTCACTTCCTGCTTTTGCTTTTTCTGACCTGACTCCTTGAATCTATCACTGTGTCTTTGTTTTCTCCCCTAGGAATGTGCCCCGCTTCCACTTTGGGGATATTCCTCCTTTGATTGTCAGTGCCTTGTGCTGGTTTTTGTTGTTGTTGTTGTTGCTGCTGCTCTTGAGAACTTTGAGGGGAAAAAATGGGTGAGTTGCTGAGTGATACAGTTGCCAAGTGTTATTATCCCCAGAACACTTTGTGTTTAATATTCTCCATTTATAACCAGTGTGTGGTGATGGCTCAGGTTCTGAGAAGTGGCCTGAGAGGCACTACCAATTTCTCTTCATCTTGTATCCATTATATGTTTTTTTTTAAGCCACTTTCTTGCTTTTGGTGATATGACTACAGATTTTTGTGCCCAATACTCTACTTACTGCATTTTCCACCAAAATTTTTTTCGAAAATTTAATTTCCATTACCAACCATTCTACAAGCTTCTCATAGTGACCTGTACTTGAAACTGGGCTTTCTCTTACTGCTTGTGCAGTCTTCACTTCTGTGAGCTTATTTCTTTCTCTGTAAAGTTTAGATGATCATGATCATTTTTTTGTGGGTACTGGAGATTGAACTCAGGGGCACTCGACCACTGAGCCACATCCCCAGCCCTATTTTGTGTTTTATGTAGAGACAGGGTCTCATTGAGTTGCTTAGCACCTCGCTGTTGCTGAGGCTGGCTTTGAACTTGAGATTCTCCTGTCTCAGCCTCCCAAAGTGCTGGGATTACAGGTGTGCCCCACTGCGCTGGACTAGATTATCATACTTTTGTCATATTGTTAAGGTAAGAATTAAATGAGATGATACTTGTGAGAATTTCTAGCTGCTGAGGACTCCAATTATATGTATCTTCCACTCTCTGCCCCTTTCTTCTCCCTCTTTATTTTTATACTACATAGATATGTACCATGGGTTGTTTTATACAGTTCGATAAAACATGACTTTATTGGGGAAAGAAGCTTTATTTCAATAGGTATTTTAGGCATAATTGGGAAAGATTCTGAAAGTACCTAAATAAAATGAAATTCCATTGCCAGAGTTCAATTTATGTCATTGGTTTCTCTGGAAACTCATGGGTCACACTGTATTAACTGGTTCTCCGTGGCTTCACTCCTTAAACATGGTAAATTTCCATTAAATAATTACCTCTAATTCTCAAATACTTTCAATTTCTTTTCTTCACTCCTTGTATACTGAAGTAACTGTAGTCATTTCTCCTTCCTTTTATGATTTCTCAAGTAAACACCATCTGTCATAGTGCTTACCATGCCAGTAAGGCACTCCAGATTTGGACTTGTGCACCTGGACCATTCATCAACTCAAGTTCAGGATATCTTAGAGGTGGTACAAAGTCTCATTTTTTTGGGTTCTCGATTCTCTTTTTTGTTTGGAGTTGGCCCCAGCTTCTGAAGAATTCTCTTTGCCATTATCTGTAGAATTGTCCACATTTATCTTTATTTTTGTAGATTCATAGTGTTTCCTTTTTGCCTAGAAGAAGCCAAAGCTAATACACTATTCTGTGCTGTATAATAAAGGGAGTGGAATTCTTTAAGTTTTTGGTTATCTTACCTATTCCTAATTCAAGAGAATATATGCTTCTTCAGGTACAGTTTCTCAAATGAGTCCATTCCTCTCTATGTCACCCTCACTTTTGTGTTTCTGCTTCAATGAAGTTGTACATACAAATTTTAAATAATGAGGGAGTGTCCCCACACATCAGACACCAGCTGGGCATGACTGATAGGAATGCTGAGTCTCAGAACCAGAAAGCTGCTTTGAAATTTTCCAACCCTGATGCTCTTTCTAAAGTAATAATCTCTCTCTCTCTTTTTTTTTTTTGGTACTGGGGATTGAACTCCGGGACACTAAACCACTGAGCCACATCCCCAGCCCTATTTTGTGTTTTATGTAGAGACAGGGTCTCACTGAGTTGCTTAGTGCCTCGCCATTGCTGAGGGTGGCTTTGAACTGGCAATCTTGCTGTCTCAGCCTCCCAAGTGTTTTGATTACAGGCTTGTGCCACCACGCCCAGTTTAATAATCTCATTTTGATAAGTGGTTATCTGACCTCTAGAAGCCATCATCTTGTGAGGATAATTTTGGATGGCTCTAACTGATATAAAATTTATTTGAATATTGGGCCAAAATATACGTTCTTAGAATTTTCACTGAGCTGGGGTGGTACATCATCCCTGTTGAACCACAGTTTTTTCCCACATCCTAGTCCTTCACATCATTAATATTTCTTCTGCTAGGATATTTCTTTGCCAAACAACTTGTAGTTCTTCTTTTATCAAATCTTCCAGATAGTTTACTCTCCTATCCATTTACCTCCACATGTGATCTGTTATATTAACATTATCTCAAAATATGGCATTAAGAACTAAGTGAGAATATTAGGGAAGGCCTATTCCTTACAGAATAGAGGCTGTCATCTCATTCATTATACATGATATGTTTCTTCTGAGATATCCTAAAATCATAATCACTACTCAGCAAGTTCATCATGCTATTGACTCATTCTGAACTTGCAAAAAATAACTAAGTATATTTTCCAAAAAGCTTCTAATTGGTAAGATCTTTTGTTTTATTTCATTTGGTCCAGATACTGGGTTCATATTTGGCTACATTAACTTTGATCTTGTAAATTTACTACTCTTTTTATTCCATTGAGATAATTTTGGATCCTGTCTCTGTCATATTCTTTTATGTGAATTTAAAGAGCATAACCTTCCTTACTAGTGTTCATTTTGTGAAACAATCATTTTTGGTATTTTTTTATTTATATAATTATTACATTCTGCTCACAGTATGTTGCCATCTGTCAGTTTATTTAACTTGGGGAGTCTTTTTAAAGACTGCTTACAGACCTTGGATTAGACTCTGAAAAGCTCAATGCTCATGTGTGAAAGTAAAGTCAACCCTCCACTTATAAATAACCTGCCACTATAGCCAAAACATAATGAAAGAAGAGGGAGTGGTATTCATAAAATCAGAATCCGTTTCTTTTCACATAGCAGATAAATGTGTTACCCATAAGGCTAATATGCAAAGGTTACCCACAAGGCTAATATGCAAAGGTTAGAATTCACATCCTGGCACCAGTAGTTTGAATACCACCTTCCTCATTCCCTTGGTGGGATACATTAGGCCATTTGATTATCATCTCATCTCTGTGACACTTTATCTAAAAGTGTGGCCCTTCGTACAAGCTTCTCAGGATAGGAGGGGGGATTATATGATACAAGATATGTGGAAGAGCCTGGTGAAAAATCTGTAGTGTGTTGGTGGTGCTTAGTATTTATTGTGATGAAGTGAATAGGTTTCAAATTCACAATTTTCTCAGCATTTCCAACAAGTCTTGAGATTCTTGTTTTTTGTTGATATTTAAATTCCATCTAATTTGTTGCAGTTTCTTCCTAAGCAGGTGATGAACACATTTGCCTGAATGCCTCATTTACCCCCACCCCAAGCCCTGAACTGCACATAGTGTTCTACTTGATTTAAATAGAACAGTGCTTGACAAGGGCATATGCTGGTATAGAGTTCATTTCCAGGCTACAGCATATGGAGAACCCATGTGAAAGCCAAGGTTGATCTGATCTGAAGGAAAGGTGATTTGCTAGACAGAATCTTGGTGAGCATAGGTTTGAGAAACTCTTAACCCGTTTTGTCATTTCCCCTATATGCTTTAGAAAGGTACCTTTGGAAGAGAAGTGAATGTAGGGTTTGTTAAGTCAATGTTACTTGAAAAATGTGTTATTTCTGTCCTTAGCGACTCACTTGTAATTTCACCTGCTTTCAGCTGATTGAAAGCAATGGCTAGAGGGGCCTTAGTGGCTGCTCTAAGCTTGATCAATTACCCATCCCTCACAGGTTCTTGGCCTCGGCTTGACCTCCAAGTTGTGAATTTACAGTTGTCACGCTGTGTGCCCCTGTATTTCTCAATGCTCCAATTCAGTGAGCATTTAGATAATCAGTGCAACATGTGAGTAAGTTGTAAGACCCTGCAATCAAGCAAGATGGTGTAAATTTCAACATTGTCTTCACTCCAAACCTCCATTTCTTCATCCACAAATAAGGATAATCATGGCTCCACCTTCAAGGCGTGTTTTGATAATTAATGGTATTACAGTATCTGCTACTGGGTAAGTGCTCAATATGTTAGTTTTCATCACTGTTACTATTTTTCATAATTCTGTCTGCTTCAACTTATAGTTTTATTGCTCAAAATTATCCTTCTGTTAAAAATCTAGTTATTGCTCTCCTTGTGAGAAAATAAGTTCTAAAACTAAATTAATGTATTTGTGAAAGACTAAATTGATTGGCAACAGTGTTTGAGTTGGGTGGTGTGGGTAAAGGTTGAAAATAGAATTACTAGGACATTCTTGTTTTTGTTTATCTTTCAAGAGGCCATGGGGATAGAAAGGACGGTGTTATTGGGCAGGCAAAATAGGAAAAAACAAGTGAATTGGAGGCCCAAACTGAATTCAGGTTGAGCTCCAATGACGGGAGAGGCCAGCTTGAGATAGACAAACTTTAATAAAAGAAGAATTTCACGCTGATATTTCATTTTATAATTGGATGTATTACATTTGATGATTTGTGCACATACATTACTGAAAGAGAGGGCTAAACTGAGGGTATGTGTGTGCACTTGTGTCATCTAGGAAGTGTGGAGAAAGTATTGCATTTCAGCTGGGTTGAGGATCACCCTTGATGGCACATTTGCCAAAGACTTGAGAGGGTATCAGGGAGTACTGCATCATGATATCTAATGGTGACTCATACAAAAGGAAGAACATCAGATACTACAAAAATACAAAGGGAGTTTTGGAGAAAGAGGGAAAAAAATTGATTAGATTTACTTACTGGGACATCAGAGGTAGAGGAGAGAGAAAATGGCCATTCTACAACAATGCTTTCTAATGACCCCTAAACCTTCTTAGCAACAATTGATGCATATATAAGAAGCAGATTATAATAATATCTGGTCAAGTTGTTGCATGAATTGGAAGAAATACTCAGATAAAACATAGAAATGTCCTTGGTTTTGGGCTCTCCATAAATCACTGATGAGTAGTCAGGGCATTTATGTACCTCAGTAGGCTGCAGCTTTTGGACAGCAGTGATCCTGAAACAGGTCCTTTGTGGCATAGGGCATTATAAGCCTCCTTCTGCAGTAGCTGTGTGTGATAGAGAAGAAGAAAAAACCTAATAATGACACTGGCAGAGACACATCTGCACTGACCCATCCATAGACATTTTATACAGTGGCAAAGCTGTCCTAAGGTGCTGTTTGACCCATCTGAATCACTTCTCCATTTGGTCATTGAAAAAGTTAAATGTAAGTATCAGACTGAATTTGTGAGTTCTCCCTGTTCAGACACTTAAAGAATATTTCCTACATTGAGGTATGACAAAAGGGTATAAAATTGTTAACACAATGTTTAGAATTAACATTCATTTCAGTGTTTTCTCTTGCTTTGAGCATCAATATTCTTTTAATGAAAAAAAAAATCAGAAAATAGTACCTAAATTATGAGAAGTTGATGAAAAAGTTGATTTATTTATCAGTAATTTTAGCTTCATTTTTTGTTACAGAAAATAATTAAAACCAAACTATACGGATGTTATTACCCTATATACAAATATGATTACACCAGTGGTGTGACTCTACACCATGTGCAGCCAGAGGAAGAAGTTGTGTTCTATTTGGGTACAATGTGTCAGTGCATTCTACTGTCATGTATAACTAATTAGAACAAAGTAAAAAATTTTAAAAAACTACAAACCATATCCTACTTAGTAGGGCATTAAATATCAGCAGCAATATGTGTAGATTTGTAATTTTAAAAACTTTTTAAATGTATTGCCTCATTTGTTCCTTCCAACAAATCTGTGGCATAGTATCAAAATAGAAAGCCTATGGAATGAATAAAATGCCTCACGTTCTTCCCCATGGTTCACATACATTGAACCATATAATTCTTACAACAGTACTATGGGAAATTGATATTATTTTTGCAATTATTTTATAAATGGACAATCTGAGGCACCAAAAATTCCAGTACATTGTCTAATGTGACTCAGCTAATGAGAGGGGGAGCCAGGATTTTGTCCCAACTGGTTTATCTGGCTTCAGAGTCTGTGTTGCACCATTTTGCTCTGTGGCCTGCCTGGATTAATGACACTGTGTCTTCATAGGATGGCTATGGGCAAAAAGGCACTGTGGACATCATCTGAGTCATGCACGTGGACTTGGCACATCGAGTCTGTACACAGTTCCTGCTGATACTCTTAAAAGCAGGTAGGATCTCCTTTTAGTAGGCACGAGAACTTTAGGCTTCAAGAAGTTAATGTTTATTGCCACATTACTGGTTATCTAAACATATCTGTACTGAAACACTTTAAAGAACGATTAATATATGGTAATTGTGGATGATGGAACCATGTGAAGATATTTAATGGAAAGTTTGTAGTCTCACCCACCTGACCTCGATTCCTACTCACCTGAGTGAAGTGAGCAAGTTTTAACACCTGACACAAACTGTTTTGTATTCTTCTAATAAATTTTGGAGTGTATATAAAGGGAACTCTAACAATCTCTCTCTCATATACCCAAATCCATCAACTTAATTAAGATTGTCCCATTGCCTGTGAAGTTTTGGACGTTAGCACAATGAGTTCCTTATTCCGGCAGGTAGTTCCAGTAAGGCCTGTCTGCCCTGCCCCTCTGAGCTTTTCATTTACTTCTCTTACAGAAGGAGGTAGTAACATGTCTCTGTAACTCCCCCAAAAGGCTTCCATTGGGGCTTCAGAAACATCATTTTGCACCTGAAAATCAATTTAACGAAAATGAACAACTCTAATTTTTGGTTTCCCTTTTAGGAAAATTCCTGCAATAAATACCTACTTGGTCAAGCATTTTCTCATTCTACAGTGAGTTTTAATTTTTCTTTTTTATATCATTTATGAGGAAATATCATGAAAGAGTACATCAAGGCATTTTAGTTATTATCATAGTGGCAATTACTCCTCCCCTCCACTCTATTTCCCAATGGATTTTTGCTGGCTTGTAAGTAAAATACTTGCTTTTATTTAGCTTTTATACTTATTACACTTAACAAAAGTCTATGTTACATTTAGTTTTTCTTAAATATGTGTTTTGGTGAATATTAAAAGTTTTCTGTTTGTTCACTTTTGTGTGTTAGGGCCTAAAACTGATAATGCCATCTGTACTTTTGATGCAGTTTAACATTAAAAAAAACACTACCAAGTGCTAGGCATGGCCACACAGAAGGAGCTGCCCACTTGCTGTGGGAGTGAGTGACCTTGCTTGTTTAGCTCTGCCTTGGCATCTGGACTTTCTTGTAAACAGTCTGTTGTGACGTTGGTGCCAACTCGCCCAGGTTTGCTCCGGCAGTTTCTGGGAAGTCACACCCTTAGGGGCATTAGGGTAGGCTCTTGAGCAATGTAACCATGGGGATTACGAACCACTGGTTAGCAGGTTTACTCAGAGTCTAGTCATCACTGAATGTATTTTTTGAGGCCTGGCATTAACATGACAACCATTATGACTTTTTGTGTTGACTTTGTTTCCTTGTTTCTTTTTCTGGTCTCTGCTGTATCTCACTGAATTAGAAGTAGTAGGAATTGCATCTGCTTGGAATGTTTGTAGATGAAATAAGGACATACACATATAATCAGTTAAGTGGAGTTGAAGTGGAGTTGTGCCATCATCCTCCAGGGGCCAGAGCTAACTGCCCACACATCTGTATCTCCTAGGACTCAGCTGTACCTCTGGCTTAAATTGCTATTGCACCAAGCAGGCTGAGGGGAGATATTCTTTCCTCACTTAAAACTACTCTCTGGTGTTAATCTCTGTCAGCACTTTGATGGCTTTATAGTTCCAAAAGTAAATTTTTGAAATTGCCCTGTTGCATTGTTTGCATGGCTTGTAAAGTTACACTAGACTGGGTCCCCAGCCTTCCTTCATTAACTTGATCCCTTTTGTTTTTTTTTGTATATGAGGTATCCTCCAAAAGCTCATGGTTGCGGCAATGCAAGAAGGTTTAGAGGAGAAATGATTTGACTTACAGCCTTAAACTAAATAGTGAATTGATCCCTGATGGGATTAACTGAGTGCTAACTGGAGGCAGGTGGGATGTGGCTGGAGGAATTGGTTCATTTGGGGCGTGGCTATGGGGGTATATATTTGTATCTGGCGAGTAGAAACTCTTTGATCATCCTTTGAGCTGCCTTGTTCTGCCATGTTGTTCTACCTCACCTGGAGATCTGAGGAATAAAGCTGGCTGTGTATAGATTGAGACTCGGAAACAGTGAGCCCTCAAATGAACTTTTCTTCTTCTATAATTGTGCTGTTTGGGTCTGTAGTCTCAGTAGCAAAAATACTGACTAAAACACCTTTGATCTGTCAGGTTGGAGACCAGGCCTCATTTGGCTCATTATTACTCTAAAATGCCAGTGAGTGCCCTGTGTGGTAACTATTTTTTATTATCCTTACCTTTGGGATTTTATCAGAATATACTACATTTGTTTCTAGATTCATTTTGTCCACTTGGGGGAAAATTTAACTCAGAAATGATTTTTTAAAATGCAATGAAATATCCATAAATGTGAATTTAGGGTAAAAATTTCATTACAAATATCAGATGTTTCATCTAATGTCTTTCTTCAAGTCTTTTTATAAGCCTTAGAGAAGTTTTCTTTATAGATTCAGAATAATTCCTGATATGTTTATTCTTGGTTGTGTAAGTTTTTTCCTTTCATGAGTGATTTTTTTTTCCTATTTAACATGTATGTCTAATGTGTTCCTACCTGATTCAGCTGTCTCAAATGTTAACTTTTAGTTTATTGTGTGCTTGTGTAACATCACTGAGAGTCAGGTGAATAATAATAATTGAAAGGTGAAAACAGAACACCTGCACATACGCACATGGTCGGGAGCATGTTTTCCTCGCTCACCCTCCCCACGAGAAACCCTTGATGCCCTGGGGAAATTTGGTTCCAGAGATACTTGGATGGGCTCAAGCCTGGCTATTGGAGGATTGTTCCTGGCATTCACTCACAAGGGGAGGGTGTGTGGATGTTTAACAGCAAAACAGCACACTATTGGGGAAAGTGCTGCAGAATTGGAATCCTATCAGCAGAAGGTAATAGCAGCATGCTGAGTCATTTGCTCATTATCCAAGCAGCTTCAGGTGGGTTAACTTTTCACCTGTGTGATGACCTGGTGAGGGAGGTGGTGTGATGTTTCCATCTGCTGTGTAGGCTTTGTGAAGACTGGAGGAGACAATTCTTATATGGTCAGAGCACAGTACTTCCCTGAACAAAGGCACTCATCTTCTTGCCACTGCAACTGCTTTCAGCAGCAAATAGCATTTTTTTTCACTTCTTGAATATGTTAAAAATTAAAGTTGGAGAAGCTGAAGGTAGTGGATCAAATGAAAAACATTCCTTTCCATGCAGATTTTGCATTAAATTTGAAATGTTACACTTGCTCAGATGTCTTCAGAAAGAACCAAGAGATTTTTGGAGAGGTTGAAGATCTCTCCTGCTGTTGCTCTCCATTGCTCCTTCAAACCACTCTTAAGACATTCAGTGTTTACAGCCTTGAGACACTCACAAACTGATGGAAAAAGTATATACAAAAGCACCTAAGTATGTGCATATGCACAATCACAGCCTCTAACTCCTCCTAATTCCCACCCAACTCCTGAAATCTCTCTCCTGAAGGCTGCTCACTCACACTTCTTTAGACTTGGGCCAGAAGTTTGATGAAGGATGAGGAGGTAGTTAAGAGATCAGTTAAATTCATAGTGACTTAAATATGCAAATGGAAAATTTTATTCTCCAGCTGTTAGGTATGAGGTCTAGGCTGGAACTACATTGTGTGTTTGGTGTAAACACCATACCTACAGCCATGAGACTGACAGCATTTATCCAGAGATTGAGTGTAGATTCAGAAAAGAAAAACATTTTCAAAATTTCACCCCAGGACACTGTTACATGATAACGAGGAAGAGATAAAAACAGAAGAGACTGAAGAGGAACAACCAGATTTAGGAGGGTAAATGACTGTAAATAGGAAGTGAAAATGTCATAAGAAACTTGGTTCTTAGATAAGGCATATGGTGTTTTGATAATATACTTGCTTTGCATCTCTGCTTCTTTTCAGGTTCCCAAAGTATCTTCATGTTTCCTTATTAATCCTCATGATAAATCTCTGTCATTGAATTAGTAAGAATGTTTAGTGACATGGATTTGTCATGAGGGTCAAATGAGAAGAGCTACATAAAATTCCCAAGTACATTGCCTACTGTGTAAGTAAGGATTAAGAAAAAGTACTTTTAGAATTCCATTGTTCTTTTTCTATTTTTTTGTTCTTATTATAATTGGTTATATTAATAGTAAATCCTAGTAGTACTTCTCATAATTTTATTATGACTGACTGACTTTATTAAAGCTGAGTGCAGGGACTGGGGTTGTAGCTCCATGGCTGAGTACTTGCCTAGCATGCATGAGGCACTGGGTTCCATCCTTAGCACCACATGAAAATAAGTAAATAAAATGAAGATATTGTGTTATCTACAACATCAACAACAAAACGAGTGCAAGTTAATCACCTTGTAGGAAGAGATATACCTGCATATGTTGAGGCTCAGGTTCTTGTTTTCACTGTATAATAATCTGAGGTAATTCATGTGAATCTTACTGGGGAAAGTAAAAGTGCAGGTAGAAGTCAAATTTACAGGGAAGCATTTCATTTGGCACACTGGGGTAATTTTACTGCCCTTTGATAGAGATGCCATAGTAGTAATTTGTTCCGAGTAAAACTGAAGAGTGGTAATCCCTTAACACGGACAAGTCATCATAATTGGAAAGTGGCAAGGGGACTCTTCCATTTTTTTAAAAATATTTTTTAGTTGTTGATGGATCTTTATTTTATTCATTTAATATTTATATGTGGTGCTGAGGATCAAACTCGGTGCCTCACGCATGCTAAGCAAGCGCTCTACCACTGAGCTACAGCCCCAGCCCAGGGACTCTTCCATTTTTAAGAAGAGGGTTATCTGGCCAGGAGTTCAGAAAGATTGTGTTGCCAACTTCTGTATTTTCTTCCTATCATGTACCTGAAACAGCAAAATCTTGGAACTTCTGGTTTAAAGCAATAGTATTGAATAGTGATGGTGAATTATAACTAATAATGGGAGATCTTACATCTGGTAGAAAACTGAGTAAATTGTAAATAGGAAACAAGTGTTTTTGATAATCTTTCTTTATTAGATGTGCCATGGAACACACATCACCAAACTGTGTGTTCATCTGAACAGATTTGCTGTTTGTTTTATAGATGCCTGCACCTAATAGGATAGATTTATTCATCATAATTATATATTTTTACTTTGCTTTTGTTCTTAATTTTATTTTGACTTCCTATTGACAAACATTTTTCATGATACCTTTTTGTCCCACAGTTTTAACTCTTGACACTACATATGAATTTTTCAGACCTCTTCAGTTTTTTTTGTTGTTTTTTGGTACTGTGGATTGAACCCAGGGCATTTAACCACCAGGCCACATCCCCAGTCCTTTTTTAATGTTTTTTTTCCCTTCATTTTTTGAGACAGGATCTTGCTAAGTCCTTAGACCCTCATTAAGTTGGTGGCGTGGTCTCAAATTTGTAATTGCTCTACCTCAGTCTCCTGAGTAGCTGGCATTACAGGTATGTGCCACCACACGCAGTACCACTCCTGTTTTAATATTAGTCTTTCGAAGTACTTAAATACTTTTTTAATAAGAGCATTAGTCTAACCTAGTACATTAGGTAAGTGTTGTAGTAACTAACACTTTGCAACTCTGGTAAACGTTTGTTATTCAGCAAAGGGATTCCTAAAATCATGAGTCAGGCTTTTTTATCTTCTTTTCATCTAGTATTGAAAAGATTTCTTACTAAAGCATTAACATCTAGACAATTTAGGTATGAAAATAAAGAGCAATAAGTATTCCTCTAAGAAATTACGTGATATAGAGGAAAGGTTAAAAAAAAATCCCTCATTAGTAAATGGTACTTGATAATAAATAAAATTTCATACTTAAGATAGCTTTTGTGGATTTTCATTATCCAAATGAGATTTCTGAATATTTTCCAGTTAGGTCTAATCTCAAATAGAAAGTTTTCCTTTTTTTTGTTTTTTGGTACAAATTTGTTCATGATGTCATGTGGAAATCCACAGGAAAACCTGAACTACTACATCTGCATAGTATGAATCCATCAAGTAGTTTTCCTTTTTTTTAATTACTCCTATTATTTCTGCCATACCTACCACTATCAATTGTGTTTTCCAGTGTTTTGTTTTATTACTAGTAAGATGATCAGTTATTACTTCAGGAGTATGGTACGTGATTAAATTTCATGTTTTTGGAATATATTATGTTAGTACCAACTTGTTTTCTAAAACAATAATAATGCCAATAGAGAGAATTTTAAGTGTAAATGTTAAAGTCACTAAAGAAAAACGTGTGTCACTAAAAGTAAATGTCAAGGATTCTAGTTACATGTAAAGTGCTCAAAAACCCTCTGTCATGTGTATTTCACCCAGTTTTAAAATTTTTTTTTTAAGATGGGAATGGTCTCAGTCCACCATCTAGTTTGGAAGGAAGTGTACACTCACCAATTCCTAGGCAGGGCAAGAATGAGACATGAGAAGATAGTTCTATATAGTGACACAGTGAATAATTTCTTTTAAAAATCAGTGTATTTTAAAATACGAATTTTAAAAATAAAAATAGGTAGCCATTTAAAAGACCTTTGAAATAAGTTGATGACTTCCAATGGCATATTTAAACTCTTACTTGATGAGAGCTGGATCTTGGTACTGTTTAAATGTATACACATTCAGTATTTATTGTGTTGTGCCTAGAAATACTTGTAGTTCTCCATTCAAGTTCTCAGTGTTTTTTGAGATGAGTATTAACCAACTCTTCCTTATTCTTTTCCTTCTTTACAGAATATTTTATGAATATCCATGCTGAGAAGTATGGATTGAATGTATGTGAGTTTTCAAATATCCATATATTTGTCCAATTAGCCACAGGAATACATCAGAGGCTCCATAATTGCAAGCAATAATCAATCCTTCCAGGTTTATTCAGGCATTATAATAAACATTATGCATGTATGTATGTGTATATATATACACATACAGTATACCTACATAGAAGTATATTGTGTACATTTAGTATTTTTGTTATTCTTTTCAGATTACTGTTTATATACAAGAAGTGTACTGATGTTTGATTGAGTATTTCTCTTTTGCCCCACCACTTTGTCTTAACATGGCTCACTTTTCACACCATGTAAGTTTCAATGACACCTATAGAATTCTGAAATAAGTTTCAATAAAAACATCATATAACCTAACATGTTTTAAGTGCTTTGCATTCTGAGAAATTTTCAACTCTCCTCTCATGAGTTTATATTATTCAGAGTACTGAACCCTAAAAGCATGACTCAACAAGCTTTGCCATCTTACCCAGCTTTGCAACACTGCTTTTTAAAGAAATAATTTTAGATTCCATTAAAAAATTTTGAAAAACTTGATCCGTGGTAGGAAAAATATTAGTAGTGACTGGCCATTTTTAAATGGTATTTTGTTACTATTTTACCAGTGTTTAATTTTCATTGATTGCTTTAAAATTTTTGATTTTTCACCTTCCAAATGTATTTTCTAAAAGGTTTTTCAATTATTTCCAGATAAAATTCTTGGTCTGAATAGATTAGCAGTGCTTTAGAAATTAACACAAGGCATCCAAGTAACCAAACATTGTTTTCAACCTGGAACTTTTTTGATTCCAGTAGTAAATTTCTGCCCCAGCCAGCTCCTGCACACAGTATAAAAACACCAAAACTTAGTCTCTAAACAGGGATAATCATAGTTGGTAGGTTGCAAAGTAATGCTTCTCTTGTGAGAAGGAATCTCACATAATGAATTTAGGAGAAATTTTATGGGTCGAACCTTTGCTATTTAAAATGGCAAATTTTGGACACCACTTGTTTTTTGTTTTTGGTAAAAGTGATTGAACGCAGAGGAGTTCACCACTGAACCATATTTTCAGCCCTTTTTTATATTTCTTTTAATTTAGAGATAGGATCTTGCTAAGTTGCTGAGCATGATTGTGAACTCTTCTTCTTGCCTCAGCCTCCTGAGCCACAAGACCACTTAGTTTTATCAGATTAATTTTACTAGGGATGGTGAGTTATAACTAAGGTAATTAGTGAAAATACTAGATCCAGTAGATTGTGAAAAGGAGCATACCAGGAATTTTCCCTATTAAATGTTTACTATAACGTTAACTATGGTTCACATTTCTTTTTAGGTTCTTCAGGAATCTTGTTTTTCATTTATTTTCATGACAAGCCTGTGTCAATAAGTTAGTAAGATTCATTGACACAAGTTTGTTGTGAGGGTAAATGGGAAAATGCACCTAAAGGCCTCAAGGAAATCCATAGACTGATCTGTTAGATACAAAAGAAGGGATGCATTTTTGTTGCCTTGTTTTTCTCCACCTCTTTGTATTCTTTATCCTTCTTTGCTTTTCTCACCTCCTGATTTCAGTCTACTTCTCTCCTCCCTCTTTTGTGGTACTGGTGATTTAACCCAGGGATATCTGCCACTTGGCTCCATCCACATATCTTTAACACAGGGTCTCAGTAACTTCCCCAGCCTGGCCTCAAGTTAGAAATCATCCTTCCTCAGCCACCTAAGTCATTGGGATTACAGGTGAAGTCACTATGCGTATTCTTTAATCAAGCTCTATTTTTCTTTTTCTCATCTTTTAATGATATGAGCACTGTCTTATTACTCAATTTGAGTATTTTTCTGTTTCTCTATAATAGTAAAGGTGGGAGATAATTATCACTTTGGAATATTGTCTTGTAATGTCCTGGGATATATAAAGGTAAATGGCTGAATTCTTAGTAGTCTACACTTTTGATGTTATTTTTGCCAACTCTAATCATGATGAATATGTATATGGGAATTTAATTAAATATAACCATCAAGAAATTCATTTGCAGCCCTGAGGCAGTGTTCTTGCCATTTGAACGTGGATCTTCATATTGGAGTCAGTATTCCTCAAAACTATTATTCCTAACTAACCAGTGGCACAGTGGAGTTAATAGGAAGGGACTATCAAAGTAATCGTAGCGCTCATCTCTGATGTAGGTTCCTAATACATTATGCAAAACAGATTTTTATGTTTTGATTTTTTTTTTCTGACTTCCTCTTTGTTACAGTGTAAAGTGGCAGTCTTTGGTCTCATATATTTGAGATTATAAATTTACTTTTCCTCAGTAAATAAAAAAAAAAAGATTTCGTAAGCCATTTTTTTTTTTTTTGGGTACCAGGGATTGAACTCAGGGGTACTCGACCACTGAGCCACATCCCCAGCCCTATTTTGTGTTTTATGTAGAGACAGGGTCTCACTGAGTTGCTTAGTGCCTCGCCATTGCTGAGGCTGGCTTTGAACTCGCGATTCTCCTGTCTCAGCCTCCCTTAGTGCTGGGATTACAAGCGTGAGCCACCGCGCCCGGCTTCATAAGCCATTTTAACTGACTTTGTTAACCAAGATAACTTTGTGTTAACCTACTGTGACCTTTCTTTGTTAATGACATTTTGAATCTGATGTGGCAAATTCCCTATAATTCGGTTCCTGTGGTTTTTCTTGATTCATATCATCCACTTTACTGAGGTAAACATGAGAAACACATTCCCATATTTCTCAAAATAATTTTGACAGTGTTAGTTAAATGACTAATGAATAAATGAGGAAAATCTGTATTACTACACTATAAACGTTGCTTGTCAGGTGATATGTAAATGAGAAGTTACACAATTGTTTATATTCTATGTGCGTTATACATGTTATTTTTCTCAGAATATGCTGTTTATTGCAGTGATGACAGAAAAATACAGTTCACATTCATTTTGTGGTCACTGATATTGATATTACTTGGATGACAATTTTTAAAAAAAAAATTTAGTTGTAGATGGACAAGATACCTTTATTTTTATGTGGTGCTAAGATGGAACACAGTGCCTCACACCTCTGAGGGGAGCACTCTACCACTGAGCCACAAACCCAGCCCAATACTGATGTTTTTAAATAGGAATTCAAAGTTATGTAAATGATAGCTTTTGTTCTGCTAATATTGTTGCTTCTGAGTTTGTTGATTTTTTTTTTTTTCAATCCCGATGCATTCTCACATACTTTCATATACTGTCTCTTAATATTTATGGCATATTAGTGTCATTAAAAAGTATTAAAATTTTAATACTTGTTTGTTGTGATTGTTAAGTGAAAAAATCCATATGGAAATCCCTAATGTGTTTTCTGTCAGTTAAGTAATTTCAGAAATTTTACTTATTGCTATTGCTCTCACTACCAGTACTATTTCTAACAGAAAGTACGTTTTAACTTCTTAACAGAAAGGTATGTATGGAAACCATAATGGATCATTGACTTGACAGGAAGACATTTAAAAACATTGAACTATTGAGTGAGATTTAATGAATATTTTAAGTTCTGTGACTTATATAAAATGAGTAGGTGGTTTTAATGTAAAATTTAATTATCTCTGCAAACAAAATAACTCCTCCACATCTCATTTTTAACCAGTCCTATATACCTACATACCCAGTGTTTAATACATAGCTATATTTGTCCTGTGCCCAGAAATATAGATTGGTATTCAATTTTGGTTCCAGGGTGTGATGACTTATTTCAGTACATATTGAAATGCATTCTTTTTAATATGGATTCTATTATCTTCCAGAATTTTTCTTTAAATTCTTGCCAAAATATTCGTTTCCATAGTACTGCAGCCTTGAAAACAAAGACAAGATTGGGAAGAGAATAAAGGTGAATGGCTTTAATTGACGATTTCAGGCTTTTTCCACTTAAAGATTCAAATTATAAGTTTTAATTCTGCTCTTAGCACAATATCTCTTCTATAACCATTATTCTCTGTTGGAATTTTTTGTTCTGAGGGGATTATAAAATTTGATTCAAACTATTTCTAAAACATACTATATATTTTTGGTGGTACATTATGATTATCTTGTTTTATAAACTATTATTGAGACTTAATAGGTAAGTTTTGCATTTGGAGGTGTATTCAAAGTTGCAACGAAGAGGGCTGAGGTTATAGCTCAGTAGTAAAGTGCTTGCCTAGCATATGTGATGCACTGGGTTTGATCCACCCCACCACATAAAAATAAATAAAATAAAGGTATTGTCCTTCCACATGTAAAAAATATTTTAGAAACAAGTTGCAATGAGCCAATATTCAGTTTGTATTGTCTAGAACAAGTGTGCTTCCAATTGATGCAGTTGAGTCTTGCCTTCTGTGTAGGGCCTAGATACCATGGAGACTTTAACACAAAAGACAGGCAATTGCATAGTATAGTTAGTCTTCACTAACATGCACAGACTATTTGTGCAAGATTTGTTTATAGGAAATTAGTACAATTGCCTTTACTTGGATTGACATGAGTATTAGGATAAAATACTTATGTGCCTGATACTATTTTGATAATAGCAACAAATTAACATTTCTCAATCATTTCTAACGATAGTTCTGCAATAGGAAATGAATAACAATCATGAAGAGAAATGTGAGTGAATTTGAACACTACTGAATCTTTTTCTCAGGAATGCTTAATGGCAGTGTTACTGGTGAGTATTAATGTACAATGATTTTTGTTAACAATACAAAAAACATTTTGAATTACAGAAAACTTTTGTTAGAATAATGCGACGTTTTTAAGACACCATAAACTTACTTTCATTGTAACATCTATGTGCTCAACGTGCTTTTGTGTGTTGTTTTTTTTTTTTTTTGGGTACTGGGGGTTGAACTCAGGGGTACTCGACCACTGAGCCACATCCCCAGCCCTATTTTGTGTTTTATGTAGAGACAGGGTCTCACTGAGTTGCTTAGCGCCTCGCCGTTGCTGAGGCTGGCTTTGAACTCGCGATTCTCCTGTCTCAGGCTCCCAAAGTGCTGGGATTACAGACTTGAGCCACCGCGCCCGGCTCTCAATGTGCTTTTGAAGAGAGGAAATTTGGGCAAGCACAACATTCTTAACAAGTAGATGTTGCTTTTCTGATTTTTCTTTTCCCCTGCCATATATTTTGTTTTCTTTAGGAAAGCCATGTTACATTGTTCATTAATATCTAGAGAGTATATTATAAGAGATTTCTTGGTAATCTTACTCATATGTATATGAGTAAATATATATTTGGTAGCAAGGATTGATTGCAGGGTACTCTACTACTAATCTATATCTCCAGCCCTTTTTAAAATTTTTATTTTGAGACAAAAAGTCTTGCTAAGTTTTCAATGCTAGCCTTAAACTACAGATCTGCTTGTGTCAGCTTTCCAAGGTTCTGGGATTAGAGTTGTGCACCACTATACCCAGCTGGAATTTTAATTATTTTTTATGATGTTGATCATGTTCTTATCTCTCATTGTGTTTTTATTATTGGTAGACAGGTACATAAATAATTTTCCAACCCAATTGATTTTTCTGAGTTCTCCTTACCTTTCAAACTGTTATAGTTTCATTGTGACACTACAGTTTTTTATGAATTACATTTAAAGAACGCCTTATATCATCAATTTTTAGTTTAGAATGCAATGGTAATTGGTTTTGACATAAAAGAAATCCAATATTGTCATGATAAAATTGCATTTGCTTTTATCATACTGTCTTTTTTAAAATAATCTGACTTCCAGGTAGGTAATCATTTGTGAAATGATGCTTATTACTGTAAACAACTAAAATAACCATAATTACCGAGACAACAATTATATTCATGATTTTTGGTAGGATGAAGATTAAATTTTATCTTTAAAAAGGTGGGAAATCTTTCAGCATTTAAAATTTTAAACTAGTTGTTAATGTTCCAATCCAAGTTAACTTTTTTGTCTATTATGTGCTGTATATTTATTATCATCTCTTATCTATTAGAGCATAATAGTGACACACATATTTTGACTTTCACAAATCTATCAAATATAATTTGTTCCATTTCAGTGCCAGTAGCACTGCCTTCCCTTTCATTTTTCCCCTCATCTCTTTATTCTATTGGTCTATTAATTTATTTTTTAAATGGTACATTATATTTATACATAAAAGTGAAATTACGTGTAATATATTCATACATGCACATAGCATAGATTGATCAATTTTGTACCACATTTCCTCCCCTTTCCGATTCCTCTTCCTTCTTTGACTCCCCTCTTGGGCTCCACTGTTCTCCCTTCTATTTTCATTAGATTTTCCTTGCAATTTTGAGTCCTTACTGTATCTGTCCATCTTCTGTATGAAGAACATCATTCAATCTTTGACTTGTGAGTCTGGCTTATTTCACTTAACCATGATGTTCTCCAGTTCCATTCATTTACTTGGAAATGCCATAATTTCATTCCTTATTTTTTTTTTGTGGTACTGGAGATTGAACGCAGGGGCACTCAACCACTGAGCCACATCCCCAGCCCTATTTTGTGTTTTATGTAGAGACTGGGTCTCAGACTTGCTTAGCACCTCGCCATTGCTGAGGCTGGCTTTGAACTCACGATTCTCCTGTTTCAGCCTCCCTAAGTGCTGGGATTACAGGCTCACGACACCATGCCCGGCTCATAATTTCATTCTCTATGGCTGAGTAAACCTCCAGTGTATGTGTGTGTGTGTGTCACATTTTCTTTATCCATTCGTTATTAATACCTTCACTGGTTCGATAACTTTCCTATTGGTATGAGTATACCATTATAGTATACTTAGTTTAGTTCCTTAGTATAAATAACAAGTAGGAGGGATACCTGAGTCATGTGGGTGGTTTCATTTCTAGTCTTGAGGAATCTCCATACTTCTTTCCAGAGTGGTTGTACCGATTAGCAGTCCCAAGGAGAATAAGAGTATACCTTTTCCTTCACATCCTCACCAGTATTGTTATTTATATTCTTGGTTATTTCAATGCCAACTACAGTGAGATGAAATCTCAGTGTAGTTTTGATTTGCATTTCCCTTAATCTTAAGGATGTTGAACATGTTTTCACATATTTGTTGGCCATTTGTATTTTTTGTGAGAAGTGTCTATTTCCTTTTGCTTATTTATTGATTGGATTGTATCTTGTTTTTTGGTGGTAGGTTTTCTGAGCTTTGTGTATATCTTGGATATCATTGCCTATATAAGGATCAGATAGCAAAGATTTTCTCTCATTCTGTTGGCTCTCTTTGCACACAATTATTTTCCTTGCTTTTGAATTTGATGCTATTGCACTTGATTTTTGATTTTTACCTCTTAACTCTTATAGAGGTCTTATTAAGGAAGTAAGTGTCTGGGCCAAAATGTGGAGTGTTGGGCCTAAGTTTTCTTGGAGTACGTACAGGGTTCTGGTCCAGTTTCTAAATTGTTTATGAACTTTTAGTTGAGTTTTGTGCAGGGTAAAAGAGAAGAGTTTAAATTTTCGTCCTACTACATATGGATTTCCAGTATTCCAATTAACAACAAAAAAGATATCTTTTCTCCAACTTGTTTTTGGCACTGTTTGCTATGACTTAACTGTATTTATGTGCAGTTTTCTATGTCTTCTTTTCCACTGGTCTTTGTGTCTGTTCTGATGCCAGTACCTTGTTGTTTTGTTACGATACCTGTGTTAGTATAATTTAAGGCCTGGTATTGTGATGCCTCCTGCTTCACTTGGTAAGTATTGCTTTGGCTATTCTGGATGTCATATTTTCCATATGAATTTTATTATGACTTTAGTTTTGTGAAGAATGTCACTGGAATTTTAATTGGAATTGTGTTAAATCTGTATAACACTTTTGGTAGTATGACTATTTTGACAATATTATTTCTGCCTAGCCAAGAACATGAGAAGTATTTTCCATTGTCTATGGTCTTCAATGTCTTTCTTTACTATTACATGGTTTTCATTGTAGAGATGCTTTACCACCTCTATTCAGTTAATACCACGTAGTTTTTTTTTTGTTTTTTGAGGCTGTTGTGAATGATATTTTCCTAATTTTTTTTCATCAGATTCATCATTGGAGTATAGGAATGGTTGATTTATGACTGAATCAACATGAGCTCTAGAAGTCTTCTGGTAGAGTTTTAGGGTCTTCTAAATACAGGATCATGTCATCAGCAAACAGTTAATTTGAGCTTTACTTATTTGTATCTCCTTAATTTTCTTTTCTTGCCTGATTGCTCTGGTTAGTTTCAAGGACTTTTGAATAGGAGCAGTGAATATGGACATCTCTGCCTTGTTTCTTCTTTGAGCAATTGCTTTCAGGTTTGATCCCTTTAGAATAACGTTGCCCTTGTGTGTGTCACATATAGCCTTTAGAATATTGGGGGAAGTTCTTTCAGACACTAGGTATTCTAGTGTTTTAAACATAAATGGGAACTAAACTTTCTTAAAATGAACTTTTTCTGCATCTGTTGAGGTAATCATGTGATACTTGTCCTGAAGTATATTGATGTGGTGATTCACATTTATTCTATATGTTGAATCAACCATGCATATCTGGGATGAATGCCAGTTCATCATATTGCACCATCTTTTAATATGTTTTTGTATGCGGATTGTGAAAATTTATAAAGCATTTTTTGCATCTATGTTCATCAGAGTTATTGGTCTGAAGTTTTCTTTCCTTTATAAATATCACTGGATAAAAGATTTGTCTTTGGTTTTTGGTATCAAAGTGATGCTGATTTCATACAAAGAGATTGGACATATTTCCTCCATTTGTTTCGTGGAATACTTTCAGGAGGACTGGTTTTAGATCTGACACAATTTGGCTGAGAATCTACCCTAACCTGGGCTTTTCTTTGTTATGTCGCCTTTTTTTTAAAAACTTCTACATATTTATACCTGTTTTTAATTTTTATGTGGTGCTAAGGATTGAACCCAGTGCATCACACATGCTAGGCAAGTACTCCAGCACTGAGCTACAACGCTACCCGTTAAGTTCCTTTAAAAATAATTTTAACAGGTTTATTCAGATTTAGTCCATTATATTATGAATTACAATTAATGTGCAATATAAATGTACTTGGTGAATTCACATACATATGTTCTGGTGCTATTAGTACAATTCAAGGTAATAAGCATATCTGTACTTCCAAAGTTTCATTTTGTTCTTGTGTACATGTACGCGCTCATGTATGTGTGTGTCTGTGTGTGTGTGTGGTGTTATGAGATATAAGGAGTTATTGCTTAGTGGATGTTTTTAATTTTGCAAATGAAAATTTCTAGAGATCTATGTAACATTGTGTAGTTAACTACAGTATTGTGCACTTGAAATGTATTGTGATAGACCTTATGTTGATTCTTAAATTTTCTTTAATATGACATTGGGTTCTAATTATGGGATGCAAATGTAGGAATTGATTCAGTTCACTCGTACCCTGAAGTGAGCACTTGACTGTTATGCAACCCAGTCATTTTCCACTTGGGAAAATCATGGTGCTTGTTCCAGGACAGTTTGCTTGTAATACATTTAATTTATTTTTCTTTTACATTGAATGAAATCTTATTTCCCATGTCCTCATGCATTGCATGATTATTGATGGGGTGCATGACTGTTACTTCACCTTACATGGATTCATTTGTGTGCAAGATGCAGTTCCTACAAAGTTTAAGAGGCTTTTACTTTTCAGCTCATGTAATGGTGCATTAGCAGCTTTCTGAAGTACTAATATCTAGTGATAGATTTGCATGAAAAGAAGGCAAATTAAAACATAAAATTAAATGAGTAAACAGAATTCCTGACAATTTTATTTTAGTACAAAGGTCAAATGTTAATGTCCACGTGGGAGTATCATGTATATTGTTTAGCACCAGGATCCATTATCACCTTTTTTAGCACGTAGGAAACCCATAGACTTACAAGGTGATTTGCCAGTATCACAAAGGAGATGTTGTTGTATGTTATATTAATTTTTTACATTAACCACTGAAAGAAATGATTTAAAATAGAAAATTTAGTAATATTTCACTATACATTACTTTCCCATTCGTCCCCCTTTTATCCAGTGACATTTGTCTTGGAGGTGACTTTCAACAATTTTTGACAGGTTTTATTGCAAGATAGCAATAACATGAATGTTAAATTGCCATGACAGTGGTGTAGGGGTTGGTTTCTTTATTTTATATATATATAAAATAGTGCTGGGATTGTGGCTCAGTGGTAGAGCACTTGTGTCTTACACTCGGGTGGCATGGGGGTACTATCTCCATCTACAACTTTAAAAAGGGCAACATTCATGGTTGTGCATGGTGTTTTTTCATTACTTTCTATGACATTATTCATATAGTAGTGCCAGAAAAGATATAATTGTATATTTGAATCTAAAGTCATAAGGAATGCACTGGATGAATACCATTGTGTACAACTGACATTCTTTTTAAAGTCTTTGTTTTAGTGAAAACCACACTGTTAACAGTCATGCACATACATTTTATTTTGCATTTTTTCTTCGTGTTGATGTAGGACTGCCATGTGAGACTTAATTCAAAATCATCTACCTAGTAAAAAGATGGTTTGCCATAATAAATGCATTACTACTGCTGCCTGTTGATATTATGGGGAATTAGCAAACTACTTATACCCTAGAAATGTGAGAAATCCCCAGAACCAAAAGAGGGCAATATAATAGAAGTATCTAATTTCCACTAATTGTGCTTGTGATAGTTCAAGGCCAGGCTGGGCAACCTGTCTCATAACAATAAAAAAGGGATGGGTATGTAACTCAAGGGTAAATATCTTGCCTAGCATTTACAAGGTCCTGGAATGAACTGGGGTTCAATATCCAGTACTACAAAAACCAATTTGCCAAGGTAGCTTCATTGATAAAGTCAGTGATGTGCCTATTAAATTTTGAGTGATTCAGATAGTTTTATTTGGACCTTACATCCCACCTGATATAAATTTAATAATTTTTATATGGCATAGGTATTATCTTGATCAAATGAAATGATCTGCAAAGACCTTAAGCACCGAGTCTTACTAAGGGCCACTTCAAAGTTCTAAGTTTATTTTTTTTTGTAGAATTCAAGAGATAGGAGTTAAAAATTTTTCTCTCAAGGGATGAAAGAGGTAATTAAATTTCTGTGGTGTGATTGCTGTTGTAGAGGGTTTCTTTTCATCTTAATTTTTTGTAAGTTTATATAATGGGTAAATGATGTTTGTATACATCGTAATGTTCAGATCAGGTTAAACATACCTACTTTCTCAAACATTTGTCATTTCTTTAAGGTGAGAACATTGAATATAGTCTTCTAGTTTTTTCGAAATAGTTTGATACCAGTAGTTACTGTATCGTAACACATGGGAACTTTTTGATCCTATCTACCTGTAACTTAGTACTCCTGGTTCAGTTTTCCCCCATTCCTACCACCTCTTTTTCCCAGCCTCCAGTTCACTCTCAAGTTCCATGAGATCACCTTTTTCAAATGAAATAAAAAAGTAACAACATGTGGTTCTTGTTTTTCTGTCTGTGGCTTATTTCACTTAAACTAATGATCTTTGGTTCCATACTGTACTTGCCAATAACACAATTTCATATATTTTATAGCTGAATACTGTTCTACTGTGGGTATGTAGCACATTTTTTCTATCCATCCAGCAGTTGATGTTCACTAATGTTTGTCTTGTACCTGTTGTGAATACTGATGCAATAAGTGAATCTTCATTGAATGATTTTATTTTCCCTGGATGTATACTTGTGGGTGGAATTTCTGGATAGTCTGTTAGTACTACTGGTTTTTTTGGAAAGTCCATACTGTTTTATGGAGTTGACATTATGGAATGGCTACACAAATTTACTTTCATACCAACAGTGTGCAAGGGTATACTTTTGTACCAAACCTCACAAGTTATCTTTTTTTTTTAAACAATAGCCATTCTTATTATGGTTTTGTATGTCTTTGTAAAATGTCTATGTATGTCTACTGCTCCCTTTTAAATTGTTATTTTTTTCCCTGGGTTTATAGAGAATCCTGTGTATTGTAGATATGAAGTCCTTGCCAGAATCATAGTTTGCAGATTTTTCTTCCATTTTTTTATGTTGTCTCTTCACTCTCCTGATTGTAGTTACGCTGTGTTGCAATTTTTTAATGTAATCATTTGTCTATTATTGCTTTTGTTTCCCATGCTTTGCGGTTAAAATTCATTACTCATTTCAATTTCTTAAAGCATTTTCCCTATTCCTTCTAGAATTGTCATAGTTTTAAGTCTTTCATTTACATTTTTAGTCAATTTTGAGTTGATTTGTGTAAGTGGATATAGGGAAGGGTCTAGTCGCATATTTCAGCCTGTGGTTATCCGGTTTCCTTAGTACCATTTATTATTTTAACACTTTTGTTCAAAATCATTTTCTTGTAGATGCTTTGGTATACTTCTAGGCCCTCAGTTTTTAAAAATTTTTTATTTATTTTTTCTACTTCGTTATACATGATATCAGAATGTATTTTGGTTATACACAGATGTAGCACAACTTTCCATTTCTTTAGCTATATGTGATGTAGAATCACACCTTATATGCAATCATACCTTGGAAGCTAGGGCAATGATGTCCATCTCATTCCACCATTTTTCCCGCCCCCATGTCCCTCATCTTACCTCCCTCCTGTTTGACCAAAGTTCCTCCATTTTTCCCATGCCCCCTCCCCCATTATGGATCAGCATCCATTTGGGCATTGGCTTACTTCAGTATTTATAGCAGCTCAATTCACAATAGCTAAACTGTGGAACCAACCTAGATGCTCTTTGATAGATGAATGGATAAAGAAACTGTGGCATATATACACAATGGAATATTACTCAGAATTAACAGTAATAATTATGGCATTTGCAGGTAAATGCATGGAGCTGGAGAATATCATGCCAAGTATAGTAGGCACTCTATTTTGTCCCATTGATCTACACATGTATTTTTATACAGAAACCAAAATGGTTTGATTACTATATCTCTGTGGTGTATTTTTAAGTCAGTGCAATGCCTCCTGTTTTGTCATTTTTGCTCAGGGTGACTTTGCTGCCAGGAGTAGTGGTGCATTCCTGTAATTCCAATGATTCTGAAGCTGAGGGGGTATTGAAATTCAAAGCTCAATGATAAAGCTCTCCTGGCTTCAATCTCTACTGTTGCAAAAAGGAGAAGGGATGGCATTGCTATTCAGTGGCTTTTTTTTATATCATATGAATTGTTTTTTTCTAGTTCTGTGAAGAAAGTCATTAATATTTTTAAATGGTTTGCAATGAATGTTTATGTCACTGGGTAGTATGGACTTTATAGAAACATGGATTTTTCTTGTCCATAAATGCAGAAAATTATGTTGTGTCTTTGTTTTCATTTGTTTCAATAAAGAAATATTTTATTTTTATATCTTCTTGGTATATTGGGTTAAAAAGTTCAGTTGATAATTTTTATGTGTGTATTTTCCAAGATTTTTTCTTGTAATTGATTTCTGGGTTTTTTCCATTGTGGTCAGAAGATACAGTCCACAGGATTTTTTTTTTAAATGTATTGAGAATTGTTCACTGTCAATTCCGGAAAAACGTTAACATGTGCTGATAAGGTTTTTTTGTAACTGTTCAATGGAAATTTATCTAGATATTTGTTAGATTCATTTGTTCTTGGGTGCAATTCATATATTATTTCTTTGTCTATTTTGTTTTTGAAAAAAAATTTTTTGATCTGTCTCTCCCTTAGTCTTTTCATATTGGCTTCTATATTTGGGTGCTCTTAATATTGGGTGCATATGTTTAGAATTGTTACTTTCTCTTGCTGAAGTGATTAGCATTATATAATGATGTTCCTTGCATCTCTTTTTTGCTTTTGATTTTTTTTTTATGTTAATATGGATACCCCTAAATTTCTTTTGGTTTTATTTGCGTGAAATATCTTATTCAGTCTGTTGTTCAGGTTCTCTTTGCTGTGAACAGTTGACCTAGTAAGAATGACTTCACGGAGGAAAAGTTTGTTTGGGTTTGTGGTTTCAGAGGTTCATTTCCATGGTTGACTGACTTCAGTGCCCTGGGACCAATATGAGGCAGAGCATCAAGGCAGAAGCATGTGATAGAGGAAAGTTTTTGTGTCATTAGGGGTCAAATGAGTTTCTTATATGCAACATATATTTGGGTCTTTTTGGGAGTAATCTGTATACATACCAGGTAATTATTGAGAGCTAAGGTCTTACTAGCAGCCGTTTTTCCAGTTCTGTTGTCAGTTTGTCCCCACTGTTTGCTTGTAATGTCCTTTTGTAGAGAAATGATTTTGGTCCTTGCTTAGTAGTTTTGGTCTATCTGTTGTGGATTTTTACTTTGCATTTCCCATAAGGCTAACAAAAAATTACTTTGACTATTACAATTTTTATGAAGTTAGAGCAACAGAACATGATAATAAATATAAAATCAAACATAAAAGATTAAATATTAAGGGAACTCTACAATTGTACAACCCTACATTTTGGCTTTTGATGTCCTGTTTTATATATTTTATTATTTATCTCAACATGTTCTTATTATCTTATTTTTTTATTCTAAAGATAAGAATGTTTTACACTTTGCTTACAGTATTAGAGCATTTCCTTCTACTTATTAATGTCTTTGTCTTTGAAATTTAAGTACATTTTTTGTGGAAAAGATCTGTTGCATGTATGTTCTGCTTTTGTGTGGGAATGTCTTAATCCCTCCATTTCTAAAGGATATTTTTACTAGGTGAATTACCCTTAGATGACAACATTTTCCTTGGGTATTGAGAAGATCTCATGCTACTCTGTTCTCTCATTTAGGTTGTTTCAGAAGTCTATTCTTAGACAAATTGGGATACACTTATGTTTGGTTTTCTTTTTTTTTTTCATTTTGCTGCTTACAGAATATTTTTCACTGGGCAACGTAATTATAATATGTCTTGGGATGGACTCAAGTTTAACCTGAACTTTGACCTCCGGTAAGTTTACATTTAATTCTTTAGGTTTTGGGAATTTCTTGTTGCTAGTTCATTGAATAGGTTTTCTACCCTTTTTGGCATTCTCTAGTCCCTGTTGAAACCAGTAACACAGATATTTAGTTTAATTCTTATGTCAAAGTTTCCATAAGCTTTCTTCATTATTTTATTTTTTTTTCTCTGTGTGTATTCAAATAGACTGTCTTTAAGCTTAATAATTTTCTCTGAATTACACTGCTACATGATGCTATCCTTTAAAAATATGTGAATAGTACATTTTTCAGCTCAAGAATTTCTGTTAGATTTTGGATTGCTCCACATCTTAAATTTCTCTGTTTACAGTATTGAATATTTGTTTTCTTCAAGCTTGTGTTTCCTTAAAACTGCTGTTTTTAATTCTTCTGAGAATTTTCTCACATTGGTTATTGTCAGTTTCTGTAAACTTGAATTGACTGTTAGGTGACATTTTGGTTTCCTAAAAGTCCTTGATGTTTGTTGGCATGTGGTATCATCTAGATATTGAGGGAATAGGTATTTAGTCTAATCTGGCTAATGTAGCTTTGATGTATTCCTGTGTTTCCCAGAAACTTTAAGCAGGCTGCTTATTTTCTGAGCCTGTATTGACTGACATTACTTCATCAAACAATCATGGCCAAATCTAGGTTATTTTGGAGTATGCTGTGCGTTATCACTGTTGTAGCACTAGAGGGTGATCCATGTTCACGTTTGTCCCTGGTACAGTGATGGTTTGTTATTTATTATGAATTAGTAGGGTTCCTAGAAAGGACAGTGGGTCTGTCTCAAGCCTATCCCATGGTTTGGGGTAGGCTCAGAGCCTTATCTACAGTTACTGGCATGTAGTTAGGCAATGTGGGATTCTGTCCATTTCTCAGAAGAGACACTGTGTATTGACCAGCCCCAGACTCATGAGCCTTTCCTGTGACCACACACACGGCCAAGCTTTGTCAAAAACACAGGACTACAATCTTCCAAGATTAGCACAGTAAGGATGAAAGACCAAGGCATATAATACTAGTTTCTGATGAGGTGGACCCATGACTGAAGACTGGTTCAATCAGCCTCGGGACATGTTATCCCAGAATAGAAGTCTGATAGCAATGTGTTCCCCTGGCATGATAGCTGTTCCAGAGGACAGAGGTCTACAGAATCTGTCTGCAAACTGTGGCTTTTCCCTGGGGTCTCTGGTTTCTATCAAGTGCTGGATCTCATTGCAACAGAACGGGCACTGTGCTCCAACAAAAAGTCTTACACTAGTTTTCCTGCATTGCTTCGCAGAAGATGGAATCTTATCCTCTATTTTGCCACCACAGGATGGAGGAGCAGTAATGGAGGCAGTGGCTTTGCGACCTGGATAACCCCCTTCCATTGGCTACAACTATGGATATTTGCCTGGTACCAAAATGTGGATTTCACCATAGCAAGGCAAAAACTGTCTTTCAAGTTCTAAGATTCTTATTTAATGCTCTCACCGTGTCTTAAAAGGAGGTGTTTCTCTCCACTCTGGGCTATTTGGAGTTTGAAGAGATAGAACATGGACAGTTCTTTCATGGTTTCTTCACTTATTTATTTTTAATTATTGTAAATAAAGACACTAGTCTCTCATCTATTTTATCATCTAGTTTCCTTAGGTAAAATAGTGTACGATTGGTGTGTAACTTGATATATCACTAAAGAGATGATCACTGTAGAAAGTTTCATAGTAGTAATTTTGCTCCGTTTCCAGGGTTGTTGTTTTTAATCTTTAGAGAAACCCCAGACAGTTTTAGTAGTAAATATATTAACAACCTTACTGCTTAACAGGTTACAGAAGATGAATAGTTACTAAGGAAGAAGTGAAAACATTACATACCAACTATGTTCTCTTGGTCTTGATAAGAATCATCTTGGCAAAAACTGATCAGGTGAGAGCATCCTCACTAAGGGCGATAAGAAGGATAGGGGAGTGGGCATATCTTTGGACTTTTGAATAAATTACTTCATCTTCAGGTATTATGCTGGAATTGTGATGTGATGAAAAGTGGAATGATAACAACTTGTTTGGGGAAAACCTACATACTTCAGCCTGCTACATGCAGTGCCCTACTCAAGAGAGGTGTCAGTCACTTGGATTATATGTAATCTGAAACTACTGAGTACAGTGAAGCCTGCCAAATCCCTAGTTTGTACTGTATTCTAGCTGTTGGTGAGGTTGGAGCTGTAGGTACTCCTGAGCAGCCTTCCTTGATCCAAGGATGGCCTTGAGTTGCACTGAGCCTCCACATTCAGCTTGTAGTTTACAGTGCCTTGCTTGAAAAGTTATGGTTCACCTGTATTATTTGTAACTGGTACCTCTCTGGGTGGATGATCTTTCATGGTAACCTTGGATGGTGGTGATGGTGAAACTACAGGCAAATTTGAGCATCTTTCCCTGATCCAAGAGGACCAGGCTGACAACTTGGACATAAAGAATTCTTTGGATGATTTGCTCTATTTGTCAAAACATGAATACTTAAAGGTTAGAGAATATAAATATAAAGCAGAATGAAGTTACTGATGAAAGGAGATAGTTCAGAGTAAGCTGCTTCTGTCACTTCTGGCAGTTATCTAGATTTTAATAGAGCAGCAAAGGTGAACTACAATGCTAGGTGGATCGATGCTAGGAGTTCGCCGGGGTGGGAATTTCATGGGAATTGTGGCTTGAGTGTTATAAGGAACAGGAGCATGGTGTGGTAGGGAAACTGCGGATACTTGCAGGAGATGATGCAGCTTGCTGACCAAGCACCTCCACATTCATCATGTTGTGTGCAGTGCTTTATTCAGAAGGTGCCAGTCACGTGTGCTATTTGTAACTGGTATCCCTCTGGGTAGAGGAAGGCTCATGAAGTACAACGTTCGTGGTGCTATTTGGATGGTGATGGTGTTGGAGTTGCATATATCCTTGAGGTTCCTTCCACAATTTCTGCAGTTACTTGGTGGCATGTTGCACTTCAGAAATCTTTAAGAAATTTTCAATATTACATCATAAACAAATGGTGCTTATGGGTTATTGAAGGTAAAGAAGATTAAGTTACTCCCTAATACTAAAAAAGAAAATGAGCACAAACTCTCTTGGTCCTAAAAATCACCCATAAAATATGAGGGAGGTAAGAGGATTCTCACAGTGATAGATGATAGGTGGGATATAGAGTGGGTATTATGGGTCTTCATAGATTCTGTTTTAAAGTATTATGTGATTATGGTGATATGATAAAAGCTGCAGGGGATGATGGAGTATGTTAGGGCAGCATCTCCACATTTACTATGTTGTATGTAGTATCCTCCTTAGAAAGGTGTCTGTCACACTGGGATTACAGACATGTGCCACTGCCTCTGTCTCAGTTGTGTATTATAAACAACATAGACAAGTACTAGTTACAGAAGAAATGGATGGAGGACAGCTGAGTCTGTAGCTGAGTGACAGAGCACTTGTCTGCATGTGTGAGGCACGTGGTTTGGTCCTCAGCACCACTGAAACGGAAAACAAAGGCATGCTGTCCGTGTATAACTACAAAATGAAGAAAAAATGGAGGACATGAAGGTGTTTCCTAGTATAAGAAAAGAGCAAACTTGTTGGTCATCTGAGTAAACAGCTGGTTGGAAGATCCGCATTGAAAGTTAGAGATCAAGGACACTAGTATGGGCATTCCCTAGGAATTATGAATATTTATGGATTAGGTTCAGGTATCACATAGTACCTGAGGCAATGATGAAACAGAAAGAAGCAGGGAGATGATGGAGCATGCTGTGGGAAAGAAGTACCTATACATTCAGGCTGCTATATGTAATGCCTTACTCAGAAGTGCCTGTCAATTTTACTACATGGTACCTCTCAGGAAAGAGAGACACACAGAATAAGTTTATAGTGTCCTTTGGGTAGAGATGGGATTGGACATTCAGACAAACTTGTGCATCCTTCCTAATCCAAAGAAGGCAATGGTGACCACCTGCACATCATGCATCCTAAAAATGTTTTAAACAATCAGTTTTTAGTTACACGAACACTTAACAGATTAGAGAATTTAAGGTGGAGAAAATTAAGTTCATTTCCGAATGCAAGAAGACACACTTGGAACAAACCTTTTCTCTTCCTCCTGTCAAACTTCCATGCAAATTAGAGAAATTGAGCAAATCCTCACTGAGGGAGAGATGCAAGGTGCAAGACAGTGGCTTGATCATTCCCTAGGACTTATTCATAAGTTAGAACAGCGTACAAATATGATGCTTTTTCAGGGTATGATGGGGCCTGCTATAGTGCTATGTTTTTTTAATATTTTTTTTATTTGTAGGTGGACACAATATTTTATATGTTGCTGAGGATCGAGCCCAGTGCATCACAGTGGTAGGTGAGTAATCTACCACTGAGAAATAACCCTAGCCCCAAAAGTGTTATTTTGTGTCCTACTTAGAAAATTGGTACTCATTTGGATAATAGGTAAATGATAATTCTGCTAGAATGAGCCTCTACCAGTGACCACTTTCTAGTAGTCTCTGCAAATTAATGGTGTTATAGCTATAGATATCCTTCCATTGCCTTCCTTCATTACAAAAGGGGTTTTTACGCCTCTAGGAGATAATGTTCCTTCCAATTGTGTCAATTATCCATTCTTCACAACATGAATATTCAACAGTATTCTGTTTCAACAGGTACACAGTTAAATTGCAGACTAGGACAAAGGATGTATACCAAAAGAAAGATGGAAGGGGCATAATGGCAGTGGTATTCCATAGAATTTAGGAATAAATAACTTTAGTGCTCACCTACTACACTTGGTGGGAAGGATGCATGCTGCAGATGATGGTAGAGCCCTTGGGGACACCACTTCCGAGTTCCCTTGCTAAATGCAATACTTTACCATAAAGGTGCTGGTTATATAGTCTTTAACTGTTTCCTTTCTTGGTAGAGTGAGGATAACCAACTATTATTTTAATTATGGAATTATGATTTATATGTATATATATATATATATATGGATTCCTTGTGGTATATTTACATATGGGCTTAGCATAATTTGGTAGGTTTCATTTCTCATTACTTCCCAGTGCTCACCCCTTATCCTTCTCTCAGACTCCTGTGTCGCTCTCATTTGTACATTTGTGAGATTCTGTATTCCTTTTCTACTCTACCTTTGAATACAAGAGAACATTCAGCCTTTGAGTCTGACCTATTTCATTTAGGACAATGTTCTCCAATTCAATCCATTCATGAGCAAGTGAAATAATTTTATTCTTTTATGCCTGAGTAAAACTCATCTGTGTATATATGCCATGTTTTTCTTATTCATCTGTTAACTTGTCCCTAGGATGGGTCCATAACTTGGGTATTGTAAACTGTGCTGCTGTAAACATTGCTGTGCATATATCACAATAGTGTGCTGATTTACATTCTTTAGAATAAATACCAATTAGTAGGATTACCTGGTCATGTGGTACCATTGCTGGTCTTTTTAAGGAATGTTCTCAGTGTTTTCCAAAGTGGATGTACTAATCAGTAGTCACACTAACAATGTTTAAGTATAGTTTTTACCCCATGTGCTTACCAGCAATTGTATACATTCTTGATGACTGCCATTCTAATTGGAGTGAGATGACATTTGATTTGATTTGAAATGCAAATTTGATTTGCATTTCTTTGATTGCTAAAGATGTTGAACATTTTTTCATATATTTGCTGACCATTGATGTTTCCTTGATAACTCAAGTCATTTGCCTATTTATTGATCGGGTTATTTGGTTTTTGCTGTAAAGACTGAATTCTTTATATATTTTGGATAATAATTATGTGTGAAAAGAAAATATGGCAATTATTTTGTAGGCTTTTTTAAAATGATTTTAATTGTTTCCTTTCCTGTGCAGAAACTTAGAAGTCTATGCTTTTGCCAATATGTTAGAGTATTAACCCTGTGTTTTCTTCTAGAATTGCAGTTTTGAGAATGAAATGGTGCTAGGTTTTATCAATGGCTTTTCTGCATCTATGGGGATGATAATGTGATTTTTGTCTGTGATTGTATTTGTGATGAATTACATTTATCGATTTGTGTGTATTGAAACACCCTTGCATCACTTGGATGAAACTATAAGTTTACTAATCTCAATGTGTTTTAAATATGGATTGTTAATATTCAATTAAGGCTTTTTGCATACCTTCTATGTATGCCTTAATGATTTATAGTTTTCTCTCCTTCATGTCCTTACCTGATTTTGGTGTGAGGGTGATGCTGGTTTCATAGAATGAATTTGCTGTCCTCCCTCTTCGTTTTTATTTTGTGTAATTTGCAGAGGATTTGGGATTAGTTCCTTTTTCAATGTCTGGTAGAATTCTCATCATCTTGGTACAAATTAGATACGTTTTATGTGTCTGCATTTTTTCAATGTCTTCTAGATTTTTTGCTTGATTGGAATGTAAGTTCTTCAAGTAGTCTTTGGTGATCCTTTAGATGTACAAAATACCTGTGGTGATGCTTCCTTTATTTCTAATTTTGTCAAGTTTGGTCTTCTGTGTCTTTCCATTGCTTGGATTTCCTAAGTATTTATCCATATTGTTAATCTTTCTTTAAAAAAGGTTTGTTCCAGTGACCTTTTTTATTGTTTATTCATTTGTTAATTTTGGCTCTGATCTTAGTGATTTTCTTCCTTATTTATAGTTACTCCTTTTTGCATCATCTTCAGATGTAACATACATTGTTTATGGAATCATTTTATTTTTAAGGTAGGCACTTAATGCTCTAAACTATCCTTTTACAACCACCTTCATAGTGTCCCAAACATCATTATATCTTTCTTTCATTTTAGCAATTTAAAAATTTCTCCTAGCATCTTCCTTTTTGGCAGTGGGGATTGAACTCGGGCTCTCGACCACTGAGGCACATCCCAACCCTATTTTGTATTTAGAGAGAGGGTCTCAATGAGTTGCTTAGCTCCTTGCTAAGTTTCTGAGGATGGATTTCAACTCATTGTGCCTCATTCTCCAGAGCCACTGGGATTACAGGTGTTTGCCACTGCTTTCCTATCATTTTTCAGACTCAATTGTTCAAACTGTATTGTTTAAACTCCATGTGTTTTTGTAGTTTCTGTAGTACTTCTTGGTGTTAATTTCTCATTATATTCCATTATGATATAAAATGTGCAAAGAATTATTTTAGGTTCTTTTGATTTGCTAACATACTTATTTCCTAACATATTGTCTATTTTGAAATGCATTCCATGAGGAACTAAGAAGAAAGTGAATTCAGTTCCTGTTGGATAAAATATTTTGTACATGTCTGTTAGGTCCATATGATTTATAGTATTTTGAGGTCTGAAATGTCTTTACTGATTTTATGTCTTGATGACCTATCCATTAGTGACAAAGATATTTTGAAATCACTCAGTATTATTGTATTGGAGTCCACTGGAGCCTTTACATCCAATAGTGTTTGTTTTATGTAATGAGGTACACTGATATTTGTGGCATAAATATTTGTTATTGTTTCTTTTTGGTTTGTTGCCATTACCATTCTGAGGTGACCATAGGCTTTTCTGATTAATTTCAGCTTGAAGTCTTTGTTAAATATGAGGTTATCTACTTCTGCTTCGTTTTGTGCTTCATTAGTATGCAATACTATTGGGCACCTTTTCACTTTCAGCTTGATATCTTTGACTAAGGGGTGTGTCTCTTGAAGACAATACATAGTTGGGTTTAGTTTTGTTGTATTAATCCAATCTGCTGGCCTGTGTCTTTATACTTAGAGAATTGATCATTTACCATCAGTGTCATTATAGAGAAATGTTTATTTTTTTCTTGCCATTTTGACTTATTTGTTATGTTTAATTTGTTATAGATTTCATTTACTTAAATATTCTAATCAGATTCATCGTTTCAAGAGCTCTGGTGTTTGTTTTTTAACTTCTGTTAATACCATTTTGTTTTAAACATTTTGTGTAATGTTGGCTTAACAGTCATTAGGTTCCTAAGTTTATGATTATTTTTGAAGGATCTTATTCCTTCATCTATTCTGAAGGATACCTTTACTGGATATACTGACCATGATTGGCAGTTACTTTCTTTCAGGGTTTTTCCAGGCACTTTCGGATTTTTGCATTTCTGTTAAGAAATGAGATATATTATCACGATTGACTACCGCTAAAACTGAGGAATATTTTCTCTTGAGCCTTGTATAATTACATTGTTATCCTGTATATTTGGCATTTTATTTATAATGTGTCATTGAAAGGTTGTTTTTTTAAAAGTATTTTTGGTCCTTAATGGACCTTTATTTTAATCATTTCTTTATATGTGGTGCTGAGAATCCATTGTACACCTGTGATGCATGCAGTGTACCATTGAGCCAACACCCCAGCTCCAAGGTTCTTTATTGATCTTCTCTATCAGGGGTTCTAAATGGCTCCTCTATGTGTATGTCCATCTCATTCTCAGGGTTTGGATATGTTTGTAATATTTAACTGAGAAGTTTTTCTTTGTCTTTAGCTTGTGTCTCTGTTCCTTCCCGTAGTCCAGTAATTATTTTTTACTTTAGGGGGGGTACCAGGTATTGAACTTAGACTGAGCCACATTACCAGCCCTATCTTGTATTTTATTTAGAGACAGGGTCTCACTGAGTTGCTTAGTGCCCTGATATTACTGAGGCTGGCTTTGAATTGGCAATGTTCCTGCCTCAGTCTCCTGAGCCACTTGTATTACAGGTGTATGCCACTGCACCTGGCTGTTCTAGTAATTCTTAAATTTTATATCTTAATGCTGTTAGAAATTTTGTATATTCTGATCTTGCTTTTTTTTTCTTTTATTGAGTGTTCAGCCTCATATACCTTGTCTTCATGGCCTGAAGTTCTGTGGTTATCTATTTCATCAGTGAGTCTTTTAACTACATTTTTAATTTGATTTATTGAGTCATTTATAGGATTTGTTAATTGTTTTTTTGGTACCAGGTATTGAACTCTGTACTCAACCACTGAGCCACACCCCCAGCCCTATTTTGTGTTTTATGTATACACAGGGTCTCACTGAGTTGCTTAGTGCCTTGCCCTTGCTGAGGCTGGCTTTTGACTAGCAATTCCCCAGGCTGCGCGTGCCAAAGTGCCGGGATTACAGGTATGCAACATTGCCCCCGGCTGTCAATTCTTTTCTGGAATCTGTATCTCCTACTGAAATGTTCTTTAATGATAGTATATTTTCTCTCAGTTCATTACTTAGAACTGTTTTTTTAGTTTTTGATTGTTTTAATAGTCAACTTTTTAAATTTGTTGTCCAGTATCTTAACCACTTCAGGTACCTGTGGATTTGGTTATGGGATGGGATGTTCTCTCATGCTTTGGTTATGGGGCGTCCTGTTCCCTCATGCTTTCAGAGGTCATTTATTTCCTCATGTGTTGGTGAGTTTTTCTTCCTCTTTCATGTAGGCATGCATTGGGGAGTAGTTAGACATATTTTTAATAGACTCTGCTTGAAGTTTAACTTAGTTTCAATACATCTGATGAGCACAATCAACAAAATAAGTTCAACCACCTTTACCACTTTGAAAGAAGCGAGTTACTACCATTATCAATGGTAATTGGAAAACACACTGTAAATCAACATGCTATAGAAATCGTCACTAATACAAAAAGCATAGTAAAATATAAAATAGGTAAACTGGATGGGTTTCTAGTCTTTTTCTTAGGAATCTGAAAAACAAGTTTTGGTTGTCTTTTAAATTGGTTGTCTTTCATTTTCTCCCTTGCTAGTGTTAGCTCTGCTTGCCATATCTCAGGTTATTTTCTGCTTAAATTGTAAATTTGTCAAACATCACTACCTGTTTATCTTGGGTGCGTTTCTTTTGGCATCCTCGCAAAATGCTGAAATGTATCCTATGCTACTGCTGTCTAATTCTTTTTGTTAATTCATTTTTTATTATAGAAATCGTTTTTTTGGTTTTCAACTAAATGTATTGCCACAGTTTTCCTGCTTCAATATATCACCTTAGAAGAAGTGTATTAATTTAGTTTTTGGGAGCTGCTACAAAATTGTAGGTTCCTCTAATTCACCGTTTTTTTCCTCTTAGTGGTTCTTAGCAACATGAGCACTTACAGGTTATAGGTGATATAGATGGAGAACATTTATATCCAGAGACAAGAAAATGGGAACAAGACTTTCTTTAGGTCCTGGAAATCATCCAGGTAAATATTAATCAGGTTAGAGAATTCTCAGGGAAAAGTGAAAGGTAGAAGACATTGCAGTAGGTATTCTCAAGAATTGAAGGATAAATTTCAGGCTTGAAATATAAGGCTATATTCTGAGCATTGATGATGGCTGCAGGAAATATTGGAGCCTATTGCTGTATTACCTCCACATCAGATTTTTGTGTGCAGTGCTTTACCCTGAACAGTGCTGGCTACTTGGTCACTTGAAATATAAGTATCCGGGACTTTCTGGGTAGAGTAAGGCTCACCAATTCGTCGTTTGTAGCAGTCTCTGGGTGGTTATGGGTGGAAATATAGGCCCCCCTGATCTGCTTTCCCTTATACCCTGAAGAGTCTTAGGGGCCATATTGACCTCAAGCATCTCCAGGACAATTAGTTTCTCACTATGGTCAATGCATCACTAGGGTATAGTCCAACTGATAGAAATGAATTTATTTTTATTTTTAAATTTATTTGTAAATGGACACAATACCATTATTTTTATCTATTTTTGTGATGCTGAGGATCAATCCTACCGCCTTACACATGCAAGACGAGCAAGGTACCACTGACCCACAGTCCCAGCCCAGGAATGATCTTTCTCCTATGCAAACAGAATGAGGTTTTAGGTTTAGCTGGAAAAGTTTGTAGCTTTCTTCATAGATACATGGAAATCATATGATGTTTATATCTAACCATCATATTTTGAGATTTTTGTTGTGAATTATTTATTTAAAATTTTTTTTGTGAATGGCAGTCATACTGATGTTTGCTTATTTCATTTATTTATACTCCCATCTCATATCATGACTCTAATTTCCTTTCTAAGTTGTATGATTACATGTCCGTGATTCTGCAACAGTTTTCAATGAAGGTTCATATGACATAAAAGTTCTTCAAGTCTTCAGCAAACCTGAAGTCCTGTCTTAAAAAAGTTTATTTCATTCAGAGAACTGTCCTTTAATATAATGATTTGAAAAGATTTTATGCCTTTGTGTTTTCGCTGAGTTCTTCTAGAAGCAGTAACTGAGTCACTACTATCTGGAGACACTGGTTTAGTCAGCTTTTTCGCTGCTGTGACTAAAGGATCAGACCAGAACTACTATAAAGGAAGAGAAATATACTTGGGGGCTCTCAGATTCAGAGGTCTTGGTCTCTACAAGACCAGATCCATTCCTCAGGGCTTGAGGTGAGGCTGAACTTCAGGGCAGAGTGGGGTGGAGGGAAGTAGCTCACATTATCATGGTGATCAGGAAGCAAAGAGATTATAGTTACCAGATAAAAATATATACCCAAAACCATGCCCCTCAATTTCCACCTCCTCTAGTCACACCCTAACACTAAAGTTACCTCTCAATTCATCTTTATCAGTAATCTTTATCAGGGGATTAACCCACTGATAGGATTAAGATTCTCACAACCCAATGATTTCTTCTATGAACCTTCCTGCATGCTCTCATACATTAGCTTTTGGGGGACACCACATTCCAACCATAACAGACATGAAAAAAGGAAATTTTAATAGTTCTGGTGGTTTTAATCCTGTCAGTATTTCTGAAGACCTTCCTTATTGGTATTCAGGTAAAAACTTCGCAAAATATAAATCAACATGTATTAATTAAATGGGTTTTGGGGGACTGGGGTTGTGGCTCAGTGGCTGAGCAGTTGCCTTGCACTTGTAAGGCACTGGGTTCAAACTTCAGTGACACATAAAAAGAAAACAAAGATTGTGTCCATGTATAACTAAAAAATATTTTTAAAAAGTTGTTTTGGAACACGTAGATTTAGTCCTAAGATAATAAAATTGTTTGCTTCTTTTTGCCTTGCAGGTTCCAAGAATGCTTTCACATGGTTCATATTACTCCTTGTGATAACTTAGGGCCTTCAAGTAATCAAGGTTTATTTACTTACTGTGGTGTTTACCCATAGGAATATTCCAAGTGCCTTGCCTACCCAGGCTTATTAAAATTATACCCACTCTACTAACATAGGAACAAGTGGTACAACTCTAACTTCTTAAACGTTAGGTCAATTTTTTTCATCTAATGGTTAGAAATTCTTTGGATGTTTTTGAAGTAAACAACTTGCTAATAATCTACTCTTAAATGAACTTGTAATAAAAATATAGTATCCTAATTTCAGTGGAGTTTTTCAATTTTCAAATTTAATGTTCCTCTTGTTCAATGATGGATTATTTCATAAATATTCTCCACAAAATGTTTTTTATGCACCCATGAGTAGACCTGAATTTAGAGTAGTATTTGTCCTGTCTTATGTACACTCTAGGCAAGATTTGAGGTCGTAGGAATTATAGAGAGGTAATAGTATAACGAGGGTTAGTAACTTGGCAAGAAGGATTTGCCTAACCTTACATTGTGTGGCTTTGTGTGGTAAGACTGCATAAAAATTAACTGCCATAAAGGGAATGAATGGAAGGGATCAGGTGGGAATAGCAGAGTGTAGAAAGAATTGAATATAACTTTCCTATGTTAAAATATGAATACACCACCAGTGTATTTCCACATCATGTACAACCACAAGATTGGGATCCTAATTAGAATAAGTTATACTACATGTTTGTATGATATGTGAAAATATATTATCATGTACATTGAAAAAGAACCAATAAAAAATATAACTGATTAACATGTACTTTGGTAGAAATGGGCCCAGACATTTGTGTATTTGTCATTTTTTAAGATTTCAGAATTGTATGTTTTCAAAGGTTACCAAAATCCTGTATTTTCATTTTAAATATTCAACAAATTTTTTTCTAAACACACTACCTAAAAGGCGAATAAGCATCAGTTTGCTATTAATATTAGAAATTAATATTTACTGTTCTTTATATTAGCATAAAAATTATAATCATCTTAAAGATTAGAATCATTGGATACAAGCATGAATTCTACAGGAATGAAGAGAAGGTGATGTAAATTCATTATCATAGCTCAAGAGTGATTTTTTTTTTAAATGATATACTGTAATGTGATTCCTGAATCTAGGCAATCTCAATGAAAACCTTGTATATTTTTCCATTTTCAAAATGAATTCTTAGTATATTAATATTCTAAAACATTGTACATATGAATAAAAATATACTACCCTGTTACAAAAGAAGGCTCATGTGATTTCTGATATTCATATGCATTTGCTTTTTCTAGAGCTTCATGCACATTTTTATATCTGGTTTTTAATCTATGTAGATAAAGTAATGAACATTCACAGATAAAAGTACATGTTGAGGGGTTGGATTTAGCTCAGGTGGCAGAACGATTTCCTGGAGTGCACAAGGTCCTATATTCTGTCCTTAAGCCTTAAGAAAAGCTATGTATTGATTTTGTATTATGAATAAAATGGGATGCATTTGGTTTTGTCATCGAGTATGCAAAATTTTAACTTAATATATATTTTCAAGTCTTATCAACATGTGAAGCCATTTCTACATTTTAGTATTTTTTGTTGTTCTGGGGCTTCACGCATGTGAGTATCCTTATTGAGCTATATCCCTATCCTCAATTTTTCTTAAATTGTAGCAGGCATATTTTTAAATTAGCAGCCTAACTTAAGAATGGGGAAGGCAAATTATGTACCATATTATCCATGGCTTACTATACAATCACCTTTTAGTTATTCTTTTTGTGTCTTTTATTATTTCAGTGATTAAATTAATCTTAACAGAAGGGAAACATTAACATTCACAATTGTTTGTAATTCCAAACAATCAGCAGATTATGCCTCAATGCAAATTTAAGTTTTTGTTCGTGAGAGAAATGTTTCTTTTTCTTACCTGAATTTAGCATTGTATAGTACACTTTTACGTGTGCATTTATTGTTTGGGTCACTAAGATAAAAAATATGAATGCTTGTGTTATAGTAAATCATGTCTTATAATATGCTTTGCTTTTACCAATACTCTTTATCTGTGACCTCTGGACACCAAGGTTGTACATTCTACCAATGAGACTTTTTTTTTTTAGGGATTTACCAAAGATAAAATGTGGTTACATAAGGAATTTCTGAGTATAACGTCATGGTGTCATGAGTGAGTTTCCCTTGAATAAGTATGGAAATGAATTTTCTTATTTGAACTTGTGTTATGTTTTAAAAGTATTTTACATAGGTTCCCTCATACCAGTTTTAGAAACAAAAGTTTTAGTGTTCTATAACCACGCTGTTAACACAAGAGCACATACTTCACTTTAAACAACCCTCTATAATTTCAGGTACTTTGTGATAATACAGATAAGAATTAAATGGGCTCACAGCTTTAAATTCCGACATGAGGTTACAATCTAGGTGTTGGCGAGGGCTGGATTCTCATGTGAAAGCATGACCAAAGGAGGATATGGTTCTGGTTTGAGTTCTTTTAGGTCGTCATTTTACAGTTTATTGGCCAGAAACCACCCTTGGATTCTTCCCACCTGGACTTCTCCAACCAAGAAGCTTTTTTCATTGAAGACTATAAGCAAAATGGCACATTTGAGAGCCAGCTATCAAGACATAAGTGACTTTCTCTTATATTCTAAATGCAGTAGTCACCTCCCTCTCAATGTCACATTCCATTGGTTACAAGCTAGTTATTCCAGAAGGTTATACAAGTTCTATAATGGGAGGATGAAAGGATAATGGGAAGTATACTGAATTTTTTCATAAAAGATTATATTTTGGGGGCTGGGGTTGTGCCTCAGTGGTGGGGTACTTGCCTTCGTTCAAGTCTCAGCACCCCATATAAATAAATGAATAATGTTTTGAGGAGTCATAAGGATTAAATAATCTACAATAGGTTGTCAGATTTTTCAATGCTTTGACTAAAGACCTGACTAGAACAATTTTAGCAGAGAAAGTTTATTTAAAGGCTCAGTTTGAGATCTCAATCCACATGCAAGGGACTCCATTCCTCAGGGCTCAAGGTAATGTTGAATATCATGGGAGAAGAGTGTGACAGGGCAAAGTAGTCCACATAGTGATCAGGAAGCAGAGAGATGCTACTAAGTGGATAAAAATATATACCCAAAGGTATCCCCGCATGCCCACCTACTCTTGGCACCCAAATAATCACAGTGAGGGGATTGATCCACTGATTGGTTTAAGGTTCTCCTTACCCAATTTTTTCTCCTAGGCCACCTTTTAGGAGACACCTCATATCTAAACCTTAACGGTTACTACACTCTAAAAGTTTGCTGAGTATTAAATGAGAGTTGGAGATGTTGGTGATAGTTGAAATTTTTTTATTAGTCCCTTCAGAAAAGATGAAGATAAATTTGACTATTGTGTAGAAAAGTATATTTTAATCTTATAGGATCTTGGATGTTTTTTATTTTTACATTTTGAATTTGTGAATGGACAGAATACAAAGGATAAGGGCCTTTAGATAAACATATTTTGGCACTGGGTATTGAACCAGTGTGGACTTTTAATTGCTGAAGTACATCCCTGTGCCTCTCATTTTGAGACAGGTTCTTCCTAAGTTGCTGAAGCTGCCCTTTGACTTGGCATTCCTCCTGTCTTAGATTCTGAGTCATTATATTTACAGGCATCCACCACTCTGTTTTATTTATTGACAAAGTTGTTTTCAAATAACTATTCTATGGAAAACTTTTATTTTTGACCTCTTGAGATTTTAACCTATTGGTTTTCTTATACTGAAAAACATTTGTTGAAATGCATTAATTTATAAAGGAAAACAGGTTATGTACAAACATGTTTTCAACATAAGATCATATGTTGAGACACAACAGCACATATTCTAGACATAGATGTAGATAAATTTATATATTAAATAGGAATTTGCCTATGCCTTCTATGAGTATGGGTGCATATGTTGCTTCCAAAAAATTTCATCACACTGTTCTCATTGTATGATGTGGAGCGCTGTGAACACTAAAGCAGAGGTATACATTCAGAGCAAACCCTTTGGTCATTGTTTTAATAAAATAATTTTGCATGTGGGTATGTGACAAAAAGAGCTTCAAGGGCTGAAGTTGTAGCTCAATGCTACAGTGCTTGCCAAGCTCCTGTAAGGTAAGGGGTTTGTTACTCGCTGCTTGTTAAACGTGTCCAGCTCCAAAAAATGTTTTAAAAGAAATAGGTTCGGCCTAGTCTTGGTCTTCCACATTATTTGGCATATACAATAGACAATTACATCCTAATAGCTCTAATTACTTGAGCATTGACCTTACGCATTCATTTTTAAAATATTTAGGATGTGATAGTCCATATCATTTGTCCTTGCTCTTCTGTATTTCTTGAAATAGCTTTCCTATACGTATTTACCATTTAATATTGTCCTCAGGCTCTACATTTTTTCCAAACACATTTCTTGAAGGATTTAGAATGACTGTGACTGATTATAGAAAATCAGGTATTCAGCTCTTAGGAACATTCTTGAGTGTTCTTTATTGATTTTTATATAATGTGATGATTTTATTACCATCAATATTTTTATTTTCTTTGAACTGATTTTTTTAATGAATGATGAATGAGTGCTAATACACAGGAAATAAAGTGATTTTTCTTTTTGCTAGTCTATTCTCTCTGCAAGTTTTAATTTGAAAATTGATTACAAATGACTCCTTTTTGCTTTAAGATTTACTATATTTAATAAGTAAAATTAAAGTTTGAGTCTAGGTTTCTTTTGAATGTAAGATGTGAAAAATCTCAAGCGTAATAAGTATATTTTGTACTGTGTAATTTATAAGCAAAGATTATATGACACTATTTTCATAATTGGAATTTTTGCTATTATACCTATCACCAATGTTTCTGTTGCTGCTAATTTTTGGTGGCAGGAATTGAACCTAAGTGTGCTTAACCAATGAGCCACATCCTCAGCCCTTTTTAATTTTATTTTGAGATAGGGTCTCATTAAGTTGCTTAAGGTCTTGCTAAGTTGTTAAGGCTGTCTTTAAATTTGCAATTCTTGCCTAAGCCTCTGCTACTTTTTAAAAAATTTTGTAATGGGAATTGACCTTAGTGCCTATTTTGAGATAAGGTCTTGGTAAATTACCCAATGTAGCCTTAAATGGTGATCCTCTTGCCTCAACTTGGAGTAGCTGGATTATAGGCTAATTTACTTCTTAATTAGTACATAAAAACAGCAGTTGAATGTATTACTGCACTATCATGTAATGTTAAATACATACGTACATTCTCGAATAATTGGGTTAAACTTTTTTCTATTCAGTTTATGCTGAAAAGTTTCAAAATCCTAAGTTTTTAAAATATATCATTATCCCTAGTAGTCATACTGTGCAGCAGTCCACCACAGATTCTTGTTCCTGTCTAATTTATTGGCCGCTGATGAGTCTTTATTCCTACCCCCTCACACTCTGATCTCTGGTAGCCACCATTCTATTTTAACCTTTTTATTCAGCATGTGGGCAATCACTATAATGTGGTACTTGCCTTTCTGTGCCACTTAACAAAATGATACCCAGATCCATCTGTGTAGTCAAGTTACAGAACTTTGTTCCTTTTTATTAATGAAGTTTTCCATTTTGTATATCACATTTTCTTTATCTAGTTATTTAATGGATACTGAGGTTATTTTCATTTACTAGCTTTTGTGAATAGTGGTTTTTTTCTTCTGTTTGGTGTTCTGTATCTTTTTTCATTATCATGTCTTATTCAATAACTGAAAAAATTTTGATCACCTAAGAAAGGTTATTAGGACAAGTAAGTCTTTCAGTCAATTCATGAATGAAAACATCATTTTACCCTTGGAATAAAATGGCTTTTAGCTTGAATACAGAATTCTAGGTTGAATTTTATTTTCCTTTATGTATTATAGTGTTGCTCTATTGTCTCTGATCTCCTGGTAGTGCTGTTGAAATGTTTTTCCTCTTTGTGTACAATTAGATCTTTTTTTTATGCTAAAAGATTGTATGGTTGTTTCTGTTTGCAGTGATCTGAAATGTTGTGATGAAATCTCCATATGGGTCTGTTCATGTGTTTTGTGCTGGGTACCAGGGAAGGCCTTTCAATCTAAAAGCTCATGGCTTTCATTTTGTTTAATTTTCTTGGTGTCTCAGATTTTGTACCCACTTTGTAAGCATTTTATGGTGGTATGTATTACCATATTTATGAAGGGGAAAAATAGATAATGAAAGCTCTGAATTGTTCCTTGTAAAATAAGAGCTCTGCTATAGACTAGTTTACCTGGGTCATTTAGTTGAAGAAACTGATTTCAGAATTTTTTAAGGTTTTAGAATGGTTCACTTCCACATAGAAGAGATTTTTCATGGTTCAGAGGTAAAGCCCTTTCTGCTAGAATGTTGGGTATTAGTACTGGAGATAGTGCTCAGTGGTAGTGTGCTTGTCTAGCTCTTAATCCATGGGTTCTATCTGCATAGCCTTGAAAAGAGGAAGGAGGGAAAACAGACTTCTGGGTGTCAGGGAAATAGAAGGGTAAGTTCACTTACTTCATTGCTCTTCTTTTTGGAATATCTTATCAATAGTGTGTTGTACCTTCCTTATGGAACACATCTGTAGCCTTGTTGCACAGTTGACAAGTAATAATTGGCCCCAAGTTGTTAGAAAGAATGGGAATCCTGCTACCTCCAACTAGCTCATCCTATTATAAGCTTCTCACTCTACCTCTCCCCCAACAAGCTCATAATGCCACAAAGCTCACTGAGTTCTTTACCACTTGACCATCTGGATTATACCTGTCAAGGTTTTACTACTATTCCTGTAGTAAATCCTGTAGTGAGAGTCTCAGAATAAGCTGTTGTAGAATCTTAATTATTCAGTTCCCTGTGTTTTTTCATCTGCCTACTTTCGTGAAAATATAGTACTAGTACACGTGGTTTTTCAAGATTTTCTCATAACTTCTAGGGAGATACCATTATTGTGTAGTTATAAATGCTTCTGGAATATGTGCTTGTCTGCTGTTTGGAAGATCTCGAATGGGAGGTCCTAAAGGGCTTATATCAGAGTACCCTTAGTAAATTCAGTCTTAGAAGTAAAACATCTCATAAGTAGGACAATTAGTAATGACATACATTTTGGTATGTAAGAATGAATTTACAATGGAAAAACAATGTTCTGAATTATGCTTTTCAATTTACATGGAAATGAATACCAGAATGAAGTAATTTCTTATGTTTCTGTTGATCTTCATGTGAACAAAATATTTTCACATTTATTATTCCTATCACAAATCTTGGAGATGGAAATATCAAGTAAATCTATATTTCACGTTTTTTTCCCAAAGATATGAGAAGCACACATTAAAACACATGTCACCAACAATTAAAGTATGGTCTTTAATACTGTTATTGATATTTCTGATAGTAATGGCATCACGGTTTAGGAGATTAAAACAGTTGAGACTTGGAAAGGTTTGGTTATATGTGTTAAAGCAAATCAGAGCCAGACAGATGTTAAGGCACTGAAAACAGGTTTTATTCAGGAATCATTTCAATGGGGATAAGTTATCTTCATATAGAATTAGATTCAGTTCTGAAAACATTATGGACAAGTCAGGTTTCATAGCCAAGGATCATGTTGGAGATCAGTGGATAGAAAATTACTGAGAAAAACCATTAGAGCAAAGGTGAGATTCTGGCAAAATTCCCCCTGAAGGCAAACTGGAGTAGATACCATGTATGCTGAATGGGCAATATGATCAAATATCAAAGGCCATTGGATATTAAGGTCTAGGATTCTCCCTACACTGAGTTGGGATATTAGCTAAAAGTAGATGATGCAAGTATGAAGTCAGATTTCCAAAGCTCAAGGCCTAACTGATAAGATTCAAGAGAGAAGAGTGACTTCACTGCAAATGAGGGAAAACTTTTTTGTTTTGTTCCAAACTGCCAACTTGTTTTCAAAATCATTTATCTATTTAAAATCCAAAGAAATTTTTAAAGTTTTTATAGAGAAAGTTTAGATGTGATATTGTATGTTTCATAGACACAGAAGCACAAGTGCACAGCTATGTAAATTTTGCACACATTATTGACCTTCAAAATATTAATTGCGTGGATAGGCATGAAATTCTGACAAAATAGGATTGTCTTATGTGTAAGTGTGCATTCTATGTAGTATTTTCAGATTTTATAGCAGTTAATTATTTTTACTGTAAAATTATAGATTTAATAAGAATTTGCAAATAGAGTACTGTAGAAAAAATTTGTGTAACCATTGTCTACTGTACCCCTGTAGTTAACCTCTTATATATAATATATCTACCAGGAAATTGTTTTTTTTTAATAGTTATTTTTGTTTTGTGGCATCATAGTTATGTGTAATTAACTGCAGTCAAGACAAATATCTCCTAATGTTATATCTTTGTAGACATACCCACTTGTACTCCCAGAGCATCCCTAAACCCTTTAAAACTAATCTGTTCTTTATCTCTAAAATAATGTATCTTTTTAGAATGTTGTATATATATCATAGACTGTGACCTCTGAAGATTTTTTTCCCATGTATGACCTTCAGATACGTACAAGAAGTTGCATTTTTAAATCATGTCTTTGTAGCTTAGTATTCCATAAATTTTTTAGAACTTTTTAGTAAAGAAAATATGGATGGTTTATAATTTACAATGTGGAATATTATAAACAAACCTGCTATGAATAATTGTGTACAGAATTTCACCAAGAAAGGAGTCACTTCCTTAGGATGAACGTACATAAGTGCATTTACTGGATCATATACTGGCAAATCTAGTTCCATATCTTAAGAAATTACTATAGCACAAATGCCTCTATTCTTATCAGTGTAATGTATCAGTATTCTGTTTTTTGCTTCATACTCTTTACAGAATTTGATCTTGTAATTATTTTTCTTAAAGTTAGACATTATATGAGTATAGTCATACCTGGGTTTTTAATTTTGTATTTATCTAATTGCACAAAATAATTTTGTATTTATCTAATTGCACAAAATTAGTGTTGCACAAAATTGCATGTGCTTATCTGCCATCAGAATATCATTTTCAGTGAAATATCTCTTCATGTTTTTGTATGTGTTCTTTTTCTAATAGGATTATTTGGTGCGGTTTCTTTGAATCCTAGGAGTTCTGTGGAAATTGTTAATTATGATGGGACTTTATCAGATACATGGTTTGCAAATATTTTCTCCCATTCTGAATCATGCCTTTTGTGCTTTTAATGGAGAGTTTTTATATATATATATTTTAACTTTAATTAGATTTACATAACTGCACAATGCATTTTGGTTCATTGCACTCAAATGGAGCACAACTTTTCATTTCTCTGGTTGTACACAATAGAGTTAAACCATATGTGCAGTCATTACACGTACCTAGGGCATTATTGTCCATCACATCCCACCATCTTAAATGCTCCTGTGTCCTATCCATATCCTGCAGTCCCGTTTAAGCAAAATTTCTCCATTCTTCCCATACCCCTCCCATACTATGGATCAGTATCCACTTATCTGAGAAAACATTTGGCCTTTGGTTTTTGAGATTGGCTTACTTCACTTAGTATGATCTCAAACTCCACCCATTTACCTGCAAATGCCATTTAATGCTGAGTAATATTCCATTGTGTGTATATAGCACAGTTACTTTATCCATTCATCTATTGAAGGGCATCTAGGTTGCTTCCACAGTTTAGCCATTGTGAATTGTGCTGTAAACATTGAAGTGGCTACATTACTGTACTATGGTGTTTTTAAATCTCTGTATAGACTGAGGAGTGGGATAGCTGGGTGAAATGGTGGTTCCATTCCAATCTTTCTATGGAATCTGCATACTGCTTTCCAGATAGGTTGCATCAATTTGTAGTCCCACCAGCAATGTTTGTGTGTGCCTTTTCTCCACATCTGCACCAACACTTATTGTTTATATTCTTGATAACTGCCATTCTGACTGGAGTGAGATAAAATCTTAGAATAGTTTTGACTTGCATTTCTCTAATGGCTAGACGTGTTGAATATTTGTTCATATTTTTTTAAAATTTTCTTTTATTGTTGATGGACCTTTATTTATATGTGTTGCTGAGAATTGAACCCAGTGCGTCACACATGCTAAGCAAGCACTCTACCACTGAGCCACACCCCCAGCCCTATTTTGTGTTTTATGTAGAGACAGGGTCTCACTGAGTTGCTTAGTGTCTCGCCCTTGCTAAGGCTGGCTTTGAACCTCTCTAAGTGCTGGGATTACAGACATTCGCCATTGTGCCCGGCTTTCATGATTACTTTTTATATAAGGAATGTTGTAAGTATTTGGAATCACATTCAATCTAGAGTGCTTTGGGTAGTATGGCCATTTGGACGATATTGATTGTCTATCCAAGAGCATGGGAGATCTTTCCATCTTTTTCAATTTCTTTAGTGTTCTCTAGTTTTCATTTTAGAGGTCTTTCACCTCTTGTTAAATTCATTACCAAGTATTTCATTTTGCGGCAGGATACTGTGAATGGGGTAGTTTTTCTAATTTGTTTCAGAGGATTTATCACTGATGCATAGAAATGCATTTGATTTATGGGCACTGATTTTTATATCCTGCTACTTTGCTGAATTTATTTAATCTATAAGTTTTCTGGTAGAAATTTTTGGATCCTCTAAGCATCAAGTTGTTGGCAAATAATGATAGCTTAACTTCTACTTTTCCTACTCTTATCTCTTTAATTTCTCTTGTCTAACTGCTCTGGCTAGAGTTTCAAGGACTATGTTGAATAGAAGAGGTGAAAGAGGATATCTTTGTCTTGTTCCCGTTTTTTGGGGGTGTATTTGTCCAATTTTTCAAAATGAGGATGATGCTGGCTTTTGATTTTACATAGATAGCTTTTACAATGTTGAGGTATGTTCCTACTATCCCTAGTTATTTCAGTGTTTTGAACATGAAGAGCTGCTTTAGTTTGTCAAATGCTTTCTCACCTTCTATAGAGATAATCATGGTTCTTGACTTTAAGTCTATTGATGTGATGAATTATGTTTATTGATTTCCATATGTTGAGCCAACCTTGCATCCGTGGGATGAAACCCACTTCATCGTGATGCAGTATATTTTAAATGTTTTTGTGTATGATTTGCCAGACGTTTGGTCAGAATTTTTGTTTCAATGTTAGGGTTATTATTCTCAAGGTTTCTTTCTTTGATGTGTCTGGTTTTAGAATCAGGGTGATACTAGCCTCATAGAATTCGTTTGGAAAGGTTTCCTCCTTTTCTATTTCATGGAATAATTTGAGGAGTTCTGGTATTCTTCTTTGAAGATGAGCAAAAGGGAGGCAGTAAGGGATGAGGTGAGACCCTGTCTCTAAATATGATAGAAAATATGACTGGTATTGTGGCTTAGTGGTCCAGTAAACCCAAGTTCAATCCCCAGTGCGCCCCCCCCCCCAAATAAAAGTTAGCCATCATAATGTAGCAGGAAGCTCAGGCCCTGACCCCAGTGTCAGTCAATGTGGACTCAATAATGAGGACACGGTTTTAAGAAAAAGGAAAAAGAAAGTTATTGTTTTGCTAGCAAAGAAAAACAGCAAATCTGTGAAATCTCCCAATCAGGATGGAAGGGATGTTTTCTCTTCAAGGCTTACATTTCAGTAGGGGATCTGTAGGTGACCTCATGCTGTGTTAGGTTTCACTTGTTAATTTGGGAGATATTCATTTCCCAGATTCTCAGCAGGCATCTCCATATTTTAGTGGGTGTGTTCAAGGGTAGTTAACTGGGGGAAGAAAAGATAACAGTGTCTCCATAATCTTGTTAGGGAGGGGAAGCCAGGAGAAGAGAAAAAAATTTTTAGAAAATAATCCTTATAAGAATGAGGGCTATATTCAGAAGGTTAACAATATCAATGTATTATTCCATGTGTAAACAAATGTATTCATATATTATTCCATATTTTCATAGTTGTTATGAGTAACTGGAATAATTCCAACCAGAGAAATTGGAGACTTAAAAAGCCTTTATTTAGGGGGCTGGGATTGTAGCTCAGCGGTAGAGCGCTTGCCTCGCATGCGTGAGGCCCTGGGTTCGATCCTCAGCACCACATACAAAGCAATAAAATAAAGACATTGTGTCCATCTACAACTAAAAAAATAAAAAATATTAAAAAAAAAAAAAAGCCTTTATTTAGGAAGAGAACTTAAACCCATGCGTGAGTCTGAAGATTGAAGCAATACTCAAATATACAATTGAATTTTTATGTAATACCATAAATTTTCAAGTTTATTCCCTAAATTCCGGTATTTTTTAATTTTATAAATTATTCTGAGTATACATTAATTTTCACAACATACCATGATCCATGTTCAAAGTTGTTACATTAATTTTTAAATTATTTTCGTGAATTTGTATGTTCAAAATAAGGATTTTCTTTAGATCCCAACAAAATACAATGATTCTTCTGTTTATTGTGAGCCACATGTGGCCACTTGGGATTATTGAAATTAGAAATGAGAAATTCAGTAGAGCCAAATATAACTAAGTGTTGCATGGAACCCACACCTTTCCCCAAGAAGTGAAAATAGGTACACAGACCAATCAGCTGGGGTCAGCTCTCCTTTCCTTCAGAGAGACCCTCAATTGAGGATTTGAGAGATTATTATAGGGTGGGCGAGTTACATGACTTGGGAAAGCAGGATTTGGCCAATATTCAGCCTATACTTATTTGGAGTTCAACCCTCTCAGCTCAGCCTATATCCCCCTTTCACTTCCTGGGAACTTTAGGTTACAGCCAAGGGGTCTGGCAGCTTCTGGTTTGGCCCCATCCATCAGAAGCAAGCATAGCATTAAATCACAGAAGCACAAAAAGCAGGTCAGCAAACACATTGAGGCTCAAACCTGAGTGACTCCATTTTGAGTTCTTTGACTTGTTAGAAACTTTAAAAATTAAACATGTCACTGCAGAATCAGTGTATCATATATATTAAGGCAAAAAAGTCCTTCATGTAAGGTGAGTTTCTACACATACATATATATGCACATGCCAATCAACTGGGCTATAATTTCTGTTGTAATACTTTTCAAAATATGGGTAGAGTACAGCAAAGAATTTCTGTATTTACTATTTTTCATCTTTAAAATGAAAAATGGAATTTGTACAATTGATACTTAACTATGACCTGCTCTATTCATCAACAGGTATGTATAAATCTAGTCAACTGAGCCAGTAACTACAGTGAGAATTCCCCACCCCCCAATATAGCTATACAACACCATTTTTGTTTTGGAAGCAGAAAAAAGATTTTATGTGCTTTCTCAATATTTATTCAGTTTGTCCGTTTCTTTATTGTAACCCTTATGATGATAAGAATTGTATATAACTGGGTCATTTATGAAATCTAAACATAACACATATTTTCTTCAAAGTACTAATACACTAAATTAAACCTTTTAATCACTATGTCATTAAATATAAATGTGACTTGAGGTTATTTTATGTTAATATTACTGGTTTCCTTTATGTTGTTGCATCTCTACTAGAAAAAATAATTTTGGCCTCATTGTGTTCAATAATAGAGTAAGTAATTTGTAAGATACATGAATAAACATTGTGTAAATAATACCCTGATTATTTTTTCCAAAATACTTAACATAAAGTCAGGTATCACTTGTTTTAATGAGGGAAACATGTATTAAGAGCATCTTTGGAAACCCATATCGAAATATCTGCTGTCTTAGTCTGTTTTGTCTACTATAGCAAAATACCATAAATTACATGGTTTATAAGAAACAGATAATTATCTCTCCCAGCTCTGGAAGCTAGGAAGACCAAGACTCCAGCAGAATCATTATCTTGCAAGTTCTCTAGTTAACCTCACCTGAAACATGATAGAAACAGAAGAATCTCTCTGGGCAATCTTTACTGAGCATCTCCCAAAGCCTCCACCTCCCACATATGGTTTGTATATGAAGTATCACCCAAAGATTCACATTTTTTTAGGATGAATTCTTAATGTAGCAATGTTAAGTGCTGGAGTTATAGGTAGGTGAATGAATTGGGGACTCTGACCTCTTTAGTGAACTAACCTAAGCTGAACAGCTTTCCTCTGTCATCCCATTCCTCTATGATCATCTGCCTCATCTCACGCCCACAGCAATTGAACCATCAGGCCATGGACTGAAGCTTCTGAAAGTGTAAGCTCCAAGTTGTTTTAGAAATGCTGACCAGCGCAGTCAGTCTTATAGTTTGGCCATATGAATGATAGGGTCAAGTGATTAGAGTGTATAGGTTTAAAAGATTAAAAGAGCAACCAAGCATGGAATTTAAACACACTTTACCGTAGGTATTATAAATTTAATATTGAATTTGTGGAGGTCATAAACATTGAGATTATCACTCCTGGGTAATTTCATTTTTAAAATATGTATCCTATTTTTTTAAAAGTTAAGCAAATATGTTCTTAATCTTGATAGTGAAATTATACAGAGATATGTAATAAATCATCTCAACACCTGTTAGTCAAAACTTTTTCTAACCATTCAATGATTGTTACCACTTTTAAACTGATAATAACCTCATTTTATTTAATAAATGAATGTATAAACATGCTTTGAAAGCATGTTTCTTCCTATGAGTTCTTTATTAACATAATTCCAAATCCGATCTTTTCTATACATTAGATTTTAATATTTTTAAAATTGTCAAAATGCATTTGATAGGCCTTAAAGTGTGGGTTTACCTTATTGAATCTATAGTAGGTTTCTGGCATTAGCAGCCTGGTGCATATTGTAAACAAGGTTGCCAGTGATTCAGACAGTCTTCTGAAAGATTCTTTACTTCTATGGGGAAATTTTTAAAATTTTAAAGTTAATAAAGAAATTGAGGGAATACACACTATGCACTTGAAATGGGGCAATGAGGAATTCGTACAACTAGGCCATTTCTCTATGATCAGCCTTGCATTTCATCGATCTGCACACGTGGACATGTTTTTCTTATGAATATAGTTTCAGTAAAAATACATATTCTCTAAATTGGCACTCTTGTGGAAAACATCCTGGGTATTTCTTTATGTCAATGCCAAATACCATAAACTGTATGGTTTTTGGTATTTAGAGCTTAACGTGCTTCATTTTTTCATGTGTTAAATTTATGCCAGACAGTGTTAGGTAAACATTTGATTGTATGAAATCTCTGGTGAAATTTAAATAGTACTATGTGAATTTTGTTGCCTTTTTTGCTCGTGATTTTGCTGTACTTTCAATATTTTGTCTTTGTAAATCTTAATACATTGTGCTTCTGTGTGACCTGTGGCAATACTTTTCTAAGTACAGTAAAATTCCTCTAAATTGTATCTTAAATAAAGTACGTGTAAATATAAGCCAGTATTTTCAATGTTGCTTATTAACCATACAAGAATATGTGCATGTATCATTGATCCAACCATTATTTACTCCATCAAAAATTTTTGGATTGTTAATGAAGGTCCTGAACTATTCTTAATGAAATAACAGTTTCTATATCGAATACTTGGGTGGAAGGGAGAACTCCCAATTTGCTGCCTACAGGGGAATAGATTTGAATCATAATCATCATGACCATGATAATTTTGGCATTGTAATTTCACTTACTCAGAAGTTACTGTTTAATCTTTATATTTAATAAAGTGAATTGTTTAAATTTCCTTTAGTGAATTTTTTATATTTCCTGTTCAAAAAGTATTTGCTAGTGATGCTTTAAATAAAAAAGATTTTCTAAGCCTTAGTAGCTACAAATGCTATTTCCACACCTCACCTTTAATATAATCTATTTTCTTCACCGACACACACATGGCCAATGGGAGCAAACAATGGGAAATCTTTCAGTGTTTTTAAAATTAATTTATAAGTACTTATGTTTGCATATATGTAGATAGAATTATTTTTGTAGGATTATTTTTGTTCGTCTATCACTAAAACACCATCAGAACGTTCATATTCTACAGTCTTGAAGAATATGAATAATGTGTAATGAGTAGTCACCCTATATCCACTGGAGCGTTACTCATAGCCAGTCATGCTCTTAAAGTAGTAAGTGGAAATTCTAGAAATAGTAAGCTTGAAATTTTGTGATGTTTTGAGTAGTGTGATAAAATAACATCCCAGCCTATTCCTCCCTACTTGAAATGTAAACATTCCCTTTTTCCAGTGTATCCATCCAGATTGTATACAATTCCTGCCTGTTAGTCATATAATAGCCATCTAGATTTCATGTCAACTAACAGTATTGCAATAGTTTTATTAATTCAATAATGGTCCCAATATGCAAGATCAATAACACTGGCAATTAGTATATTCCAAAGAGAAGCCAAAAAATTCTTGAGTAACATCTCACATCATCACAAAAAGGATGAGTAAAATATTTTGAGACTATAGTTATATTACTTTTATTACAGTATATTATTCTAATTGTTCTATTAGTTGTGGTTAATCTCATACTGTACCCAGTTTATGAATTAAATTAATCAGAGGTATGTAAGTCTAAGGGAAAGAAAAACAATATATATAGGTTTCAGTATTATCCATGGGTTCAGACATCCAAAGTGGGTCTGAGAATATATATCTCCTAAATGTGAGATATTCAGGGTAATTAAATAGGAAATCCATGCTTTGAAAATGGATTTGATTTTCCTGTAATCCAGTACAGTAGTTAGTTCTCTGTTCCCCTTCAATTTCCCAAAGAAGTTTTTATATGTTAATTACCTCACTGAATATGTCTAATGTGAAGTGTAGAATTAAAAGCATCCAAGGGCTTGGGTGGTGGCTCAGTGGTGGAGTGCTTGACTAGTATGTGTGAGGCACTAGATTCGATCACCAGCACCACATAAAAACAAGTAAAAATAAAGGTACTGTGTCCATCTAAACTAAAAATAGTTTTAAAAAAAACCATCCATCTACTGGGATTGTTAGTGTTAAATGAGACGGATCTCAAAATATGTATCACATCTTCCAGGTTAATCTGTCCTAGTTAAGTGTAAATCATCATTGCATTTTAGGTATTAGAGTTGTTTTCTCAAAATTTGAGTACTCAATGTATTTCCTGTTTTATACATGTTTTCTCTGTTGGATAAAATTAGTGTTCAAATACAGACTTTCAATAAAAATCCTTTCTTGGTTTTCTTGTTAGGTGATATAACAGGCTCTCAATACACAATTTTTCTTTTTTTTTTTTTGAAATATTTTTTTAGTTGTAGATGGACACAAATATCTTTATTTTTTTTTATGTGGTGCTGAGGATTGAACCCAGTGTCCCATGCATGCAAAGCAAGCGCTCTACCACTGAGCCATAATCCCAGCCCCAATACACAATTTTTCTAAAGTGTTTTTTCTCTTTAAACCATATATAGTCTTCCAGTTTGATTTAATTTCATTTAGTTTTTTAAAAAACTGGATATTGAACCCAGGACAACGATTCTATTCTTTACATTGGTAATTTCATTTACTCCAATTCTAAATGGCACTTAATGTTTTCTCTATTTTTAGATCATAATTAGTCTAGTGATTTACATTTACAGGTGACCTTTACCAGAATTTTGTCAAGTGGGCAAAAGAAGACGACAAAAGAAAATCCCCTTGAGATTACCACAGGATTTACCATAACATTCTTAATGAAATTGAAGCAAATAGATCTTCCCATTTTATTATTGCTATATGTCTGTTCATCAAAACCTATTTCATAATCCTATCGTTTTTTCGTTTTTCATCCATATAATCACTTAACTGCTATCAAAAACATTTAATTTGCTTTGGTGTAGTTTTCATGATATGAATACTTTTTCCTCTGCTATCATAAAATTAGTATGGTTTAATTTTATAGTATAGTTTTGCATAGAATGAGAAACCCTCTTCATTTTAGTAAATATGCTTATAAGTGGAATCTCATGTAATATATATTTATGCTTCTAGAGCATGTTTCAGAATATAAGTAGTTTATTGTTTTTGTTTGCTTCCTTCATGCAAATGCATGATCATGAAGCAATACAGACTTGATTTTTTTAAAAAAAATTGTTTTTCTAGTTGCAGATGGATAGTATACCTTGATTTTGTATATTTTTATGTGGTGCTGAGGATTGATCCTAGTGCCTCATGCAGGATAGCCAAGTGCTCTGCCACTGAGCCACAACTTCAGTTCTGGATTTTTTTTTTGTACCAGGGATTGAACTCAGGGGCACTCGACCACTGAGCCACATCCTCAGCCCTATTTTGTGTTTTATGTAGAGACAGGGTCTCACTGAGTTGCTTAGCGCCTCACCATTGCTGAGGCTGGCTTTGAACTCGCCATTCTCCTGTCTCAGCCTCCCAAAGTGCTGGGATTATCAGCGTGCTCCATCGAACCTGGCTTCAGCCCTGGATTTTTGTTATTTGACAAAGATTTTCATGTCATACTCCACTTAGGAGCATTTAGTACAGTTACTGAAATGTAATCAGTCATGTAGTAAATTTCCTATTCACTGTTGTTGCTTGTGCTAACATTTTGCGGTACCATTAAATTCTTATGACTGAAAAAATCAGTGCTAGTGCAGGTTAAGTGATCTATCCCAAATCAGTCATGGTAATTGAAATGCCTTTAAGTGGTATTTTTCATAATTTTAAATTAGAAACTTACCACTTTATTTTAAGAAATTATATATAGAATTATCTCCTTTAAAACCTACTTTAAGATAATATTTTCAGTGGAAATTATGCTGTATTTCCATACACTTTGTTTGAACAAAGTTATATATGTAAGCATGCATGAAGTCGAAGATGTAATTCTGATTTTTGTTTGTTAAATATTAGGTCATGTAGAATTCATAAAATACCTTCCTCTCTTGTATCAATACCGTATAGATAGGTTCCTAAGGAAATGTTAAAGCCATAGGTTTTGTGCTTAGATATTTTATATTCTATTGTTTCAAAAATTGTATGGAGTATTAAGAGTAGAAAGTTATTCTTCCCTAAAGTAATCAAACTTGTACTTTCACATTGAATTCTCTGTTCTATCGTGTCCTGTGTGAAACTTTTGTCATCTTTTTAAATTTTATTTTTTTCCATTTCATTCATTCTTTTTTCTTCTACCATGGGTTGAACCCAGGGTCTATTAGCCACTAAAACAAATCCCCAGCCCTTTTAATGGCTTATTTTGAGATCCGATGTTACTGAGTTGCTTAAGCCCTTGGTATATTGCTAAGTTGATGAGGCTGGATTTGAACTCCTGACTCTCCTGCCTGAGCTCAGGAGCCCTTGGTCTTATAGGCATGCACTGCCAAAACTAGCTCCATTATTTTTAATGTACATACATATCTCACTTATTTTTGATGAGAACACTTGGAATTTACTCTTATTGGTATTAAAATAAACAGTACATTACTTTTAATTACTATGCCAAGCATTAGTATCAAAAATATATACCTTCTGTGTGACTGAAAATTGTATACTTTGACATTTCTTTTGCCTCAATCTGAATCTGGTAAAAAGTTTTCTACTTTCATGAGTGTAAGTTCTTTATATTCCAAATGTGAGATCACATTGTATTTGTCTTTTTATATCTGCTTTATTCCATTACCATAATGTCCTTCAGGTTCATCCAATGTCTTCACAAATCACAGGGATTCCTTTTTTGGTTTAAGACTGAGTAGTATTCCATTGTGTATGTATATATTTTTCTTTATTCGTTCATCAGTTGATGGACAGTTTTTTGTTTTTCGTGTTAAAACAAACATGGGTGTACAGATGTTTCTTCAACTTACTGATTTAATTCATTTCTTTTGAATATATACCCAGAGTGAGAATACTGGATCATAAGTCTGTCTATTTTAAATTTTTTGAGGAACTTCCACACTATTTTACACAATGACTACTAATTCATATACTACCAACACCATTCAAAGGCCTCTTTACTTTTTATGTTGGCGCATTGTAATTATACAAAATAGTGGGATTCATTGTGATATATTTGTACATGCACTTCACCTTTCTCTTTCCTCCTCCATCCCCCTGATGTTCTTCCTCTACTGGACTCCCTTTTTTAGCAAATGTTACATTTAATCTTTCTGATAATAGCAATCCTTATTGGCGTGAGGTAATAACTCATGGTTCTGATGTGCATTTCCATGATGGTTAGTGATTTTGAGTATTTTTTTATATATCTCTGGGCCATTCATGTCTTCTCTTAAGAAATAACTATTTAGATTTATTATACATGTCTTCATCCAAGTGTTTTTGGGTGTGATTTGTTTTTATTTTGCTGTTGACTTTTTGAGTTCTTCTTATATTCTAGATATTAACCGTTTATCAGATGTGTCTTAGCATGCAAAAACAGCTTTAAAATTAAAAGACAAAAAACCCTTAAATAGAATAAACTTACAGAATCAGCATATAAAAACAAAATATTCTGTGTATGTTTTAGTCAGATTTTTAGTTGCTATGATCAAAGATCTTACAAGAACAATTTCAGAGGAGAAAAAGTTTATTTGAGGGCCCACGTTTTCAGAGGTCTGAGTCCCTAGACAGCCGACTCCATTCCTTAGAGCTGGATGTGAGGCAGAACATCAGAGTGTGGTGTAGCTAAACTTGTGAAGGAAAACATGGGACCAGAAAACACGGACAAACAGAGGAGATTGGCATGCTGAACAAGTACAAAATATGTAGTCCAAATCTTCCTCCCAAGAACTCAACTCCTCCAGCCCCACTCTACCCATCTATAGTTATCCATGCAATTACTCTCTATTAGGGGATTAATGCGCCAGTTAAGTTAAAACATAACCCAATAATTTTCCTCTAATTCTGGCAATGTCTCACGTGAACTTTTGGTGGACTCCTCACATCCAAACCATATCAGTGGAGCTATAAAATGTGTTTTATGATTGAAGCTAAGTGTTTTTGTAAGAGTCAATATGTTAAAAACATTTAAAGATTTTAAACTTACAGTGAATAAATGTTGATTATTGGACAAAGAAATTTTTAAATAAATTTAGTATAGCCTATAGACTTTTATAAAGTCTATAGTAGTTTATAGTAATATTCTATGCCTTACCATTTGTTCACCACTCCCTCATTGACTCACCCATAACTCCATTCATCAAAAGTGACCTAGATAAGTGTAGTATTTTTATCTTTAATACTGTATTTTTCTACTGTATAGATACATAAGTACTAATTGTGTTACAATGGTGTACAGTATTTTGTGCAGTAATATGACGTTCAGGATGGTAGCCTTGGTGCAATATTGTACTGTATAGCCTAGAAGACTGTTCCTTGTAGGTTTTTGTAAGTATAATTTTTTGTAAGTATAATTTTTATAAGTATAATTTTTTATAAGTATATATTTATAATTTTTTGTAAGTATAATTTTTTGTAAGTATAATTTGTATAGTTTGAACAATGAATAAACTGCCTAATGTCTTTTTTCTAAGAACATATCAATTGTTAAATGACACATGACAACGTGTGTTTTTATTTTCTTAAGAGTCATTTTATGTAATTGCCTCACATGGTCGGGCATGGGAGGCTAGAAACACAGCAAACTGAAAACTCAGGCAAAATTTCTCTTTAGGGAATGCTCAACTTTTGTTCTTAAGATCTTCTTGTTATTGTTTTAGGTCCATCCACATTATTGAGTTTATGTTCTTACAGTCAACTGATTGTGTTGATGACATATATAAAATGCTTTAACATCATCTAGAGTGGTGTTCGACGTAAAACCTGGTAGTTTATCTTATGTATAAAATGCATTTTGTTGATGTTTGTGGCAAAATCTTTAGTAGTGCTCAAATTTAAAACTATCTCATAATTTCATGGGATTTATCATTTTTGTTTTGCAGTACAGAGGATTAAATTCAGGTCGTTACACAGAAATTGCAAGCTCTCTAGTCCTGAGGAACAGCCCCAGCCTGGGATCAATTATTTTTAAATTTTTGTAATTTTCACTTAAATATTTATAATATAATATTTTCATGATCTAGAGTTTATATTGAATTTTATTTTCTTGAGATGAAAAATTACATAATTACATTAATTTAGTACTTACTGATTTATCCACTTGTGCAATCCAAATCTGTCAAGTTATAAAGTATTAACATCACTCACCAAATATTCTCCTTTTCTGTTTGTGCCACCACAGATGAAAGAATTGTTTTCATCTTTATTCTATCACAGATTAATTTTACATGTTCTAAAATTTTACATATGTAGGATAATATGCACATTTGTAGAAGGCTGGTTTTTTTCACTCATTAGCAATAGTGTTTGAGATCTAACCATTTGTTCTATGTATCAGTATCTTCTTGCTTGTGGTTGCTGAATAACACTCTATTATATGAACTCACCTATTTTGTCCTTTCTCTTACGGGTGCATACCCAGATAATTCCTATCTCAGATTTTTTTTTAAAGCTGTATATGGACAAATCTGTGAATTTATATTTTCATTTAATTTATATAAATGTATAAGATTTGAAATGTTGGTTTATAGGGTTAGGTTCAGGGCACATTTAGATTTATGAAAACTTGGCAGAACATTTCATAAAATATTCTAATCTTTTATGTTACTGCTAACCATGGGTAGTAGTTCTAATTGTGGAACATCTTTACCAACATTTAACATCTTCCTTTTTTTAAGTATCAACCATATTGTTGGGATATAATGATATCTTATGGTTTCAATTTGTATTTCCTGCATGCCTAATTATATGCCATTTTCCTTTATTTTTTAAAAATGTATCATGCTACATATAAAAACGAATTTTGGTGATAATATTCACTTATGTACACATATTCAAAATATAGACATGTTTTCTCATTTGCAATGTTCCTCATGTTTCCTTGCACTCCATAACCTATACCAACCTGGACCTCGGCAATCATTGAACTGTTTTTGTCATTATAAAGTTTGCCTGTTATTGCATTTTGTATAAATCACACTTTTTAAAAATTTATTTATTTTATAATTTATTTAAATGCATATCAAGTCATAGTACATATATAGAGCTCAATTTTTCCATTTCTCTAGTTGTAAACCAGATAGAGTCACACCATTTGTGTCTTCACACATGCACCAAGGATGGTAATGACGATCTCAATCAACCATCTTTACTACACACATTCCCATTACCCTCCCCCCACCTCCCCTCTGCCACATCCAGAGTTCCTCCATTTCTCCTATGTTCCTCATTCCCACCCCCGTTATGTATCATCATCCATTAATCAGAACATTCGGCATTTGGTTTTTTGGGATTGGCTTACTTCACTTAGCATAATGTTCTCCAATTCCATCCATTTACCTGCAAATGCCATAATTTTATTCTCTTTTATTGCTGAATAATATTCCATTGTGTATATGTGCCACAGTTTCTTTATCCATTCATCTATTGAAGGGCACCTGGGTTGCTTCCACAGTTTTGCAATTGTGAATTGTGCTGCTATAAACATTGAAGTGGCTGCTTTACTGTAGTGTGCTGTTTTTAAGTCTTTAAGGTATAGGCCAAGGAGTGAGATAGCTGGGTCAAATGGTGTTCCATTCCAAGTTTTTTAAGAAATCTCCATACTGCTTTCCAGATTGTTTGCACCAATTTGCAATCCCACCAGCAATGTTTGAATGTACCTTTTTCTCCACATCCTCGCCAGCACCTATGCTTGCTGGTGTTTTGGATAGCTGCCATTCTGACTGGGGTGAGATGGAATCTGAGAGTAGTTTTGATTTGCATTTCTCTATTGGCTAGAGACGTTGAACATTTCTTCATATATATGTTTATTGATTGTATATCTTCATGTGAGACGTTTCTATTCAGCTCCTTAGCCCATTTATTTATTGGGTTCTTTGTTTTTTTGCTGTTACATTCTTTCAGTTCTTTATATATCCTGGAGATCAGTAGTCTATTTGATGTGCATGTGGCAAAAATTTGCTCCCAGAATTTAAAAAATGTATCACCTCATTGATAGTTTCTTTTGCGGAGAAGAAGTTTTTAATTTAAGTCCATCCCATTTATTGATTCTTGCTTTTATTTCTTGTGCTATAGGAATCTTGTTAAGGAATTCTGGGCATAATCCACTGTGATGAAGATGTGGACCTAGTTTCTCCTCAGTTAGACGCAGGGTCTCTGGTCTAATTCCTAGGTCTTTGATCCACTTTGTGTTGAGTTTTGTTCATGGTAAGAGGTAGGGGTTTAGTTTCATTTTACTACAAATGAATTTCCAGTTTTCCCAGCACCATTTGTTGAAAAGGCTATCTTTTCTCCAATGTATGTTTTTGGCACCTTTGTCTAGTATGAGATAGCTATATTTATGTGCATTACTCACTGTGTCTTCTATTCTGTACCATTGGTCTACATGTCTGTTTTGGTGCCAGTACCATGCTGTTTTTGTTACAATTGCTTTGTAGTAAACTTTAGGGTCTGGTATTGTGATGCCTCCTGCTTCACTCTTCTCACTCAGGATAGCTTTGGCTATTCTGGGTCTCTTATTTTTCCAAATGAATTTCATGATTGCCTATTCTATTTCTGTAAGAAAGGACTTTGGGATTTTAATTGGGATTGCGTTGAATCTGTATAGTGCTTTTGGTAGTATGCTATTTTAATAATAATGATTCTGCCTATCCATGAACATGGTAGGTCTTTCCATCTTCTAAGATCTTCTTCAATTTCTTTAGTGTCTTTAATTTTCATTGTAGAGGTCTTTTACCACTCTTGTTAGATTGATTCTCAAGTATTTTATTTTTTTGGAGGCTATTGCGAATGGAGTAGTTTTTCTAATTTCTCTTTCAGAGGACTCATTGCTGATGTATAGAAATGCATTTGATTTATGTATATTGATTTTATTACTGCAACATTGCTGAATTCATTTATCAGTTCTAGAAGTTTTCTGGTGGAACTTTTTGGATCCTCTAAGTATATAATCATGTCGTCTGCAAATAATGATGGTTTGAGTTCTTCTTTTCCTATTTGTATCCCTTTAATTTCCTTCGTCTGTCTGATTGCTCTGGCTAGAGTTTCAAGGACTATATTGAATAAGAGTGTTGAGAGAGGGCATCCCTGTATTGTTCCAGTTTTTAGAGGGAATGCTTCCAATATTTTTAGGATGATGTTGGCCTTTTTTTTTTTTTGAAACTGGCATTAATTTCTAGTTTCAGTCCATTATGGTCTGATAGAATTCAAGGCAGTATCTCTATTTTTTTGTATTTACTAAGACTTGCTTTATGGCATAGCATATGATCTATTTTGCAGAAGGATCCATCAGCTGCTGAGAAAAACGTGTATCTGCTTGCTGATGGATGGAATATTCTATATATATCTGTTAAGTCTAGACCATTGATTGTTCTATTAAGTCTTGTAGATTTCTTGTTTAGTTTTTGTTTGGAAAATCTGTCCAGTGGTGAGAGAGTTGTGTTAAAGTCACCCAATACTATTGTGTTGGGATCTATTTGGTTCTTGAATTTGAGAAGGGTTTGTTTGACCAACATGGCTGCCCCATTGTTTGGGGCATAGATATTTAAGATTGTTATGTCTTGTTGATGTATGATTCCCTTGAGCAGTATGAAATGACCTTCTTTATCCCTTTTCACTAACTTTGGTTTGAAGTCTACTTTATCTGAAAGGAGGATGGAAACTCCTGCTTGTTTACATAGTCCATGTGAGTGATAATTTTTTTTCCATCCTTTCACCTTCAATCTGTGAGTATCTCTTTCTATGAGATGAGTCTCTTGGAGGCAGCATATTGTTGCGTCTTTTTTTAAAATCCAATCTGCCAGTCTGTGTCTTTTAATTCCTGATTTTAATCCATTGACATTCAATGCTATTATGGAGACATGGTTTGTATTTCTAGACATTTTGGTTTATTCTTCAGTTTTTGACTTGAGTGGGTTTCTCCTTTGTTTGGCCTTTAATGTAGCTCCTCCCTCTGCAGGTTTTCATTATTGTTTTTTATTTCCTTCTCATGGAATATTTTACCAAGAATGTTCTCTATTGCCGGCTTTCTTGCTGTGAATTCTTTTAATTTTTGTTTATCTTGGAAGATTTTTATTTCATCTTCAAATCTAAAATTAATTTTGCTAGATATAAGATTCTTGGTTGGCATCCGCTGTCTTTTAGCGCTTGGTATATGCTTTGCCATGATCTTGCTCTCAGGGTCTGGGTTGAGAAGTCTGCAGTAATCCTAATTGGCTTCCCCCTATATGTAATCTGATTCCTTTCTCTCCTTATTCTGAATGTTAGGCATTTTCATTATGATATGCCTTGGTGTAGGTCTTGTGATTTGAACATTTGGTGTCCTGTAAAAGCCTCTTGAATTTGATTATCAAATTCATTCTTCATATTTGGAAAGTTTTCTGATATTATTTCATTGAATATATTGCTCAGTCCTTTGGAGTTCTATGCCTTCTTCTATCCCAATAATTCTCAAGTTTGGTCTTTTAATGTTATCCCTAAGCTCTTGGATGTTCTGTTCATGGCTTCTTACCGTCTTCACTGTGTGGTCAACTCTATTATCAAGGTTGAATATTTTATCTTCATTGTCTGAGGTTTTGTCTTCCAAGTGGTCTAATCTGTTGGTGGCGCTTTCCATTGAGTTTTTAATTTGGTTTATTGTTTCTTTCATTTCAAGGATTTCTCTCTAGTTCCTTTTCAGATTCTCTATCTCCTTATTGAAGTGATCTTTTACTTCCTGTATTTGCCTATGTATCTCTTTATCAAAATGGTCTTTTGCTGACTGGGCTTTCTCTCTTATATCATTTTTTATGTCACAGAGCATTTTAGTTATGTACATCCTGAATTCTTGTTCTGTCATTTCTTCTGCTGTACTGACCATGGATTCAAGTAGTGTGTTATCTTGATCTGTTTGAGTCACTTTCTTTCCTTGTTTTTTCATGGTGATTGCGTGTCTTTCCTTCTAGCTCTGCTGATCCAAGTTGTTACAGTTATTACTCCTATACAGTTATAGTTTCCCTACAGGGTTTCAAAACCTCTCTTTTAAAGGGGAGACCAATATTGATTGATCTCAATACAAACAATATATAGTTTCAAACCAAGTAGTTCCTAATAGTTCCCAAATACATTTACAGTTTAGTCATGATATAGAACAATTATGGGTTCCTTTACAATCTATTATGTAAACAATAAGTTCGCACAAGGGTCTATAGTTTCTGTTGGTGGGCTAAGGAGGCTTGAGGGTGGGGTGTAGGATAGATTGTTGGGGTAGTATGAAGTGAGGATATGGTTATTAGATCTTAGAAAGCATGAGAAAGGAATCCAAGAGAAGTTGGCTATTACTAGAAAGAGCGACCGAGAGTTGAGGAAGACCAGTAAGGAGGAAGAAAAGGGAGTACAGTGAGGAGATAAGATATCAAGTATAATAAAACATATGTAAGTGTGAGTTATAAAACTATATAATACCACTCTAGTATACAGTTCAGAAATCCCAATCTACCATGACCCACTGTATAACAAATACTTGGTTTCAGAACTGTTGGGGATTAGAGGGTAGGAAAAAAGAGAGAAAAGAGGGAAGGAAAAAGAAAGAAGGGAAAGAAGAAAAGAGCTGTGAACTAAAACAAAAATATCAAGCAATAGAAATATTAGGAGAAAAAGATAAGGGATAAAATAAAAAACAAGAAAAAATAAAGTAAAAAGGTATCAGTGTAAATAAACAGGAATGGTTCCTTTCACCTCCAGTAGGTGGCGTTGTCTGTTGCTTGCTGGGCTTTCCCCGCTGGTGTCCTGGGTGTGGGTTTCACTGCAGGGTGTAACTCTGGGTCGGGCCACTGGTGAAAGTGCCGTCTTTTCACAGTGTTCTGTGTTGAGTTCAGTTTGTTCCCATGAGCTGTCCCATGCCCCCTCGTGTAGAAGCAGGCCATGCCTGGGGCGGGGTCCTGGGCTGCGGCTTGGAACCCCCCACAGCATAGCTGCCAGCCTCGGCTTGCGGGTTGCTGCTGCAGTCACGCTGCTTGTGGCAAATGCTGCTGCCTGGTGGCTCTGCTTACACGAGCAAGTGGAATTCCTGTGGGGGCAGCTGTAGGATGATGTCTGGAAGCTGGCTGGGAGATGCTAATTCCACAACTTCAATCACCGCTTCTGGGGTGACTGACCGTGGCGTCCGTCTAGGTCGCCATCTTGGAACCGCCTCTCTAAATCACACTTTTTATTGTACCTTTTTCATTTAGCAAATGGTATCTATTGTCCATGTTAACTGCGTTTATCAATTGTTTTGTCTGTTGATTGGGTTGCATTCTATGGCAGGAATATATCTTAAGTTTGTTATGAGTGTTTGCCTTTCTTCCAGCCTGGAACTAATAGGATAATGTTGCTGTAAAAATTCATGTACATGTTTTTCAATGGAGAAATATTTTTATTTTCCTTGGATAAACATCTAAGAGTAGAGTTACAGAGTAATATGGTATACATATATTTCCTTATAAGCTATTGCTGTGCTGTTTTCCAAAATGGGTGTTATGGTTTGGTTGTGATTTTTTTCAAGGGTCCATGTATTGGAATCTTGGCGTTTGGTGTGGCAATTTGAAGAGGTGGTGGGACCTTTAAGAGAGGGGGATAGTGGGAGGTTATTGGGTCTTGCCAAAGAGGGCTACTGCCCTACACTAATGGTATAGTCACGGATCCCCAGTTACCATCATGAGAGAGTTATAAAAAGAATAAGGTTGGCTCCTCTGCATTCTCTGCCTTCCTGTTTTGCCATGTGTATCCCTCTTGGAGGTGCTCCCACCATTATTTTCAGTCTACTATGAAGCCTTTACCAGACCTGTTTATACCAATGCCATGCCCTTGAACCTCCAGAACTGTGGACTAAATAAACTAATTTTCTTTATAAAAGTACAGTACTTTTTGGGATGTGTGTTTTGGAAATCTGCTTTCCTAATTTGTGGTATGTCTTTTAAGTTTTCTTAATCATGTCATTCTAATACTATTTTGTATCTTATGGAGTTCCATTTTATCAAATTTTTCTTTTATTTGTGATTTTGATGTTTAAGATTCTTTGGCCTAATTTCTTAGTCATTTTATAATGTGTATTATACTTACCTTCATGATCTATCTTGTGATCTTTTGTTTCTTATGAGTTAAATGTAAAATATTCTTTTCCCCCATACACATACCTAATTTTTGCAGCACCATTCATCGAAAAGGCACACTAATCTTCATTGAATTTTGCTAGCAAATTTCTCAATCTGTTGATCTAATTGGTTTGAGTTTATTTTGTATTCTATGCTTTTTTAGCATCTGTTGAAATAGTATTCTTTCCATGTTCCATAGCTCTTTTAATTCAGAGCAGTGCATTGATTGATTTTAAGAATGTTAAAACATTGTAAGATACAGAAATATTCCTCCTTAGAATACCTCTATTCCCTCTTCCTGTTTTTGTGCTATTGCAGTTAAACAAATTATATGTATATATTACAAACCAAAAATGAATTTGCTAAAATGACTTCTTTATGTAAATTTTGTCTAAAAGAATCTCAGAAAAGGGGGAAATAAGTGCATGCTTACAGAATTTGTTATGTTGAATATTCTTTCTTACCATTTCTGATTCTGTTTTTGTTCCTGTGGATTTGAGTTGCTGTGTGGCACAACTGACTCCAATAGAACTGTGCTGTCAATCACCCTGCTTTAAGAAGTTATGTTCAAATACTTTTATATGTTATGATCTCAGCACTCCATTAATTAGTGTTTTATATGACACTTTATCAGTTTAGAATAGGAGGGAGAGGGCTGGGATTGTACCTCAGTAGGAGAGTGCTTGCCTTGCATGTGTGAGGCACTGTATTCAATCCTCAGCACCACATAAAAAATACATACTGTATCCATCTATAACTAGAAAATTTTTTAAAAAAAGAATAGGATGGAGAACAAATACATATTTATACTGTCCTTTATATTTTATCAGTGTAATTTTTGTTTCAATTTGCAGTTGCATCTGGGACCAGTTATTTGATCAAAATGTTATACATATCTAAAAACATAATGAAACCCACTATTACATATAATGTACAGTAATAAAAATAATATTGAGAAAAAGCTCTAATATTGCTTGTAAGGCAAGTACACTAGCAATTCATTTAGTTTTATTTCTGAGAATGTATTTAAGTTGCCTACATATTTTTCCCTGGATAAAAGATATTTTTGTTTAACACTATTGTTTTCTACAAGTTCTCTGATATGTCATCTCAATGTGTATTGTCATTTTTTTTCTCAGAAGTCTGCTCTTAGTGGAGTTCCATTATGCATAAAAATTATTTTCTTTTTGCTGTTTTCATGATTTATATTTCAAAATTTTTACCATATTGACAGCATATGAATCTATATTACTTAGAATTTATTGAATTTTTGTTCAAATTTGTTTTCCATCAAATTTGGAACATGATCACTTATTTCTTTGAACAATTTTTGTTCTGCTTTGTTCTCTATATCCTATTTTTCTATTCCTATTAAATGTATGTTGGTGTAATTAATGGTGTCTTGCATTTCTCTGAGGCTTTATTCAATTTTTTTTTTTTGGTTTTTTTGAATTGCCAAATCTCTATACATAATTTTCAAAATTGCTGATTTATCTGTCAGTTGAACTCTTTTTCATCCCTTCTTGATATTTTTGATATTGTACTTTTCAATTCCAGAATTTCTATGTGGTTCTTTTTAATTTTTGTCTCTTGATTGAATATTCTGTATTGCCATTATAGTTTGCTATTTTTAAGAATAAGTTATTTTACTTTGAAAGTATTTATAATGAGTGATTCAAAGCATTGTTTTTGACATCTGGGCTTTCTCCCTGTAAGTTTCTCTTGCCTCATTTTATTCTAGGATGTGTATCAGAGTTTTTCTTTGTGTCTTGAAAATATTTTTCTTAAAAACTCAACATATTAGTTAATATATCAACTTTGGATTTGCACCCTCATTATCTCAGTTTTGGAGCTTGTTTATTTGCTTAGTGGCTTAGTTGACTTGTAGTAAGTATATTTCCTCCTCAATATGAAGCCTTTGATGTCACATCTGAGAAAATGTAGCCTTGGGAAAGTGCAAAGTTGGAGGGGTGATAATGGTTTTAGCAGGCTGTTCGACTGTCACTTTCTCTGATTTCTTTGTTAAGCTGTATGCCTCATTTGATATCACACCCAATTTTTAGGCTTCATTAAATGCCAACTCATTTAACTAGTGTTGTTGACTATATCCTGGGACTGAAAATGCTCTAGTCTTTTCTAATTAAATTTTGGCAGGGATATTCCACGTTCCTCCTTCAAGTTTTGGATACAATTGACAAATAACGATTGTATACATTTAGTGTAGAATCTGGTGTTTAATATATTTTTACACTGTCAAGTGATTATCACAATTTGAGACCAGTCATCCTGGTTTGTTTGTAACCTCAGAGAAATTTTCTTAAGGGTCTATTTACTTTATTCTCTGTTGAATTAGTTGGACTATGATTTAGCTTGTTGCTCTTAATTAAGAGGAGCTTCTAGCTCTTAGTTTAATATTTTGAAAATATCCATTGTTTTAAAGAGCATTAGTAAGCTTCTTGACTATTTGAAATAGTCAATTTCTTTGGGGATAGCTTTGGAGTTTTTCATTAGTGCATGTTAATTGTTATAATGGATTTCATTGCAGCATATTTATCCATGTATATAACATTTTGATCATACCACCCATTTTTTACCATCTCTTACCCCTTCCTCCCCCTGACCTGCTTCTTTTTCTTTAATATCTTTGTTCTACTTTTGTGTCTTTTTGTTTCTAGATTCCACATAGAGAAAATGTGGCACTTCACTTAGCCTGGTTTATTTGGCTTAACATAATCTCTGGTTTCATCCATTTTTCCTGATAAAAACATAATTTAATTTTTTCTATGTGAATAATACTCTTGTGTGTGTTTATATCACATTTTTTAAATTTCTCCATTTATAGACAGCGAGGCTTATTCCATAATTTGGCTATTATGAATTGTACCATGATAAAAATAATATTACCTTAGAATATCCCATGAGCCAGGAATGGTAGTACAAGCCTTTAATCCCAGCAGCTCTGGAAGCTCAGGCAGGAGGATCAAAAGTTCAAAGCTGGGGCTGAGGCTATGGCTCAGCAGTTGAGCGCTTGCCTCCCATACGTGAGGCACTGGGTTCGGTCCTCAGCACCACATAGAATAAATAAAGATATTGTGTTCATCTACAACAAAACAAAATATTTAAAAAAAACACTTCAAAGCCAGTTTCAGCAACTTAGTGAGCCCCTATGAAACTTATTGTGAGACCCTGTCTCAAAATATAAAGAGGGCTGAGGATGTTGCTCAGTGGTTAATCGCCCCTAGGTTCAATCCTTGATACCAAAAGAAAGAAAAAAGCAAAAGAATATCCCAAGGAGTGGTATAGCTGTTTCATATGCTACTTATATAAGTTATAGTTACAGAGCTCCATACTGTTTTATACTGGCCATGCAAATTCCCATTCCCATGAAGAGTACATAAGGGTTCTACTTTAGTTAGCTTTTTTGCTGCTGTGACCAAAAGATCTGACAATAAAAATTAGTGGAGGAAAAGTTGATTTGGGAGCTCATGGTTGCAGAAGTCAGTCTGCTGATGGGTGACTCCATCCCTCTGGTTCTGAGAAGTGAAAGACGTATAAGCAGAGGAAAGCAACTGGGAAAATGACATTAGGAAACAAAGCTCCATTCACCAGGGACAAAATATAAACCTCAAAGGCAGGCCCTTAGGGACCCACCTTTAGCCATACCCTACCTTCCTATCGTGACCACACCCTTAATCTGTATCATTAGATTAATGTACTAATTATATTAAGTTTTTCATAACCCATTTATTTCACCTCTAAACCTTCTTGTACATTCCTATGAGTTTTGGGGGTCACCTAGTATTTATAGACCATAACAGGTTCCTTTTTTCCTGCATTATTGTTAACAGGTATTGTTTGTTTTCTTGCGTTTAGGTCTTTGATCCATTGTCTGCTGGCTTTTCTACAAGATGAGAGATAAAGATCTAGTTTTCCCAGCACCAATTTTTTTAAAAGCTACCTTTTCTTCAGTGTATATTTTGGCACCATTTGGACTTCTATTTCCTCATGAATTGATTCACCACAACAGTCTCTTAGGTTCTAATCTGGGTGCTGAGTAGGGTAGTAGATTCTAGTCTTCTCAGCTTTCGTCTTCCAATGTGGTATGTCCTTCCAATGAGCAAGGTAAGGACAAGGGAATTGGAGCCTCAGTATTTTTAAACAGAATTATATTTCTTAAGCAGAGCCTATATCATATTAGTGTGGTATGAGATAAGATACGAAGTATCTAACCTCCGACTATGTGCCAGCGCCCGCGCCAGCACAAAGGGAAACCGAGTCAGGCGAGGGAGCCGCGGATGAAAAATCACTCACACACACACACACAGAACAAGGCAAGAGACTTCCTTTATTGAGCTCACACACACTCACAGGGCAAGATCCGTCCATAGAGAGTTCTTCCTCCAGACTCAGGTCCTTCTATATATATGCTAAGAGGCCCTTTGTCCTCCAAGGCTACAGGATGCATAGGGTGTGACTATTCTATTAGCATCTGCTACAGGGTGCATAGGGTATGACTATTCTTTTAGCATCCGGTGACTATGCTATTAGCATCCTGTGGCTACTCACAGGAATGCGGAACTTGTT
>CM053417.1:7514109-7591284 GCA_028644305.1 Xerus rutilus
TATCTCTTTGTTAGAATGATCAATGGTTGCTTTTATTTGCTCTCTTATTTCTTTGTTGGGTTGATCAATTTTTGCCTGTAATTACTTATGTCATTCTTTAGTTTGCTGATCATTTTAACTATGTACATTCTGAATTCTTTCTCTGACATTTCATCAACTGTGCTGTCCATGGATTCTGTTACAGTGGTATCCAGGTTTATTTGGAGCACTTTCTTCCCTTGTTTTTTCATGTTGATTGTGTATCTTCCTTTCTTGCAATGCCAATCTGAGGCATTGTGGCTTGTATCCTATAATCTTGTATTGATACTCCAGATTACCTGTGTCTCACTTTGGAGCTACTTCTGTTCCCCTAGTGTCCCCAGATGGGCACTACTGTCACAAAAGTTGGTGGCAGAGGTAGTGGATGTACCTCTAGAGGGCAGTGGCAGTGGCCTTGCCTGGGCTCCTGAGGTGGCCCCTGAGGCCTATTTTGCCCCTCTCTTGCTTTCCTGCTGGTGAACAGGAACACTGGAGCAGAACTGGGGGTGGGCCCAGGTCTCACTTAGGCAGGACCACAAGCAGGAGAGTCTGTGTGTGACCCTTACAGTGAATGTGAGCTCCCCTGGGGCTGTAGGCTAGCAGGCTCTGGTCTGCCTTCAAGTGGGTACCCCTAGCATTCCCTAAGGGTGGTTTGGGGCCTTTTGTCTGGCCTGATCACAGGAACTCTGGAGAGGAACTGAGAAGGGCCCAGAGCGCACTTGGATGGGGCCTCTTCACGCTGGGATCTCTGCAAGGGACTCTACCCTGGGTGTGCCTTCCTCTGTGGCTGGTAGCTATCAGTCTCTGGTCAACCCTTAGTTGGACACACATGGAGTTTCCTGAGGGCAGATTTGGGCCCTCTGTGGCTCCTGCTGGTCCACAGGAACTCTGGAGTGGAACTGAGGTGGGCCCTGGCCACCCTTGGGCGGGGCTGCCTCGAGCTGGTGTCTCTAGAGCGACTCTTACCTTGAATTTGGGCTCCCCTGTGGCTGGAAGTAGCAGTCCTTGGTCTCCCTTTGGCTGGACACAGGTGGAGTTTCCTGAGGGCAGATTTGGGCCCTCTGTCTGTATTACATTTTTTAATGTACTTTTTAAAGTATTTTGTTTTACAAAGGAAAATTTTTGTTACTGAAATAGATACAAAGGAAATGATTTCATCCACCATTCCCCTTCTCAGCATATTTTAAGCTTTTCCTCCAGGTACAAATTTTGACCAGCCGTTTTAAGAAGTGGCACATCCACATATTTGCTCAGGCTAACATATGTACATATGTATTGTTTGTTACCATGCATTTTCATATATTGTACTTTTTAGTTATCCAATGTTAATTATACAGAAAGTTTGGCTTTTATACGTATGCATAAAGCGTACTTTCATCATTTCTTACTCCCATTACCTACCTTACCATCCCCTCCCCCTAATTTCCCTCCTTTTCACTAGAAAGTTCCCCCCTGCATAAATGGGTATTTCTAGATTCTACATATGAGAGAAAACGTAATACTTGCCTTTCTGAGTGTGCCTTATTTTACGTAATATGATAATCTCTAGTTCCGTCCATTTTCTTGCAAATGGCATATCACTCTTCTTTATGCCTAAATAATTATCTATTGTGTATATATAACACATTTTCTTTTTCCATTTATCCATTAGTAAGTACATAGCTGGGGCTGGGATTGTGGCTCACTGGTAGAGTACTTGCCTGGCATGTGTGAGACACTGAGTTTGATCCTCAGCACTGCACATAAATGAATAAAATAAAGGTCCACCAACAACGAAAAAAATAGATACATAGCCTGATTCTGTAACTTGAATATTGGGAATTATATGTCCATGGACAGGTGTATGCAGGTATCTCTCTAGTAAACTGACTTTAATTCTTCTGGATGTATACCAATAAGTGGTATAGCTTGATCATATGGTAGATCTAATTTTAGTAACCTCCATACAGATTCTCATAGTGGCTGTACTAAGTCATATTGCAACCAAATATGTACAAGGGTTCCTTTTCCCCAGCTTCTTTGTCAGCAATTGTTGATATTCCTATTTTAGATGATAGCCATTGTTACTGAGCTAAGAAGGATGTAGTTTTCATTTATATCTCCCTTATAGCTAAAAATGTCAAACATTTTTCTCATATTAATATAGTCCATTGGTACTTATTTTGAGATGTGTCTATTCAACTAATTTGCTGTTTTGTTTACTGTGTTATTTGTAGATGTACAGGACATTTGTTTCCATTTTTATTCACTGTATAAATGAAGATTATAGTAAACATACCCTTCAGTAAATTGCTATATTTCTCAAAGACATTATTCATGCATATTTTTTTTCTAAAATTTTTTTTTTCTTTTTTTTTTTGGTAGTGGTGCTGGGCATTGAACCCAGGGCATTGTGTATGCAAGGCAAGCACTCTACCAACTGAGATATATCCCCAGCCCCTCAAAATTTTTATTGGTGCAGTATAGTTGTACATGATGGTGGGATTTGTTGTTACATATTCATACATTCTCACAGTATAAAAATATATTTTGGACAAAATCATTCCCCAATATTTCTCCTTTCATGCATATTCTTCCAAGGTAAATTTTGCATTTGTTTTATAAACTAGCATTTAAGCTCTTTTTGCTTCAAATATACAATTCTCTAAGCAGAAGGTTTCCCATAACTTTGATGTTTTGGCCTATTTTTTAAGCTTATTTGTACTATTGTAACAAAACACCCTTGTTTCTTAGTAATGGTATAGGATATTTTTACATTTTTACGTCAGTTTTTTTTGGTGTGGTTTTTGTTTTTTGGTACGGGGGTTTGAACTCAGGGGTACTCAACCACTGAGCCACTTCCTCAGCGCTCTTTTGTGTTTTATGTAGAGACAGGATCTCAGTGAGTTGCTTAGTACCTCGCCATTCCTGAGGCTGGTTTTGAACTAGCAATTTTCCTGTCTCAGACTCCCAAAGTGCTGGGATTACAGAGGAGCGCCTCTGCGCCTGGCTTTATGTCAGTTTTGATGTCAGCTTGTTTAATCTCACCATCTTATAATTGTTCATATCATACAATAACATTTTGCCAAATACTAGTAATGAATGGGCAGCTTTTCTCCTACTATGTTCTTGACCTAAAGTTGTAAAATATTTTCAGGAAGATAAATATTTTTAACTGTTTGAATCTTCCTATGCATAAATATAGATATGTGTTCTTTTATTATATAACAAAGTTTTAAAAATTATCTTGTCAGTCTTGGTATTCTTTTTGTTAATTATTGCTTGATAATTTTTAAAAAAATTTTCTATAGTAGGGTTTTTTACCATTGTATTTTCTAGTTTGGTGTCAATGCAATATATAGAAATTATTAATTTTATCTCTATTTGCTGCATGTTTCTAAATTTTCTTGCTGGTTTCCATATTCATATATGTTTATTATTACATACTATGTAATACTATCTTTGTAAAGAAGACTGTGTCCTTTTAACTAGTATCCCCAAATATTTAGTATATCCACCTCACACTATGAATTACTAATTTGCCAGGATAGAAACATATATGTAGAGATCAGGAGTAATTTTACTTTCTTTAATTTACTACAGTACTATGGTTTAATGATGTTTATTAAGTTTAACTTTATAATCTGTCAATCACCTACAGGGATATATAACATGTTATAAAAAACTTTTCTTAAAATAAATGATTAATTATTTTGTATTAGGAATTTAATATATCTCCATTCTCTTGTGAGCATAAGTAAACCTTAACTATAACCATTATCATTACAGTTACTATAAATATTAGATTTAATAAAATATATGCATTATATCACCTGTCAATGTCTTGCCGCAGTTTAGAATTGAATACTTTTTCAGGATTCCAAAGCAAATAATTATTTCAGCTTCATTTTTACTTCTTAGAAATGTATATTTTCTAATAAAATTTACAACTATAGTATTTTATCTCCCTAAGTAGTCAAATTATGTATGTAAAGACATATAAAAAAGCCAGGCGCGGTGGCTCAAGCCTATAATCCCAGCACTTTGGGAGGCTGAGACAGGTGAATCGTGAGTTCAAAGCCAGCCTCAGCAATGGTGAGGCGCTAAGCAACTCAGTGAGACCCTGTCTCTACATAAAACACAAAATACGGCTGGGGATATGGCTCAGTGGTTGAGTACCCCTGAGTTCAATCCCCAGTACCAAAGGAAAAAAAAAAGACATATAAAAAGTAAATTTTTAACCTCACATGTTCCAAGTTCAAAATCTTTTTTAAGCAATATTAAGTGTCTGCTGCATGAACTACTGCATCTTTCTTTAAGCATATGTACAGATCTTGGACACTCTGCAGGCCTGAGGTTCTGTTACTTATACAGTGATTGATGTATACATTGCTAGATAGATAACCAAGATTCTCCATGTCAGGATGGTGGTTTTCCATTTCTTTTAACTATCAAGATGCCATTAGTTCAATAGAGAGTGTTAACCTAAGAAAGAATTAGTCCATTTGTCAACATGATGTTATGTAGGCATATGGCATCTGAATATGAAAGCAACATAGTATGAAAGAATGTGTCAAGCATGAAAATGTAGTTCAATGTAGCTCAATGTAGTTCCTGATTATCTCTGTGGCTCTCATGTAACTCAAAGTATTTTTTATACTGACTTGTTTCTTCCTCATGTCAAATAGGAAGTGTGTAATTAAAAATAGTGTGAATAGCTCATATGTTATAATGGGTTAAGATAATCCATGTGGTGTGTATATTCCATCAGCTGTATAAGTAACTATTAAATGAGTGTAACTCCGGATTGATAAAGGTATAAATAAGAATTGTGCCCCAAGATAGGAAAACTTGCAGCTTTTACTTGATTGATTGCTTCTTGGGCATTCAGTCCTAAGTGAATACCCTATGTGTATTTTTTATTTTAAATGGATTTTTGTTTTCTACTTAATACAAGTATTTCTCATTCATGTATGACTCAGATACATGATGAAATATAGAAAACTAATGCTCTCCCTCAAATCCATCAATACATATGCATTTTAAAGCAATGCTAAATACTTGTTTGTTATAATTTAACAGGATATTAATCCAGAATGAAATTTGCTCTTTGATTCTTTGAGGCGGGGATGGAGTGATACATTATTCACATCTAAATTACATCTTTTAATCAAATGTGTTTTGGCTCTGAAAATAACCCAATACCACTGCAGTAAGAGTTTTTTGTTCTCTGTCATCTTCTACTGTCCATCCCAACCCCCCTTAGATGATTTAGTTTTTAAATTAAATTTTTTTAGATGTTTACCTTTTTAGTTTTTATGTTTTTTAACCTTGATAATTCCAAATGATCTTTTTATTGGTGCTTTATAATTATATACATATAATTATATATAATATGTATTCATTCTGTCATATTCTTTATGCACATAACACTTTGATCAATCTTATTCCTTAGTTCTTCCCCTCCTGAATCTCATCCACTTGCCCTACTCTACTGATCAACCTTCTCCTATTATTGGTGGTGTCATTTTGATTAATACATTATAATTACATATAGTAGTGGGATTCACTGGTGTATTCATAGATGTACACAGCATAATTTAATATAGTTCATTCCCCAGCAGGTCCCCATGCCCTTCCCTACTTCTTCTTCAATTTCTTCCTCTGTTGTTTCCTCTTTTTTAAAATTCTTTTATTTTCTGTCCTTGGCTTTGACATATAAGAGAAAACATTTGATCTTTGAGTCTGAGTTGCATCACTTAACCATGATGTTTTCCAGTTCATCCATTTACCACCAAATGGTAAATGGAGTAAAGCCGCATTGCATATCTGTACCACATTTCTTTATTGTTGACAGGCACCTGGACTAGCTCTGTAACTTGACTATTGTGATTTGCACTGCTATAAACATTGATATGCATGTATCACTGTAGTTTGCTGATTTTAGTTCTTTAGGATAAATACTGAGGAGTAGTATCGTGGGGTCATATGGTAGTTCCTTTCCTAATTTTTTGAGGAATCTCCATACTGCTTTTTTTAAAAAAATAATTGTACTAATTTGCAGTCCCATCAATAATGTCTAACATTTTCCCCAGGTTTTCGCCAACAATTATTTTTGTATCCTTTTTTAATCACTGTACTGAGTGATTAAGCTCGTAGGTACTCTGCCACTGAGTCTTATCCACAGCTTTTTTATTTTCTGGAAATAAGATATTTTGAGAGGTCACCCAGGCTGTCCTCGAACTTGGAATCCTCCTGCCTCCTCCTTCTGAGTTGTTAAGATTACATGCTTGAACATATCTGGTTGTTACTTGTATTCTACGTGATTGCAATTTTAATTGGAGTGAGATGAAATCTCAGAATGGTTTTATTTGCGTTTCCCTGATTGATAAAGATGTTGTACATTTTTCCCTGCATTTCTCATCCATTTGCATTCCTTCAGATAAATGTCTGTTTATTTCTTTTGCCATTTTTATTAGGTTATTTTTATGGCTTTTTAAAGTTTTTTTTTTATATATTATATATTAACCTCATCAGAGGAGTAGCTATTGAAGACTTTCTCCCCTTGTGTAGGTTTTCTCTTCATGCTCTTGATTGTTTCTTTTGCCATGCAGATACTTTTTAATTTGATGTCATCAAACTTTTTTTTAATTGAGCTTTAGAAGTCTTCTCAGGGAATTCAGTTACTGTGCCATTATTATGTAATGTGGACACTTTTCTTTTAGTAGTTGCAGTGTTTGTGGTCTTATTACTAAATCTTTGATCCAATTTGAATTGATGTTTGTTCAGGATGAGAAGGAAATAGATTCACTCTTCTACATATAAATATCCAGTTTTCAGAGGCTGGGATTGTGGCTCAGTGGCAGAGCATTTGCCTCACACGTGTGAGGCACTGGGTTCAATCCGCAGCACCACATAAAAATAAATAAAATATCCAGTTTTCCCAGATCAATTTGTTTAAAAGGCTCTTTTCTACAACAAATTTTTGATGTCTTTGTCAAAGGACTAGCTGGTGAGCTATGTGATTTTTTAAAAATTTTTTTATAGATGGATACAATACGTTTATTTTTTATTTTTATGTGATGCTGAGGATTGAACCCAGTGAGTCACTCATGGGAAGCTAGCACTCTATCACTGAGCCACATCCCTAGCTGGAATTTGTCTGTCTTCTGTTGTTTATATTATCAGATGTTAAAAAAGTCAGTAAAGATCAGATCATAGTAGTACATGCTTGTAATTCTAGCAGCTCAGGAGGCTGAGGGCAGAGGATCATAAGTTCAAAGCCAGCCTCAGCAACTTAACGAAACCCTAGTTCAAAATAAGTTAAAAAATAAATGAAAAAGGGCTAAGGATATGGCTGAGTGGTTAATCACCCCTGAGTTCAATCCCTGCTACTCTCCCCAAAAAAGTCAATTAAGGGTACAATCATATCTATATATTGCAGGTTATCTAGTTATAGTAAAATGAAATAAGACAATCTCATCTCCCAATATTCTGCTATGAGATTTATCACAATTGGTTGACATATTTTGCTTTTTTGCTTTTCCCCGTACTAGGGATTGAACTCAGGGGCACTCAACCACTGAGCCACATCCCCAGCCCTATTTTGTGTTTTATTTAGAGACAGGTCTCACTGAGTTGCTTAGTGCCTCACCATTGCTGATGCTGGCTTTGAACTCAAGATCCTCCTGCCTCAGCCTCCTGAGCCACTGGGATTACAGGCATGCACAATTGTGCCTGGCTAATTTTTCAGTTTTGGTAACAAAGATCTTTAATAAGTTTATTTCTCATATTCCCAGGATAGCCCTAAGAGAAACTCACTTCCAACACCCATAAAACAAGTACCTGAGGCCTCAGAGATCAAACGGGGATAATTCATGGATAAAACATAGGATGAGAATTATTAGAGGTAGTAAGAGTTACTGTTAGGTACAAAATGTTAGACTGGAAAAGTCTGTGAAGCAAATGAACTCTGATTCATTTTGGGGGGAAAAATGATAGCATGTGTTCAACATTATGACTTGGTGTGGTGGTTTTCTGATGCTATATGGAACAGCATATTACCAAACCAAACCCAACAACATGGAAAAAGATTTGCATTCCCAAACCACGGGGGAATTGTTCCAGGAATGCAAACATCTGATAATCAACAAAGGTAATATAATATAGCAATAGAAGGTAGGTAAAAACCAGGTCAATTCTCTCAACCCATACTTAAATATTGTACAAGCCCATACTCACTTGTCATAAAAATGCCCAAAAACCATACAGAAGGGAACTTAAACCAAAAAGATCCATATGTGAAAAACTGAGAACTAACATGATATGGAACAATGAAAGACTGTTTTCTCCTGAATGTTAACAGTAAGGCAAGGATATTTAACTTTTCAACATTTTACTGGAGGTTCTAGACTCTGTAACATTTAAATGTGTATTATAAATTCATTTTAAACGTGTTAAAATTTCTAAAATATTAGTAACATCAATCATATAATATTAAAAGATTTTTCTATGTTTATTTCTGTCCTCCCAACCTGCCAGTTCCAAGACTCTTCTTGGTATTTCAGGAGTGAGCATGATTCAAGGTTACACTGCCTAATAGTAGCATCCATATGTTTGTATTGGAAAATTAAAATTTGTCTTCACATTGTCTCAACAGATAACCATTAAAACCTAGGCAGTTAATTAACATGATTTGTTTCTATTCCTTTCCTCCATAATCTTGGTGCTTGACTCTGCTGTGGAATCTAAGCCCATGATTAAACTCCTTAGAGGATTTTTGACAGGTTTTACAGCTTTTTACAGCCAGACACCTGAAACCAAAACTAATGCAGGCCATGTCTTTTCCTCAAACACCCTGAGAATAGTCTCCCTCACACCTTTGCAACAACTGATCCCTCTGCTTGGATAGTTTTCTTCTGAAGTATAAGTTGTATTGAATCCTTAAACTTTTAAAAGTCACTTATTCAGGTGTATCCTATTTAATACAGTATCCTAATCCCTGTGCTTAGCTCACTCAAGCCCCTTGACCTGATCTACAACTTTATTTCCTACCACATTCTAGCGTGCTCTGTAATTTTACTCGTTGCACCTTCTCAAGGCTGAAGAACCATCCAGATTCAACTAGAATGGAAGTAGTTGCCAGGTTGTTGGAATTTGCAATGTTAACACCACGAAAATTACAGACAAAGCAGGAGGAGTTATACAAACTGTTTCCTTGCCATTATTCCCACAGAATTAGACTTTGGGGGAAAATAGAGATCCATATTTTTTAAGTGATTTACCTTGTACATCAACAAGTGACTCATACATGAGAGGTATTTAATTTTTTTCCTAAATGTTGGGAGGACTAAATGAGAACTATAATATATAACTCCATGGGTCTGCTATGTGATATTTTTTTAGGGGGGCCGGCAATCAAATTTATAATTGAGTTTCTAAGTCATTTTATAGTTTATAAATGTATTATTTCCTTATATCTTGCCTCATTTAATCCTAATAGCAGTCCTGCAACATACAATGAGTATATATGGCATCAGATGTTTGAGGGTAAAAGAGGTCATTGCCATAAAGACATTTTTACACCCTTTGATATGTTATGCTTTCAGTGAATGTTTTTAACTTCATAATGATTTTTGTTGTCATTGTTAATTTTATTGTGACTGAGATGGTCATTGCCTTCTATAGAATGTGGGATTTGAGACTTTGAGAAGATTGTTGACTAGTTTAATGTCATAAAGCAAATGACTGGTTGATGCCAGCATTTTTAAAGATATTTTAAAAATTTGTTCACTACAAATACATTATCTTTTAGTGTAACAAAGAAAAGGATTCAAAGACACTAAATAAAATAATTTAACCTCCCACAGGCATTCCACATCAGTTTCTTCAATGTGCTTACCAGATTTCCTGGTAATAGTTTACTGCATCTCACTGCATGAATGTAGGCAGGTCAGATTGTTATTTAAAAATTGGGACGTTTCTTGTGGATTTGTGTAGTTTCTTAACAGTACAACAAAGCCATCTATATAGGTTAATAGGACTCTTCTGTTAGATTTTGAAATGCTGCTTTATAATCCATGCAACCTGCATCTGAATGCAGTGTAGAAAGTGAAATTTTAACTCATTTGTCCACCACCATTAATGTGTAAATTTTTATTCAGTGTTCTTTTCAATTTAATATTCCAATATTACACTTGCCAAATGAACAATTTAATATCTACCATCAAAAATATCCCCTATTCCGAAGTTTCCCTGTGTAATTTTACCTATTGAACACATCCACAATTTTCTCTCATTTTTACAAATTTCTAACAACACTGTCTGGCCCTAGAACTCATTTGCTGTAACATGAAAAAAAATGAACTCACTATTGAGTCATCTGTCTCTGGTTGTGTCTGTTTTAATTCCTTGGTAAAGTTTTATTGTTTTCTTGGTATAGGTCTTGAATAAGTCATCACACTATTGTAGCTGTGGGGATTTTGCCCTAAGTATTGTGAATTCTATATTGGATTATTTTTACAAATTTTGAGTGTAGTGAAAAAAAATTTTTTTCCTTAGTGTGCAACTTACATGTTTAATGCTGCTTAGTGTTTTGGATGCTTGATTTTTATATCATTTAGGAACATAAGCTATTCATGTGTTTACATTGCAAAATTGAAAATAAGCATTTGATATTGTCTATTTGATATACAAACTGTACACATCATGCAAATATCACAGGGTTCATTGATGGGATTTAGTAGATTTTTCAATTTCTAAAGTAAAAAGTAATGTGTGTGCCCAGAAGTATATTTTCAGAATGGCAAGTATAGATTTCCTCAGATACTCAGTGTATGGTTAAATGAAAAAAGATAAAAATGTGTTTCATGTTCAAAATATATACACATATTGGCTTTTAAAATATAGCCCTAACATTCATTACCAATGGTTAAGACAATGTATTTCCTCCAAAATAGCAAGTGTACATCACTGAACTTTAGGAATCAATTTTGTGTCATTGGTAACTTCAGCACCTATTTCAAATTGATTTTCAGATATAACCATCTTAAAGTGGCCTGTGATCTTACATTCACATCCTCACAATTGTTCTTTATTCTAAGTAACTCATTGTTTTTTTTTGCACATCACATTATAACCAATAAGAATAAGATTGAAAAGATAGGTATTCTTTCCTCTTTTGTTCACAGATAACTCATAGCAAATGCTCATTTAAAGAACTGATAAATGGGGAAAATAAAGGACAATTTTATAGGCAAAAAGCTAAGAATATTGCACAGTACCCATATCTTGGTCAGTGGATATGGAAATTCTAAATAAGATGGCTGCACATTAATTTTTAAATGTTTATACATGGTATCAATTTTAAAGTTTTATGTTTTTAAGTAATTTATAGACGTACTTTAATCATTTGACATAGTATTAATAATAGTATCTAACTCAGGCTTGTTATATAAGGAAGTATTTCCATACTCCTTGACCTGGGAATGTTAATTTTTGGTCACTCTTATTGCAGCTATCATTATTACTAAAATTTATTTCTCGATTCTAGATGGGAAGTATGTTTGACAAGTGTGAATGACATTTAAGCTCACAAAGCAAATAAATGATGTTTTCTCTCATTTGATACAATATGATTATGCTTTATCATAATCATATTGAATAATATTGAAAGTAGTACTTTCATAGTTTACCCAAGGAAAGAATTTAAAGAAGTATAATTATATACTTAATGACCTACCTCAAAGGTATTCATTCCATACCTATCTAGGTCGTCATATAATTTGTTTTATGTTTTTAAATTCAACTTCCAAACTCAGAATTCATTAAATGATGTGATTTCAAAATGCATCCAATATGACTGGTGTCCTTAATAAGGAGAAGGAAATTTTAACAAAAGGAAGATAGAAGGAAGATTGCTACATGAATATGAAGGCAGAAATTGGAGTTCTACAGCCACAAGCCAGGGGAATATCTGGACTACCAGAAGCAGAGGCAAGGATGGATCCTTTGATAAGTGTCCAGAGATAGCCTTCCAAAACCTTGATTTTGGATTTGGGACATACAGAATTTGGAGACAATATCTGTTGGTTTAAGCTAACCAGATTTTTCAGACTTCTTCATAATAGTCCTGGGAATCTGTACAGTGGCCTTCACTATTTTTCTTAGGTTGATAATTCTCACTAATATATTATCAACATAGAGATTTAACAGCTATTTGCTCATTTACCAAAAATTTTCTTTGGGAATTTTAAGCCAACTACCTTATATTATTTTAAATGAAATTGAGAAAACATACTTAAAAACATCAAATTCATATTTAGCAACATGTGTATGTCATCTGATATTTAACTCCTATTATATAATACAGGTTGCATATTAATCATAGTTCCTCAGTTTTGTTGATACGTGCATTTACTAAATTCTTAATTTTGTGTTGCATATTTGTCTATTTTGAATACGGTTTAAAAACTTATGACAGAAGCAGTGGTTAGTCACCCCTAGCAGTTTCTAGTTCTACATCCCATCCAAATGGCTCAAGCCGGTGGCAAATTCATAGGCATTTCTCTCTCACCTAGCATACTAGACTTTGTTTTCCAACTGCATATTCTCCCTTTAAAGGGACCATTCAGGAATTTACTTTTAGGAAATACACACACACGTGTGTGTGTGTGTGTGTTTGTGAGCTTACATTCACAGCATCCTCACATATATACCTGGGTGTATGTGTGTGTATATGTATGTATTGGCCTGCTGGCCTTCTCTGTCTACTTGACCTTTCATTCCTGGCATGCGTGACCCAGGGAAGGAGAAATGCCCTTCACACTCATTGCTTGTCCTTTCCCAGAATATGTGAATAATAAATCTTTGAAAGTATTTCCTATTATGGTTTATTACACTTGTGCCTTCCATTAGAAAATCTAGTTGCTCCCCTGGACAGGATTTTCCCTGGGATTATGGGGTTGGGGGGGACACAGGGTCAGGCAGGCATAACTATGACAGAAATCACAAGGGTGTCTGCTACTATAAACAGGTGTTCTATGTGAGGGATCTCCATGGTCAGTGGTCAGACAACTAGATACTAGGCCGTCTCCCAGGCAAAAACCAAACCCCATGAAAGGCACACTGTAAACTCCCACATCCAGCTTTCTGTTATTTCCCATTGGGATATGGGTCTGACTGCTCTTGTCCTACAGGAATCCACGTTTAGCTGGGAGCTCTGAAAATACTGTGTGCTTTTAGTTGTTTAATTTTTTTTGTATTCTTTCATACTTTCTACTTACTACTTTTTTCTGTAATATAAGGACTGCATTAATATTTTTCAATCTAATTTTGTTACATTCTAAAAATATATTCTCAGTTTATCATTTGATGATTTTACTTGCTATGTAAACGATGTCTTTTTTAATGTATTATATTATCACAGTGAAAACAGGCACCACGTTTTGGAAATACCCTGCCCTGCTAAGCAGCACAGGTCATTCAGAAGCTTTTCTTTAGGGTTCCCAGGGTAATTGAGTTCCATTCTGAAATCTAAGTACTCCAAGCATGTGGTTGGGAGATCTTTAATACCAGCTGTTACAGGGTTTTCCATGTAGTCACCTGAAAGCCTATCATACTGGAATACTTGCTTAAAGAAAGGTAATTTAGAAATTAAATTTTAGCCTAGTGATTAAGCAGACTGTCACTTACCACACAGCCTTGGGTGGGTGAATATATATATCCATGTTGTGATTTTACAACACACATATGTATGTATGTGTGTATATATAATATTTTTTTTGAAATGGGATCTAGCCATGTAGCCTAGATTGGTCTCAAACTCCTGAGTTCAAGTGATCCTCCTACCTCAGCTTCACAAGTAGCAGGTACTACAGGCATGTACTGCCACACCTAGCTTCTAGAATTAAAATTCTTAATTGTTATGTGAAAATGTGTATTATCATTCATTATGTCTATGCAAATATGTTTGTACCTTTGCTTCTTGAGACAAGTTTCTAAATTAGGAATAATGGAGGAAACTCACTCATAGAATGGTGTAATGATTAAAAGACCCACACAGAAGTAATTAGCACATTGACCGTAGTCAGCTCTGTGTCAAACATGATTGTATTGTTTTATTACTTCCATTTAACAACTTTTTTATTACTTAGGAAACTTGAAGCTGGGAGAACTAAAGTGATTTCTTTAACATTTTGTATGACATTAATGACTGTTACATGTTTAAACAAATTCATACATCTAAACATTATATTTTACACAATTGGATCTTATAATACACATTCTGAAATCTTTTATCACAGAGCAGTACATCATAAATATCTATAGAGTTCTATTTATATCCTGCTTTATATTCATGTGTCCTGAATTCAGCATGCTAAGCCATAAGGGATGATTGTGTGTGTGTGTGTGCGCGCGCGCGTGCGCGTGCGTGCGCGCGTACACACGCACTGAGTTCTGTATTTTGCTTTTCTGTATTTTGCCCAATATTAAGGTCATCTAACATTATTGGTGCTATCTGTTCTGTTGTATAGGTCTGTGGAAACTCACCAGAGAGCATTCTATGGTTTTTAATTACTACAACTTACAAGAACAATTTAGACACTTTTCTTGCAAAAAAGTCTTTATTTTGTTCCTTGAATATTCTCATGTCATTGTGAGACCAATATTAACATTACTTCTCCAAATTTACCAAATATCCCGTTGAGATTCTTGCATATGAATATTACAAAGAGTTTTAATAAAATCATTTTTGCAATGCAACTTTCTCTTCTATCAAAACATGTGGTTCCAATTATGTAAACTGTGATAACTTTCAGAATAGCGTTTAGTCTGTTTCTGTGTTGTACATTACTTGATCATTTTGTGCATGGAGTTTTATGCGTTTTCTATTGCAAATGGAATCATGTCAGTTTGATCATTTGACTTGCTGGCATATAAATATCTTAATGTTTGTACCTATATATATTACGTCTGCTCAAAGTACTGATACTTTTTTCTAATTCTCATCATTTTTTAGTTTATCTTCAAATGAACAATATATAATTTCAACATATTTAGATGTAAAAATGAGGCCACATGTCACTCAAGTGCTTTTCATTGCAGACTCAAACCTGCCCATCTGTACTACTATGAGCTATTTCAGGGATAATGCCCTTCCTCTCCCATTTATACTTGGTCCTTTAGACCTATGATCTTCCTGTGTATTCAGGTATGTGGGATAGTATAGACTATGCTACCATTTTATAGTAAAATTAGTATAGACTATGCTACCATTTTAGCTATGGGTTTAAATAACTTCTACCATGAGTCAAAACGTCTTTTGGTATCAAGAACAGTAGTTTGATATTGTGGGTGAATCTTTCATATTATGTATGCTTATCTAAGTACTTACATATTATTTGGCAACTAAATTGCTTTTAAGTAGGAAACCAACATGTTACATTTTTAGCCTCAAAACAGATTCTTATAAATAGATAGAGCTTAGGATTTTGTGTGTATTTTAATTTGCAAAGGTATTGTTACATATTTGTCTCAATCAATAATAAATTGTAACAAGACTATTAACTTCTCCAAGTCTAAAGTATCCTAATTTGCTGTATTTGAGGTCAATTAGCAATAAAATTTCAGCTGGGCAAATTGAAAATAAATAGTTTTTCCCTAAAATTTTATAATGTGTGTATCTGTGTCTGACAGAATGTTTTGAATATTCCTACTAAATTTGTTCCTGGGTCTTCATAATCCTAGTTTTTTGTTTTGTTGTTGTTGTTTTTTTTTTATGGTACTGGAGATGGACGCACTGAGCCACATCCCCAGCCCTATTTTGTGTTTTATGTAGAGACAGGGTCTCACTGAGTTGCTTAGTGCCTCGCCATTGCTGAGGCTGGCTTTGAACTCACGATTCTCCTGTCTCAGCCTCCCTCAGTGCTGGGATTACAGGCTTGTGCCACCACGCCCGGCTAATCCTAGTTTTTTAATTGACTTCCATATCCTGATAATGTCTATCATATCTATAAATAGCACGTTGTGTTACTTACATATTTTCTGTTAATTTATTTTTGCAGTAAATCTGATATGATTGGACAAAAAAGGCTAACACATATTTTTCCTAAGAATTAAGTGAAAGCTTTCATATAAAATCCTTTATCACAGGGTCTTCATGAGGAAAGCATTCAATAGACATTCATCATCATTTTTCTGATGAATTATATTTTACTAGGTGCTGTTATTTCCTTGCTACACAGGAGGTGAATTAAGGTTGGAGAAGTTAATGCAACATGGGAAGCAGAAGGTCCTTATTTCCTTTTTGGTGTTCAATATATTGTATTTTTCCAATTTTATAACCCATATGGAATCATCTGGAAATATTATATGCAAATAATATAAAATATTAGAGATCCTTTTGCATCTCATTGTCCTAAAATACCTCCATTGCCATAGTGGAAGTTGAGATTTTATATATCAAAATATTCCTATATGCATAATTTTACTTTAATGCTGTCTTATGGTGTATATTTGTTTTGATGTGGATATTTTCTCCTCCTAGGATTGATGTTTCCTCATCCTTCCTGCTACTCTTGCTAAGCCAGGTAAACAACATAGAGTACATTTGACCATAGTGTTTTCCATATGCATAATATCCCTTACAGTCCTATATTTTCATACTAATATATCTTCAAACACATACAGTGTTAGGTTTTTGTCGTTGTTTTATAAACTGTCATGTTATACTTATTTTACACATTTTTATTAATTAAAATACCTCATGGATAATGTCTCCAAGTCATCTAGTGTAGATCTCATCCATTTTTTCAATTTCAAGGTAATATTTCATGGTAAGAATATAACACATCTAAGCCATCTGTGTCCATAGTTATAGTCATTTTCTTTTATTCCATATTTAACCATTGAATATGATATAATAAAATTTTATGCATATATATTTTTAAAGGTTTGGTCCATTGAAATATTCCTGGGAATGTCGTTGCTTTGTCCAAATGCATGTATATTTCAAATATTAATATATATATTCACAGATTGACTTTTAAAATATAAAAACAACCTGAGTGTGGTGACACATGCCTGTAACCCCAACAGCTCAGGAGGCTGAGGCAAGAAGATCATGGGATCAAAGCCAGCCTCAGCAGCTTATTGAGGTCCTAAGTAACTCAGCTAGACCCTGTCTCTAAATAAAATATGAAAATGGCTGGAGATGGGGCTCAGTGGTGAAGTTCCCCAGTACCAAAAAATAAATAAATAAAATGTGGAGGCACTTCACATTTCCACCAGGAGTGTTTAATAGGATACTTTTCTTTATATCCCCAGTAGCAGGTGGTATTGAGGTACTCGTTACTGGTGACATTTAAAAGAGTACAAAGTGGTATCCCACTGTTACTTAATGTGAATTCTGCTAACGTTTACAGAAAGTGAACTTTTTCCTATGGTGTTAGTAATGGAATTCAAGGCTTCACATATACTGTGGAAAGCCTCTATCATCGAGCTAAACCCCATCCTGAGAATCTGAACATTTTTCAATTTGGTACTCAACACTTTGTGTTTGCTCTTCTGTGAATTGACTGTTCAGAGAATGAGTAACACATTTTTCATTGTGGGGACAGTTAGTTTTTAAGAGTGTTTTGTATATTACAGGAGTAACTTCCATGTATATATCTGTATTAAAATATTTCCAGCCCTACAAGGAATCTGTTGCCCTTATGATTTATATATTGTATAATTTTTTTTAAAAAAATTTTATTTCCAAAGTAAGATTATTATTATTATTATTACTTTGGTGTTTTTGGAATTTCATTTTTATAGGAAAAATGAGATGAGATTGAGTTCCTATATTTCCCCTATACTCAGTTTCATCTGTTATTAATTTGTTAAAATAGCATGGTACATTTGGTACAATTAATGAAACATTCATACATTATTTGATTAGATTCTATAGTTTGTTCAGATTTCAGTAGTGATAGGCTACTGTCCCTTTTTCTGTTCCAGGATTCCATCAAAGACACCACACAACATTTAATGGTCACATTTCCTTATGCTTCTCTTTGCTGTGTTAGTTTGCCAGACTTGTTTTTGGCAATCTTCACAGTCTTGAGTAGTAAGTTTAGATAGTAAGTGTAGCCGGTGTTTTGCAGTATGATGAGTATGATGCTTAACTTGTATTTGGTGCTTTTCTTTTGTTTACACCAATGTCTTAGTCCTTTCAGGGTACTATAACAAGAATAGCCAACTGGGTGGCTTATAAATAGTAGAATTTTATTTCTTGTAGTTCTGAAGGCTTCGAAGTCCAAGGTGAACGTGCAAGAAGATTTGGTGTCTGGTAAGGGCTTTCTTACGGGTTCATAGATGTCCATATGATCTCTTTTTTCTGGTACCGGGGATTGAACTCAGGGGTTCTCGAACACTGAGCCACATCCCCATCCTTATTATGTGTTTAGAAACAGTCTCACTGAGTTGCTAAGGCTGGCTTTGAACTCGCTTATCAATAAAATATTTATGAAATATTTATTTCCACATTTATTTATTAAATCATTTTTATATGTATAGACATATGAATAATAATTTTATATTCTGGCTATAATACAATATTGCATGAATTTATTTGTCAAATTTGTTTCAACTTTGGCCATTGGATACTCTCAGCTGTCTCCTGTGTGTCATTGATATACTCTAATGTGGAAATTTTTTTGGTTTTATTTTCAATTTATTTTTTTATCTTGTTACTGCAAGATGCTCCAGATTCATCTCCTATATTTCATTCCTCAGTCCCACAATGAACCATTTCTTCTAGGAACCATGGTACTTTTAATTTCATAATGGTTTTAGAAATGAAGATCTAGGTGCTAAGTATGTTCATTGCAACTGGGGTGTGTTTTCTTGTAGATTCTGCTGACACAGCAAAGTAATTTGGCTGTATAAACTCATTCGTGTATGTACACATATCTATAAATATTTCCATATGTAGCCACTCATATCTATATTTAGCTGCACATTAATGGTTACCCATATCAAACTATAATGCATAACCACATGGATCACTCTAGCCTGTTTTGTTAGTTTCCACTTCAATAGTGAGAAACCTGGCTCCCACCATCCATCATATTTTTATGTAATTATTTAATTGTAGATTATGCACATGTCAATTTCAAGCCTAGAAACTCATTAGAAAACAACTCTATCAACTATACAAAGCTTATATTCCATTCCTTTCTCCATGCGTCTTTCAGATTATACTCATAAATAAGTTAGCCACATTTCCCCCCATACCCTTTAGTGAACATATATCAAACATTTTAAATATAGTTAGATCCAATGGTCACAGTCTTCATTCTTTCCTGGGATCTCCAGCCTACTAAATGTGTTATTTTAATTGCATACATTAAAACTCATTTATGCAGTAAAATTCTATGCATTCTGACAATTGTATAATGTTGTATATCCATCATGATAATATAATAGAGAATAGTTTCACTGCCCCAAATTCTCATACCCATTCATTCCTCCATATCACCAGCTCCAAGAAACACTCAAAACTCTGTTCAAAAGGGGTTATACCATATGGCTTTCCTATCAGCAATGAACAACGGTTCCTGTTACTATACAACCTTACCAACATTTGGTTTTATCATTCTTTTTTGTTTTAGCTACTATAGGTATGGGATGATATCTTGTTGGAATTTTCATTTTCTAAATAAAAGTGATATTGGACATTCTTTCCATATTCTTTGATTTCATCAAAATTTTAGTTTTTTACACATGGATACTGCATGTAATTTATGATATTTATGCCTACAGATTTTACTATTTTATATATATATATTTTTTTCTACCAGGGATTGAACTCAGGGACACTCAACCACTGAGCCACATCCCCAGCCCTAATTTTGTGTTTTTTATGTAGAGACAGGGTCTCACTGAGTTGCTTAGTGCCTCGCTTTTGCTGAGGCTGGCTTAGAACTCATGATCCTCCTGTCAGAGCCTCCTGAACTGCTGGGAATACAGACGTGTACCACCAAGCCCAGCTACTATTTATCTTATTGTAAATGGTATTGCATTTTTAATTTCAAATTTGAAGTTTTTATTGCTGGTATACAGAAAATCAATTGACTTTGTATATTAACTTTATATGCAGTGACCTTGCCATAATTGCTTAATATTTTCAGAAGTTATTTTATCAATTCTTTGAGTTTCCACATAGTAATGTCATTTGTAAAGCTTTCATTTTTCCCTTTTTAATCTGTATACTTTTTATGACATTTTCTGTATCCATTTCTCTTATTGAACTAGTGAATTCTATTATGAACCTAGAATGAGTGGAGTGATAAAGATATCCTTGTCATTTTCTCAAACATGTGGGGGAAACATCTGAATTCACATCATAAAAACTCATGCTAGCTTTATATTTTTGAATATTAATTTTATGAAGGGAGTTTCTCTATTTTTACTAGTAAGCTGAGAAACTTTCATCAGGAGTGGATATTGTTTTTAGTGAAATGAATCAACCGATATGATCATAAATTTTTCTTTCAAGAGAGAATCTTGAAAGCACCAAGATAAAAGAAGATCATCACATATACCCCTATAAGCTATCAGACAAATTTTCAGAAGAAACTTTGGAGTAGTTGAGAGAAGAATAATATATATTCAAATGTTAAAAGGAAGAAACTGCAATCCAAGAATATTTTGCCTGGCAATGTTGTCCTTCAGAAATAAAGGTGAAGTAAAAACTTTCTCAGAAAAACAAAAGTTCAGGAAGTTGATCACTATTATACTTGACTTATGTGAAATGGCAAAGGGTGTTGTTCTTGCTGAAATGAAGGGACTCTAGTTACTAAAATGAAAAGTATGTAAAAGTCACTGAAAAAGTTGAGTACATATTCAAGTTGAGACAAATCTGATACTGTATTGATTTGTAAATTACTGATATCCCTAGTGTAAAATATAAGAGAAAAAACTATTAATATAGTTGCAACAATTTGCTAAGGAAAATGCAATATAGAAAGGTAACGTATAATAACCAATACAAAATCAAGGTGTGAAAATACAGGAATCGTGTATGTGATTGAAGATTAAATCCTTTCCTATCGATCAATAATTACCTTGATTGTAGTAAAATCAAATTTCCCAGTCGAACTGCATACAGGGATAAAATGGATTTTTTCGGAGGAGGGGTACTGGGGATTGAACTCAGGGGCACTCGACCACTGAGCCACATCTCCAGCCCTATTTTGTGTTTTATGTAGAAACAGGGTCTCACTGAGTTGCTTACTGCCTCGCTGTTGTTGAGGCTGGCTTTGAACTCGCGATTCTCGTGTCTCAGCCTCCCTAAGTGCTGGGATTACAGATGTGTGCCACCAAGCTCCAAATGGATTTTTAAACAATTATGTGTTTCCTACAGATTCCTACAAAATCCTACAGTTTTAAGGAAATACATAGATTAAAATAAAGGAATAAAAAAGTTTGTGCAAATGGAAAAGAAATGAGAAGGATGGTTGAAGAATTTTATATTAGATAAAAAGTCAAAGTATATAAATGTACAAAGTGATTATTTAATGGTAATAGGGGTCAGTACATCCAGAGGACAAAATGACTGTAAATATGTATTCTCTTAAGGAACAGAATACAGGGTAAATTTAATAAATTTGAAGGGAGAGATACCAATAGTTATAGTAAGGGATTTCAAACTACTGCTTTCAACAATGGTTAGATCATCCAGACAGAAAATCAATATAGTAACATTGGACTTAAACTACACTTTAAAACAAATGAAACTAACAAATATATAAACATGCTATCCAAAAGCAGAATATATGTTCTTTTTAGGGGCATTCTTGAGGATAGACAATATATTCAGCCACAAGTCATGTCTTAACAAATTTTAGAAGATTGAAATCATATCAAGCATCTGCTGACCACAGTGGTATGAAACTAGAAATTAATAACGGGAGGAAAATTGGACACTTCACACCTATGAGGAAATTAAACAACACATCCCTCAACCAATGTGTCACAAAATAAATCAAAATAAGAATTGTGGAAAAAAACATGAGGCAGATGAAAATTGGAACACAATATGTCAAAACATACGGGACACAGCAAAAGCACTTCCATACAGGAAAGTTTATAGGAATAAGCAAATTTAAACATCTTTATTTTGCACTTCGAATAGAAAAAATAAGAGCAGACTGAGCCCACAGCTAGTAGAAGCAAGAAAATAGTAAGGATACTAGAAATAAAATAGAGAAGAGAAAATCTGACAATTTTTTGTCAAGATCAACAAAAATGACAAACCTTTAGTTAAAGACAAAATGAGAAATGACATGCTATGGAAATAGAAATGTTCATAAGACACTACTATGAGCAATTAGTTACTAGTAACTAGAAGAACTAGAACATGAACTAGAATATTCAGTAACTAGAAGCAGTGGATAAATTTTTATAAATGTGAACTATCACTTCTTGGCCTTTTATCTAAGGTCAAGTGTAGTAACATGCAAGCTACCAATACTGAATCATGGAGAAACAGAAAATCTTCAAAGATCAATCTTTTTTTTTTTTTTTTTTAGGTGTTGTCATTTTAAGTATCTTGCTCTTTTTTTAATTTATTTTATTTAAATGCATTTCAAGTCATAGTACATAAACAGAGCTCAGTTTTTCCATTTCTCTGGTTGCAAATCATAAAGAGTCACACTATTTGTGTCTTCATACATGCACCAGGGGTAGTAATGACCCATTCGATCAATCATCATTACTATTCCCGTTTCCCTCAAAGATCAATCTTAAGGAGATCAACTCATGAGTTAAACACAAAAACTCTCATCAAAGGAAAGTTTAGGACCTATACCAAATATTTAAAAGACTAATGCAAATTCTTCTCAAATTCTTTGAGAAATTTGAAGAGGAGGTAGTAATAATTCCAAATTCATTTCACAAAGACAGTTTTATGATAACAAAGCCAGACAAGGACACTTGAAGAAAAATTATAGGCTAATATTCCTGATGAATATAAATATAAAACTGTTCAACAACATACAAACAAACAACTTTTGGTATCACATTAAAAGGATTATGTACTTGATGTTGAAGTTGGATTTGTTCCTGAGATGCAGGATTGTTTATTTGTTTTGTTTTTTCAGTATTGGGAATTGAACCCATTGCCTCACAAGTGTTAGGCCAATACTCTACTTCTGAGCTAACTCTTTTCCTTTTATGTCTTTTTGTAATGGCAGTACCTTGCTGTTTTGTTTACTATAACTTTGAAGTATATTTTAATGTCAGGCCATGTGATGCTACAGAGTTTTCACTTCTTTGATTAATTTCTGTGAATTTCATTTTACATAGATCATGGTGGCGTTTTGTTGTTTGTTTTTCTCAACTTCATTTTTGATCAGCAAAGATTTTTTTAAAGAGAAATTTAATGATCACCATTGCTTTCCCCTTTCTGTTCCACATCCTGGTAATTGCTCTTCCACTGACTTTTCTCAGCTTAAAAACATATTGTAATAAAATTCAGAGTATACTATATATATATATTATTCTACAAATTGTCTTCTCAACAGTACTTAGGAGTGTGGACTGCCTCCTATTTTGATGGTTTTTTAAAATTCTTTCATTTTGAAGCAATGCATTTTTCATTGATAATATGTGATGATATTTCTTAACTTGAAAATCTCTCATGATAATTCCATTTAACTAACCAATTTTGAACTATCAGTTCTGTACATGTTTGTAATGTAGTTTTACAAAACCATTTTATTTTTGCTGAAGATATATGAATTTAAATGGTCACCAACACACCCGCTAGGCTGGGTTCCATAATATCTCCACTTCAGAAAACTATAGCCTTATGACTCCTTTTACACAAAAATGTACTAATATATATTAAGATTTATTATTCTTGTTATTCATTATTTTCGAAGTATCACACACCTTTCCCCGCAAATTGATTTTCCCTTTCACAATGAAGAATGTGAAAACTCATTTTTACTTCATCATGTTTTAAAGCATTATTCTTAATCCACCATGAAATGTTTTTTTAATAAGTGAAATTTAAATATTTCTTTTGAACTTGTTCTACTAATATGCCCAATAGAATTTCATCCATTAATTTTATCCTATAAATCTCTTCCCATTATTAAACTAATAGCTATTGTTTTGTGATTATAGCTGTATCCTTCCATTTGCATTTTGTAATTAATAGTGCAGCTCATAGGCCTCCCTACCTATATTAGGCCTTTTAAAAAATATGTATGTCCCCTTGGCCAATCTCACTTATTTATTTGGAAATATGAATCTGGTTTATTACAAACTGTAGCATTTTAATTATAACTATAATTTTACAATGTTAGCATCTTTATAGTATTTTTTTTGGTACCAGGGATTGAACTCAGGGGTCCTCAACCACTGACCCATATCCCCAGCCCTATTTTGTGTTTTATGTAGAGACAGGGTCTCACTGAGTTGCTTAGTGCCTTGCCATTGCTGAGGCTGGCTTTGAACTCGCAATTCTCCTCCGCTTCACAAAGTGCTGGGATTACAGGGATGCACCACAGCATCTGGCAGCATCTTTCCAATATTGATTCTTTTCATCAAAGACTGTAAATAAGTTTATGATTAATGAATCGTGCTATTAGTCACTTGGAAAGTTTGCATTTTAATTATATAGACCCAAAAAAGTTCATATTTTTATTTCTTGTTATAATTTTTCATTTTTTGTATGCAAATTACTTTTCCCTTTTCTTATTATGGTGTCTAAAAAATCCATTTTGTTGTGTATTCATTACCTCACCTGTTAACCATCTTATCCATTCATTAATTTTCCTTCTCTAGGATTTCCCAAGTGGTTAATTGTATAATTTATGTTTTTGAAGCATTGCAGTATTAAAATCCTCTCCAAACTTCATGTTGTAGTAAATACTTCCTGAGTGTTAAAATACCTACTAAGTGAAACACAATCATCCTTTGCATGTATTGCCCTGGTTTATCCTTCTACAACCTGGCCATGACTTCGTCCTCCCTGCTCTGAAACCCAGGAAGGCCTTTCTGCAGATTTTACTCTGGGATCATTAAAAGGTTCTCATTCATAAACCTGAAACAGAACCTTACTAGAAACATTTGGTGTGTGTAGTGACAATTATATTAATGACTTTCTTTGTTATTAGAACAAATTAAGACATATCTTATGATTGATTATAAGGTTAAAAACAGGAATTAATATGATTTACATGAATAGATTTATCAGACATGAGTCATTTGGCTCTTCCCTAAATAAGTATTTTCCTATGTAGCTTTTCAGTAAACAAAACTATTTTCATATCTTTTGTTTCACTTGACACTCTGAAATTACAGTACAGTTATTAGGTTTGTTTATGAGGATTTGAGATGATTCTTGGTACAGTTTGTGAAAAGTAAATTAGCCCTTGGTAAACTGGTATAATTGTTCCTGTTACTTTTATCATTATTGATACTGCCTGATTCCATCAGTATATACTTTTTACTTTTTTGTGTGTGTGTGTGGTACTGGGGATTGAACTCAGGGGTGCTTGACCACTGAGCCACATCCCGAGCCCTATTTTGTGTTTTATGTAGAGACAGGGTCTCACTGAGTTGCTTAGCACCTCGTCATTGCTGAGGCTGGCTTTGAACTCGTGATTCTCCTGTTTCAGCCTCCCTAAGTGCTGGGATTATAGGCTTGAGCCACCGCGCCCGGCTGCTTTTTACTTTCTTTTTATCCCCAGTGCTGAAGATTAAACTTTGGATTTCTCATATGCTAAGTAAGCACTTTACTGCTGCACTGCATCCCCAGACCTCATTATATCCTTTTTATTTATTTATTCATTTTTTGGTGGTGATGCTGAGGATTGAACCCAGGGCCTTGTGCACGCGAGGCAAGCAGTCTACCAACTAAGCTATATCCTCAGTCCCTCTTTATGTCCTTTTTATAACAGAGTATAGAGGATTGATGATGCTAATTTCTGTGCTTACAGATGTACAGCAGTTGCTTGTGTTTCTTAAAATTATATTTTGTTTTATTTAATTGGAATTGATGCTAGCTCATTGAACTGAAAGAGTTCAAAGACACATGAATGGGCCTGGGGTTGTGGCTCAATGGTAGACCACTTGCCTAGCACATGTGAGGCGCTGGGTTCGATCTTCAGCACCACATAAAGTTAAATAAATAAAGGTATTGTGTCCATTTACAACTAAAAAAATATTTATAAAAGACATGATGGAAATGACATGATTCATTTCATGTTGATTTCATTCTTCTCTTTGCCTTAAGCAGTGCTAATAGTATGTGGCATATACTTCCCCATCATTTTTCATGATCATTTACTTACAGATTAACTGGATATGCATGATAAGATTTTTGGTAGCTATTGTACAAAAAGGCAGTTTTTTAAATGAAATTTTCAACAACTGATTTTTCCTGGGGTCAGAGATACACAGGCAATAACTGCATAATACAAATAGGCTTTAGAAAACTTTCTAATATTCTTCAGGCAGGTCCTAAACAATTCTTAGTAAGATTATTTCTAGGTAATTCCCACTTATTTACTTTTTCAGTGATTGCTAAACTCGAATATGTCTTTTGATATCTAAGCAGTTTCATTTAACATACGGATTCAATTATATATAAAAATACTTGGCATAAATAATAAAATTAATTCATCATTATTTTGAATGATTAATGTTCAAAGTTTATCTAGTTGAAATGATTTTCCTTTTATTCTCTGGTATACAATTTGAGCCTGAAGATCCCAAATGCTTTTTTAAATTAATTACGTTCATATTTGTTTGTATGCTTGTTTTTGTCTGCCTAAATTTACTAAACTGTCCTTTCAATCCTCGTTAGGTTTTAATTGACTGTGTTTCTCTATATTAAAAATAATATCAGTGATCAGTAAATATTCTGTATAACCACTGTATTTGCTTCTTTATTTTAGTTAACATAATGAATCATGGTGTGATATTTTAACACATATAGTGTATACTAGTAAGTGAAGTTAACATGTAAATCTCCGTATCATTCCTGTTTGTGTAGCTTTTGAGCTCCTACTATTTTTCTACAAAGTATGTAATTTGTTCATGTTAATTACAGTTACCTTACTGTGCTGTAGAGCACTAGAATTTAGTCCTCCCAACTAACTGTATTTGAGTATCTGTTATCTGACTTCCTTTGGCCCTCTTCTCTTCTATTTCTATACTGTAATAATCACTATTCCATTTTAGTGAACATTTTTAGCTTCCACACTAAATAGAACATGCAGTATTTTTCTGAGTGTGATTTATTTCATTTACCATAATGTCCACCATTTCCATCCATTTTCATGTAAATGGCAAGATTTCATTCTTTTGTATGGACAAATAATATTCTGTTCTGTATACCACATCTTTATGCATCCCATTGAGAGTGCAAGTACATCTTTTATATGCTAATTTCATTTCCTTCAAATATATATCTGAAGTGGGTTCATGTCTAGATTTTAGTTTTTTCCAGGCCCTCCACTTTGTTATCCATAATGGCTAGACTACTTTTCATTCCAGACAGCAGCTTATAATAATTCTTTTTTCTGTGCATCCTCTCTAGCACTAGTAATATTTTTGCCTTTTTGAAAATAGCCATTGTGACTAGGGTGAGATGGTATCACATTGTGACTTTGATCTGCATTTCATTGATGACTAGTAATATTGAATGATGTATACTTTTTGGCTATTGGTTTTCTTTTGCTAAATATCTATTTAGATTATTGGCCCATTTTTAATTGGGTTATCTTGTACTTATGTTTTTTGAGTTTGCTATATATTCTGGATGTTAATTACTCCTCAGATGAATATCTTCCAAATAATTTCCTCATTTTTTAGTTTTTTCTTCACTCTATAAATTTTTTCTTTGTTATGAAGAAGCTTAGCTTGATATAACCACATTTATCTATTTATGCTTCTGTTGCCTATGCTTTTGGGGTCTTGTCTATAAAAGTATTACCTATATTAGTGACTTTAAATTATTCTTTATATTCTAGTAGTTTCATATTTTCATGTCTTATATTTAATTCTAATCCATTTTTGCTGATTTTGTATAAGAGATAGAAGATCATGTTTTCTAGGCACCATTTACTGAAGACCTTGTACTTTATACAATAATCATTTCTGACAATTTTGTGTAAAATTAGTTCACTGTAGATATGTGGATTTATTTCTGCTATCTCTATTCTGTTCTATTGGCTTATATATTGTTTTTTATGCCAGTACAATTCTGTTTTCCTTACTATGGCCCTATATTATGTTTTGAGATCAGGTTTTGAAAGGTTTGTAACCTTTGTTCTTTTTGCTTAGGATTGTTTTGGCTCTTTAGCATGGTCCATCTGCATTTTAGGATTTTAAAAAAATTTCTGTGAAAAATGCCTCTAGCATTTTGGTGGGAATTGAATTGGATCTATAAGTCACTTTGGGTAGTTAGGACATTTCAGAAATATGAATTCTTCCAATTGTTGAACATGGGAGATCCTTATACTTTTTTCATTTATTTCATCAGTGTTTTACATTGTCATTGTAGGGATCATTCACTAACTTGTGTGAACTTTGTTCCTAGGTATTTTAATTTTTGTAGGTATTGTGAACATAATCACATTCTTTATTGATTTCTTTGTAAGTTCTTTATTGATATATGAAAATGTCATTGCTGTTTATATGTTGATTTTGTATCCTGCAACTTTATTGGAGATTCATTTATCAGTTCTAAGAGTTTTTGGTAGAGTCCGTAGATTTTTCTATATAAAGAATAATGTCATCTACAAGCAGGGGTAATTTGACTCATTCGTTTCCTATTTGTATGCTTTTTTTTTTCTCTTTTTTTCATAACTTCTCTAGTTAGGACTTCCAGTTCTATGTTGAATAAGAGTGGTAAAAGTCATCATCTTTATCTTGTTCTAGTTCTTAGGAGAAATGATTTCAACTTTCCAAAGTTCAGGATAATTAGTTCTAGGTTTACCAGCTGTGGGATAAATCCTGTTTGATCATGGTATATTATTTTTTTTGATGTACTGTTGGATTCAGTTTGCTAGAATTTTGTTTAAAATGCCTGGTGCTGTGCACTTTTGTTGTGTCTTTATCTGGCTTTGGCATCATGATAATATTGGCCTCTTAGAATTAGTTTGGAAGCATTCCCTTCTTTCAATTTTTTTGAATAGGTTGAGAAGAATTGGCATTATTTCTTCTTCAGAACTTTGGTAGAATTTACCAGTGAAGGTATCAGGTCCTGGGCTTTTTTTTGTTGGAAGACTATTTAATACGATTCAGTCTGGTTTCTCATTATTGGCTTGTTCAGGTTGTCTATGGCTTAAATGTTCAATTTTGGTAGGCTATATATTGCCAATAATTTAACTACTACTTCTAGGTTTTCCAAGTTGTTGGTATGTATTTGTTCATAATAGTTCCTAATGATCCTATATGTTTCTGTGATATCAGTTGTAATGTTTCTTTTGTTGACTCTGGTTTTACTGGTGACTTCTATTTTTTCTGGATTAATCTTAAGTTTGTCAATTGTGTTTATCATTTCAAAAAGCCAGCTCCTCATTTTTTATTATTTCTGTTGCTTTTTAGACTCTACTTTGTTTAATTCTGCCCTACTCCTTGTTATTTCTTTCTGCTAATTTGGGGTTTGGTTTGTAATTACTAGTTCTTTCAGTTGCATTGTTCGGCTGATTAATTGTATAACCTTTCACTTTTTGGATGTATTGGCTTATTACTATAAACTTGTCTCTTAGTACAGCTATTGTTGTACCCCATTTGTTTTGGTATACTCTGTTCCCATTTTCATTTGTGTAAAGAAATTTTTAAATCTCCCTTTTGATATGTTCAGTAACCCATTGTTGATTTATGAACATGTAATTTACTTTCCACGAATTTGTATAACTTCTAAAATTTCCTTTGTTGATTTTTAGTTTTCTTCTGTTGTGGTCAGATAATATGCAAGATATAATTTTGATGTATTTGAAATTTTTGAAAATTTTTTATTGCCTAACATATGGTGTATCCTGGAGGATATTTCATGTGTTGATGAAAATAATGTATATTCTGTAGCTGTTGGATGAAATATTGTATAAATGTTTCTTAAGTCCATTCAATCTATAGTATAGTTTAACCTCAGTGTTTATTGATTTTTTCATCTGAATTATCCATTGATAAAAGTGATGCATTAAAATCCCCAACTATTGTTATACTGGAGCCTATGTTTTCCTTTAGGTTGAATATTATTTCCTTTATAAAACTGAGTATTCCAACATTTTATTTATATATGTATATATTTTTTTCTCTTCATGAATTGATCCTTTAATGATTATATAATGATATTCTTTGTCTCTTTATTTTATCATTTAAAATCCATTTTATCTAACCTAAGTGTAGCTACTTCTGTTCACTTCTGGTTTCCATTTGCATGGAATATCTTTTTCCATTTCTTCAATTTCACTTTGTGTATGTGTTTGCCACTGAAGTAAGTTTCTTATAGGCAGCCTATTTTGGGGTCTTATTTTTACTAAATTGCATTCAGTGTGTCTAAACCCTTTAATTGGGGGATTTATTCCATTTATGTTATGGTTTGGATGTGAGGTGTCCCCATAAAGTTCACGTGTGAGACAACGCAAGGAGGTTTAAAGGTGAAATAATTGGGTTATGACAGCCTTAACCTAATCAGTGCATTCATCCCCTGATAGGAATTAACTCAGTGGTAATTGAAGGCAGGTGGGGTGTGGCTGGAGGAGGTCTGCCATTGAGGGCATGCTTTGGGATATATATTTTGTATCAGGCCAGTGTAGTCTCTCTGCTCTCTGATCATCATGTGAGGTGCTTCCCTAACCATAATCTTCTTCATGATGTTCAGCCTTACTTTGAGCTCAGAGGAATGGAGCTTGCTTTCTGTGGATTGAGACCTCTGAAACTGTGAACCCCCAATTGAACTTTTCATCCTCTACAGTTGTTCTGGTTGGGTCTTCTAGTCACAGCAGTGAAAAAGCTGACTAAAATAATTTACATTCAAGGTTACTATTGTTATGTAATGTAAACCTTCTTCTAGTTATTTTGAATATATTTCTAGTTATTTTGTGTTTTGGTGACTTTCTGTATTGGTAACTTTTGGTCTTTTTTTTTCCTTTTTATCTTTTGTGCATCTGCTCTTCCAGTGTGTTTTGTACTTTCATGTGTTTTTATGTGGAAGTTACCTCTTTTTGTGTTTAAGGTGTAGGACTCAAGCTGGGCATGGTGGTGCATGCCTGTAATCTGAGCACTTTGGGAGACTGAGACAGGAAAATCAAAGTCAGCCTCAGCAATGGTGAGGCACTAAGCAACTCAGTGAGACCCTGTCTCAAAATAAAAACACAAAATAGGGCTTGGGATGCGGCTCAGTGGTTGAGTGCCTCTGAGTTCAATCCCTGGTACCAAAAAACAGAAAAAATAAAAATTTAGGACTCACTTAAGCATCTTTTGTGAGGCTCATCTGATGGTGATGAATAAAGGAAAATATTTCTCCTTCATTTCTGAAGCATGGCTGGGCTGTGTTGGGTATAGTAGTCTTGCTTGGAAATTTCATTTTACTTATAGGTCTTTGAATATGTCATCTCATTCCCTCCTTACCTATAAAGTTTCTGGTGAGAAATCTACTTTTAGTCTAATGAGAGTTTACTTAGATGTGGCCTGAGTCCTCTCTCTTGTTCTTTTTAGAATTATTTTATATGTTGGACTTTTGACAGTTTGATTGATCACTTCAGGAAAGACACTTATTTTTGTCAAATCTGTTTGGAGTCCTTTGAGTCATCCTGGACCTGGATGTTAATATCTTTCCAAGATTTGGGAAATGTCCAGTTATTATTTTATTGAACAGGCTTTCAATGCCCATTCCCTTCTCTTTTCTTTCTGGAACAATCATAATTTGAGTATTTGTTCATTTAATTGTGTCATAAAATTCTTGGAGGCTTTATTCATTTTTAAAAAATTTTTGTGTGTGACTCAGTTGTTTGAAAAAACCTGCCTTGAAATTCATAAACTTTTTCTTCTCCTTGATGTAGTCTGTTGTTGAGGCTCTTACCTGCAATTTTATTTGACTTACTAGATTGTAAACAACTTCAAGTTTTTATTAGGTTCTTTTTCATGATATCTGTTTCTTCGCCGAATTTCTCATGGCTCTCACACACTTTTCCCCTTGATTTCACTGAACTGGTATTTACTTGTATTTACAGTATATTTACTGTATCTTGTTGAGTTTCCTTAGGGTCATTCTTTTGAGTTATTTTTTCAGGTGTGTCATCAATTTCTGTTTCTTTGGGTTCTCTTGGTAGAATGTTACCTTACTTCTTCATATTTGTAGTGTTCCTATATTTGTCCATCTGGAAGATACATTTTCCACTACCATTTGTTTAGTGTAGCTTTAATAGTAAAAGACTTTCTCTTGAAGACATGCTTAGAGTTTTTGTTTAGGATGCTATGTAGGCTTTGTTTCTGGCAGTTACCATAGTGTTAGCTCCAAATGGTTTCATTTTTAAATATTTTTAGTTGTAGATGGACACAAAGTCTTGATTTTACTTATTTGTTTTTATGTGGTGCCAAGGATCAAACCCAGTGCCTCACATGTGATAGGCAAGTGCTCTACCACTGAGCTACAACCCTGGCCATCCAAATGATTTCTTTAGCTGTAAGTGACGGTTTTAGGTGCAGTGTATGCAGCAGTAAGGGCAGAAAATTCATCCATTTTCACAGACCACGTAGGGGTAGAAACACTTTTTGCAGCCAAGGTGAATGTGGCACACACTCCACACAGTGAGAGTCAAGTTCCCACAGTGTGGCCACTCTAGTGGGCCCAGGAAAGTGAGGTGCAGTGCATAAACATAGTAGCAGTATTGTGCCTATCAATCTCCACGGGATGTGGAAGTGTGTGGTGTCTGGTGTGCCTCAGCAGATTTGGCACAGTGATAAAAAGGAACTTGTCAGTCTCCATGGGCTTTGCATGGGAGGGCTATTTCAGTGACCCTGGTTAATTTGTAATACATCTTGTACTGCAGTGGGAGCAGAGTACCTGTATTACCAAAGAGTACCTGGCAGTCTCTGTGGGTTGCATGGGAGTTGGGTCACTTCAATGGGCCAGGCAATGTGCTGTAGTTTTTGCACCACATGCCTGTCAATCTCCATAGGCTGCAGTGCTTTCTTTTAATATGCAACACAGGACCATATGTACTAAGATATTTCACTTTTTTCTCACCTAACAATAGCAAGCAGCATGCCTCTAAGATGTTTCATGGTTTCAAGTTCTATATTTTGATACACTTGCCTGTGGTAAATGTACTTGGGTACATTGGATTATGTAGAGTTTCAGTTTTTCTTTTCCTAACATACCAAGTTACTTTAACAGCTTTTCATTACATTTGTTCCAGAAATAACTCTCGCAATTCTGGAATATGAAAAAAAATATATGTTACATATTATATATATTACATATTATATATATATTATACATATTACATATTATATATAGTATATATGTGTGTGTGTGTGTATATATATATATACACACAAATCATAGCTACAAAATACCATTAGTCTCTGATACATATACCAGACGAACCCTCTACCGCTGAGCCTCAACCCCAGGCCAAAAAGTGTTTCTTAAATATAAAATCATGATCATTACTATCATATGTATCATCATATATATTACATATCATTATGTGAGTATGTGTGCGTGGTAAATTAGAGATTGAGAGAGATTATTTGAGATGTTTATAAGGGTCATAAAATAAGGTTTGGGGTAGAGCTCAGTGGTAGAGTGTTTGCATGTGTAAAAGCTGTGGGTTCAATCACCAGCACCACAATTTTTTTAAAATACATATTTTGTAGTTGTGGGTGTACCTTTATTTTTGTTTATTTTTATGTGGTGCTGAGAATTGAACCCAGTGCCTCACATGTGCTAGGCAAGTGCTCTTCCACTGAGCCACAACCCCAGCCCCACCACGTTTTTTTTTGTTTTTTTTGGGTACTGGGGATTGAACTCAGGGGCACTCGACCACTGAGCCACATCCCCAGCCCTATTTTGTGTTTTATATAGAGACAGGGTCTCACTCAGTTGCTTAGCACCTCACCATTGCTGAGGCTAGCTTTGAACTCGTGATCCTCCTGTCTCAGCCTCCCAAAGTGCTAGGATTCCAGGTGTGCGCCACCACACCTGGTACAAATTGTTGTTTCCAATTAAGATCATACAGTGAATACTCAAACTTAACTTTCCTTCAAAGTAATTGTTTTCTGTGTTGGTTATTTTGAATGATATTGTGTTAATGCCTCATCTCAGCCTAAGTAGTTGAAGGATGATAAGATGGGTGTAAGATGTAAAATGAAAAAAAAATTGAGTGTAGCCTTAATAGTTTAATAGCCTTAAGTTTTTCTTAACTGCTCTGACAGCCTATTCTATCTTATTCCATTCCATTGTTTTTATTTTCATTTACATATATACTTAAATATTCTCCATATAAAATACTTTCAAATCCAATTTCTTATAACTTTAAAGTATACATTGATTTTCTGATCGTTCAGCTATTAGAAATACATTACATTTAATGCTTTTGTTAGTGCATTATAGTTATACATAATAATGGTATTTATTTTGACATAATCATAACTTGCTCCATTTCAGTCCTTGGTACGTACTCTTTCCCTCTCCTCCTCCCTCCTACTATTCTCCTTTCTCTGCTGTATTGGTCTTCTTTTTATTTATTTATTTTTAGTTGGTGTCTTATAGATATACACAAAGCTAGAACTCACTTTAGTATATATATACATGCACAGAACATAATTTTGTTACATTTATTCAGAATTTCCTCCTCATTGCTATTCCTGCTCCTTCCCCTTCAGTCTCCTTCTATGCTCCCCTAATCTTTCCTGTATGCTTATGATATCTGTCATTCACTCCCTTTTCTTTTCCTTATTTTACTCTAGTTTCCACATGGGATAGAAAACATCTGACCCTTGACTTTCTGAGTCTAGCTTATTTCCTTAGCATGATGTTTTCATTGTTCATCTATTTAATGTCCAATGAGACAATTCTATTTTTCTTTATGGCTGAATAATATTCCATTGTGTATATATACCACATTTTCTGTGAATTGTTGCTATAAACATTGATGTGGCTGTGTCACAGTAGTATGCTGATATTTTAAAAATATTTTTTAGTTGTAGATGGACACAATATCTTTATTTATTTTTATGTGGTGCTGAGGATCGAACCCCGTGACTCACACATGTGAGGCAAGTGCTCTACCACTGAGCCCCAGCCCCAGCCCAGTATGCTGATTTTAAATCCTTTGGATATATATCAAAGACTGGGATAGCTGCATCAAATGGTGGTTTCATTCCTAGTTTTTTGAAGCATCTCCATACTTCTTTCCAGGGAGTTGTACTAATTTGCAGTCCCATCAGCATTGCACGAGTGTAAATTTTGGTATCAAGAATAATCCAATAATAGGGCTGGGGCTGTGGCTCAGTGGTGGAGCGCTTGCCTAGCATGCGTGAGGCACTGGGTTCGATCCTCAGCACCACATATAAATAATAAATGAACAAAATAAAGATCCATAAACAACTAAAAAAATTTTAAAAAAAGAATAATCCAATAATGAAGAGTAACACTTATAATTTTTTTACCAAGTATATTCATAAATTTTATTCCATTGAATTTTAAAAGGAACATCAAACCTCATACCTATTATGTGTTATGTCTGTCTCTTTGTAGCAATTTTTTGTAGAGCTAGGGATCAAATACAGGGTCTTATGCATGCTGGACAGGCACTGTGCCACTGAAGTAAATCTCCAGCGTTCTATATAACTTTTTAGGTTTCAGAAAGTGATTTTGCAGTTTTGTTTCACTGAATCTCAGTGGCATAAGAGTACTAATGTTTTCTTTTGCCATATAGTGAAGATTTTGGATTTTGAATATTTTGTTTTTGCTAATGTTATCCCAGATCTCATAATTTTAGTATTTTTGTTCAATAATCCCTCTATTTTCACACTTTTAATTTGTTCTAATTAGTTATACACGACAGTAGAATGTATTTTGGCACATTGTGCACAAATGGAGCACAACTTCTCCCTTTGGCTGAATATGATGCAGGACTATACCAGTTATACAATCATACATGTACATAAGGTGGTAATGTCCATCTCATTCCACCATCCTCCCCATCCCTACACCCCCTTCCCTCGCTCCTCTTTGCACAATTCAAAGTTCCTTCATTCTTCTCCACCCACCTCCCACATTATGGATTAACATCTGCTTATCAGAGAAAATGTGGTCTTTGGTTTTTGGGGTTTGTCTTGTTTCACTTAGCATGATATTCTCTAGCTCCATCTCTTTACCTGAAAATGCCATAATTTCATTCTTCTTTAATGCTGAGTAATATTCCATTGTGTATATGTACCACATTTTCTTTATCCATTCATGTATTGAAAGGCATCTAGGTTGGTAACATAGTTTAGCTGTTGTGAATTCAGCTGTTATATTTTAAGTCCTTTGATTATAAACCTAGGAATGGTATAACTGGGTCAAACGGTGATTCCATACCAAGTTTTCTGGAGAATCTCCATACTGCTTTCCAGAGTGATTGTACCAATTTTCAGTCCCATCAGCAATGTATGAGTGTACCTTTTGCCCTACATCCTCACCAACATTTATTGTTGCTTGTATCTTTGATAACTGCCATTCTAACTGGAGTAAGATGAAATCTTACAGTAGTTTTGATTTGCATTTCTCTAATTGCTAGAGATAATGAACATTTTTTCATGTTTGTTAATCTATTGTATTTCTTCTGTGAAGTGTCTGTTCGGTTCCTTAGCCCATGTATTATTTCCACACCTATCTTAACAGTGCTACAAATGCCATCACTGTGATGCTTATCAGTGCTACTTGTAGGGAATGTTTTTACTGCAACACATGGCATCATCATATATAAAGTTTCTAAAATCCATCTTTCTCACATATATGTGCTGCCTGGATTTCCTGGAGTTTTAAGGTTTTCTTAAATTTTTAAAACAATATTTGCCTTGTGCTAGAGACTGAACTCATGGCCTTGTACATATTAAACAAACACTCTACCCCCAAGCCACTTTTCCAGACCCTGAACTTATGTATTTTATAATTTGAGCTTGCAACTCATGAAATGCATGTGGATATAAAGCATGAAGCAAATATACAACATATTTCTTTACACAGAATTTATCCAATACCAAAAGCTAACATTTGACACATTCCACATTGGTTTTAAATGTGTGATTTCTAATTTCATCTACTGTATAAGTATTCTTGATTAATCTTTTTAATTTTTTTTAAATTCCAAATCACCAATAGTATTCCAAAGTATAATTTTATAGAAGGAATACATTTTCAAGAAACCGGTTGTGCAGCAATGTGACTATAGTTGATGATGTATTCTTTAAAAATGTGAAGAGAATGGATGTTATATCCTCTCACCAAAAATTTAACTGTGAGGTAATGTATTTCCTAATCAACTATATGTAACCATTCTGTAATATATGTGTATGTTATGGTTTAGATGTGGTGTCTCCCTGAAGCTCATGTGTGAGATGATGCAAGGAGGTTTGGAGGAGAAATGATTGGGTTATAGCCTTAACCTAATCAGTGAATTGATCCCTGATGAGATTAACTGAGTGATAGCTGGAGGTAAGTGGGATGTGGCTGGAGGAAGTGGTTAATTGGGGGCGTGGCCATGGGGTATATATTTTCTATCTGGAGACTGAAGTAGGTCTTGACTCCCCCTCCCTCACCCTGTGTGTCTGTCTGTCTCTCTCTCTCTCTCACATCAAGTGGCTCCCCCTGACACACTGTTCTTCCATGAAGCCTCACCTTCAGCCTTCTATGAACTGAGACCTGAAACCATGAGCCCTCTAATAATGTTTCCTCCTACACTTGTTCTGATCAGATCTTTTACTCACAGCAGTGAAAAAGCTGACTAAAACACTGTACTTCAAAACTTAGTATATAAAACTTAGTATATAAACTTAATTTTTCCTTTTTATTCTTTTTTTTTGGTACTGGAGATTGAATTCAGGGGCACTCGGCCACTGAGCCACATCCCCAGCCCCATTTTGTGTTTTATGTAGAGACAGGGTCTCACTGAGTTGCTTAGCACCTTGCCGTTGCTGAGGCTGGCTTTGAACTCGCGATCCTTCTGTCTCAGCCTCCCTAAGTGCTGGAATAACAGGCTTGTGCCTCCACGCTAGGCTCCTTTTTATTCTTAAGGGTACAAATAGTTCTTACCCAAGAAAGCAATGTCAAAAAATCTTCATAATAGTTTGTAGGAATTGTTTATTTTTCTGTCTTGAATGTATTATTTTACCATTAGATTTTGTAGCCAATGATCACTTGTGAAATTGATTTTTATATTTTTGTTCAAGTTAATGATCTGTCTTCCTGATTTCTATAGATAGACTGGAAGTTTTGAGTTTTTTAGATAATCATATCTATTATACCAGGCTCAGGTATATCTACTCATAAGTTTAAACCACCAATATAAAAGGCCTAACAGATTAAAAGGAATAGAAAGGCTATATTGATAAAATTAACCAGTAATACAAGCAGTGATAAAGAAGATCAAACACAGCCATCCTTGAGTTTGACTCTGTTTGTATGTCCTCATACCTTCCTATTTGAAGTCTTCCTCTTTAAATCCTTTCTCTAGAAGAGATCCTTAAGTATCAGTTTAAATGTACTGTACTGTTAATTCAATCAATATTCTGCTTCAGGGAAATTCCAAAATCAGTAATGACCTTTGGGCATAAATAATGCTATTTAATACTGGGATATTAGATCTAGCTAGTTAGCAGAGTTATTACATTGGCATATTCTGAGTAGGAATCCACCATTTCATCTATGTATGATTCTATTTGACAGGAAGTAAAATGTCATAATGATGAACCTCATCTTTTCATGTAGTCTTTTACATTGTATTTGCACATAGGTTGACTCTCTTCAGTATCATGAAAAATCTTGATTAGGGAAATAATAGGCCTGTTTTGCAAGCTTTTCTGAGGCAATAAAATTGTTCACACCAAGTTACACAGAAGTGACTACTCAGCAGTTACTACTACAAAACTTCTAAAAAATATAGCATCGTCTTGAACCACTCCTTCCCTTTCTGATTCCTCTTAATTAGATGCAGCCACTTTCCTCTGTTTCAGTTCTTTTGGAGTTTACATCCACATTCTGAAAAAATATGCTTAAATTATTGTTGATTTTTAAAAACATTCTAAATTGTCTGTGTTGGCTTCTGCTTCTCTCTCTCATACACACGTACCACGCCCACCCAAACCACTACCATTGTACATCCTTTTACTTATCCTGTGTACCAAATATAATTATACTTTTTTGGTTAGAGCACTATGAAACAGTTCATTTACATTGTTCAAAGCCAAAGCAGATCATATACTCTGATTACATTTCTTTTTTTCTAGATTGACACTTTCTCCACATTTTTACTGGTACATTATTATAGTTGTACATACAGATAGGATTTTTGTATAGGTTTGTACATGCACACAATACAACAATATAATTTGGCCAGCATCACTCGCCAGCACTTCCCCCTGCCTCCCCACCTCCTAGCTCTTGGTCCTTTTCCTCTACTAATTTCCCTTTGATTTTTAGGAGATCTACCCCTTTTCCTCTCTGGCTTCTGCATATGAGCAAAAGCATAGACACTTATCCTTCTCTGACTTATTTTGTTAACATAATGGTGTCTAGTTCCATCCATTTTCCTGCAGATGCCATAATTTTATTTTTTTATGGCTGAATCAAACTCCATTGAGTGTGTATAGCACATTTCCTTTATCCATTCATCCATTGATGGACACCTAGGTTGCTTCCATAGTTTATCATGAATATGCTGCTATAAACATGGTTATGCATGTAACAGTGTAATAAGATCATTTTAATTCTTCAGGGTAAATACCAGGAAGTGATATAGCTGGGTCATATGGTGTTTCTACACCTAGTCTTTTGAGGAGTTTCCATACTTGATATCCATAGCGGTTGACTAATTTACAGTTCCACCAACAGTGTAAAAGTGTTCTTTTTTTCTCCACCTCCTGTCTTAGTCTTGCACTTTTTGCACCCAGGAATAGTAATTGTCTTGATATAGCCAGGCATAGGCTTGTACATATGTATTCCCAGTGGCTTGGGAGGCTGAGACAGGAGGATTGCAAATTTATACCCAGCCTCTGCAACTTGGTAAGACCCTCACTCAAATTTCTTTTTATAAAAGGACTTGGATGGAGCTCAGTGGTAAAGTGCCCCTGGGTTCAATCCATAGTACCAAAATAATAGGCTTGTTATAGTTATCTAGCTGTGTTTCACTAATGTGTTCCCATATTCTCAGCAGATAAATGAATCTCACAATACTTTCAAATACCTCAGAATTAATCTCTCAGAATTTTCTTAGAGACCTTCCTGCTAGAGTATTAGACCTCCCTGCTGTGGTACTCTAAACTGTTATGTAGTTGGTTTAAGTCTTAATGCTCATGGAAAGGTTGAGTAGTTCATGAGGTTTTTACTACTTCATGTATGGACATGTAGCTAATATTCCAGGTTTTAGCTCTGCCTTCAGCCTCATTGTCACAAGTACCTGCTAGGGATTTCAAAAATCCAATACTAGGGATTTTTCACATTTGAGGACTTGCAAATATGGTTGTTTCTGAGCTTCTCCAACTGCTATATTTTAAACAGGGCTTTCTTTTTCTGCTAAAGTGTTTTCCATTCATCCATTTACTTTTCTGCATCTAAAATGTTATTCTTAAGCTATGTTTCCCGTTCTGTTGCAAGTTGATGCTTTCAAAATTCTCAATGTTTCATTGCTATTTTTGTTGTAGTTTGAAGGAGTTATTGAAAATAAGTGTGATCAATGTAATATGCTTAACCTGAAGAACCAGTATTGTATATTTAGGATAATTATTGTTATTTGAAGAGGTAATCACTTTCAGTCCTTTTCTGTCTACCCAGTTAACTGAAGAAACTAAAATATTATCATATTTCCCAGTTCATTTTCTTATTTGAGAAAAAAAATACACACCCGCATACACAGGAGAGACTTTGCTGTCAGCCCCTGCTCAGTTACCCGTGTGGACATTTGAAAAACAAATACATTAAGGACTTTTTGTTATAAAAAATGAAAACATACATGGAGAGGATTAATGTTAGCTCATTAGAAGATTGTTTAAAGTGCTTAGAGTAGTCATAATGTAGCAAATGAGTAATAATATAATAGTCATATATATGCTTTACATTTTAAAGTAGCATATTACCCATAACTGTTTTGTTACAGGTGGAATGGAAAATTACCATATATGAAATCCTAAGTTTCTGTGTCACTTTTCAGTTCACATGAGTGTTTTCAGATCAGTTGCTTTTTCAATCCTTATTACAAATCTGCACAGAATTAATGTTAGGTATATCTGATATTTATTGTGAAGATTGAATAATCTCCACGAAATCACTTAACACATTATTAGGTAAATAAGCATTCACTGCATGATAATTTTTATTTTATTTTTAATATAAAAGCAGTAATATTTCAAGTGTAGGTAAATTAGATCAGTCATAGTTATTTGTACTTGACAAGCTCTATATGTTCATGCCTACCTACTTTTATTTAGTTATTGTTAATAATTTAAGAAACAAGAGTATCCCTGAAAAGTTACATTAATAATAACATCTAAATATATGTATATATAGCACATGTATCACTACACACATATATGCCCCTACCAACTGATACGCTGGTCTCCCTACATGTGAGTATTCATCAACCCTTACTCCCATTAGTACCCACTGCTTGCTTTGATTTTGCTATATGTAATCTGGGGAGCTTTAGTTTTCATTTTTTAATGAAGCTTTTTTCTTATTTTTGTGTGTTGTGGGGGTATTTTTTATGTGTTTGATATAGAACATTCTGTTCCCCTGTTGTCCTGTTGGTGGACATTTGCACTGTTTCCCAGTGTTTGCTATTTCAGGAAATGCTTTTACAAACATTCTTATATCTGTTGCCAGTTATATATGTGTTAAGTTTTTCTTGGGACTTTCTGATAAGTGAAATCAATGGACCCAATCATTTCCCAAACTAGCTGTACTAAGTTACACTCCCACTAGCAGTCTGAGATTCTGTGTATTCACATCTTGGATGTCATCGGTATTTTATATTTTTATATATTTTTTAGTTATCAGTAGATCATTTTATTTGGTTTATTTATATGTGGTGCTAAGGATCAAACCAAGGGCCTCACACATGCCAAGCAAGTGCTCTACTACTGAGCCACAACTCCAAACCCAGTATTTTATATTTTGCCAATAAAACAAAGGTAGACTGTATGCCCTTGTGGTCATGATTTGGAATTTTCTAATCACGTAGGATGTGGGAATTTTTAGTGATTATCTTGATATTGATAATAAGAATAAATATCTCACCAGTGAAAATATTTTCTGGATGTTTTGGAATATATAATTTCCTATGAATTTTGTTAGGACTGAATCTTAATATGATTAGATGTCATTATTGTAAGAGTTCCATTCTAATTTTCTACCTTGCCTGTGCCCAAATCCTGCCCCTATCCTGCTCAAATCTGTAAAACTTAAGGTTTTACATCACAGATGGTGTCATGGGCCCTCCTATCTTGCACTGCTACTGCTTCATTTCATGTAAATTCTTATACATGAATTGAAACTTTGTTATAAACTCAGTTCAACATTCAAAAAGAGTTTTGTTATATTATTTCAGATTTCTAAGTTTATTAGAGAAAATAGACTTTTTAGATTATCTGCACTACTGTTCTCAAACTAATGTGGATTGAAATCAACTGGGTATCTTGTAAAAAATGCAGATTCTAATTAAATATCTGGAGTAGAACTCAAGATTCTAGATTAATGTCAAGTTCTCAGGAGTTGCCTCTACTGCTGATCCCTAACCCATACTCTAAGGAACAAGCTTCTACCTCAACGACCATAATTCTAGTCACATGATTCTAAAATCATTTATCAGGTATGGAGTCTACAGAAAATATTTTATAGGGATTTTTTTGGTCAGCTCATCCAGGGCTGTTTGTGAAGTATCATGAAAATAAAATTCATCAAAAAGTTCTAGTCTAAGAATGGTTATTCTTTATTAAAATATTTCCTCAAAGCTGTTATTTCCTGGTATATCAGTCAGTAGTTTTTCAGATTTTGAATAGAAAATTATTAGAAGTGTATGCACAGTTGAACATGATCAAATTTGTCATAAAAATAACCTACTGGGTTCAATCCTCAGCACCACATAAAAATAAAGATACTGTGTCCATCTACAACTAAAATAAATAAATAAATAAATAAATAAATAAATAAATAACCTACACTGGTATGATATTGCCACTCACAAGAATATTCTGGTACATTTTAACTCAGTTGATCCCCAGAACAAAACTTGGAGGAAGACATAGTAATACTCTCTCTGCCAAGGATATTTTGTGAGGGTTAAATGCGATGATGCTTATAAGGCACTAAGTAATCACTCAGGAAGTCTTTATTTCGTTTTGTTTTCATAGTTATTGCTGAAAATATGTGCATGTAATATTTTGATTCAGATCATGAAACTGGACCCTTGATAGAGGTTAAGTGACATTCATAGTGTGACTTATATGATCTTAATCATACACCAAGAGTGCCCTGGGATTACTTCCTTTTAAATTGTTTTCTTCTATATTTTTTAATTACAAAAGTAATTTTTCCTCATCCTTATTAGTAAAACAATGCAAAAATAGAGAAAAATATAATTGAAAAATCTCTTAATGCTTTCTTTGTTCTTGCTTCCTTGACAGGATTTCCAAAAATGCTAACAGCATTTACATAAACATCTTCTTTCCTCCTCCTCTTTCTCCCTCCCTCCCTCCTTCCCTCCCTCCTTCCCTCCCTCCTTCTCTCCCTCCCTCTCTCCCTCTCCAGCCAGCATTCATCAGCCCACATGTTTAACATTAGTGGCATTACCTGGGTTCTTGTTTTGTATTAAAAACTGGGATCTACTGTAGAGATTGCTCTGCAGCTTCCTGTTGTCACATAATACTACATCATAGGCATCTTATTGGTGAATACATTTCCTTTTTTTCTTGGTACCAGAGATTGAACTCAGGGGCACTCGACCACTGAGCCACATCCCCAGCCCTATTTTGTTTTTTATGTAGAGACAGGGTCTCACTGAGTTGCTTAGCGCCTCGCCATTGCTGAGGCTGGCTTTGAACTTGTGATTCTCCTGTCTCAGCCTCCCTAAGTGCTGGGATTACAAGCGTGAGCCACCACACCTGGCTTCCTTTTTTTTTTTTTTTTTGGAATATTTTTTTAGTTGTTGATGGACACAATGTCTTTATTTTATTGCTTTGTATGTGGTGCTGAGGATGGAACCCAGGGCCTCACACATGCGAGGCAAGCACTCTACCGCTGAGCTACAATCCCAGCCCCTGGCTTCCTTTTTTATCTTTAAATAATATCCCTGATTAATTTCCGTGTATGACATTTTGGTTTTATGTTGTGAAGTGAGGGTTCCATTTTTAAATGTGCATATCTCTAATTTTTCCAGGTTCATAATGCTTTTCAGTGAAATTTATGTCAACTTTGGAGCTAATACTAGGTTTTTAAAATAATATATTTTTACATTGCCACTTGGAATGTGACGTAGCAAATATGTCTTTATTTTTATATCATTTTCTATTTCTTTAAAAATCAAACTCTTTAATTTTTGTTGCAAATGTAACCACATTTCTCAAATTACCAAACAAAGGTATTTGACGTGTTATCTGCTTCCAAATAAACCATTTGTAGGGTCCAGGGAAGGATAACAGAGTATAAAATAAATGTTTAGCTATGAGTTGATAATGATTACAGCTGAGTGGTGGGTAAACTAATAACTTTCACATCTGTTTGAAATTGTCCATATTAAAAATTAAAACATGTAGATTGGTTTCTGTGTTCCATATTTTTTGAAGAAACAATCACTTTGGAGTTTTGAATGAACAAAAATATGAGGTTGAAGAAAACTGACCTCTTCACAATATCCAATCCATCTAGAATGAAAAGTGCCAATGCCAACATTCAATTCTTTCATACCCCCAGGAATGGTTTTACAGCACTTAATATATGACTAGAATAAATTGACCATTTTAGTACTAATTATTTTATCCTTACCTTTGCTATTATCCATGGATTATTTTCCAACCTATTAGTATTTATACACAGGAAACTTGATTTTTGTGGACATTTTTTCTGACAACTCATCTTCCTTATTCTGTCTTAGTACCTATAAATTTTCTCTTGTGTATGTAATCCTATTATCTGTGTTTGAAGCAATATTAAAGCCAAGGCTGAAAATGTTTCACCATCTAATTGATGACATTCACTGCCTAATAAATCCCATAGAAGAGTTTTGTTTTTGCTTTGTCTATGCCCCCTACCTGTCCTCCCCCCATCTTTTCTACCTCTGACATTCACCTGTACCAAGAAATCTGGGCCCTGGGGTAGAAAATATAGAGTCTGTGCCAGAGATGCAGTAACAGCCTCATGAAACTCAATTCAGTATTGGCCTTTAGATATGAAAACAGTGACTTATTAGAGAATGAGGAAGGAAGGTAAACCTTGTTAGCAGGCAGATTCACTCATAGAGTCAAAACCCTGGTGTTTAAGCTTTTATATCTATAAAAAGGATGCAGATGAGTTGGGATCTGAAGTGTCCCTCAAAGGTCAGTGTCTTAAAGGCTTGGTCCCCAGTTTTGCATTATTGGAAGGTAGTGAAAAACTTTAAGGCATGGGCCCAAGTGGATATCTTCAGGTTGTTGGGCATATGCCTTTGAAAAGGACTGTGAAATATTAGTCTCTGTCTCTCTTACTTCCTGGTCATGAAGTGAGAAGTTTTGCTTCACAGTATGCTCCCACTGTGATGTACTGCCTCATCACACACCCCAAAGCCAGAGGACCAACCCACCATGGTTGGCTTGAATTCCAAAATTGTGAGCCACAATAAACCTTGTCTCTTTATAAGTTGATAACCTCAGGCATTTTTCACAGTGATACAAACCTGACTAACGTAGATACCAGTTTTGTATCTATAAATGTGTTTTGTTGAACATCAGTAGATTCAAAAATTATAATCTTTTATATTCTCAAATATTTTTACTTAAATTACTTCATTCGACCTTCAAAAGAAATCTTTTGAGAATCATAATCCAGTTTCTGTCTGGTAGGATCGTACTGAAACCCAATGGAATAAATAACAGGGATCATTTTAACAAAATACCTGATAAACTAGTAAGCAATATACATTCGTTATTTTGTTATTACTAATATTAAGCCTTAGCATAACCTTGTAAAACTTGTAGAAATTTTATATTTGAGAATGTTTAGTTACTTGTTCAAGAAACAATGTGAGCAGCTCAAATTATAGTAATTTTTAGTTCATTGTCTTCATTAGTATTTTTAAATATCAAAGTAATACTTGTTTCAAAGAAACAATGCAAAAATGAATTTTCAAAGTTTCTAATTTAACATTACTTCTCCTTATTCCTACTCCCCCCCCCATTAAATAGCAAATGCCTGATACACCAACTTAAGTTTGCAACAAAACATTTAAAAATGCATGAACACACATATATATGACAGAATTGATCATTTCATTTTGTTTAAAAATGGAATCATTCTATTTACATTTCTTTTATTCCCCAATACATATAGACATATCATCCATACTGAAAACTTCATGGTATAATTTTTAAAATATTTATTTAAACATTTATTTAGTAGTACGGCAGGGGAAGTAATTGCATAATGTGACTATTTTCCACAAATGTTCATGTTCAGTGATCCTATTCAAGTTGATAATTCTATCCCATTGAAGACTCATCCAATTTTTTCATTTAAACATCCAGGGCTTAAATTTTTAGTTTGACTAACAGAATGCCATGTTCTATGACAAGTGTCCTCTCAATTCCTGCGTTGAAACTTTCCTGAAACACCCTCAGTAGTTTATTTACACAGAGGAACTTTAACATAATCTATTTGATTTCTACTGATCCCCAAGAGTTTTAATTTATTGTAGTGAACCTTCCCAGCAGGATAAAGATATGTTCATTTAGTTAAGGTACTTTTTATTTTTTTTATTTTTATTTTTTTTTAATTTTTTTTAGTTGTAGATGGACACAATGTCTCCATTTTTTTATTGCTTTGTATGTGGTGCTGAGGATTGAACCCAGGGCCCCATGCATGCGAGGCAAGCACTCTACTGCTGAGCTACAATCCAAGCCCCAAGGTACTTTTTATATCCTTTATGAAATACTTATATTTTTTCATAGGAGTTGAAATTCTTGCTAAGTGTTTCTTTGGGATATTATAAATTTTATTTCTGTTATGAATGTATTACATAATATCCTTCTAAAACACTGCTAAATATAGTGATGTTTTAATATTTCTGTTTTGCTAATTAATTCATCTTTTTATCATTGTTCATTTCATTCCAGGCTTATGATAATGTGCGTGTCTAATAACTCATGGATATAAACAAATTTTTAAAAAAATATACACCTTACCCTTTATTTTATTTTTTGGTACTGGGGATTGAACTCAGGGGTACTCAACCACTGAGCCACATCCCCAGCCCTATTTTGTGTTTTATGTAGAGACAGGGTCTCACTGAGTTGCTTAGCGCCTCGCCGTTGCTGAGGCTGGCTTTGAACTCGCGATTCTCCTGTCTCAGCCTCCCTAAGTGCTGGGATTACAGGCTTGAGCCACCGCGCCCGGCTTACACCTTACCCTTTAAATGAGGCACATTTAACTTTAACATCTGTGAAATCTGTATCCTCAGCTACATGTTTATATGGATTTAACTCTCTCCTTTTCTTTTTTTTAAGTACCAGGGATTGAACTCAGGGGTACTCAACCACTGAGCCACATCCCCAGCCCTATTTTGTGCATTATTTAGAAACAGTGTCTCACTGAATTGCTTAGTGCCTCATCATTGCTGAGGCTGGCTTTGAACTCATTATTCTCCTGCCTTAGCCTCCCAAAGTGTTGGGATTACAAGTGTGCGCCACCATGCGCCCGGTTGCTCTCTGCTTTTCCAGGATTTCCTGGGCAGCTTTTTGGATTCAACCCAGCTATCTGTCTGTCTGTCTGTCATCTATGTTTGAGGAGAGAGATTTATTTTTAAGGAATCAGCGCATAAATTCTGAGAGTTAACAAGCCCAAGTCTCAAACATGCACAGCAATCTGTTGGACTGTTAGAAACCCAGGGAATAGTACTGTAATCATGAGTTCAAAAAATCTGCATGGCAAGCCAAGCCAAGGCAGGGTTTCCTGTTATAGTTTTGAGGCAGAAATGGCTTTTCAGAAAATCAGTTGTTGCTCCAAATGCCTTCAGCTAATTGGATAAAGACGACTCACGCTATGGAAGGTAATATGCATTACTCAAAATCTGCACATCTAAAAATAACCTTCACAGTAATGTCTAGGTTAGTGATTAATCAAATAGGTAGGCATTATAGTCTGTAGAAGTTGACAGATAAAAATTAATCATGACCCTTAACACAGGATTACCCAAGGCACTTAAATCTTGGTTAGGTATATAAAGAGGTGTTAAATGGGAACTCAAAATACTTACTCTAAGGAACTGTGAATTTTTATGCACAAAACAGAATATTTGTATAACAAAATGGGTTATGTTTTCTGACCATTTTCAGATCACCAAAGTATTTCTTTTGTTAATGTATTTGGATCTTGGGATAACCCTGTGATACAGAAGTAATCTGTAGCATGATTTTTTTAGTTTTTGGCTGTTTTGTTTTTGTTATTTTTCTTTTTATGATTAAATGGCATAATTTCCATGGAAGCAACTAACAGGCTGGGGGATATATAAATAGTGAATGCTTATTTCATTTTCATTATTAATACTAAGGATATTCTTTTTTAAAAATTTAAAAAAAATTTTTTTTTAGTTGTAGATGGGCACAACGTCTTTATTTTATTGGTTTGTATGTGGTGCTGAGCATCGAACCCAGGGCCTCACGCATGCGAGGCAAGTGCTCTGCTGCTGAGCTACAATCCCAGCCCCAATACTAAGCATATTCTATTTTCACAAAAAGGGAAGTTTGAGACTGTTATTCATTATTTAAGTGATGAGGCAAAATCAGAAATGGTCAATTGCTTACATTTGCTTTAAATAAAATGTGTCAGTGTTTTAACTACAAAAGTAATATTTATACAAAGCAGTGAAAAGGGACAAAGAAAATTATTCTCCTCTCACAATGTGAATACCACACTAATGTTTCACTGTAAGAAACCACAACTTAATAGAAGTTAGCCTTAGCAATTTGTAATTACTCAGCATATCTAAATCATATCTAATCTAGAAGTACATTTTCAATAGTAGTTCATCCATATTCAAATAATTCCCATATTCAAATAACATTTGAATAAAATATTCAAATTAATTTCCAATATAAGACTGATTTTTGGAACATTACATATCATTTTTCCCTGTAGAGTTTTCATTTCTACAAATATTTTCACATATGCTGGCTCATTAGATTTGTGGAAGTCATAATCCATGAACCACACCTTGGGTTCATTCTTAAAGATTAAATAAATGAATCCATGCTTAGTCCTTTGGTACCTGGATGCAAGCACTTGGCAAACATTTTTCCTTATTAATTTTGTTTATTCTAAAAGCACATATTTTTATCTCCTTGAGGTAGACTGGGATACTGTTGACTAGGAAAATTCACATGAGGACTTAAAATCACAAAATCATCAAATAACTCAAGTTTCCTTTAAAAATAAAACAATATTTTCTTGCATTTTTTCTCACAAAGCAGTGAAATGCCATCCCCCTACAGCTTCCTGTTTCCACTGTTCTGCCTTGATATTAAATTTACCAACAGCATACTTGCAGTTTCCTGTGCTCAATCAGATGAATAATCAACCTTTTGACCATCAGAGAAGGGAGTGTTTGGATATTGCTTATTTCAAGGAAAATGTGATCATACTATGTGGATTTCCCCATAATTTGCTTTCCTCACCTAATCATACATAATAGATATGTCAGTCTGTTTTCAGGAATTCATGTTCTAAAATTCAGCTCTTCCACAATGCAGAATGGTATTGTAAAGTGAAATTTTAATTTTTCAAAAACCACAAATGGCAGATTTGTACAATATCATTTCATCTATCAGCTTATGTCTGATTTTGAATCAATACTAAGCTATTTTATTATTATACCTTTACAGTCACATGTATTTGTTATGAGAAATTATATATTTCTCATAACATTTCTCCTAACATTCTCAATTGTTGTTAAACTAAATATTAGTTTGTTTCCTAATGAACTTCTTAAAAAAATTTTAATTACATATTTAATGGATCTGTTGTAATATTTTAACACATGTATACAACATGTACTCATCAAATCAGGATAACTAACATTTCCATTTCTGTATTCATGTTTGGAGCCTTTAAAATTCTCTATTCTAATTGTTCATAAATATGTAATAGGTTATAGTGAGCTATGATCCCCCCACTATGCTCTGGAATATGATTTAAAACTCATTCCTCCAATCTAACTATTTCGGTACCCATTATCCAAACTCCTTCCTAATGTCAATTTGTGGTGCTGTTCTAAAAAATGTCACATTGGTATTTAATTAACATAAAAATTACATGAGTTTGAGGAAAAGTAACAGCTTTTAAGTAGCACATATTTTTATCCAGAATCGTGAGAGTTTATATAGTTATGCCTTTTTTGATATTTCCATAGAAAATTTGCTTCTTTTTAGTATATACAGATGAAAATTCTTAATGCAATTCTTTTTCTTTCTCAGTTATTTTCTCCCATGTTATGTTCAAACTAAGTGTTATATTGGGAAGTTACTAATTGTAAAGTAATCTGTCTACCAATCTGAAAGTTCTCATATTGCTCATTGCTTTTTAGTTCATTTTCTTGAGATTCAGGATTCTATGCATTTATTTGCTACCTTGTCATATTAAAACAAAGTCATAAACCACACTTATCACCTAGGTATGGTGGCTCAAGCCTGTCATCCCAGCACTTAGGGAGGCTGAGACAGGAGAATTGAGAGTTCAAAGCCAGCCTCAGCAATGGCGAGGCGCTAAGCAACTCAGTGAGACCCTGTCTCTACATAAAACACAAAATAGGGCTGGGGGTGTGGCTCAGTGGTCGAGTGCCCCTGAGTTCAATCCCTGGTACCAAGAAGAAAAAAATAAAACAAAAGACAAAAAACAAAAAAAAAACCCCAACTTTATCATGCTACCTTCTATGCTCTTTCAACCTTAGAATGACTAATATCAATGGCCTAAATATGTCCTTCCATATATATTACATATAAAATTTAGTATTGAAATTTGTTGTATAATCCAAAATATTCTGCATTTTACCCTTCTTAGCACAGATTGTGGACAATCTTATAGGCTATTAGGTGGATAGAGTTTTATTTTTTAAAATTCAACTCTTTAGCAAAGTAGGAAGTGTTAGCGTATGTGCTGTGAATGAGGTTTTAACATTTTTCCCTGCAAGTATACATTTGCCCTCAGCATTTGAGCTGTTGATTCTGTTGCAGTGTTTTCGCAGTTCATCAACTAAAGCTTTGATTGTTTGGATTAGTTTAACTTTAAAGTTTGAAGGCAGATAATCTTTTCATACTATTGGAGATTTAAAAATTTTTCTTCTATCATATTTTGGTTGCTCAGGTAAAACTGAATGCTGTTTTTTTCAAAATTAAAAAAAATAAGTCTTTTTAGGAATACTTAAGATAGTTAACTTCTTTACAAAATTGGGTCTTCCAGTATCATAAATAATATATTTATTTACTGTCAGTGCTTTCTACATTTAGAAACATTTGGAAGTTTGTTTTTTTTTAATAAAAGAATCCTGACTAATTCTTTCCAGTTGATTTCTAATTGTTTCCTTTTTAAAAAAATGTTTTCTGTGAATCTGTTTTTATCCAATGTAATTTTGAAATAAGTGTTGGTAAATCAAAAAAGCTGTTATTATCTTGCTCTTTGGTAACTTGAGTTTTCATTCATCTTTAGTAGATTATTTTGAATTATCTACATGAATCATACTATCTTACATGGAAGTGTTAGATATCCTCATAATGAGGGCTATATGTTGCCGTGCAGAACACATGAAACAACTTTTGTTTTTGAACTTGCCTTGCTCTACACTATCCCTTGGAATTCTGCAGTAGATCTATGTCCTTAAGTAAATTTTTGGGAGTGACTTAGTGCCATTAGTTCCAAGTCTTGCAGCCCCCCCCAAAGTCATGAGAGACCTTTTCATATAACGATTTGCAGGGTGTGGTGGTGCACACCCATAATCTCAGTGATCCAAAAGTCTGAGGCAGGAGGATTGCAAGTTTGAGGCCAGCCCAGACAACATAAAGACCCTTCCCAAAATAAAAATTAAAAAGTGCTGGTGATGTAGCTCAGCGGTAGAGCATTCCTGGGTTAAATCCCCTATGGCTCGCCCGCGCGAGTATACACACACCCCCACCCAAGTTTAACAGTAGGGCTTTAAATCAACTATTGATGGAAAGTCCATTCATTGTAGGTATGTAGTGGCAGAGAACAATACAGATTATATACAAAAATATCTGTATATGTTGTTTGGTATGAAATCAAATTTCAACATTTGAATATTTTTCCATATTCATTTTTACTTTAATGTATAAAAAGTTAGAAGTCCTGTTGTTTGTAGCAACATGGATGACCTTGGAGGACATTATGTTAAGTGAGAGAAACTATGCAGGGGAAAACAAGGACCGCCTGGTTCCACATTTATGGGAAATCCAACCAAAGTTAATCCCATAGAATTAGAGAGTAGAATAGTGATTTCCAGGGGCTGGGGTGTTTGAGGAATGATTGCATAAATTGTTCAAATGATGTCAAATTTCAAATACATAGTACTAATAAGTTCTATATCTATATAGTGACAATAGCTATTAGCAATATATTGTATTCCTGAAAAGTTCTAGAATAGTACATTTTAAGTTTTCAGAAAAAAATAATTGAGGTATATGTTAGCTTGATTTAGCCATTGAATATATATCTTAAAATATCATGTCTTACACAATAAGTATATGTAGTTTATCTGTCAGTTTAGAATAAAATTTTAAAGTATTTTTTGCATTTATTGCATCATTAAATTCTGAAAGCACAAGAGGTGAAAATGGAGTCTGTGGTATAAAATTTGTTATAAAGGTATAATCCATATAAATTAAGTGAACCTACTGCCTGACAAATAGAGAAACGATTGATAAATGTCATATAGTTTAGATATGAAATGTCCCCAAAAGCCCATGTGTTAAAGATTTGGTCCTCAAGGTGGCACTATTGAGAGGTGATGGAAAATTTAAGTTGGATCCCAGTAGAAGTTCTTTCAGTCATTGAAGTTGTGCCCCTAAAAGGGGCTTGTGGATTCTTGGTCTCTTCCTTTTACTTTTTCACTTCTTGGCTGAGTGGGTTTTGCACCAGCACATGCTCCTTCAATGATGTGCTGTCTCACAGGCCTAAAAGCATCTAAGCCAACAGAGCTTGGACTGGAACCTGTAAAAATGCATACCAAAATAAACCTTTTATCTTTATATGTTGATTATCTCAGGTATTTTTATAGTGATTAAAAGTTGATTAAAACAAATGTTAATTACCAACATCATTATTAATGCTAAGAATCTATTTGCACAGAATAGAGAATTTGGGACTGCAGAAGTTCTTTCAAATATCAAAAGTCTCTAGTTATTCAATAACAAAGATTTTTTTTCAATCTAACTTGTGAAAGATTACAAAGACATAAACTGAAGTAGTTAGTAATCTTCCCTCACATCCCTTTTGTTCCACCACGCTAATATCTAAGAAGTATACTCATGTGACCCTAAGTAGCAAAACTCAAATGTTATAGTGATGGTATCTTTTCCCAAATACATTAAAATTGTTGTGGAACTTTAACATTCTGTCATGTCTCTGGAAATTTATCAAAGTGGTATTACTCTTCATCACTGAGACTTAATGGATGATGATGTTTAAAATACAAAAAGAGGAATAAGGAATTAAGTATAATGGAATAAACTATTATAAAGTGATAATAATAGAATATAGCACTGGCACAGACAGAAATTGTGAGGCAGCTGAACTGATCTTTGTGCTTAAAAAGGGTTGAGGAAATTAATTTGCACATCCCCTAAATAATATTGGTAATTTTATTTCTAGACATTGTATAAACTTTCTATTATGAATTAAAATGTTTTTCATTGTATTATCTAACATCTTGTTTTGATGTAAGATTGATTTCTGATGTTCTATTTCTTTTTTTAATAGTTTTTTAGTTGTAGATGGACACAATATCTTTATTTTTATGTAGTACTAAGGATTGAACCCAGTGCTTCACACATACAAGGCAAGCGCTCTACCACTGAGCCACAACCCCAGCCCCTGATGTTTTATCTCTGCCTATGCACCTAACTGAACTATTTTACTAATTTACACTGTTTTGCAGTTGATTCTTGGAGGATGATTATGTAACCTGTATCATGGATCTTTTGCAACATAAAGACCAAGCCAGTCTGCATTGTCATAATCAGCAAATGGTATGTGTTGGTCATGCTCTCCCCTTTCTAACTGTCCACTATACTATTTTTGACATGGGTTATATCCTTGTGTTAGTTGCCTATGAGGAAAAAGCAGATTATCCTCCATAGTGTAGGTGGACATCACCCAAGCAACTAAAGGCTTTAAAGTCTCTGGATATGAATCCCATTCTAGTGTATCAACTTACTATGTGACCTTGGCAGATTGCTTAACTCTCAGTGTCTCAGTTTTCTCATATATAAAATGGGAATAGTAATCTAGGTGATTATTCGGGTTAATAAACGTACACCACTTAGATTAGTGCCTGCCACATATAAAGGACTAGGTAAATCATAATGGTAATTTTAAGAATGCAGTCTAAGAGTAGTTGAAGTTGTCTGGTATCCAGATGGCATATATTACTACCTCTTAGTAGTTACGTGAATGTACTCTAAACAAGAAACCCACATTTTAACAATAAATATACTTTGTTAATTATGTGATTTACTATAGGTTTACGTTTGCATCCATGTTGATTTTCACCAACTTTATTTTTTGCATGTTTTTTCAATTGAGCCTCATGAGAAATTCAAGAGTTTGTTGTAATAACAGCCTTCTCATGAGGATTAAATGATATAATTCTTATAAAAATCTAATAACAATTATTATGAGTGGTTTTATTATCTCCTTCTTAAGGATATAGTAATTTGAAGTTTTGAAACCTTAAGTGGTTTCTTTAAGTTGGCATAACACTCGAATGCCCCAGGTTCTTTTTTGTCATTGAATCACAAAATTATTTTTCTTTATTAAATTGTACTTATTCACAAATGTAAAACTTGCACATTGTAGGTAGTGGAATAAGAAAAATAAATATAAATAAGTTGTTAACTCTTCTCCTTTTTACCCTTTCTATTTCCATCCCCCTGAGGTGATAGAATAACCAACACTTTCATACATACCCTTGCAAGAGTTTTCTTTTTAACTTCTTTAGCTCATAAATAGATACAAACCTATACACATATATATATAAGATTTTTATTATCATTTGTTCTACAAATTTTTTTCATCATAAGTACATTACATTGCAACTTACTTGTCTTTTGCCAAAATATCCCTCTACATTAGTGGTTGTCAACTGTGAGTGATTTTGCCCTCTACCACTACAAACTTTTTTTTTTTTTTTGGTTTGGTCCTGAAGATTGAAGCCAGAGACACTTAACCACTGAGCAACATCCCCAGCCCTTTTTTATATTTTATTAGAGAGAGGGTCTTGCTGACTTGCTTAGGGCCTCAAGTTCAAAGTTGCTGAGGCTGGCTTTGAACTTGTGATCCTCCTGCCTCAGCCTTCTACTAGTATGTTGAGTAATATCTGAAGACATTTTTAGCTGCCTCAAATGGATGGGGAATGTTACTGGCATTTAGTGGGTAGAGGCAAGGGATGTTATTTAACATCCTACAATGTACAGGACAGCCATCCTTTGGGGGCAACATAGAATTATCCTGCCCAAAATGTCAATAGTGTCAAGATTTTAAAAACATGCCCTAGGTCAGTAGAAATGCAGCTAACTCTTCATTTAAATAATTGTACAACATTCTGTAATAGTGGAAAACTGGGATTTATTCAGTTCTACTGGTAGTTAATCAAATTAGCAGTGTCCAGTTTTTGTCATCACAAATAATGCTTCAATAAACATTATTCTTAGACCTTCATGTGCTCATGCTGTTCTTTCTCTTGGATACATTTCTGAAAGATTGCTGGGTCAATTTTTGAGAATTTAATAGGTATTCCTATAGAATTTTTTAATTTCTTGGTAATTCACACCATTAATAAATGAGAGTGTCATTTTTCTAACATTCTCTCTAGGAAGTGGATGTCATCAACCTTTTATAGTCTTAGTAAATCATATGGACAAAAAATAGTGTTTCATTATTACTGGAATGTGCATTTCTCTGATTATCATCAAGTTTGAACAGCATTTCAGATATTTATTACCTACTTGTTTGTTTTATATAAAGCCCTATTTATATCTTTTTGCAAATTTTTTCCCTTGTCTATTTAAAATGATTTGAAGAAACAATCTTTATGCTGTGGTTGTTACATTTTGTCTGCAATATGTATTGCAGGTATTTTCCTCACGTGTTATTTGTCTTTTGGAGGTATTGCATTTCTGTCCATTTAACACATTTTAGTTCCTAAATGTATATTATTATAATTTTAAATTTATTGCTTCTTTTTCCTCCTTGCTTCAGAAAGTATTGTCCAATCTAGACATATACAAATTTAACTTTTAGCTAATGTTTATTATTTTTACTTTTTATATTTTAGTCTTTAATCCATCTAGAATACATTTTTTTTGGTTATCAGGGATTGAACCCAGGGGTGCTCAATCACTGAGCCACATCCTCAGCCCATTTTGTTTTTTATTTTAAGACAGGATCTTGCTAAGTAGCTGAGGCTGAGTTTGAACTTTGGATCCTCCTGCCTCAGTCTTCAGAGCCACTGGGATTACAGGCATGCCCCACTGGCCCTGGCTGGAATTGATTTTTTATTTGGTGGAAGGTAAATATCTCAATTTTCTACCTGACTAGAATTATTTCTGCATAATTAAAAAATCAATCTTCTACCAGGCATTACAGACACACACTTGTAATCCCAGAGACTTGGGAAGCTGAGGCAGGAGGATCTAAAGATCAAGATCAGCCTCATCAATATAGCGAGGCCCTAAACAACTTTGTGAGACTCTGTCTGAAAAATAGAAAGGGTTGCAGATGTAGCTCAGTGGTAAAGCCACCCTGGGTTCATTCCCTATTACATTAATCAATCAATCAATTATTCTTTCCTCACTGAAGTAAAACGTATCCCTGTATACTCTTGAGTCATTCATTTTGGACTTTCAATTCTGATTTAGTGATTTGTCAATTCTGTGTTCATACTATTGTATTATAATTTTAATGTAAGTTTTCATATCTGGTAAGGCAAATCTTCCTTCACTATTTTTTCCCATAAAGGTCATAGCTATTCTTGAACAATCATTCTTTTCTGTGACATTAAAATCCTTAATATTTCTTCCTCTGCAAAATGTTGTTTATAACTAAATAGAACTAATAAAAGAAGAAAGAAAAAGAACCATGATGAAACAAACAAATTCATTTTATCCAATTCCAAAAATAAATCAGGGTGCTGACAGAAAACAAATGACATATTCTTCTAGATAATTAGAAGGGTTCAATAAAGAGACAGGTAAGGATGAGGTTAGAAATACTGAAAAGGGGTGGTGAGAGCACCCCCAGGCTCAATATGGCAAGGATTCAGAAGCTACTTCAGTCTTGAGAGAAGGTTATCAGCAGAACTTGGAAAATTCTGTAAAGGGCCACAGACAGGCCCTGGCACCTGGCTGAGAGGAAGCCAGGGAAATAAATGTCCTGTCTTTACTCCCACCTACTACTTCCAGAACTCTTGCCTGTCCCTCCTTACTAGCCAGACTCAGTCAGGATGTAGAGCAAGAGGGGGTAGATACAGTCCCTATAGGTCAGCTTCTTGGGGCACAAAGCAGGATGGAGAAGTGAAAGAGTGCATCTGGAGGAGAAGATAGAGCAGATTCAGCCTGTAAACCATTAGGGTTATGATTCAGAATCATACTCCTTTATTATGTATTATTTTTTCAAGGATTATGATTTCATCAGTGTAAAGACTCTGATGTGGGATGGAACTTGGTGCATCTGAAGAACAAAAGGAAGACTAATAAACCAGAGCACAGAGGTGAAGCTGAAGAAAAGAGTGAGAGGAGTAAGGTAGGTGGGGCAGGTCATGGAGAGTCTCAGGAATTATGAGACTTTTGAGTTGGTTTTATTCTAGGCACACTGGTCTACCACTGAGTATTGTAACCAGGACAGTGGTATGATATCTACATTTTTTTTCTTTAGGTTTGCTAATAAACTGGGTTATGATACATGAGCTAATACATATTTCTTAAAATGTATATAAATTAATTTCCAAAATATAACTTAAACTCACTGTATAGAGTGTATGGAGTTGGCCATGTCAGTGTATTTCTGATAGCCTTCAGTATAATTATTTGAAAATTGTTGCTAATTAATCAGTTAAATAAATAAGGCATCTTAATCCATTTTCTACTACTATAATAGGATTCCTGATACTGAGTAATTTATAAAGAACCAAAATTTGTCTGGTGAAGGCTCATTCGTCATAGATGGTGCACTCTTGCTGTACACTCATGTGACAGAAAGGTAGAAAGATTAAGGTGTCCCCTTCAACCCTTCAACCACTTTTATAAGGGCCGTAATTGTATTTATGAAAGAGCAGATTTCATGACCTGTTTTATTTTTTAGTTGTAGATGGACATAATACCTTTATTTATTTATTTTTATGTGATTCTGGGGATCGAACCTGGTGCCTCACACATGGTGGGCAAGTCCTCCTCCACTGAACCACAACCTCAGTCCCTCATGGCCCTCTTAAAGGCCCCACCTTCTAATACTGTCATATTTCAACACCTTATTTTGCAGGGGATATATTCATGTATCATAAATGTATCTTCTCTTGATTACATGCCTGTAAGTAATGTTGGTATTGCCACTTTTTTTTTTCATTTTTTTTGATCATATGAATTTAACTTGGGGGATTCATTTGTTTCCTATCCTTCATCCTTTTCATTAGGATATGCAGTAGATGCCATGGTATCTACTTTTTGCCATGGATCCAGGAACTTTTGCCCCCAGCCGCCAAGAGTTTAGGTGTCATATAGTTGAATTCCTCCACAAGGCCTTGCCTTCTTCCTCTGGTCAACAATGACCTGGATAATGCAAGGATAAAGTCCTGGCCCCGTGCCTTAAAGAAGGATATTTCTGACAGGCTATTTTAGCTCTAATGCTCTCCTGGGAGGGAAAGGGAACAGTTGATATTTGTCCCATGTCTGTTCTTGGTTTTTTTACATGCTACATGTATTGATTCCAAGAGCACTCCCCAATAAAACTTATGCATAAAAATTTCCAACTGATCATTTTTTTCCTGGGGAACCCACTCTTGGGCAGGATGTTGGTAATTTAGCATTTAATCAGTAATAGGTCTATATCTTTAACCCTGTATCTAACTATTTTTCTTCCCTGTTATTTGTTATTTTTGTTCACTGTGCTTTAAATTATTGTAATTAAAGGAAAGTTGAATCTTATCTCCAGGGCAAATAATGAATCACACTCATTAGTATATTTTTCATATTTTTCTTGATCTTTTTTCACCCCCAAAATATTCGCTTCTCAATGGAACATTTCTCATTGGAATATTTAAGTTATTGCTTAGTCAAATGTAATGATTTTTATAATAGTAAGCCTCTGCCATAAGATATTTGAAATATTGATCAGTATTCTCTTATTTTTTTAATGATCTTGTTTTATAAAATTTCAATATGGGATTCCCTTGAGAGCATGAGCTGCAGTAAATATCTGACTTTAAGATAGAGTAAATGATATCTGAAACCTCTAAGGCAGAAAAAAAACTTGAGTTTATATGGCACTGTGTGCTATGGAAAGTCTATTTTAATAGAAAATGAGCGTAGATTTTAGCATGTAAACTTGGACTTGAATCCCAACTACCTGCTACTTACTCTGGACCGTGAGCAAATTAGCCTCTGAGAACCTGGGTTTCCTTGTTATAAAATGAAATCACAAACCACTAATCTTACTTGCAGTTGTGATGATTACATGAGATCATGTGTGCAATGCATTAGTAGCACAAAGCTTGGTACAGAGGAAGCAATAAATGTTATTTTATTATTAGCAAACTTTATTCCACTCTCTAAGGATTGTACTTGGCTTTCATGTTGCTTGGCTGGTGCCTCATTACATCTGTAACTCCATTAGTGCAAAGTAGTTCTTTATGGAAAAATTAGGTTTGCTTTCTTAAGAATCTTACCATAGTCATTATGATGACTGTTGAATATCTACTGTGTAATACCACAGTAGTTATTTTTACACATTGATTCCTTACAATACATCTTTTAGGTAAGTATTCAATATCCATTACTTTAAAAATGTAAAAGCTAATGTATAGAGGAATTAATGACCTATCTCCAAAGCCATGCTGTTAGTGACTGAGACATGATTTTGAAAGAGGCTATCTGACTATATCTGCTGTACTGTACTCATTACTTGCATTTGATCCTGTTCCTAAACTCCTCATCTACCTTACCTATGGTGGTGTTCTCCTGTATTTGTCTTTACTTGCCATTTCAAACTTAGGGATTGACACCATTTTCTTATTTTCCACCTTGGCTTCTTTTGACAGCGATTCTGGTTTTCCACCCAAACTGCACAGTTTCTGGTAGACTTGAGTAAAAGCCCCTTCCATCTTGACTTTGTCAAAGAATCCATCTACCTTAGAGTAAACATTATAATATTCCTATGTGACTTGCCTCAACTCAGTGGACAGGAAGCAGACAGTGTCTACTCTAACTGACCTTGACCCTTGCATGAACAAACAGCACATTTGACTCCACCAAATAATAAAATTTCCAGTTCTAATAATGCTATACTGTATCTGTTTATGAAAACTTTAAAATAGAAGTTGAAATAGCTCATGTAAAGTATCAATAAACCTAGCATGTGACCAGACTTGCCAGACTTGAAATTAAATAGTGGATTATTCAAGACACACATCTTTATTCTGCTAGGCTTTATAAGTAGAGGGATCCCAGGTGATATATTATATCCAAAATTCCTTTTAAGGCATTCCAGCAGCTTAGAAATGCCTTCCCAAAAATTAAAGAAGAAAGAAGAGGCTTTTCTGACAGATGAAGCCGAATGCCAAAAGTAAAATCTTCAGTTGAATTCAAGTCTCATCTTTGCAAAAAGCAATAGCTTCTTTGTAGAGCAGGCATCCTAATTATGTCCACTAATTTCTACACAACCCATAATGAGAACTAATGATTCACAACTAACAAACTTTGAGTAAATTACAATCATAGGTTTTATCAAGGGAAGTTATTCAGTGAAATGGTTTCAGTTTCCTCAGTAATGGAGTTTATTGAAATATTGTACATAAGATCACCATTTAAAAGGGATAGAAAGCTTCTACTGAGCACAGTTTAGAAACTATTTGTTTAAGTGCTTTCAATGTTTGTTTATAATTCAAATGTGTTGACAATGAAATGTGTTTTGTAATTAAAAAGAAAAGAGAGAAATATATTTCCAAGTAAACTTTTCCTGGAAGTATGAAGCAACTTTTCCTGTTTTCATCTGAGGTGCTGTTTTTATTTGCACAATTTGGAGCTGCCTTTTAATCATTTATCTCATTTAAATAAACTCTCAGTGCCAGTGGCAATTAAGCATACTTAATTGCCATACAATTTTCACAGTAACAGCCTAAGTTGAGTTGGACAAAGAAAACTAGCTTATGTCTTATTCACTTCCATGTATTAACCTAAGAGCTTTTAGCTGGCATTCTTCAACATGAAGAAAATGGCTGACCTTGTATAAAAATTAATGATTTCTTATAGGAGAGTTTTTGAAATAGGAAGCACCTCCTCACTGGGCAGCCAGTTCAGAAACCAAAACAAAACATTGCAGTCTTGCTTGTTCACTGTATCTACAAAGCTTTTATACTAAGTCAATATTACTGTAATTCTGTGGCTGGATGTTTTTGATAGCTAAAAGGGCCATTTGAATGTTGCTCTAGATGTACGAATAATTGAAGCTGGGTAATAGATGGTCACACTTTGACAAACAACTTAGGATATAAACTAGAGACAAACAGTGACAGAAATGCATTGCTAGTGGTTACTGTATTTTAGTTGATGGTCTAATTTACTTGAATTCAGCTCAGTTTACATCATCTGTATTCATTATGCTGAGGTCAGCTGAATGAGCTTCCTTACAACAAATATAGCAAGGTCTAAGTAGCTGAAATTTTTAGAGATAATCAGTGTTCACTAAGAAATCACTGATTATATGTGCCTATATGATAAGGCACACATTAAAGAACTGTGCTTTCTTTGAAAATTCTACTAACCAATTTTTCTAAGAAGTGATTATTTGGCAATTAAAGTAGGTAGTTTTGTTGTAGACTTGAGATCCTTCATTAATTTTCTTAACCATCAAGAAATGACTTAGGCAGTAAGGGGACCCTACTCAAAGAAACAGTTCTTTTTTTTTAATATTTTTTTTAGTTTGTAGATGGACACAATGTCTTTATTTTATTGCTTTGTATGTGGTGCTGAGGATCGAACCCAGGGCCTCACGCATGCGAGGCAAATGCTCTACCACTAAGCTATAATCCCAGCCCCTCAAAGAAACAGTTCTTTAAGCAACAGATGCATTTGACTTGACCATATCTTTCATAGCTATATAAAAATGTGCATTATCTGATATCAGTACAGTTGATGAGTGTTTTAATTGTAGATGGCAAAAAGGACACTTCATGGTCTACCTTATAAGTTTATTTCAAAAAGGAAGTTAAATTAAGACTCTGAGTATGTACACACACACATCATGTACTTGACCTACTGTATACTATGTGACTAATACTTTGAACAGACAAGCAAGGTCTTGTTAAAGATAATGTCTTCCAGTGAACTACTAATGAAAAATAATGACTTAGAATTTGTTGGCATAAAAGAGCCATGTTTTTAAAGAAGAAATTTTATCCTATTGGGAAATTTTTTCTGTGTGCATGTATATGTACAGATAGATATGGTTATCTAAAGATATAAGTAATTATACAGCTATGTTTTAACAATGTACACTAAGTTAATTGCATAAACTTAAATCTTATGACTATATTATTACTTTACTGTCCACTGATAGACTTCTTTACATGTGTATATTCACAAGTATATATTTCTCCATAACATTCACCAAATTCAGGTAGTGGTAATCATTAAATACAACTAATTGTTGAGAGAAAATGAATTAACATTTAGAAAGAAATACTTAAGGTACATAAGTTGCCTATCATAATGTGATAAATTATTTATGTTTTACTTGAAAACCTTATTAAATATTCTCCCTCTTGCAGAGTTAGACTAGTGTCAATAGGATTTCCTCCTGGAGCTCTGGAGCTTTAAGCTAAGGAGTTAGCCAAATTCAGAGTGCAGGCACCTGAATAAGTTCTATAAAGTGAAGAAACTGCATGATTTAGGTTGGCAAATTGAGGAAACTTTATTATGGATTTGAGTGGATGCCATATATAGCAAAAGACTTGGTGTCCTAAGAGTTTCCAGGGAAAGAATAGTAAGTCAAAATGGGTGAATATTCAACTTAGGAAGTTGAGGCAGGAGGACCACGAGTTCAAAGCCAGCCTCAGTAAAAGTGAGGTGCTAAGCAACTCAGTGAGACCTTGTTTCTAAATAAAATACAAAATAGGGCTGGAGATGTGGCTCAGTGGTCGAGTGCCCCTGAGTTCAATCCTCAGTACCAAAAAAAAGAGGGGTGAATATTAGGTTATACCAATTCAAAAGAATATAAGTAATAATATGCCATTAACCTTGGATGAGCTTTTCCTTTCTCTTTGACATGTGGTGCTGTCGGTAAGTTCTAACAGTAATTATTCAACCCTGACTGCTTTCTTTTAAATATTTTTTTCAGTTGTAGATGGACACAATATCTTTATTTTATTTCTTTTTATGTGGTACTGAGGATTGAACCCAGGGCCTCACACATACGAGGCAAGCGCTCTACCACTGAGCTACAATCCCAGCACCTGCTGACTGCTTTTATTATAGTGAATAATGGAAAAATGTCTATGCTGGGGTTTTTTACTTTTGCATTATAACCAAAGAATCCTTGCAAAAATTGCCTACCTATTGAAGAGACTTAAAATATTCAGCAATTATTGGGTAAGATCTCCCAGGATTTGCTTGTGAATAATTGTAACAGGTGGTCTAGAATAGAGCCCTTATAAAATGTTTTCTGAAAATCCCCAAAGTCCCATAATATTGAAATTACAAATCTCTGTTATGTATTATTTTAGAAAGAACATATCCAAAGTATCATAGCTATAAAAAATACCTCCCAAATGAATTTTCAAAGTCCTAGTGATAGAACAATGTATCTAGAACTAAGGTACAAATTTTTTTATTAAAAAACTTATTTAACTGGCCCTTAAATACAACTTTTAAATACAATTATTAAAAAACTTATTTAAAAACTTATTATTAAAAAACTTATTTAACTGGCCCTTAAATACAATTTTTAGTTAAAAAAATTAAATATATTGCTGAAAATGTTTTCATCTAATCCTAAAAATGCCAAACTCCTTGTTCTGAAAAGCCCTTTAGTGATTATATGTCAGTCCTAACAAAATCAATTCTACCCGATTTTGAGAAGATTCTGTTTCAGCATCTAATAGACCTCATTATTGCAAGATTTTTCATTATTTAAACTTTAGTTTTTTAAGTTACAAATTAAGCCCTATACTTTTCCTATCCTAATATCCACTCACTTTTGTGAATTATCAAAAAATGGCAAGTAATATTATAGATTTGTAAATGTACCTTAAGATTTGTAAAATATTCATGTTCATTATTTCATCAAATCATAACAACCCTGTGATAGAAGTACTGTTATCAAAGTTTTACAAAACATGAAACTGGTGAAGATGTACTTTATCTAAAGTCATACATCTATTAAGTGTTGGGACCACTTGTTCCAGTATTTTAGGGATATATGATGAGAGGGGCAATAGCAAAGTACTTCATCAATGACATCACTCCAAGTCATCCGTTCCCAATGGTTCATGCTGATGGACAGCTTCTTCCTACAAAATAATAGCAGCTACCATTATTTGTCAAACACCCCTGTAAGTTTTAATATGTATGTTAACTAATTTTAATCCTCACAAAAGCCTAAATGTAAGTAGTAGTATTGTCCACATTTTACAGATTAATTAACTGAGTCCCAGAAGTTAGCTAAGTTTTCCATGTTTACACAGGTAAATGGTCAGTGTCAGGTTCCACTCCAACTCATAATCTCAAGTCTCCATTTTTTATCAAGGCATCATACTGCTAGCCAGTGGAACCAAAACACAGTTCTTGAAACCATTCCTGCTTTAGTAGTCAAATTTCTACAATTATGACCATAACTTTGGCTAACTAATCTGGCCAGTTATTGAGCTTTATCAACCACCCCATGTGTTCATATGGTATACAGTTAAAGGATTCCTTCAGGTGTTCCTTTAGTGTCAAGCAAGATAAAAGTGAAAAGTCACATTCATACTCACCACCATTTACTCTTAAATGTTCAGAGCTCTTAAGGCCTTCTTCAGTTTATAGGTATAGGTAAAATTGTGTGTTGTTGATAAGTTGATACTACTAATCAACTAATGGCTTATCTAACCACCAGAAATAGATGCAGTTGTACCAATTTTGCAATATAATACCTGGAAAATTTACTAGGGAAAAAGCTAGAGCTAATTTGTACATCCTACCACTTATATTTGCTGATTCCACCTGTATTCTTCATTCAGATCAGACCTAAGGAATTATATTGTTATTCTTTCTTCTTCTCTCTCTCCTTCAGTTATGTGTGACTATAAGAAAAAGGCACAGGTTGTTATAAAAAATTGGTTCATGCAATTTCAGAGGGTAACAAATTGCACCATCTGCAGTTGACAGGCTTGAGAACCAGGAGAGTTAACAGTGGTTAAATTTCAGTTTGAACACCAGCAGGCCCAAGACCCAGAAAAGGCCAATATTCCAGTTTTGAGTTCAAAGGCAGGAAGACCTTGGACCTGCAAGGCCCAGCCCTTTTCCATACCTTTCTCTTGGAAGAGAGCACAGTAGGCTTTGTGTGGCTGTTCTTTTTTTTTTTTGTCATTTCTTTTTTGAGACAAGAAGCTAAGTTCTCCATGTCTAGTTTTATTGTATGTATACAAAGAATGTGTCCCTAGGAGATTGAAGTAATCCATAAACTGGACAAATCCAGGAGGGGCTGTGAACCTTTGGTCAACATGAGAATTTGAGACACCTCCAATATCTCCCACCCAAACCCATAAATTATAAAATCCTTGGGAAAATCTTAGACTTTAACAGAATGTAGAATAAAGGTTCAAGTCGATCTTATCCAAGTTATTATTTATTTATTTATTTTTATTATTTATTCTACTTAGATATACATGATAGCAGAATACATTTTGATTCATTGTACACAGATGGAGCACAACTTTTCATTTCTCTGGTTGTACGTGATGCAAAATCACATCATATATGCAGTCATACATGAAGCTAGGGCTATGATGTCCATCTCATTCCACCATCTATCCTGCCCCCATGCCCCCTCCCTTTTGACCAAATTCCTCCATTCTTCCCGTGTCCCCTCCCTCATTATGGATCAGCATTCACTTATCAGAGAAGACATTCGGCATTTGGTTTTTTGGGATTGGCTTACTTCGCTTAGCATGATATTCTCCAACTCCATCCATCAACCCGCAAATACCATAATTTTATTCTCTTTTATTGCTGAGTAATATTCCATTGTGTATATATACCACAGTTTCTTTATCCATTCATCTATTAAAGGGCATCTAGGTTGGTTCCATAGTTTAGCTATTGTGACTTGAACTACTATAAACATTGATGTGGCTGTGTGTATGCTGATTTAAGTCCTTTGGGTATAGACCAAGGAGTGGGATAGCTGGGTCAAATGGTGATTCCATTCCAAGTTTTCTAAGGAATCTCCACACTGCTTTCCAGATTGGTTATACCAATCTGCAGTCCCACCAGCAATGTATGAGCGTGCCTTTTCCCCTACAACCTCACCAACACTTACTGTTGTTTGTATTCTTAATAATTGCCATTATGACTGGCATGAGATGAAATATTAGTTTTGTTTTGCATTTCTCTAATGGCTACAGATGTTGAACATTTTTCCATGTCTGTTGATCGATTGCATATCTTCTTCTGAGAAGTTTCTGATAAGCTCCTTATTGATTGGGTTGTTTCTTTTTTTGGTGTTAAGTTTTTTGAGTTCTTTATATATCCTGGAGATTAGTGCTCTATCAGATGTGAGTGTAACAAAATTTTTCTCCCAGAATGTAGGTTCTCTGTTCACGTCATTGATTCTTTTTCTGAAAAGAAGCTTTTTAGTTTGAATCCATCCCATTTATTGATTCTTGATTTTAATTCTTGCACTATAGGAGTCTTGTTAATGAAGTAAGTTATTAGTTGACATGATGCAGATTTGGGCCTATTTTTTCTTCTATTAGGGGTTGGGTCTCTGCTCTGATTCCCAGATCCTTGATCCACTTTGAGTTGAATTTTGTGTATGGTGAGAGATAGGAGTTTAGTTTCATTTCACTGCATGTGGATTTCCAGTTTTCCCAGCACCATTTGTTGAAGAGGCTATCTTTTCTCCAGTGTATGTGTTTAGCACCTTTGTCTAGTATAAGATAACTGTATTTATTGAGTTTGTCTCTGTGTCTTCTATTCTGTATCATTGGACTACATGTCTATTTTGGTGCCAGTACCATGTGTTTTTGTTACTATAGCTTTGTAGTGTAGTTTAAGGTCTGGTTTTGTGGTGCCTCCTGCTTCACTCTTCTTGCTAAGGATTGCTTTGGCTATTCTGGGTCTCTTATTCTTCAAAATAAGTAAAAGAGAATCTTAGTTGATACTGAGGCTAATATTTTTTATACAAAATCATGTTTTCAAATAGAATATTGAAAATTCATTTTCATGGGGGGGGGAGCACTGAGAGTAATATTTAAATATATTTCATAAGAATAGTAACTAATATGCTACCCTTGTGGTAATCACAAAATGATCTCAATTTCACACTGGCATTTGATGGCACTTTGTACTCTCCTAAGATCAACCTGTCATTGATTTACATATGAAAAATAATATAAAGCACAGAATTCATACAGGTTTTGCACATAGGAAGTATATAGTTACTATTTGTTGAATTACATTCAAATGGTATTTATAAGTTGTTACATGACAAACTGTATATATCCCACAAAGTGACATAATTGAAACATTGAGATGGGAAAGTGTGATTCATTGCTTGTTCTCATCTTGTATATCATGTAAAGAGGTAGATATAGATATAGTAAGAAGTTATGTGATACCTGTTGTGAGTTTGGTGGTTTGTTTTGGCCAAGGCGGCATTTGTGGGACTGTTTATTTTTTAGGAGGATTCTGCAATTCAAATAGTGTGCCTAGAGGTGAGTAGTGATCCACCAACATATTTATCTTTGGCAGGAAAACAGCAAGCTTCCATTCAGGCTTTCATCCTTCTTCCAGATCTTTATCTTCCTTCTTACACCTCATCCAAGGAATCACTATAATTGTCTTTCCAAATGCCAGCTGATATTTTCAGCTTCCTGTCTCTGCCTAAGGGAAAAATGCTGATTTCCTCTTTGCTATTTGGCAAATGTCAAAAGAAAAAGACTGGCTACACTATGTATTTCTTTCAGCAGCATGAATGAACATCCTGTATTTTTTCCCTAATCAAGGAGAAGATTTAACTAGCTAAAACTTAATTAGCCTAAGCTCAGAGTTTTTTTCCCTTATTATTTCTCTATTATTTCTTCTTTGTTCCTTTTTCTCTCCAAATAATTTAAATTCTGTGTGTTTAAGAATTCCATAGCCTTTATTTCTTTGCATATCATGTTTCTCTCTAGCCCTTTACTCTAAATTCTGGGAGAATTTTCTGAATTCTTTCACTTTTTAGATTTAGTTTTCTGCAGTAATTTTTCTAATCTTCACTGCCACAATAGTATTATTTTCATTCTTTAATTGTGTTTTTGATCTAAAAGCAATCTTGCCTGATTTCATATTGCTTTGTTTTCATCTATGAAATGCTCTCTCAAAAAAATCATAAAAAATGAAATGCTCTCCCAAAATGCTTGGAGAATACTAAATATAGATTTTCTAATATTTTTCTCCAGTTCTATGGAGTAAGTCTATTTCATGGGGAGAAATTACGCCCTTATTCCTTGGACTGGTCCCTTTGTATTGAATTTCTTCAAATGTTTTATAAGTTGTTCTGTTTCCAAATTGTAACAGAGAGGTCTCCACTAGTTGGGATGACTTTCAGTACGTATATTTTTTCTGACAAGGAAAGTGAAGATTTATATTTTGATAGTTTTATTTTGCTGGATTAATGATCAAGTTGGTTGTAAGCAAATGTAGAGGGGATTCCTGTGGACAGTGCTGGGCCCAGCAGTCTTTCTCAGTGGTTGAGGGGCAGCTTAAAGGTAGCTGAAGGACTTCCTTCTTCCTAATATGTCCTTACTGCCCTTTCTGAGCATGTTACTGCACTGTCCTCTCTCTTAGCACATTACCCCGTTAGTGGAATAAAATAAGGAACTGAATACCCTGTCTGCTATGGAGTGGCCTGGCCCTAGATTAGCTCTCAGTTGTTATCCAGGTCCAGGGGCTGCATTTCCTTCCACCACAGGCACTGGGAGTTGAGGAGGTATTATTCACCTGTCAACCCTTCCACTAGGTTTTTCAATCATGTGTAGAAGAATAACAGAATAATATTTCCCTTGACCTTTTACTCATACTGCCTCTTTCAGAATAGCCCTAGGTTCTTGCTATTGATGGACTTCTGTTTCTCAGCAATGATTTAAACTTTTCTTATTTTTATATTTATGTGGCCATTTTATTTAATGAGAATATTTAGCACAGCATTGCTTTTTTCATAGTGAACCATTAAAAACAAATAAAAGAACCAGGTGCAGTGGCACATGCATGTAATCCCAGCACTTTGGGAGGCTGAGACAGGAGAATCACGAGTTCAAAGCCAGCCTCAGCGATGGTGAGGCGCTAAGCAACTCAGTGAGACCCTGTCTCTACATAAAACACAAAATAGGGCTGGGGATGTGCCTCAGTGGTCGAGTGCCTCTGAGTTCATTCCGTGGTACCCCTCCCCCCAAAAAAAGGTTAAACAAATTATTCATGTTCATTAAATGCAAAACAATTCAAGTTAATATAAATTCATATTTATTTCTACATCAAAAAGGCTGTTATACTATTTATTGGATAGCATTTAAGGTTTGAAGAAACTTTGTTGGTCTTTAATCTCGAAACTTTGTTGGTCTTTAATCTCTTTCCTATGAGTTGTCCACTTCCTCTGTAAAATTTCTGTAAATTCCTGATATTTTATGTTGTCTTTTTCACCTCTGATTCTGAAATCTTATTTCTTTTAAACTCTTGGCTTCACCTCCCCTAACCCAAACTTAGCCCCTCTTCCTTTATTTCCCCCCTAATATCTCTTTATTCAATCAACAAATACTGTTACAATATAGTCAGGGGACTTACATTTTCACCCAAGGCAATTTGGGTGAATATAGGAATGGTATTTTTTACATGTTTGTTCTTTAAATTTCTTTGGGTACTCTTTCATAGGAAATTCCTTTCAGCTACCTTTCCTTAAAGGTGCCTTCATCCTATTAGACTGCACAACTTTGAAATTCTTCCTTTCTTTCCTCTCTCTCTCTACTCCTCCCTCCCTCCTTTCCTCTTTCCTTCTCCATTAAATCCCTGTCATTTCTTTTTTCCCTGAGCAATTTAATTATTTATTGTCACTTTATTTATTTTTCTAATCATGTGTATCTTGGAACCTCACCATTGTCATCAGCATGTGCTTGTAAGGAATTTACCTAATTGAAGATAGTCAGTTTCCTAAAAGGAAGTATCTCTCTTATTAACTGTTAAAATAATTAACTTTACTACAATGTATTTGTAGGTCTGCAGAAACATTGATAGAGACATCCAAAAAGGATAGTATTATCTCAAGGATGTGGAATGAAGGATTATTTTATTCCCAATTTCATTATTTGTAATCTGCATTTTCTATTATTTTCTCCAAAATGTGTGTTTTAAAATAATATTTAAAACAAACAGAACAACTTTACTAAAACCATCAAACTTTCCAACTTATGTAATTGACAATAAGAATATAATAAAACTTAACTTACCTTTTCAGGTTCTAATGTTTTTTAGTTGCAATGGAACTTTATTTTATTTATTTGTATGTGGTGCTGAGAATCAAACCCAGTGCCTTACACATGCAAGGCAAGTGCTCTACCACTGAGCCACAACTCCAGCCCTCTAATAGTTTTTTGACATGTGTATTATTTGTAAAAGGAAGAAGCTTTTTCAAAAGAATCTGTGCTACATCTTTTAAAACTATATTTTTCAGAAAGGACATACTATATATTTTTAAACTAATTTTAACAAAATAAATACAGTGTCAAACACAAATTTTGGTATATCATATTAACCTGTAGAAATGGCAAACTAAGCCGGGCACGGTGGTGCAAGCCTGTAATCCCAGCACTTAGGGAGGCTGAGACAGGAGAATCATGAGTTCAAAGCCAGTCTCAGCGACTGCGAGACACTAAGCAACTCAGTGAGACCCTGTCTCTACATAAAACACAAAAATAGGGCTGGGGATATGTCTCAGTGCTCGAGTGCCCCTGAGTTTAATCTCCAGTACCAAAAAAAAAAAAAAAAAAGAAAAAGAAAAAGAAATGGCAGACTAAAATACTTAGTTAAATTCAGTATGGTTTTAAATTTTCACAGTCAGGTTCATGTATTGCTATTATTTTAATAATTGAAAAACATACGCAAATATACAGCAAAGAGCTTCTCTGATTCCTTATAAATTCATTTTCCATTAGAAAATATCCCTCATAGGTAATTGGGTTAAAAATCAGGGTTGTGTTACAACTTAGTGCCTTAGCACAACTTGATTAATCATATAATACAGTGAAAACGATTCTGATACTAACTATTTACATGACCTTAGGCAAATAATTTAATGTAGTTCTTATTTTATGATCTGCAAAATGAAGGACTTGTACTATGCTGTGATGTATAATTCCCAGATCCAGCATTTTTTGACTCCATAAAACATTAATTAAAGCATCCAGAGTGGAAGATGATAATAACAAGAATTAGAACAGATGCAAGGAAAATATCTTATTTCAGTCAAAGGAGAAAACTTAAATCTATGAAAAATTAAATTTCAGGTTTTTCAGATAATTAAAATCATTTCTTTTTCAAATGTAAAGAACTCAACTCAAATCCCAAACACGTATGTTGTAGTGAGTAGAGTCAAAGTTCTGGTTTGGTGAGTGCGAATTAAGGGCTTATTTCATTCAAAAGAATTATTGAAGACCACAATTGTTTTGACTCATCCACAACACACAGTACACAGCTGATGCTATCCTACCCCACTCCTTTGCCAACTATTTTCTTCATAGCTTGCGATTTTCTTTTCTATGGCAAAAAGTGATCTGATTTTATAGAATGTGTAAGTAACAGTGCTGATTTCCAACCAGCTCTTCGGGGCTTTATCTATTCTGTAAGAGAGAATGCTGGAATTTACATCTACAAAGCCCTCAGTTCAGGATTACTCTCTGGTAATGACCAAATTGCAACCCAAAACTGCCTCAAAGATATGCCAGGCACATTGTGGTCACACTTCATCCTTCAGATCAATTTAAAATCATCACATCATTTTAATCCTTGAAACAATAGCCCAGTAACGTGAAAGAATATCACTTCTCTAAGTGACTGGATTACATGCTAAATATCTGGCCCCTCTTATGCCCATATTAAAACTAACATTTACATAGGGCTATACTTTTTATGAACACAGCATAAGATACCCTGCTTAGTTTCAATACAAACATACAGAACTCTTAACCTATAATGGAAATAAGGCTATAGAAAGCTAGTTTCAGTAACATTGTAGTCTTGTTATTTGAGATTACAGAAAACAGTGATGGTAACAGCTTTATAATAGTTACCTACATTTCTGGACAACTGAAATTCAAAAGATTCTCCCTATGCAGGATAGTGGGGGAGAAGGAAACTGTTTTTTTAAAAATATCTTTTTAGTTGTCTATGGGCCTTTATTTATATTTGGTGCTGAGAATCGAACCCAGTGCTTCACACATGCTAGGCAATTGCTCTGCCACTGAGCCACAACCCCAGCCTGAGAAGCAAACTCTTAAGTTAAAAGATTATAGATCTTTATAGGGTTCAGTTTGTTGCTGTCACTTTATTCTTAGTTCCTTTAACCAGGTGCCCCGTATTGCCTCTTCCATATGACACTCACTGTGAGATCTTCAGGACATTTTTTTTTTTTTGATATCTGACATATTTTATTCAGATAGCAATCTGATCATATATGGTCCAAGAAAACTCAAACAATAAATCAAATATAATCAGATGTTAAAGACTGGTCTTCAAACGTTATAGCCAATGATGCCACGCTTGCCTATGATCTCTCCGATATAAAACCACATCCACACTTCAGTGGCCACCAAACCATTCAGCATAGCTTCCTTAACTGTGAGCTGTTTGAAGCTACCAGTTTGAGCACTATTGACTATTTTTTTGAGGCTCTGAATAGCTGTAGGGATCTCAGCAGGGGTTGGAGGAACGAGCTCAACTTTGGCATAATGCCAGAATGTGGCCAATCGAGGCTTCGAGTAAGTCACAGCAGCATTCACCAGCGCCGGGGCCTTCTCCGCGAGGTTACGCACGAACTGGGCCATGGTTCTAGGGCAAAAGGTCCAGGACATTTTTTTTGACTCTCCTAAATTTATCGTCCCAAGTATGCTCAAAGTATCTAAATCATAATGCCCTCATTCTGTCATGTTTATTTAAAAAGCATATTGGTACATATGCTTATTTTATTTTATTTAAAAAAAAACAGATACCTCCCTTTTTGCTGTGTCAAATCTAAACAATCCTTAACCGTGTCAAATTGGGGATTAATTAGTTTTATATTTCTTATGTTAATTTCTCTGGCTTCTCCAGTTGCTTTCAATGGAGATCTGTTTTATTAGCTTAATAACACTTCTATCCCTCTGTGCTAATGGGATTTTTCATAAAAAATTCAAAGATTTCATATAGGGCTGAATAAATAGGAAATAATTGAATGATAGGGCTGATAAATGGGACTTCCCTAGGTACCAGCAGCTGTAACCCCATCTCATCCAGGAGTGGTATCGGCTGTGCCCCTTGTCCCACAGCAGCTCGGCAATAGATGGATCTAGTGTTAAGGCAATTATCAGTGCAGGACCTGCGGGTTGGGGCAGAATTCAGGCAAACTGACTATTCCTTTAAAGGCAAAATTTCAAGAGGTTGACCTACCAAATCAGGGACAATGACTAATGCGTTCTACAGACAGAAAAAAAGCAGATGAACAACTGTTCCCAAAGGTTAGATGCCATCCATTGAACTCCATTAAGGAATCAAATACCAGATGACTCAGAGTCACGCTGTTCTTCTCTTGGGAAAATTCCCCTCCACCCACCTCATCCATTAATGCCTCAGCCCCTCAGCAAGGAAGGTCTCTAACCTGAGAGAATATGTAATTATAAGGAGGATGCTAATTGAGAGAGGTCTAACTGGAGGAGGGCTCTAACAGGTTCAATTTTAATGATTATTCTCCAGAGAGAACACATTATACAGGAGAGCTCTGGAAGTGGCAATGAGAGCATACTTGTAACTGAAGAGTTTAGAGGATGTTCTTTAATATTCAGAATATCTTAAAGGGAACATAAAGGACTCATGAAACCAGAGTGTGAGGTCATGAGTCCAGGAGGAGCTTCAGTGACTTATTTATTTTTGTTTTGTATTTTTTAAGTTGTGGCAGTCTATACATAATTTAAAAATTGTCATCTAACTATATTAAATTGTACAGGTTGGTGGCATTAAACCCATTCACACTATTGTGTTATCTCCAGCATCTATCCACAGAACTCTTTTCCTCTTATAAAATTGAAATTCGGTACCATTAAATGAAAATTCCCCATTACCCTCCTCCATAGTCCCTGAAATCTTTCTATCCCTGTGAATTTGACCCCTATGTACCTTCTATAAGTGAAATCACACAGTATTTGTCTTTTCTTGATTGATTTATTTCAATTAGCAGGACAACTTCAAGGTTCATTCTTATTATGGTATGTGTTATAGAATTTCCTTCTTTCAAAGATTAACTAGTTTGTGTGTGTGAATAATCACATTTCATTTATCCTTTCAACAGTGCATGGATGCCTCAGATGCAGTAGCCTACTTCTGAATTTAAACTAGGAGATTCCTGGACACTGCCTGGAACTATGTTGGCACAATCATAAGCTATAGAACAGTTCCTGGGACACCAAAAAGTCCTGTTCATGACAGTTCAATCTTCTGAGAAAATGACAATGCTAACTTAAAATAATTGTTATTTGTTGGGAAGCAGGGACACAGCAGCCATTTAATTTGTTTTTTTTTGCTATCTAGTGGGCTTATGCATGCTAAGCAAGTACTCTACCACTGGGCTCTACCCCCAACACCAATAATATATTTTTAAATTATAGCAACAACTGATATTTTAAGTAAATAAAACTCTAACAGCCCAGGTTCTCTCTTAAAGCACCTGATACATTTGTTAATTTCATACTTCTGATTTTCTAAATTTCATAGTGCTATGTTGACAGTTCACCTTAAAAAGATGTATGAAATCCTGTAGACTTTTGTTATATTCTTGGTACAAAGTTGTTCATTATAACAGTAAAATGCATATTTCATACTTTACAAAATTCATTCAAACACCTTTAAAAACTTTTTAATGCCAAAACCAAAAAATATTTAATAGGCCAATGCAAGTATTTTCAGCCTGCTGCAATGTCATGGCCTAGCATCTGATAATCAGCCTTAATTTACTTGTTATTTTCCCTCTCGTCTATAGTTCTAAAACCATTCAAAGTAAATCCCTCCCCCTTTTTTACCTTCTTGCTTATTTGCTCCTTCCTTAGCCTTGCACATACATACCTCAGGCTGTATGAACCACCTGGTGTCTTCATAAGCAGTTCTCAGCCCTGCTGATGGCTCTGAGAGAAGGAGCAGGTGTGAGTGGGATAGGAGAGGCAGTTACAAGATCCTTAGACTCCCTCACCTATGCAAATGGATATATCAGAACCGCCCCCAAACACATTAGTTTACAATGAAGTATTAAAGACAATGAAAATACAGATAAAAAGCAAATCTCAATAGTTATTTTGTTTACAATATTAATTGCTGGTTTGGGTTTTTAAGGCATTTACCATACTAAATAATGCAAACAGTTAATGGTGATATAAATTGCATCATATTATAGATAAATGCCTGAAAAGGCAAAGGTTTTCCTTACATTCTTTTTCTTTTGAGCCCCATAGATCTTTGGTTTTCTCCATGAATTCCATTGTTGTCTACATGGAAATTTTTGTCATTCCAAATCCCTGTTAATATTGATATGAAAATGAATATAAATAGCATGACAGCATTCTCCTACACTTCCTGTAGCTGCTGACTTGTTATAACCAAAGACATATCATTATATTCATTGAACTCTAAGTCACCACACCACCAGCTGTTGAAAGAAAGGAATGCTACTGCTTTTATGCACTCTCTCCCTCCTTCCCTCCCCTCCCCCCCCTTCTCCCCTCCCTGTAACTCAATCATTTTGTCTCTTTTGGTCCTCTACAC
>CM053417.1:7591784-7622061 GCA_028644305.1 Xerus rutilus
GAGGCTGCATCGCGCAGGTGCAAGTAAGACGCTGTAGGACGCGCGGCACTGTGTGATTGGTTGGCGTGAATGGCATATAAGACCGAGCAGGAGAAGCGGGGTGGGGGTTCCTCCATCATCAAGCTTGCTGAATAAACTCACTTGGAAGAAGCTGTGTTGTCCGTGCGTCATTTGTGGCATCCGCTGGTCGGACGCAACAAGTGGTGGCCCGTACGGTGAACCCTCATTCCCGCCTACTCATCAGCTTCAGAACCTTGTGAGATTCAGGTGCCGCGGTGGTAAGTTTCTGGTAAGTCAGAACCTCATAATAAAGTTCCTGGAGTTTCAGGACGTCATATAAAGGGACAACAAGTTTGAACCTTCCTCCTGGCATCTTGCCAGCCGCCATCTTGGAATGGCGTCTAGTCCATCGCTCCTCACACAGTACCAAAAAAAAAAAAAAAAAAAAAAAAAAAAAAACAAACCAAAATGCTCAGAACACTCCTTTTTCCAGATGGCCTATAGGTTATAGGTTTATCTACTTAGACCAGGAATGGACAGAGCATGAGTGGAAACTCAGGCACTACTGGTTTCTAGTGATACATTTCTCGCTTTTTGTTTTGTATGACAAATATTGTTTTATTTTTCAAATAAAATATGTTTTAAAATATGTTTCAAATAAAATGTATTATTTTTCAAATATTTACTCATTGACCTACGTAACTACTGTGTTAGTAAAGATGATCATTGCTATCTTGTTTCGGATAAGGAAACTGAAGCCCAGAGAATTTAAAGGAATTGCTTAAGGTCACACAACTGGTAAGCGGCAGAGCTGGATTTCAAGACTTGGCATGCTGGCCTTTCTTCAACGCTTCTTTGTGCTGACTCTTGCTAAACAAGCTGGCCTTTCCCAATAGTTACTAGGTCACTAGGACTAGCACCCAAACTCCCTAAACCTCAGTTTCCTCATTGAAACACAAATATAACAATCTCAAGCATTTATTACAAGGATTAACATCAACATGCATGTGAAATACTTTATAAGGTGCTATTCAATATTAATAGTTCTATAATCTTTGTTTTGCTTGAAAAGCATTCCACGATTTATGGAATCAAGTCCACATTTCTTATTCTAGCTTCCCTGTTTTACTTTTTACTTTGTTATATATTTTTAGTTCTAGATGGACACAATACCTTTATTTGTTGATTTAATTTTATGCAGTGCTGAGGATTGAACCCAGCACCTCACATGTGCTAGGCAAGAACTCTGCCACTGAGCCACAACCCCAGCCCCCTGTTTTATTTTTATATATACATATATGTGTATACATATATATGTGTATTTCTGGATGAACACAATGCCTTTATTTTATTTATTTTTATGTGGTGCTGTGGATTGAACCCAGTGCCTCATATGCACCAGGCAAGCACTCTGCCACTGAGCCACAACCCCAGCCCTCTATGCTTATTCTTGCCTTTACATTTTCAACCTTGCTGATTCCCTGAGCTTTTCTTCAATTCAAGGCTCTGTACATGTCCTGCCTGCTCCATGCAGCTTTCTCAGATAATGCCAGTCTAGTCTCTACTGACCTTCTTATTTTCTCATCCTGACTTCCCATATCCCTTTCAAGGACAAATAGCTCATTTTCTCAATGTGCTTATAAATTCCCTGAAGATAGGCACCATGCTTTATTTGGAGAGTATATCTTGTCTCTCTCTGATGTAGAGGTGGTTTTCTCCAGCATCTTGCCTCACTTCTAGGCACATACATGACCTTCAGGAACACTTGTGGATTTGTTTTAGATGTGCACAGCATCTGCTCAAGTGTTCAGCACACAGTGAGCACTCCATAAATTGTATTTTTAGAGACAATCTGTTACCACATAAGGACTACCAGAAATTACTCATCCTCTTTGTGTAAATGGATTTATACAATTATAATGTTTAAGAGCCGAAATAAGGATGACAGAAAGAAAATCATGAGGCTTTTTTAAGCCCAAAGGAGCATTAGAACTTCTAGCTCAAATGTTTTCAGTGGTGTGTCACAGAACAGGTGTGAGGTTTGTTGAAATTAATCTGTTATTAAAGATAATGTTTCAAGTTGGAGAAGGATTTACTATTTTTAAAGAATTAATGTGGATTCCAATGTTCTTTAGTAATTAGCTTATTTTTATTCAATTGATTTCTTATGCATGAAGACTAAATCCAGCTTTAAGATGAGGCAAGTGACTCTCAGAGAAGGAAAAGATATGGCCCAATGTCATCCAGAGAGTTAGCAGCAGGAACGCTAAGTCCTAGGACTTCTAGTCCTTTGTCCAATAATTGATACCCCCTCTGTCCTTAGATCCTCCTCAGTCAACAAATAAGAAGGAATGTATATGATTTAAGAATAAACCAAGGCAGCATCTGGTAAAATTCAAAGTCTTATGTAGTAGAAATGCTTGTGTCCTGGTCAGCAATAAGATTTGGGAAAGATTTCTCTTGGAGAGGCAGAGCAAAAAGAGTTTGTAAAACTCCCTTCTTCCTGGCTCTCTGTTATAAATCATTTGAGAAAGCATATATTTACCCCATTCTCCCTAAGACTTTACCATGCCCTTATATAAATATCCATCCTTGGACAGTTGATTTTGTTCTAGAAAGGAACTGAGAAAATCTGATTGAAAAACATCACCACAGGCAGAACATTCTCTGGTTTTATTCTATAAGAGCTAAATAATTGGCTTATTCTTAAAATTCACACTTGAGCTCTTTGCATAGTACAATCCAACAACTTCCTAATGAACTCACGCAGAAAAAAATTTGAATAAATGCAGCTTAAAATTCCTCCAATAGATCTGTCCTCCAAATTACCCGTATTACTACTTACAACATTCTTGCTTTTGAGAGATCAACTTAATCAATAAAATGTATTTGATTTCAAGTTCAGCATTTAAAATACTGTAAGTCCTTAGTATCCCAATGATATCCTTTAAAATTTACTTTTTAAGATGTTGGTTTGAACAAGGATAACCTGTATTTTGTTTTTCATAACTTGCTATAACATGACAGAAGAAAACACATAGCAAAGTATTGCTGGATTTTTCTTTCATTCACAGATGCCATTAATATGCTCCTCAGAAACCTCTGGGAAGCAGAGAAACTTTGGATACACACTTTTTCCTCTTTCCACTCTTGCAACAGATCATGTCAGCTGAATATTACAAGATTGAGGGCTTTATTTCTTTGTTTCCAGTTAAAATCTATTTGACCAGATAGAGACACATTGGCCCAGGCATAAAACTATGGCTGAAATTTATGATCGGGAAGAAGCCAAATACCACTTGTCAGCTAAGAGCTTTACTCACTGAAATGAATCATTGAATTTCTGAAGCTCTGCTGATTTGTCTAAATGTACATCAGTTTCCCTGATGATAGGAATCTTGGCAGTATTGAGTAAAAGGGTGGGATATGAACAATAAAATGGGGAAAATACTATTTTCCCTGAAATGTGATAATATGGTCTTTCTAGATAGATTCATAATTTAATTTGCCTAATCATCAAACAGAATTACTGAACTCATTCATCAACAGAAAAGACAACTCCTTTGAAAAACAAATAAATGGAAAACTCATCATAATCCTTACCCTAAATAAGCAGTAGATTGTTGTGATTTATAAAGAAGTCAGAAAACTCATTTAAAGCTTTTATAGTCAAATTTAGGAAGAGAGATTAACCCAAGATGAATGGTACATTTGAATCCAATAGAGATAAAATCAGTTTAGGGCTACATCCAGTCTTGACAACTGAAAGAAGACAAAGTATAAGATTCTAATAATAGTTGTCTCAAGATCCTACTTTGTTTTGTGTGTAGCATCCATTCCCAAAGTAGCCTAGAATCATAGACTACCAAAGTGGCATGTATGAATTGAGTTCAACCAATCCAATACTGTTCCCAGGTGGGGAACCTGCAGGTTCTTAGATTGTATAAATATACCTTTATGAAATCTTATTCTGACAGAAATATGATGTCATATGGTCTTGAGTCCAAACATTTTCTCTGCTATGTGGAAAACTAAAGAAATAAACCAATCAACTACACAGAGCCATTGGAAGTATTCATCGTTCAGGCTTGTCCGGGAGTACATATCTTCTCAACTCAGAATCTCTCAATTCCAAAAGCAGGTAACAAGGCAATCTCACAGCTCAGCAGTAAAGCTACATTTAACTCTAGAATGTCATCGTTGAGTTCAATGGACATACCGAGGGACATACTTAGGTATCTCTGAAAATCGGGCCTATCTGCATATAACAAATGTTAGATCTTAACTTTGTGTTAACATAAGTATTCTGCCATTTTCACGTTGTATATCTCTGCGTGTGTGTGTTTATTACAAGCTCTACAAATGTTAATAGTAAACATTTTAAAATATTTCCTGAAACAGCTAGTGATCCATTGTAATTAAGCCATGCACATAGATCCTCTAGTGTTCAACCTTTTACTTCAGTGTTCATATGAGAGGCAAATCTCATCCATCCATCCATCCATCCATCCATCGATTCATTAAATAACTATTTATTAGAGATTTATCAGACTCTAAAACACCATCAGGTTTAAATAATCTGAAAGTGAAAAAGGCTTGACAAGGGAGGGATTTAGCCAAGCATCACCCACAGTAGAATCCACTCACTCATTCTCTCTGCCTGGCAGTCACCTTGTGACCTGAAAGCTACCTTGAATTTCATGTTGTAGCCAACATTCTGTCAAGATCAAAATGTCCAAAAATGCCAGATAATAACCTGACAGATACCTAGGTCAGATATTTCTTTTTATGGTAATGTTGAGAGCAAACATAAAATAATATTTTAAAAGGATAAAAATAATGTGTAACTATTTACAAAGCAGGTAATTAGGGAAACACAAATCAGGTGCATTTCCAGCCCCATCTAGGAATAGCAAAATGTATTTTCATGGACTTTTTTTCAGTATCAGCAGTGGCACTGTGGAATTGTTGATGAACACTTGTATATTACATGTGTTCATAATTAAGAGCTGTATTAATTTTATTCCCTTTTGTTCCAACTGATCTTTTCAAAGGATGGAATAATCTGGTATACTAGCACTGATTCTTATCCTTTAGCAAAATACTTTCCAATGTGGCTATTCCAATTGTTTTGGTTATCCTGCGAATGCTACATGAATAAACAGTATACATTGTGCATACTATTCACAATTTCAACAGAAGTTAGTCTATTTAAAGCCCTCATGTCCACCACAGGAATCTCAAATCTTTTGTTACATTATACATATGTAAATGGAGTAGATCTGGCAGATATGTTCTGATTTTTTCACTAAATGCAAATAGCCAAAGAATTCATTTTGCCATGATCCCACCAAAATCACAAGAACAAAAGAATACATCTCTCTCCCTTTCTCTTTCATTCTTTTATCATTATTTGTCTTAACTCTAGCATTTATGAATGTAGTAATAGCATTTCTATTAGTGAATTCACCATTTATATTTCTTGGATTTGTATGTCAGCCTCTAAAAATATGAATTTATCAGATCACTTGTTTATTATACTAAATTTTATAATCAAAAACAGTTGGCTTCAGTATAGATGTGTGTGTGTGTGTGGAGGGACAACTGATTATTCAGAGGACATTGCTTCAATTTTTAGAGACATCTTTATCTGAACTGCTTTCATTTTTGTTGTTTACTCCAATTAAAAAATATGATTCTAACAGATATTCATGGAGAAGTATTAATATATGTTTTTAACAGCTCATTTTATCCTAAACATAAAGAAAAAACCCTAATAGGTAAGCATATATCAAGGCAACACTGGAAGGGGCAATATATATCAAGGCAAACAGGATGGTTGGCACAATATTTTGTATTGAATTTCTAAAGAATTTTTCTAACTAATTCAAATGTTCATTTTCAGTGAATATTTATTTATTAACTGAAATGTAACTACAGCATGAAATAACTGTGTAAACAGCTTATCTGATAAAATACAATATCATTTGATCACATTTCCAATATTTCATTTTGCCTATTAACAGCCCAAAATATGACATTTATTTTCATAAACAATGTCTCTTTTTGGCACAGAAGTCTATATACACCAGAGTTTGTTTCATTTGCCATTTATTCCAATAACTTGAGGACAGTCATTTGCAACTAAATCTAACAGTATTTGTACAAGTACTTTCAAGCTAAAATACTGCTAAAAAATTCCAACACACATGCAATTCAATATGTTTACATAATAACATATATTTATTATAAAACCTGTGACTCTAAGCACTTTGTAGAATGTGAATACAGGAGTCACTCTACCCTCTAATGAGACATGATCATATCTGGGAGAAGAGATGCTGCTGAGCACAAGAGTCCTGTGTTCAATTGAATTGAGATGGGTAGGCTACTTGGACTGTTCAGGAAGGCTACTGTGCCATCAGAGAATCGCTCGATAGCTCAATTCACATGAAACTGCAGCAGACTTTCAAGTATAAGCCCTTAGCAACCAAGAAACTGGTAGCACAAGCAGCATTGGCAAGACACACTCTTATTATGCACGTGGGCTCTGTTTTAAGTAAAGTCAATATTGAAAATCCAAACATACAAAACAGATAAGTCAGAGTGTGGTTATTTGTATTATAAAATGTTTTTCTTCTTTATAAAAGGATTCACAAGTTTTCTCTAAATTACAGCTCCCTTAATGCATTAAAATACAATTGGATTTACAAAACTTCAATTTACGCATGACTTTTTGCACAACCATTGTGAGAAGCAAATTACACCTATATACAGTACTTAATTTTCTCTCTCACAATTAAGTGTCTTAATATTGTATTGGTAAAAGACACTTAAGCCAAAACATTACCTTTTAAGCCACGGAAATATAAACTAAGTATTGCTTCTAAAACATGAATATTTCAAAAAATTTAATTAGGTTTGTGATTTTGTATTTACAGTCTTGATAGTCAACTTTACAAAGTAGATCTTTAGATAGCACAAATATGTAGCTATCATCAGGCCATAGTATTGGGCCCAATTCTGTAGTAATTTGTTTTATTTTGATGCTTTTTTCCTTTGTAGCTGTATAACTCCAAAGAGATGTTAATAGTGGCTACATTATAGCCAGCCTATTTATGATATATCAATTTTATATTGTACTGCACAGATACATCTTTAAAAGCTCAACCATCTGCATTGCATTATTGTTTCCATTGTTTACTCCGAGTGATTGTAATTCGGGTAAAGTTCTTTATTTGCACTAAGCTCCTTGGCAGGTGAGAGGGAGGTCCTGTGAGGGTGAGTGGGATTGGTAGCAGTGGGAGTAGGGGGTGAGGAGGGTGGAGTGAGGGCAGCAGAATTCCTGCCTGCTGTATCTCTGTGCACCCTCAACACACAGCATAGAGCCTGGCACCTAGGAAGCAAGCATTCGAGAAATATTTATTGAATGAATGAGTGGACGAAAAAATGAATGGTTTCGAATTGTCTGGAAGGCTTTCTTTACTCTAGCAATCCAATCCAGTAGGTTTCTGGAATGTGTGCAATCAAAATGAATTTTTAGGATCCAAAAAATTATAGAACCTCTCTTGTTGGTTGTAAAAAAAAAAAAAAGAAAAGAAAAACAATTCTAAAATCCATAAAATACTGAGCCCTTGATAACATGGAATTGTTTAGAAAAATTAAGTCACTTTAGAGGTGAGATGACAAAGAGGAAATTCAAAGGTCATTTCCTTGTTCACCAAATGCTGGAGGGAACTAACAAGGCACACAGGTTGGCCGTCCACACCAAATTAGACTCTTGGCAATGGTGTCCATTCTGAGATGTGGTACTTTTGAGTATTTCAATACAAATTTAGCCAAAGGTATACTCAGAAACAGTAAAAGCAACTAATTAAGAGCTAGAATCAAAGGGAATTACCATTTGCTATTTGTAGGGTCAGACATCTAGATCTGTTCCAGGCAGGGCCCTGGGAACCGCATTCTGTTGGCTGGAACCATTTGTGCTGTAGTTCACACCCTTTAGAAGCTGCATGTGACGTGAAAGGGAAAAAGAATAGTAAAATCCAGCTGGGGGAGATAAAAATGAAAATCCTAAAATAAAATATGTTTCAAAGTATTTGAATGGAAAAAGCAAAACAGTATAGTCAGTGGAGATGCAAATAAATTAATAAAACAAAGTGTTTATGATTACACAGTAGAAAATAAAGCTTCAAAGTATATGGTGTATTATGCTTTTAGATGAAATAGTCTTGACTACATTCAAATGGTTTTATCTTAAAACCTAATATAAAAAACGAATGAATCTAAGAAATACAAGAATATAGAATTAAACCACAATTTTTAAGCAAAAGAGTTTAAGAATTTGAGTTCTTCCAGGAGGCCTCACTATGGAACCAAATGAATGTTAAAGTATCTTTCTTTAAGATTCATAAGTGAATTTTTTTAAGGACACTAGCATTTCATAGGAGTAGCTTTACTTTAAGGAGGATAAGAACAAATACAGAAGTGCAATCCCTATGATAATAGCTCTGGTCATATGTTTTAAGCCTAAAAACTAACTTAAGAGAATATCTATTTGTCTTCACAATAACTTTGTAATATACCTACCTCCATATTCTGTATTCATAGTTGTATCACAAGAGTATATTTTGGAAATTTATATGTAAGCAATTCAATGACGAGGTGGTATCTGGGAGCTTTCTCCAACTAGTGTAATACTCTAGCTCTTCTTCTGTGAAATGTAAAATTTCTGTGCATTAAACTTTCTTGTAGACCATTTCACCCCACCATTTTCAACTTTGAACTAATGGATTTAAACGGGAATTTTGATCTGTAATCAAAGAATGAACATGTTAGCTTCTTACTATAGATACTCATACTCAGAGATTTTAAATTGTTAAGGGCAAATTTTTCCTGAATTCTCCTTACATGTGTGTATGTACACAATTGTCTTTTTATTGTTTAAAAAAGCATTTTGCACCAGTGAATATGAATCCAAACAATTTGGATTAAAGTAACTTCTAATTGAAAGCCTAGTGCAGGAATTGTTAATAGTGACCAACAATATACTATTAGTCATTTTAAAGCTTTTAAAGTAAGTTATCAGGATCCACTTCAATCTCCACATGATAATAAAGGATTATTATGTGCAGTAACCTATTTATGAAAAGGAAACAGTGTGCTTCTTTCAGACGCCATCACTTGCTTTAATAAGGAATTGAAAAGCTGGACTACTTTATATGCAGATCACCCTCCCAGTTGCATAAGGATTTACAATAGACAAAACAAAACTATTTTTTGTTGTAAAGAAGGGCTGTTTGTTTAAATCACACAATAATGTTTGCATCTAAAATTATTTACAGGCTAATAAGGCTTCATAAATGTTATATAGACTTGGTTAGTTAAAATCATTTTAATGCTAAGACCAAAATGAGAGGCTTGCTCAAGCTGACAAGGAAATTTTCAAGTAAAATATGCCTAAAGAAGGCAAAAAGAGAAAAAGAAGCTTACTGTCATGGTTTAGGTAACTCTTCATTGATTTAGAGATGCAAATAGTACATGATTTGGTAGCACCCCATTAATGCTTCAATTAAACTCAGGAGGAGAATGCTACTTTGTCATAAAATGTGAAAATTGAGAATTCTGAGTCTAACTTTAATCCTAAAAGAAATGGAAAGTAATGTGTACATTTTTATCTCTGCTGCCTTGAATTTGCAGAGAAGTTATTTGGGAAGTTTTAATCTCACCTTTGAAGTCTTCCTTCAAGGTATTTAATGGCTCATATGTCTTTGTTAAATGAGGTGTGTGGCGGCCTCTACTGGTGTGTGTTTATAGAAAATGTTTCAATAGGCAGAAAAAATATTAATTTCAATTAAAAAGTTAGAAATACAGACTCTTTCATTTAAATATATAAAAATATCTAATGCAGAAAAAATATATTACAAGTTGTGTAATGTATTCTTAATTAGGAAAATAATCTAAAACACTGACCATGTTAGTGTAAAATAATGACTTATGGAAGGGCATTAATTGTTCAATTCACTCTGATATTGGGTTAAATATATTTTATTAATGAACCACTAATCCCAACTGAGGTGGCTTATTACCTCTAGTCCACTGTTAAATCCCCTTAGTTGACTTAAATAAAATCACTTAAAACAAACCCAGAGGAAAGGAAATATTTTACAGTTAAGTCTATAAAGTCCTAAACTAGAATCATCTGATGACAGGCTGGTTTCTATAACTCAAGCAAACTGTATGTTGATTTAATATAGCTGACATATAGATCTATTTTACAGTGTTTTCAATTTTAAAAATACAACACATTAAAATATGTTCAATTTATCAAAGCTAAAAGCAACATTTAAGTAATGTACTTAAAGTGCGAAGGCACTTTAACACAAAGAAGTGATGCCCAGTGGCTATACTTGGTAACTGAAGATGGAAACACCAAATATCATTATTTACAAAAGAAGTTATAGTTCCAAAAGATCTTTGGAGATCTTCTACAAAATACACTAATTATCCATTTTCATTTGAAAAGTCTGCCTATTCTTCCTTATTCACTATAATCTCCTCTTTCCACTCCCACACTGGAAAAAAGAAGAAAACAGAAACAAAACCATAAACAAAATATATGAAAAATGCTTTGTAGAAACAATCATGTCCACTGATGTTTCCTAAGAAGAGAAGGGGGAAAAGTGAGGGAAGAGTGAGAGAAATAACTTAAAGGAAAACTTGCAAAAGCAATATCATTGCTTCACCCCATTTCCCAAGCATTTTCAAAGTTCCCCATTAACACTGGGAAAGGGAGAACACAAACAAACACAAAAGCAAATGCAGTGCTTCCGACAGTTTGGAGCAGCATCCTTTGATGCCATAGGGTTGTCAATGATTTCCCTTCACAGCTGACTGATTGCAGTTTGTTTTTCCAGAACTTCGAGGTAGTCTGGTTCTGACTGCGGCTTAGCTTGCAGTAAAGGGTGGTCGGGCTTTGACTGCCCCACAAAGCATTTTCTGGGAGTTCCATATAAAACGGTTTTATTGATTCTGTCTTGGTTTTGGCGTCGAGATTCATATGAAGGGGCAAACTGCCTTTTAGGTAAGGTACAAAAGTTATAGTGGACTAGGCCTGCGCTAGGGAGTTCCTTGACTCGCTCAGCAATATTTTGATAGAGCAGCTCAGGCTCTCTTGGTGTGGCCTGCTTTTCCAGCAACTCGGTGGCACTTATTGTGTAAGCAAGTGTGGCTGGTTCTTCTTTTTTCTCCTCCAGGTTGCCATAGCTGAACTCTTGCAGATTTCGGTAATAGGCTACTGGGTCTCCCTCCTTCTGCATGTAGATGGGGTTTTGGCACATCTGCCCCACAGGTGGTGGAATGTAGTTGTAGACATGGCCATCTGTTTTATCATGAGTCTCAGTGTTGTACGACCCATACTGTAACTGGAAGGAACTTACATCTAAGTTGTTGGCACTCCTGGGAACACTTGGCACTCCTTTCCGGCGTTTCAGGACAAAGACAAACAAACCAGCCCCAAAACAGACAGATAGGATGAAAACAACAAGCAATCCTAAAATTAAGACAGACAGTGGCACTTCTGTGTGTAGTTCAGGATAGGAACTAGGAGACACACTAAGTGACCGAGGAGTGTCTGTGTTGTGATTCATTGACAAAATGGTCCCATCTGACAAGTTTGGACTGTCTGGACAAATAGCCTCCCTTCCCAGAAATTTCAGTATCTCCCCTGCATGCTTGGCAGGAGACTCGCAAGTCACCTCATTGATGATGACAGGGGAATTGGCATGTTCTGTCCAGTCCTTCAGCCCCATGATGTCACAGGTGCAGTCCCATGGGTTTTCTTGCAGATCTATCTGTACAAAAGCCGGAAGCTGATCCAGAACCCCTTTCACAGGCAGGTGTGAAAAATGGTTGTTTCTCAGATTCAGCCTGGTGAGGGCTGTGCCCCCAAATATGTTATCGGGTAAGGACCGGAGCAGGTTGTTATTCAGGAACAGGAGCTGTAAGTTAATCAAAGCATCAAAGGTCAGTGGCTTAATTTCCTTAATGACATTGTACTCTAAATAGAGATACTGCAAGCTCTGCAGTCCATCAAACATGGAAGGATACAGCACTTCAAGGTAATTGCCATTCAGATAAAGTCTGCGTAAACTGGTCAGGTTTGTGAAGGCACCTTCCTGAATGACTGCGATCCTGTTGTTTCCTAAATGCAACAAATCCAAAGAACTATATTCTACGAGGTCATTCTTATAGACAGTTTGAAGATAGTTTCCTGTTAGGTAGAGTTTCTTTGGACTGGTAGGTTTGGGCTGTAAGTCAGAGATATTGGTGAACTTCCTTTCTTGGCAGTTAACATTTAGACCATTGTCTGAGCTCTGAGAGGTGCAGACACAGCTACTGGGGCAGGTGAGGGGCACAGGGGACTTGGTCTGGTACACCATGATTGGCCCAAAACTCTGCCTGTCCTTTGACACGGTTACTCTGGGAGTAGGACGATTTCTCATTTTGGGTGGCCGGCTGGCTTTCGGAGCCCTGGTTGGGTTGAGAGCAGGATTCATTGTAGGTGACAGCCTTTGCACATGTGTGTCAGGGTGGCTGCCCCTCTGACTGGAGTCACCAACACTTTTTCTGGGACAGAGGTCTTGCCTGGTCAGTTGGGTCACATCTTTCCCATGCAACCTGAAAGGAGTTTCACAGACGATCTCCCCAACAAAAACAGTTATGGTGTCTAGCCAGGCCTTGAGAGGAAGTAAATCACAAGTGCAATTCCATGGATTTTCCTCCAGCTGAATCTCCATGATCCCTCCGATGTGTTCAAGGACACCAGCAAAAGGCATGACTTTCAGCCTGTTTCCCCTCAAGTCTAAGTGGGTCAGCAGGACAAAGCGAAACACATTGCTGGGCAGCGACAGCAGAAGGTTGTCATTCAGGATGAGCACTTTGAGTTTATTAAGTTTGCTGAATGCCCCAGCCTCAATGGCACTGATGTAATTGTAGTCGGCCTGGAGGTACTCCAGGCTCTCTAGGCCCAGGAATGTGTCCTCCCGCAATACCTCGAGCTTGTTGTTATTGAGGTGCAGTCTCTTGAGGGTTTTCAGGCCGCTGAATGCCCCGGTTCGGATCTCCTGCAGTCCGTTGTTACCTAGGTGAAGAGTCACCGCGTTGGAGTAATTGACAAATTCGTTGGGATACAACCTCGTCAGGAGGTTTCCATTGAGAAAAAGCTGATAGATTCGATACTGGGGGGGCTGGAGCAGGCTGACAGTTGTAAATCCTTTGTTTTCACAGTTAATATTCAGTACATTTTCCTTCTCTTCGCACAGGCAGCGGATCTTGCAAATGTCTTTGGCAGTTTTGCGACTCTCCGTCTGTAAGATCCCGGCCACTGTTAACACACTGAGGAACCAAACGCCGCTCAGCATCTTTAGGCACCTTCGGTGTCAGCTCAGGTACCTACAGGCAAACCTTAAGTGGGGGACAGAGGAAGGAAGCGGGATGCAGGGAAGAAAGAAACAAGGAAGACTGATTAAAATGGCAAAGCAAGAAGGCGGAGTGGGAGGGAGGGTGAATGAGGGGGTGGGCAACACAGCAGAATGAAATCACTGCGTTTCTCAAAGCGGTTTCTTCTCTCCTTTCCCTGCCCACTCCCCCAGCCCACCCACACACTTGTTCCCGAGCACACATGCACCTCATTTCCCGGCGGGTCGCAGCCGCGGAGTCATTAGTAATCGAGTTGTCCTACTAAATTCAGCCCATCTCCTCCTCCCCTAGGGTAGCTCTAGGAGATCTCAGGCGGCTCACCCGTTTTGGGCTCGCAGCAGAAATTGTTTTACTTTAAAAAAAAAAAAACTGCGCAAAAAGGGGGGGTGGGAAAATCAGGAATCGGGGATGGCGGCGGGGGTGGAGGTGGGAGGCAAAGACAGCTCAGGGAAAGGGGTACTCACGCATCAGGAGAAGACGGGACCCCCCTCCTCTGCAGTCCACCAGGAGTTTAGCATCTTCAGGAAGAGAGGGAGAGCAAGGTAAAAGAAGACGCCACTTCCAGAGGGGATACCCAGCTTTTTGTTGGCTGCTTTAATTTTGTTGGGGGAAGGGTGCGCATAAATTAAAAATCCGGCGGGCGGCAGGAGAGGAAGGCGAAGGTTTGAGCCCCAGAGGAGCTGCGCCGCCGGTGCCCTAGGTGCAATTGCGTAGGGAGGTCCGGGAGCTGCGGGCTGTGGTGGCGGGCGGCGGCCACAGCAGAGCCTGGGCGCGCACTTCCAATCCGGTGTTGGCGGCAGCAGTGCGTCTAGCAGTTTGAATTTGAGAGGCTTAGCAGGCTCCCCGGGACAGGGCTAGGGTGACGTCACGGGGGGAGGGTGTAGGCAGAAGATCGAGGGCGCGCTGTGGGGGAGGGTGGGGCAGATGCTTCCCTTCTCTGCGAGTGGCTTTGCAAAGCTCTATTCCCGGCTGCGTCAGTTGATTCTGAACTACTCCACCTCCAACCCGGCTGGCTGGCGGCGGGAGAAGCTTCTGCAGAGGGGTTTCTCAAGAACCTGCCTGGCTAAGGCACTAGCATCGCCAGAACTCCTCAGACTCCTGAGTGGTCTGTTCCACGTCTCTCCTTCACATACATAAGGGCAGTAACCTAGACATTCCAGGGAGTTCTCAACCCAGACCCAAGCAAGGGTCCAGAGCCTTTAAGGAAGGGTATGTGATTTTTGCCTGTTTGCTACAGGACTGGTGTCCACCAGTCAGCCTTCTAGCTTAGATGCCCTCAGTGCAGAGAGTGCGGTGACTGTGTAGGAGGGTCAGGAGTCCCCTAGGGGGATTATGCTTTATTTACATACAGAGCTTTGCTTCAGTGTGAGAGAATTAATTTCTTGGTGATGACCGGCCATACACATATTTGCCTGGACACTGAAAGCCAGCAACTAGGAGCTTATAAACTGAGATAAACAAACATAACCCCTGCCCTCCAGGTTTATACTTAGATAATAAGGTTTAAATGTGTGCATTTTGCCTGGAGTTAGGAGAAGAGGAGTGGGTGTCAGAGAGGCACTGCCAAGAGTGGGAGCCCAAGGAAGGCCTGTTTAGCCCTCCAGGCTGCAGGGGCAGGGGAGCCAGGAGAACAGAGGAAGGCAGTACAGTAAGCCTGGCTCCTGAGAAAGAAAAGAGAGGTAAAAGGAGTCATGGTCTAAGACCTGGTGCACCTGGCTTCTGATCTAGTTCTGTTGCCAAGTATGCACAAGCTTCTTCTGGACCTTCCTGTATACATTTAGTAAAGAGGGTAGACTATGTGCCCTCCCAGCTTTGACATCAATTTGGGTTCAAATAACCTTTCCAGTGCATTAGTAATGGCTGAGAAAATGTTGTATGTTTACCTTCATTATCTCCTTTCTCCTTAATTATCTTACATCCCCCAGGATGCAGGAGACTCCCAGTGTAAAGTCTATTTGCAAGGTGTAAATAATATCTACTGTTGCCCGGAAGGACTGTGGGCTGCCTCTGGTGGGAAGGAGTAGATATGTCAGGAAAAGGAGGGAATAAAAGAGAATGAGGAAAGGAATTGATCAAATGATGTCCCTGTCCCATAAAACACTTCAGCTTGATTCCCTTCCTCTTCAGTCCCCAACCTGCTGCAGATAGAGTAGATATAAGTTCTTGTTGCCTGGGCAAACACAGGATAGAACATCACACAGGCAAAATGAGCCATTTGAGAATGGAAAGCCCCTGTTTTCCCCTTATTCTTTGCTGTTAAGCCCAGGTGATAGGATGGTACAGTTTATACTAGATCTTCCCCTGCCCTAAGAAAAGCTAGGGTTATTTATAAATTTAGGCATCAAGACAACCTGTGGCTCTAGCAATCTCTTGTGCATTTTTCTCTGACATTTCCCCTTCCTTCTCCTCTTCCTTCCAAGAAAAGGCTTGGAGCAGGCATCAGAAGCCCCTTTCACTCCAGTAATATTTTTGTGGCCTTTAGCAGGATGCTTTCTCTCTTGAGCCTCAAATTTTCCTTCTCTGTGCCATTGGACAACATTGAGATGAGCAGTCCCAAGGGACACAGGCAACAGTGGATGGTCTCCTAGTCTCTACTGCAGTTGCATCTTTAGATGCAAGCAGAGTGATGCACTGTGAGCACAATTAGGCTTCCTTTCATAGCATAGGACATTCTTTTCTACATATTTCAAATATTAAAAGTACATTATTCCTAGAGAGAGATGGTTTATTCATTCAGTCATTCATTCAACAACACTAATTAGGTTAATATCTCATTGAGGCAGAAGCCAACATGACAGCTCGATGAGACCTTAGAAATCAAGTTTATTTTACAGATGAGGACATTCCTCAACTAGGAAAAGTGCTGACTTGGTTAAGTTCAAGAAACTAAAATTAGAAAGAGAACAGGGGTTCTGAGTCCCTGTCCAGAAGCTTTCCAAAGAGCCTATCACTGCTTAATATGAATTAGAGAAGAACTTCTACCTAGGCTTTGGTCTTGATGTTTTATATTTTTACATAAACGTGTTATTTGAATTTTTATGTTGAAATTAAGTATCAAATATTAGTTTTACTTCTCAAGTATAGTAATTCTCTTCAAGACATTAATGATGCTGTCAGTACTCCTTGAAAAGAGAGACTATTTTGCTAGAAATCTCAGTGGGAGGGAGGGATGGAAGGAAAGAGGGAAAGGGATGGGGGTTGGCGCCTCTTGAAATCCTTGACACTTAGAGAATAAAAGAAATTTGGTGGCAAGCTAGCTGGGGGGAGCGACACCGGTACCCCGTGGTGTTGTGACAGGTCTTCATTATATGGGCAGTTTCCTACATGGGTCGGTTGACCCTTCCACCACTATTTCGTCTCCTGCCTGTGTATGAGCGTCCACAGCCACTTTCTGAAACATAGTTATTGGGAACAAAAAAGCCTCAAACCCGATTAACACTTTTTAAGTAAGTTTCATTGGGCTCTGCTGCTTAGATAGAAGCGCCGCAGCACCCTTCTAAGAGCAGGCTTTGAAAGGAAGTGGAAAGATTCAAGGTGAACTGGGATCCCAATAGAGGCAAAAACGAACGCAAAAATAAGGAAAATGCTCCTTCTCCTCCACGCAACGGCGAGGGAGGTTTAAACATGAACTCCTCCGCCTCAGCCCCGCTTGCTTCTAACGGAGGAGAGAGCTTGACTCAGGTCGCCCAAGCTTCCCTAGGACGCATAGAGTGCCTGCCGGCGGGCGAACAGCCACCCATCAGACCGAGACGGGGTTGGGGGCCGGCAGGCCTGAGAAGGGGATCGCCTACCCGCAGTCATGTTCATCACCCTCCCATCCTTCTGGCAACTCCAAGCGAACCCCATTGCTGAAGGACTTTTCCGGAGATCAGGGGTCTCGGTGAGGAGAATGGGGCACCGGCCACTAGCGCCACCCCACCTTCCCACGCTGTAGCCGCCAGATGCAAGATGCCCTGCCAGGGGCCCTGAAGCCGCGACGGCAGCCACTCGCGTTGCCCTTGCCGTGGGGCTTGGGCATCATGGATGGTTGGAACCTTCTCGGGAGCCCAAGCTCCCACTGGGTGCGTGGGCCACCCCTAGCAGAGGTGACCGTGGGGCTGCACGACACACGCGGATCCCGACCACGCCCGCGCAACGGTCTAGGGTAGAGGAAGCCCGAGCAGGGATCGAGGGTAGAGAGCAGTAGCCTAGGAGGTGCCCTCGGTGGATTGAGCCCAGCCTCCCCACTCCGATTCATCCCGAGAGGCTAAGGGAAGCCAGCTCATGGCTCAGTCACCAGGGCATCCCCGAGTGTTCAGAACTTACCGAGCGATTGTGCCGCCAGGATCTTCCCCCGGAGGCACCCGCAGCATCTGCGACTCCGGGAGGCTCAGGAGCCGCCACAGCCTGGGACCCGTGCGGCCCGCCCGAGAGCGAGGGCACAGGCGGGGCGTACGGGCGGTGCCCCCAAGGCAGGCAGATCCCCACTGGAGCAGCTTGCCAACGGGCAGCGCTTCTGGCAGGAAGGAGGGAGGGAGTCGAGAGGGAGGAGGAAAGAAGATCTAGAGGGAAGAGAGGGGAAGGCGGGAGGGAGGGACGGGACGGGCGGCCCCTCTCCCGCACTTATCAATCACCCCGCAGATCAAATGTCCCCGCTGTGCACCCGGGAGGGGGATGTACCAGCCCACAAAGAAGCCGCTGCTCCATTTCTCTGACAAGCGCTGTGAAGCGCTGCTCACGCCTCTCGGCCCCTCTCGCCTGGAACTCTGCCCAGCTCTTGCAGCTTCTACCATGGGCTGCAGCTTGGACGCGGCCAAGTGAAATAAGGATGGCACTCAGTCAGTTCCACTTCCAAGGGGAAACTAAGACCACTGGGTAGAAGTTATGGACAAGTGAAAGAGCAGAAAGAGCAGCCAGCCGTCCAAGCTGGACACCCTCCGGACGGCTGCCTCCCTTAACTAGTAAGCGCCCAATCGTTGGAGTCCGCATGCAGACATTTAAGGACCTCCTACGAGGATGGTAAACAAGGAATTTCCAAATAATATAAAGCTGGGCTAGATTTGTGCAGATACCTTAACAAAAGCAAGCCCTCAGCAGCGTACCAGTCCAATTTTAACTGATTCTTTTTATTCTTCACAAGGACATTGCCTGGATCTACTAGAGAATTCTTGCCATCCTTCCTTCCTTTAGTTCTCATTTCTTCTTCCTCTTATTAGTAGTCCAGGTTGTGATTCTATTACAGGAAGGCACTCGGTTAAAGAGAAGAGTATTTCAAGAAGGTGGTGAGGTTTATGCCAAGAGCATTGCTGTTCCCCTCAAGACCTGCTTTCCCTGGGGCCTCTCCTCCCCTCTTGGAACATTCAGGATAAAGGAGTTTTACTAATTTCAGCCAGGAATAGGGAGTCCATTTGATGGCCCTAAAACATTTTCCCCTCAATCCTGGAGGAGATTGGCCTTAATGGAAGTAATCATAGCACCCTTCCCTTTTCATACCCCTCTGAGAGTCTGGCAAACACCAAATTATTCAGGTTATCCAGAAGCTTGGTGGTATAGTGCAAATCAGAAAAAAAGAAAAAAAACCCAGCTCTGTAGCTAATGAATCTGCATTAGAATTTATCTGTTTTCAAGGTTATTTCCCATATATTTGAATCAGGTTTTCACAGCACTGTCTTCCACCTCGTTCCTGCCCTTTCCCTTGGGAATCTTTTGTGTTTCTTTCTCCCTTTTCTTCTTGGTTTTATTTTCATAATGGTTTTTTAAGGAGACTGTGCTATGCTGGGCCTTTTAAAGGGAAAACTGCTGATAATCTTGTATTATGAACATATGGAGTTTACTTTAGTAATAGTCCAACGAATTATCTTATAATTTTATCTCTGGGTTTTAAGGATCATTATTGCTCCTTTTACTTCTTGAGAAAGCCTTTTTGAAATTTCCTTGCCATTCAGATAAGCAATTTCAGAAGAACATAGTTCTCACATATGCACACAGGCAGGCTATTTCCAGTTACATATTTAGAAACATTGCTCTTCTTTTTAAAATATCCTTATCTATGTAAAACATCCAATGCACTGTTTGGTACAAACTATAGTAGTGGTCTGGGCACATGATGGTATTACTAAGTGACGGCAGTTAATGCTGTACTTCCTTGTCTTTACCTCATTTCTGGCTCTGTCATCTTTTCATGTAGTTATTTAATGGGTGCTAAAACAACTACAAAACTAAGAGCTTTGAGGCCATTCAAATGCAGAAATAATGAGACAGTCATGCTGAAAAAAGGAGACAGTTTACTGAGAAGGGCGTTGTTTCTCTAGCCAAAGGGAACACAAAAAAAGCAATAACTTGTATGCAGATTAGATGAAGAGCATAATATCAGTGCTAAAAACCGATATTTTATTTTATCCACTGGAACCATGCAATATATGTCATGCATCAATTTTAATTAGCCTTGTAAGCAAATTTCACATGCTTACAGCCTTCAGAAAGCATTTAGCAACCTGCCTTTCCACATGGGACCACACTGATAGTAAGATAAAATTAAAAAGACCAGACTTCTTTTTGTCAGCATAAAATTTTCAAGTAGGTGGGTAGCTTTTTTGAACGGTGCCCTGAATGCATACACACACAAAAAATGATGAGCAATACAGAACTTTCTGTGAGGGTTGTTGCATAGATAATTATAGTAGAAGAGAGCTTGAAGTGTGTGAAAAATGTAAATGTACCAATTTATTTGAAGGCTGCTTTATACAGACTTTTCTAAAAGTTTCTGTGTTGGGGGAAATGTCCAAATATAATTGAATACCAAAGATACACATATGAATGCATTTCGTTAATTAATAAAAATCAGATTATTAATCCTTTGGTTTGGCAGCATTGTAAATGTATCTCTATGTCATGTTGTTAAATGACTTAGAGATCCCTGATTCAATGCCAGTGAGAGAATGGATAAATAGGATGAAATTTTTCCTGGATTTTTGTAGTTTTATTTTAAGACTAGAAGAAAAGCAGAAATTTCATTAGGATGAATAACCAAAAAGTGCATGTTTGTAAGATGATGCAAATGCTGTTCAATTACTGTTTGGCACAGTTTACCAGAGAAAATTGTTTCTCCACCTTTTCCACTTCTATCCAGAAAGCTTCAAATAAAGAAGAGAAAGAAAGAAAAAAGAAGGAACCTCATGTGGAGTCAGTAATTCTAAGACAGATGTTCTGACTTATCAGAGAATACTGTTCCTTTTGAACCAAACATTTCAAAGAAGAGTTCCATAGGACAAATTCCTAAATAAAGAAATGCAGCACAAAGAGGACATGCCCTTAATACTAGTAATTGTAGTTTAAAGGATATTGTAGACTTTGGTTCCTGATGGTATTGAAAACATAGATATTTTTAAATTCAGTGCAATTATATTGATTATTTTGGCAAGCAGTGTGACTTGGTTGAAATAGTGTGCCAGGAACCAGAGCAGTATGTCTTTTGATCAAACATATCTGGACTCCTTGAAGCCCAGTGACCTGGGTTCAAATCCCACCCTGCTATTTTCTCACCATGAGTCCAGGGTAGTCCCTGCAACTGGCTACTTGCAACTGCCACATGGAATCAGTAAGGACAGAATATATATACAACCCTTGAAACTCATGTTTCTTGACCTGAAGGATTCCTACACTCCCTTGAACACGTATCTTATACAAAAATGTAATAATTATTGTGGGAAAGCAATCTTTTTATTTTAGGTGAATGATGAGATCAAGATGAGAAAAATAGTATCAGTCCAGTTGGGGCTATATAATATCAAACATTCAAAAGAAAACTTCAAAACATTTCATCATTTTCCACAGATTTTTCCAAATAGTTGAGTATATGTATATATGAGAATGTTTCCATCTCAGCATTAATGACTTATTGGACTAGATGATTAGTATTTGTTGAGGGTGGCCATCCTGTGTGATGAGGAGAGTTAGCAGCAGTTCTGGCAGTATATACACATTGTATTTGTGTATAAGCACGTAACATGTATTTAACACTTGAACAACTTGAAGGAGCATAATGTACATTATGACAGTGATATGGCCAGTGCAAGATCCCAGGCTGCCTTATGCTCTGCTTTATTGTCTACTATACTCTGCAGCCTGCCACCTCTTATGCTCCTCCATCAGTAGAGGTAGATGGCACATACTGGTGCTGCTTCTCAGGAAGAAATACATTTTATATCCTGACTCTGGGCACAGTCATAGATCGAAACAAGAGTTTTCAGAAACAATATTACCCTCATCACAGCCTTGCAACCGGAAATATTCTATTGTAGTTGATTTTAAAAAATTGCTGGCTGTGGCCTACTAAATTGATTTCAGGAGTGACTAATAGATTGTATCTCATAGTTTGAAAACACTAGCACACTGGGTTCAGCAGGAAATGAAGGAAAATGAGACAGAAAAGAGAAAGAGGGGAATATACACAGAGGGAAAGAATGAGAATACACAAAAAAAGTACATGTGGTACCAAGTTGCCAGAAAATTTATGGTGCTCAACCAATTATATCAAGTGCCACTAAACAATGGCTCCTATTCCCTAAGGGTTCTAGATCTCTCCCTTTGATGGCTAAGTCCAGTGATTCATTAGTCAGAAACATATTTAAGCTTACTGGACTTGGGAATAAATACACCTGGCAAAATCACAGATGGTACAGATAAGGCTTGGGACAGTATTAGTAGATATTTCACTTATTCTGACACATTCTATCCTATTAATCTCACTGCAACTGGAAGTTTTATTTTGGTCTGGAGTTACAACCTAATACGTTCAGCAGGAAACCAAATTTATTGAGTCTGACATTGCACTTTATTGGAATGGTATAATGCAGTTGAGCCTCTGTACTGAGTTCTGTTGATTTTATTTATGTATTTATGTTAGGCTAGTATAAATATATGGTAAAGTATGTGCTGTGGTAGAGAGTTTAATGCTGACTCTGCTGAAACATTTCAAAATGTCTGTATGCAGGATGCCCAGTTCTAAAGAGTTACGGCCAGAAGAGCAGCTACTAAGGATTTGCATTAAGTATTTCTGATTTTTAAAAATGTCATAATTTGTGAAGAGGACTAGTTTATTAATATTAAAAATGGCAGAGATGACACACTCCAGATCTACCCTGAAGTTGTAATTTGCACAAAAGGAAGCAGAGTTTAAAAATTGTGGCTTCAGAAGCAAGGCAAATAAGATCTAGAATGTAAATAAAATCATTCCCAAGTAATAGCTGGATGTAGCATTCAACCATCACTACTAATCAATGGATTTTTTCCCTTGAATCTTGATGACGTATTATTCAGACTTGATATCAGTTCTTTTTTCTTCCATTTTTCATCTCCCAGGTAGTTCATAAGTGACATTACAATGACATCTGGCGCCCAGCACTATTCACCTGACTATGGCAGGTGACGACACTGCTACATCAAATGTAATAACCCCGGGACATATGTCAAATAACTCTTGCCTCTGCCTATGGGATTACTATATTTCCTAGGTAAAGAAAAAAGGCTTTAAATTTCATGACTCTTGATAATGTAAATATCCCTGAAGTTCTCTGAGAAAAAATGGATTAAAGTATATTCAGAATGGAGGAACCTTAGGGAATATCTAAAAGCATCACGTTGGGGCAACCCTGAGAAACTGACAATATCAGAGCATAGTCAACAACAGAGTTTTCATCTATCCTGGGCACTGATACAGAAACTCAAGTACTGTAGTGGGATAAGTGTCACTTTATTAATATTTTGAAAGTAGGCAGAAGTAAACTCAGATTTTGCTACACATCATTGCTTCAGAATAATGAATTCAGTATGCTGATCCTTTAGCTCCTTATATGTAGATTTTGTCACAGATCAGGAAATGGCACCATTTGAACTGGACAACTTATTTGCCATAATTCAAATATATTGAATTGTTTTATTTTAATGTGTTTTTCAATAGAGATACTAGAATTTAAGGAGACATGTACATGACTGCTAAATGACGAATGCTTATTATTGTTTGCAGCAAGGAAGGACAGTTGTTAAATTTATGAATTGATGTTCTACTTACAATTTTAAAAATATAGTCACTCAACCTAAGATAATGCCTATATCTTGAATACAAATAAATATTGCATAACAATTTTGGATAACTCTGGGTCACTGCTGTGAAGTTCCAGTTGCTTGGAATTCACTTATGATTTACTCAAGAGTGAACACATCTGCTATGTTTATGTCAACAACATTGGTTTGTACTGGACACCAGTGAAATTGGTAATATTTTACCTGTGCTGTGGCCATTAGCCAAATTCAGTCTGTTACTGTAGGGGTGATACTGGTCACAGGCTTCATAAAATTATGCTTCTTTACTGATTTTTAAGCTAGTGGTTTGGCTAAAATAGGACCCTAGAAGACCAGTAGACCATAATTACCTCTATCAAGTTAAATCTTCCAAATTTTGATCCTTTTTCAATGTTTATATGCAATAGTACCTTAAATGATTTTAAGAAAATGTACCATGATATAACTAATATTTTATGTGGCAAGATCTCAAAATATGGGGGACTAGGGCTGGTTATATGCATTTAAACTGCAGATTTATAAAGACACTTTTACATATATTTAATTGTTATCATTGAAATACTGAAGTAAAAAGTCACCATTAAGAATTTTCTACTTGTAAAATGTCAGTGATTATTTTGGCTACGAATGTTCACTAAAATAACTTGATAGACTTTGTGTTTTCTGTATGTACCAGTCAACCTTTCCTCTTCCCTCCCTCTCTTAGTTGCCTGCCATTATGATAGCTGAATTTTCTAGACTATTCGAGTGGTGAATCTGGAAATGGCTCTAGATTTAGTGTACCTTACTCTGTGTGCATTTCCAACAGTCACATTCCCTGGGTCCTTATAAAAGAGACAGACTTCTGGGCCCCATTCCAGACTCACTGAGTTGAATTTTCTGGGATTAAGTCTGAGAGTGGTATTTTTATAAGATTCTCACAGGAATTTGATGTAAACTGTAAGATCAATTCTAGTCCATCTGCATTATATAGATGGGAAAACTGAGAGTCAAGAGAGATAAAGTGACTTATTCAGTCACAGAGGCAGAGCCAAAACTTAGGTCTCCTAACTCTCATGTAAATTCTTCTACTTGGTTGTTTGGTATTTTGATACTTTAGTTTTAGAATTGTATTTTTCGTTGATGAGCACTTTTAAAATTTAACACAGCACAATACACTCTGCTTATGAACCACATTACAATAGGCTTGTAAAGAGTGCTTTGTTGGTCAGCCACATGAAGTTATAATATTTTATTTTCAAATTCTTTTGACTAAAAGTTAATTGCTATCCATGCTTTGGGATAAACTATATAAAGTGGAATAAAATGCTTAATAAATACTTGTTGCATTGAAAAAATTTAGCATACATCTCAGTATTGAGTTTGAAAAGATTTACCTTATTATTGTTGTATAGACACTAAAATGTCAAATTTAATGGAATTTGAAGTAACTTACTTTTCATGTTATCATCTATGAGGTCTACTGAGTAATTTTGAGGATATTGTAGGGAGATCAAAGTCCATAATATTCTTTTTTTTTCATTTTATTTTGCTTTTTTCTTCATCTCATTTTTTTGAGTAAAGCTATATAAATCCTTCAGAATAGGCTTCAAAAGTGTGGGGGTTGAGGACACTATCATGAAACTCTCTTGACCTATAAGTGTCAACTTCAAGAAAATTTCTGGTAGAAACTTTTGAAGATAAAATAGAACATCTAATTAACATTTAGAAGAGGAAGATATATATCCATTTCAAGTAAGCTGACCTGAATTTCAGCAGTAGGAATTCTTGACACATTTGTAACTCATTTTAATTGCTAATAGGTACTGTGTGTACACACCCAAGGCAGAATGGGACTTAACCTCTCACATTTACAAAGGTGAATTAACTTAAAATTAAACAATGTATTTTTGTGAAAAGACATTTTGTTTGGCATAATTTAATACTGAATCAAAGATATGTGATTGGCAAGCACCAATTACTCAAGATAGTTGAAAGAATTAATGATATGTTCATGCCCCATCTACATTACTATAATTATTTTCAAGGAGATTTAGGTGATTTCATTGGTGTGCAGTACAGAACATAGGAAGCATATGGGCTTTGCAGTCAACACACACCTGTGGTTGAATCCCAGTTTAACCATCTAATCAAGAATATGAGTATGAGTATGGACAAGTTATTTAAATTCTCTGAGTCTGGATTTCCTCCTTCATAAGGAATGAATATTTATAATGAACCAGTGAGGATTATCATGAGATATACAGAAAACAGACACAAAATGTTTCATACTGTGCCTGGCATTTAGTAGGTGAAGAGAGAAACATTCTTCTCCCAGTGTCCTTACCTTGATCAATAGAGTAAGGAACATCATCCTTCTAGAAGTAATAGGAAGCAAACCAATACCCCTTCCTTTTTTCCTTCCCCTTCTCCCAAAGAGAGATGTTATCTTTTTGAGTTGAAAGAAGAATATAAACCAGCTTAGCTTACATTTTGTGTTCTTTCTTTCAGGGCCATCAACCCTCAGAATATGTCTAGTAATGCTTGAGACTTGGAGGCTAAATTCAATTCAGAAGTCTTCATTGGTAAGTCCAATTATGGCCATAGACCAAACCGATAGCTAATTATTGAACCTGGTATTTTGATCTCTATCTGATAACTGCATTTACTTCTCAATTAGTTGTAAAACCATACTGGATTTAAAGAGTGAGCACCCTTAGCTCTATATCCCCAATAGAAAGTGTAAAGCCAAATGACCAGAAGGAAGTAAAACAGGACGGGAACAGGCTTTATTTTGGGAAGAACTCTCCAGGCTACCTCCCCGTCACCAGGCTTGAGCAGGCAGAATGGCGCTGAGGCCTCCTGGCATACAGAATTTAAAGCCCCCCCCTCCTCCGGAAAAGGAAGATTTAAGGCAGGAAGGGAAGGGCCTGGGGCAGAAAGAGGTGTTGATCTTGAGTCCAGTGTCCTCTAAGATTGGTTAGGGGAGGCTAGTGAGGTCAGAGTCCTTCAGGGATGAGCCGGGAATCATGGTGATTTTCACGTAGAATGTTCAGTGTCCCTCCATATCCGCGGCTGGGGGCAGCCATGTTGGTGTGTTCAGTGCATGCGACCAGTTGTGGCTATGTTGGTGTGTTCTGTGCATGGGCGCTGCTTGCGACTTCGCAGCAGTGGCAGCAGATGCTGCTGCTCCGTGTCTGCCTCTAACCTAACAGAAAGTGGTCAATAAATTGTAACTATTGTTATCATAGGAACTTTTGACTTCACCCTCAACCATTCTGTGGTAATTTGATATACTTGATGTATAAAAAGTCTAAAACCTAGTGAATTTCTTAGGGAACATTGCTGCATACTCTGTGAATTGGGAGAAAAACATTGGTCACTAGTGACTTTTCTTTATGTGAGTAGCATGATTTGCCACATAATTTTGCAAAAATGAAATTCTCCTTATAACATCAGATTAAAAGAAAATATTAGGCAGCTGAGTATTTTTAATAAGATTTTTTAAACCTTGATTTTATTTATTTATGTATTTTGTATGTGGTGCTGAGGATCGAACCCAGTGCCTCACGCATGCGAGGCAAGCGCTCTACCACTGAGCTACAATCCCAGCCCCAGGGAGCTAAGTACTTAGCTCAGTTGGTAGAGTGCTTACCTAGCATGTGTGAAGCCTTGGGTTCAATGACCAACATCACCAAAGAAAAAGAAAATGCTAGGCTGACTCTTTAAGGTCAGTTCTGCACTGTCATACATTGTATGCATTCTTTTTAAACTCAGAAAATGTCTTAAGTATCATAAGTAATTGGATTTGGAGATATTATAAGTAATAATCTTTTTCATACCAGAACAGTGCTCCTCTTCTTGCTTTTCCTGGTTTGTGCTAATGGGCATGTGTATGTGAGACAGAATATATCACTTTTACTTTGTGACATGGATGTAGTCAGTGATAGAACACAAATGTACTTGTCTAAGGGAAAATATTGGCAGTAAGATCCTTATTCCTGGGAGGCCAATAAATTATCTTTCCTTTTTTTTTTGAGAATTAGAAGTATGAAAGAATGAAAAAAGAGAGGAGAAATACAGAGACGAACATAGCAAATCTCTTGTTTTCACTGTCCAGTCTACTGTTAAAAAGACTTAAAACAAATGTTAATATTATTAATATGAAAATAAACATATAACGATAAAGGCAAACTTGGTTTTGTAGCCTATTCCCACATCTATTCCCTCTCTCCAAAGGCAGACACATTTGTGTGGATAGTTTCAATATCTTGTGCATCCCTTTGTATGTGCATCCATAGGCAATATGCATGCTAGTTTCGTGAGAAAAATAATGTGTTATCATCCATTTTAACTTAATAGTTCCCTTAGATCTATCTATGTTGATCCATAGACATCTAACTCATTCAGCATAACTGCTATATAGTAATTATATACATATATTAAGTTATATTTGTTCATGGTTTTTTGTTTTTGTGGTACTGGGGATTGAACTCATGGCCTTGTGCATGCAAGAAAAGCACTCTACCAACTGAGCTATTTCTCTAGCGGCTCATGCCTGTAATTCCAGCACTTTGGGAGGCTGAGACAGGACAATTGTGAGTTCAAAGCCAGCCTCAGCAACGGTGAGGTGCTAAGCTACTCAGTGAGACCCTGTCTCTACATAAAACACAAAATAGGGCTGGGGATGTGGCTCAGTGGTCGAGTGCCCCTGAGTTCAATCTCCAGTACCAAAAAAAACCCCAAAACCTAGATTAAGTTATATTTAACAATTCTTCTGTTTAAAGACATCTAATTCATTTCTAATTTTTAAACCAATACAAAAAATCCACATTCTTGGGCTGGGGCTATAGTTCAGTGGTCAAGCACTTGCCTACCACATGTGAGGCACTGGTTTCCACCCTCAGCAGCACATATAAATAAATGAATAAAACAAAGGTATCCACCTACAACTAAAAAAGTTTTTTTTAAAAACCCACATTCTTATAATAAACACCTTTTCATGTCACCTTGTCTTCAGTGTTGCAGAGAAGTACCTTTTCTTTTCTATATTGAAAACTCCAGTTTTTCCCCCTCAGGTATTTTGTACAATTTGTAACTACATATTGTTTTATTTTACTTAATAATTACATTTTTTAATGACCGCCTCCTTGCTACATTGGTTTGTATGCAGGAACTATATTTGTTGTTGCCATTGTTCACCAATATGTGTTTTTTCAGTGACTTTCAGGTAGCAAAAACTCAGTAAATATTTCTTGAATAAATGAAAGAAATAAGAACAACAAATGAATCTTTCCTTAAGATGAATTTTCTGCCAGGAATCTCCTTAGTCCTTCTCACAAGTAGAATTCTGGCAAGCCTGCCCCACTTGTTAGCTAAAAATACCAGTCCTGTAATGTGGCTGAGACTTAAACTTAGATTTCTGTTATGTGAGGTATTATTTACCAAGAAACCAGATTTCACATGGGCATACCATTTCCCTGTATTCCACAATCACTGGTAATAGCAGTGACTGTCATTCTTTGTGCATATGAAGTCCTCAGAAGAAGAGAGACCTTAAAAATGTGGCAGGTATTGCTAGTAGTCTTTCAGTGTTTGCTCTTTATTGCTTGCTTAGTCAAAAGAAAACCCAATTTTTATTCTAGCACATTGCCTCCTAGAATAACGATTATTGTGGTTCAGATATGAGGTGTCCCTCAAAAGCTTCTGTGTTAACGCAGGAATGTTCAGAGGTGAAATGATTAGATTCAGAGAGCTGTAACCTAATTAATGCATTAATCCATTTGATGGATTACTAATTTGAAAGGACTGCTGTATTAAGTATACAGTTATGACTGTAGGCAGGTGAGGATGGCTGGAGGAGGTGGAATTCTGTGGTCCTGACCTTGAGGATTATATTTTGTCCCACCCTGCCCTCCCCCTATTTCTCTGCTTGCACCATGGACTGAGCAACTTTTCTCTACTAATCTCTTCTGCCATGATGTTCTCCCTCACCTATGACCCAGAGCAATGGAGTCCATGAACTGAACCTCTGAAACCATGATCCAAAATGAACTTTTCCTCTTTTAAGTTGTTCTTTTCAGGTATTTTTGTCACAGGGAAGAAAAGCCGACTGACATAACTATCATTTCCAACTTTTTGCTGCTGAGCATGATCATGTGACTAAGTTCTTGCCAATGAGGGTGGAAGTGTCATTTGGGAGTTTTAAAAAAGTCTCCTTAAAAAGGGGAGATGGATGCTTTTATTCTGCCCTTGTAGATCCTGTTCCCATATCTTGAACCATAGGGACTAGTACTACCCTCTAGCATGGGAGAATAGTTTCCTTGAATATGCTTGGGTCCCTAAGGACCATATGGAATCATCAGACAAGCCCTCAATTGCCTACCTGTGAGTATTCTTTTTTTTAACATGAGAAACTAAACTTTTATATTCAGACAATACTAACCTAAACACACAAAATTTAGTTAAAACAATTCTATCCTAGGAATCTTGTATTTTAATAATAAATATACAACCTAACCCAGGAGCTACTTAATAGCTGTGTAAATCTTAGTAACTAACTCTTTTTTTTTTTTTTTTGGTACTGGGGATTGAACTCAGGGGCACTGGACCACTGAGCCACATCCCCAGCACTATTTTGTGTTTTATGTAGAGACAGGGTCTCACTGAGTCGCTTAGTGCCTCGCCATTGCTGAGGCTGGCTTTGAACTCGCGATTCTCCTGTCTCAGCCTCCCAAAGTGCAGGGATTACAGACGTGCG
>CM053417.1:7622161-7663758 GCA_028644305.1 Xerus rutilus
AGTAACTAACTCTTAAGACCTATTTTTTCTTTTATAAAATAATAGGATAACTTTACAGTCTTCATCTGCTGAAGAATGTTTTGGCCAGATGTAAATACAATCACTCTGGTTTGTTGGGCTAGCATTAGGGAAAAAGGAAGTGTGTCTTCACAGTTTGGCAAAAGCTCATTAATTGGATTTTTTTGATTATATGAATGCAGACTAGGCTGAAATTTATCTTTGTAAAATTTATCTTTATACTATCTACAACAAAATCCCTCAACAAATCTGCAGGGTAATTGTTGGCTTACTTTAGAAACCAACTGCTTTCTAATTGAAAGTTGGCAGCTCCTATTTGTATAGAAATAGTTAATGTACTAATTTTAAATGAGTTTTAAAAATCCATTTACTAAAATAGTTTGGCAAGACTTTATTAATATTACTCATATTGTGAGGTGGTCCAAGATAGAGCCTCAACATTTCTGATTCTCTGATGACTGGCAGCAGAGATAAAATTCCTTTTCAAAAAATTGCAGGAAATTTGCTTTCTGGAACTGGAAGAGTGTCAATGGGACCTTGCCTTGAGGGTAGGTAGTCTTTCTTTGTCTGGAAGGGATTACTTGTGAGCCTTATTGACATGCAGAAGTGTGTTAAGTACTTATTCTTTGTCCTCTGCAGTTGGAAGTAATCTAAGTGTAAATAATTCAGAGTGGGATGCTTACTTATTCCTATAATGCAGAAGTTTACTTTGGGTGGGTGATGTGGGCAGAGAAATCCAAGCCTTTGTGGATGTTTAGGCATTTTTCCATTCCTTCTTGCCTGCCATGGGACAAAATAAAAATGTTAAGAGCCTTGGAACTGGGGTGAGAGAGATGGTAGGAGAAGAAATCCTTGACAACTGATTTTCAAGACATCTTCCATATTGGGATGTGTTCTTTTGGTTAGGGGGGCACTGATGTCTGATATTGAGCTAAATTTTCCTTTCTGAATTGTAATATTCTTATAAAATTCGAAACATTGCAGCACAATGTGTTAATGACAAATTGTTTTAGGGTTATGTGAGTACAACCTTGGGGACAGGAGGGAGGCACTCTACTTTTGCTTTCAGACATAAGTTTTCAGAGCTGAAGAGGCTTTTCTTAATGGTCGTTAGATGGACCAAAGTCAGCAGTGGTTCAAAGAAATTGGAAGAGGCAGTTTGGGGCCACATGTACAAAGAACAACAATCCAGATGGATTCACACACCTGAAAAAATATTTTAAATACACAGGAAGGCTCTGTGTTATTTATGGTCAAGATTCCTATGATGATCTCAAATTATTTTATTTAGATAGTCAAGAAAGATTATTCCTAGAAGGCTAGGGTCACTAAGTTTCCATAATAATACAACTGCTCTTTCTATTGAATATCTATTCTAGTCTTCTATGCAAGACATTTGATATGCATGATCTGGTTTATCGTTCATAACACACCTGATAGGCAGCATTCTTTTCATTACCAGACATAGAAAATGCTTAGAAATGCTTTGTTAATTGAATGCTTGTCTTATTGTATGTCCTTATAATAAGAATATGTTGCTGTAACTTTTTAGAACTGCTTCCTAATGGTCTTCCTTGCAGTTAATATGAAGGTGTAATATTTTGGTAGTCCAATTATGATACCACTTGCAGGAATTACTGATCAATTGTATTCATTTCAAGGAAGAATATAGGAATATTTCTTCAATTCCAGAATATACAAAAAATAATTATGCTTAAAATACATAAAGCAAGGGTCTTTATAGCTTACAATTAAACTAAACTTTTTTTGATGATTGTATTCCTTGTTTTGAACCATGATGCAAAATGACAATGAGAATATTGTTTAGTTTTCTAGCATTAAATGATCAAAAGTCACTGGAATCTATTCATAAATTTCATGATTCAATTTTTTTTTTGGTACCAGGGATTGAATTCAGGGGCACTCGACCACCAAGCCACATCCCCAGCTCTATTTTGTGTTTTTTTTCAGAGACAGGGTCTCACTGAGTTGCTTAGCATCTCACCTTTGCTGAGCTGGCTTTGAACTCGTGATTCTCCTATCTCAGCCTCCCAAAGTGCTAGGATTATAGGCGTGAGCCACTGTGCCCAATTAAAATTTTATTGCCATGTTCTAGAAGGAATAAAATGTTTGTTGCTAATATAGTTATACTGTATGCAGACTTACTAATGAAAAAAATTGCCCCAAAATAAAATGCTACATTAGTAATGGATAATAAATTCAGAGAAAGTCTTAATGATAAGCAGTATTACAGATGCTGAGTCTGCTGCTTTTCTTAAATTTATTTTTTACTGCTTTACTACTGTCTTACTATGGGGGGCTTAATACTTCTTCCTTAACCAACTAGATAGTTAAAGATTATATGCAGATATGCAATCAAGTGTTAAGGGTAAATGCCTGACAGTAAAAGTCCTTTGGCTTTTCCAAAACTTGGGAGAAATATTTACAGCCATTAAGAAAAAAAACAAACTAAAAACAGAATTGGTTAATTACCAAAGAAAGTCCAGTGAGCTTAAATAAGCTTCTTGAAGGAACTTTCTTGTCACTCTGACACATGTATAAGTGTCACAGAATTGAGCTAGTGATTCAGTATGATTTGGGAAAGGGGTGGCTATAACATCTGTTTTTTTTGTTTTGTTTTGTTTTTTTAGTTGTAGATGGACATAGCATCTCCGCTTTATTTATTTCTAAGTGGTGCTGAGGATTGAACCCAGTGCCTCATGCATGCGAGGCAAGTGCTCCACCACTGAGTCACAATCCCAGCCCCAAGGAGTGGCTATAGCATCTTTATCACTCTCCTGCCCCTAGAACCTGGAACCTCCCCATCAAATTACGTCTTAGGAAGCTCCTGGAGTTATGTGCCTGGTGTAAGGCAAAACTATAATATGCAAAGATGAAATGAGTTCATGCAGGATAGAGGTTGATCAGGCTGCCTAAGCTAGAGATATACTCAGAGTTAGGTACTGGTGGTTTAGTTGAATGGTAGGGCATTTGCTTAGCATGCTTGAGGCTCTGGGTTCAATCTCCAGCAACACACACACACACACACACACACACACCAGCAAAACTAGAAGCTGATATTCTGATGAAGAGTTGTTAGGGCACAGGTGCTGACAGAATTAGGACCAAGATTTTGTTCTTAGAGGCAAAGCAGTTTCCAATAATTTGGCAGATTGAGGCGGGTTCCCAAAGAAGAGTCTGAGAGTCTGGGCAGGAAAAGTGGGCAGGAGACTATGTCTCTGAGCCTAAGGCACAAGTAGAGTATGCCAGCATACAGATTTGGGATTGAGGTCCAGGTCCAATAAAATTAATTTCTAATAGATTTTGTGTCTTCCCTAGTAGCTTACAGCAAAATCTGTCACCACAGGATATAAAGAGTCAAAGTCTCTTTGGGCTGACTGACTCTAGTCTCTAACAAGGAAACTAGATCTCTGCCTTATGAAATCTTCCAGTGCTGCTGGATGCTGTGGTGCACGCCTATAATCCCAGTGGCTCAGGAGGCTGAGGCAGCAGGATCGTGAGTTCAAAGCCAGCCTCAGCAACTTAGCAAGGCGCTAAGCAGGTGAGATCCTGTCTCAAAATAAAATACAAAATAGGGCTGGGGATGTGGCTCAGTGGTTAAGTGCCCCTGGGTTCAATCCCTGGTATAAATAAACAATAAACAAACAAACAAACAAACAAAATGAAAAGAAAATCTTCAGTGTCCGTTGCATAGGATGAAAACACACTTTCTAGGTGTGGTATGGGATGATAAAAATGTTTTTGGGCTACTTGTGTTTATGAGCTACTTGTGTACTAATTTCTTCTTAGGGTCACTGCCATTCTCTTATTTACACTTCTCAATCTAGTGGCCAAATATCCCCCTCCCTCAGGTATTAAAAGCTAGAACCTTCACAGAATGTTTAAGATACTATTTTGGGCTACAGGTATACTTCAGTGGTAGAGTGCATGCTTAGCATGCATGGGGTCCGGGTGCAGGAGGCCCTAGGTTCCATCCTTAGCATGTCAAGAGAAAAAAGGAAAACAAACAACAAAACTGTTACTTTTACCTGGCAATATCATAGTTACATAAAAAATGTACTGGCTATGTCTTTGCTTATTGTCTCTGATTTCTTCTCCATGTAATTCAAGGCCTTATACAAATGTCAACAAATGTTTATGGAGTGTCTTTTAGATAAACGGATGTGTATTTGGCACTTGGAGATACAAAATGTCACATGAGATATAGTAATTATCATTGAGGACCATTCGATCTTAGCGTCTGCAAATATACCCATAGGGTATATAGCTCAGTTGGTAGAGTGCTTGCCTCACATGCACAAGGCCCTAGGTTTAATCTCCAGTGCCACAAGGAAAAATAAATAAAAGAAATGAAACAAAGATAAAAAAGAAAAGAAAATACACTGATGGGTATTTAAATAATGATTCAAGGCAGTATGTAAGTATGTGCCAAAATAATGTGACAGACCATTAAATATTGTGTGGTTTTAGCTGGTTGTGGTGGCATATGCCTGTAATCCCAGAACTTTGGGAGGCTGAGATAGGAGAATCGCAAGTTCAAAGCCAGCCTCAGCAAAGGCGAGGTGCTAAGCAACTCAGTGAGATCTTGTCTCTAAATAAAACACAAAATAGGGTTGGGGATGTTGCTCAATAGTCGAGTCCCCCTGAGTTCAATCCCTGATACCAATAAAAAAATTATTGTGTGGTTTGGAGTGATCCCAAAGTTTTCTTGTAGAGGAGGGAGAATCTCTAGGTTTAAGAAGTAAACATACATGTTCTAGATGGGAAAAATGGGACAGTAGAATCTACCAATTTATTTGACAAACATATAATGTTGACTATGTACAAGGCACTCTTTGTGTGTAGGGATGGAGCCCAGGGTCTTGAGCAGGGCAGGCAAGTGCACTATCACAGAGCTGTAACCCCTAGCCCCAAGATTGTCTTTTGAGTACTTCACAAGTTACAGCTCATTTAATGCTCACAACCACCCTGTGAGGCAGATCTAAGTATTGGAAAAGTAAGGCAGAGAGGTGAAGGAACTTGTGCAAGGTCTACAGCTTAGTAATGGAGGTAGGAGTTTGACCCATATGTTTGGATTCTAGAATTGCACTATTCACTCTGGTAGCCACTCAAATTTATATGTACTAAAAGGAAATAGAATTAAAAATTGAATTCCTCATTCCACTAACCATATTTGAAGTGTTTATCAGCAACATGTGTCTAGTTGCTACCACAGAGGCAACACAGATATAGAACATTTTCATCACAGAAATTTCTGGTGGACAGCACTGTTCTACTGTCCATGCATTTAAACTGTTCCTCCATGCCCTCTCTGCCTCTGGTAATGGCATGCCCAAACATGTGGAGGGTGATTTGCATATTTATAAGCCCTTGCATAGATAGGAGTCTTGGGCTAGAACAAAGAGCAGAAGAAAATTTTGCAAAAACAAGAACTGAAGACTGGTCACAAATACCAGGCAATAAACTGAACTTATTCCCTGTATTAATTTTCCATTTCTGTGTAAATTATCACAACATTTTTGATTCAAAATGATTCCTATGTATTACCTCAGAATGTCCATGGATCAAAAGTCTAGCCACCCTTAGCTGGGTTCTCTGCTCACTGTCTGACCAGGCTGTAATCAGGATTTCAGTTGCCCTGAGGTCTCATCTGAGACTGGGGATCCTCTTCAAAATCTGTGAGTTCTTGGCAGAATTCAGTGTCCTGTTGCAGCAGAACAGAGGTCCTCAGCATTTTGTTTTCCTGCCATTCCCTTTTATGTAGTCCTCTTCACAATATGACAGTTTGCTTCTTCAAGGTAGTCCCAGGTTTAAACTTTCACTTTATTTGGTCAAGAAAATCTCCCTTTTGATTAAAGTCAACTGATTGATTACAACTTAATTGATTACATGGTAAAATCCTTTCACATTTACCTTGTAACTAACTGATTACATACTCATAGGAGTGAAGTCCCAGTATATTTACAATTTCTGCCCATACTCAAGAAGAAAAGATTATGCAAGCTTTATACAACAAGAATGCTGTTTTCTACAATTCTATGGATTTTAAGAGATGAATATATATATATTTTTTGAGTAGGGAAGTTACAAGAAGTAGTAATGTACCCAGTAAATATTTGAACTTCAGTTAACACATCAATTTGAAACCTTAGTCTTTTGATCCAACTGTCTTTATTAATAAATATTCTTAGGAGAGCTATTCATATGCTTTTTCAGCCTAATTATACTTAAAAAAATCAACATAAATTTTTGGTGTTTTTTAAAAATAACAAAAGCATCATATACTTATTATAAAAATAAGTAAAATGGTACAGGAGCACATTGTATAAATTGCAAAATTTGGGTTGGGGTTGTGGCTCAGTGGCAGACCGCCTGCCTCGCACATGTGAGGCACTGGGTTTGAATGTCAGCACCACATTAAAAATAAAAAACAAAATAAAGATATTGTGTCCATCTATAACTAAAAATATTTTTAAAAAATTACAAAATTTACCCACTTTTGACAACTTTACCTTTTTCACTCTCCAGAGGTATATTCTTAAAGATTTTTTATTAAGCATATCTAGACACATATACTCTGAATATTTTATTTTTAGCATTCTTTGCAGTGTAGCATGGAAACTATACATATATATGTGTATACACACATATATTCTCAAGAAAGAGAGACATATAAAATCATGAATGTAAAGATTATAAGAGAGTTCTAAAGAAAAAAGCTTTTACAAAGAATAAATGCTCAGATACAACTCCTTATCTTATCCCTGTAATAAATTGTTGTTTGGTCTAAACCTGGTTTTAGCCTCCTTAGAACTAAGGAGTACCCATCTCTAAACTCACCTGAATCTTTAATCTTTGTTTTATGTCAAGAGCTATTTTCAGACTATAATCACTGCTCTGGTGCTTTAAAGCGTGGAGGTATTTTGATATCAAAAGAATTTGACTTTGTTCTTTCTAGGGAGACAGACAAAAATGCCTGCTTGAGATAATCAAATGGCAGCAGAGTTGGCTCTTTCTAATCCCAGCTTTCTCTCTGGATTAAGGAGGATGAAGAAGAAATTTTCAAGGAGAAGAGAAATATAACATTTCTCTGAAATGTTCTGCCATGGCCTTTTTGATACCCTTGGCTGATTGCAGAGTCCTGTTACTGTTCTAGCAATAACCCTGTTCCTTACACAGGCAAGATTTAAGAAGCTCGGGCCATACATTTTATCATAAATCAGTTTTTCAGCTGATATTAATATAACTGAATTCTAACTATTGGCTTCTTGCCTCTTTTTTTGTTATTAAGATAGTATTTGGACAGTTTTTATAAGTGAAAAGGGATACTATTGATAAGTAAACTGAGGCAGGAAATATAAAGCTGAACTGTCCCATGCAAACATGGCATAGGATTGATCAACTTTTGATCAATTATTGTCAATGAATAATAATTATACTGTACTTTGATTCAGGGTATAACAGGCACTATACTAAGCACTTTATTTACAGCATCTCACTTAATCCTCATAGCCAGCAATCCTATTGGTCAGGTACTATCATAGTTCACGTTTTAAGGGTTAGGAATACAAGGCATAGAAATGTTTAGTCATGCAAGTTCTCATGGCTAAATTTTCATGTGCAGAGACAAATTACAGGGGCTTAGAGAGGGTGAGTGGTTGTGTCAGTTAGCTTGAAAACATGGGGTACTAGAGAAAATGAGTGGTGATGTATTTGAATTCCATAGATCATGTGGCAATACCTTCAGGTAGGTATTTTTAATTTTTTTTTTATTTTTGGAGAGAGCAGGGTTCTTAAGGTGTTCAGGAGGGTCTACGTGAATGGATTATTTTTGTTGCAATGGCAGTGATTCTTTTCTGTATGACAGCCCATTATTGAGGATATGAGACCCACCCATTACCTCAGGCTCCCTTCAGATGCCCAGGGATTTCATTTATAACACATCAGACCTGCTGCACGGTGCAATGACAGATGATCCAACCGTGTTAGCAGTATTACAATACCATTTTTCTGTACCTACAGAACTCCTCGTTTGGAGCATGCCAGGCCCAGTGATTTATGGCTGTTTTTATGGTCAGAATTCCAGGAGCACTTATCCTCTGGATCCCTTTCTTTAGCTATAAACTAAAGCTTGGATAAGCCTTGTCTCTTCAAGCAGATGTTGAGTAGCTGAAGTGCAGGAACCATACCATTTTGGCATCTCTCCAAGTGACTGTCACAGTCCTAAGCACAAAGAGATTTTCTACAAGAATTTTTTTCCATTTGTATTAGTTTTGAAATGCTGCTGTACCATTGCTACAAATTGGGAGGCTTAAAACAAAATAAGTCGATTATCTAACAGGAAGTCAAATCTGAAATGAGTCTCATTGAGCTAAATTCAAGGAATTGGCAGGGCTAAATGCCATTTAGAGGTGTAATGATAGAATCTATTTCTTCACCTTTTCTAGTTTCTAGAGACACGTGGATTCCATGGTCTGCGGCCCTTCCCTTCAGACCCATCAATGGCTATTGCAGTCATTCTCATGCTGAACTATTATAATCTTGTTTCAGGAGCCATCTCCTTCCCTGGTTCTCATTTTCTTTCCTCCCTATTGTGCTTATAAGGACCTTTTTGAAGACATTGAAATCACTGAGATAATTCAGGAAAATCTCCTCATCTCAAAAATAGGCTATTGGTATTCCTAAATCTATATACAACTTTAATTCCCTTTTACCATGCAAACAAATATATTCACAGTTAATGGGATTAGGATGTGGACATCTTTGGGAAAGGGGCTACATTCTGCCCCGTGCCATTTAAAATTTTTTGAAAAATGTTCAGAGATGCAAAGAGACATAGTACAATAAATCCGTATTTATTCTCTTCCCAGCTTCTTATTTAGTTGATTTTCAAGGATTATTCTATGTGTGAGTAGTTTGAATATTATTTCATATAGTGAATACTAGTCAATTATATTTCTTTGATATTTCCATTTGTTGTTATATAAACATTGTAATTATGAAATGTTGTTTAACAGTTGTTTCATAGGTGAGCATAGTGGTGCACAACTATAATCCCAGCAACTCAGGAGGCTGAGGCAGGAAAATGGCAAGTTGAAAGCCAGTGTCAGCAACTTAGCAATAACCATAAGCAGCTTAGTGAGACCCTGTCTCAAAATAAAAAATAAAATAAAAGGGCTGGGGATGTGGCTCACTGGTTAAGTTCCCCTGGGTTCAATCTCCAGTACCTAAAACAAAGCTGTTTTGTTAAATTTTTAGAATGCTAACAATGGTTATAAGTGATACAAAATACTTATAAATATCAAGATAAATGAAAAGGACATAAAATAACCTAATATTTTGACATCTTTATGTATAAAAGAATACCTCTGAAAACTAATTTGTAGGTATTTCTTCAGAGTTTATATTTTTAAGCCAATAATTAGAAACATACACACACACACACACCATAATTGGATTATAGTTTATATTTAAGACAGATTATGTTATTGAACCCAAGGACACAGTTTTAAAGTAGCAACTGCTCTGATTTTATGCATTTTTGTAACTATTTATAAGATTTAAGATGAAGAGGGCATTTTTTATTCTCTGGTATCTCAGTAATAAAGTACCCAAATGCTATTTCTCATTGGTGCTATCAGCTAACCTTTATCTATTCCTAGAGCCTTGTTGCAATATTAAAAAAATATCAAACTCCTAGATATAGGAAGTAAACTGGTGATTACCAGAGATGGGGAAAGGGGAGATATTTCTCAAAGGGTTCAAAATTTCAATTAGCAAGAATAGGTTGTGGTGCTCTATTTAACAGCATGGAGATTATAATTAATAATTAATTGGGCTGGGGCTGTAGCTCAGTGGCAGAATGCTTGTCTTGCATATGCAGGGCCCTGGGTTCCATTCCCAGCACCAGACAGAAAGTGTTTATTTACAAATATCTAAAATTGCATTTTAAATGTTTTTACTATAAAGAAATATTATTTTAGGTGATAGATACATGAATGAGTTTGATTTGATCATTTTATAATGTATATATATGGGTGGAAACATTACATTGTACCAAATAATATGTATAATTATTACTTGTTATTTATAATAAAATGGGACTTTAAAAATTGTACAATTCTACCCAAGGGAGGTATTCTAATTATGGTTCAGCTTTTTCGTGTCAGTTTTTATGATCCTAGATCTGACTTGAGATTTTGAACATACGTATGTTTGTGTTAGTAAATCTGATGCTCATTTTAAGCAGTAGTATACCACCTGAAATTTGTAGTGTCTTGACTTAATATGGCTTTATTTCTCATTCACACCAAATCTAGTGTAGGTGCTCCTGCTTAGGATGCTCTCTTAGAAAACTCTACTCACAGCCCTGAACTTTGAGGTTGGGCTTCTTCTAGTATCTTACATTGTTCCATGATTAGTGAATAAAGGGAGAACATGGAAGATTGTTTCAGGCAGTTCATGGCCCAGGCCTGGGTATGATGCATTTCATTTCCACCACACTCCATTGACCAGAATTGGGTCATATGGTCCCAATTCAACATAAGGCAGACTGGAAAATACAGTTTTTCTTTGTGACCTGGAGAAAGATGAAACTCTGTGGCAAACCTATAATACTAGTCTCTGGCACATTTTGTGAAAGGGGTATTCATATTTTAGATTTGGAAGAGACCTTCTTGTCTATATCTTATTTTATAGAAGTGGAGACTAAGGCACAATTGTGAAGGCTTTGCATACAGCTATAAAGTATCAGGCCAGGTTCCTAATGCTCAGTATCTAGATAGCAAGTTCAGACTCTTTCAAGCATCATTTAGTCCAGTCTACTCTCTAGTGGGAAATGAAACCTCCTTGAAAGCACCAGGCATTCTGTGTTAATCAGTTTTCCATTTCTGTGACAAAATACCCGAGAAAACAAACTTAGAGGAAGAAAGGTTTATTTTGGTTTATGGTTTCGGAGGCTTCAGTACATGGTCATTTGGCACGATTGATTCCTTGGCCTATGGGGAGGCAGAACATCATGGTATAAAGAGTGTGGTAGAGCAAAGCTACTCACCTCATGGCAGCCAGAAAGCAGAGAGAAAAAGAGACAGGGAGCGAGAGAGAAAGATAAAGTTGCTAGAGATAAGATATGCCTTTCCTGGTCATATCCCCAGTGACCTACCTCCTCCGATCAGGCCCTACCTCCTATAGTTTCAACCATCTCTCAATAGAGTCACCAGCTAGGGACCAAGCCTTCAACACAAACTATAACACTTCTCTATAATGAAAATTGATTTTTTAACTTAAAGAATATATATGTAAATATATATGTAATATATATGTAATTTCCTAATATTTTAATAGGTATTAATTTTCAAGTTATGGACTAGTGTCTTCATTGTTTTATGGTGCTGAAAGTTCATTGCTTATTAATGAGTTTTACTAACATTAAGTTGCATTTTTGGAAAATATACATGAAATATAAAACCAAAATACATAATATTCATATTGGCTATACATTCACATCTTGTCTAAGATTTAAGGAGGAAATATCAGTTGTGTTCTGCATAACCAATATTTCCAAATTTTCATTAGTACTCACATCAATGATAAGTGAATGAAAATAAAAATTTTCTTGAAATTGAAATGTTTCTACATTAAATTTGAGATTTTTGTTTTCTAGAGTATATTATTTTATAATGTCAGCTCTTGCAAGAATGTTATTACCATGTGCCTAATTCGTAATATACATACATTACACATGCAGAAAGATTTGGTTTACAGGGCTAGAAAGAGGTAGCAAGTGGAGGATTACATTTGCCAAAACAAATCCTGCAAGATTATTCCCTCTTCCTATTGAGGGGGCACCAAACTTCTCTGCATGGCTATTGTGGGATGAACACTATTTCTCCATACCTACATTCCATTAGCTCTGAGCCAGCTTCTACATGTTAAGTTGCAAAATTCTTGGAGTACTTGATTTCTCCAGATCTTGTCAAAACTCTTCCTGTGGCTGTGTCTCCTTGGTCAGTGATCTGTAATAGGCGAGTGTTTGTCTTAGCTACATTGATAGAAATATAATGTATATGTTTATCTAGGGTGTCTGGCCATTCTAGGATACTATCTAATAACAATAATGGCAGCAACAGAATTAACAATACCTAGTAATTATTGAGGTGTTTTGTACCAGTTATTGACTATATACTAGGCCCTGGTTTGCATGCCTAAAATCATTTAATCTCAAAACAAGTGTGTGTGTGTGTGTGTGTGTGTGTGTGTGTGTGTGTGTCTATGTCTGTCTGTCTTGTTCCTTTTCTTCCCAGAAGCTTCCAGCAGATTCCCTTTAAAATTTCATTGGCAAAAAATACATCACTTGCCCATGCCTAAACTAGTCATTGACCAAGAATGTGACCAACTCTTTTTGGTGTAGAGATCAATCAAAACTTACCACTTAAAGTCAGGGGAAGGGTATTGCATTCAGAGACAGATAAACAACACTTTGGCTGGGCCAGCAAGGAAGAAAGAAGAGGCATGGTCATTGGGAAGGAAACCACCATTATTTGCCACAGTATCCAAGATGAAACCAAATTGGAGCAAATTAGGAGACATTTTTGAAACACTAAACATCAAAATGAAAATAAAATTCAATTAGTATTTGTACCAACTACATTAATGAACATTAACTAAAAAAGCTACAAATTTTCTGGGCATCTCTAATTAATTTCTTCTTAATGGTTTGCAGTATAACTCCAGGCAAGTTAACTTGAACAGTTGGCATTTTTTCTCTGAATATGACAACTCAGTAATGAAACTTTTTTTTATTTGAGAAACTAGAACTGTCATTCTGAGCTCTGGCTTAGTCCATCCCAGATGTTCATAGATTGATCTATGAATATCGCCAAGATCCTACAGGGTGGGGAGAAATATATTAATAGCCACTGAAAGCATTTAAAAACCCTTGCAACTCTTCTATATAAGGAAATCAAAAAGCTTGATACCCACAGGCATTATTTAGACAATAATAAGTATATATTCCTTGTACTGCCCAGGTTTGGGATACAGTCGTTTTCCTTTTTTCTTGTTTATAATCCTACCTAGTCAATATTACAGCAGTTCCCCCCAACCCAGTCTTCCCAGATATCTGATACTTACCACCATTTTACATAACTCAGGGGGTACTTGTAAAATTTGGCAATCTTGCAGGCATTGCTTTCCCTCAGACAGACAGATGGATAGAACTTTCCATATATAATATTTATTATATTTGGAATCACGATCTATGTAAGTTTTACTGACTTTTCACCTATAATTATTCTTACTTTTTAATTATTAAATTTTCCATAAATCCTTTTGGACTTTATCTCTGATTTGCAAGTTTAACCCTGGAGCCAGTCCTGTATTTTTGTTATTGCCTATCAGTATTACCAGATTCCTCTTTCCTCATAGGTCCATCTTTCTTGCTCATAGGTAATCAGTAAAGCATAATAACCTATTTCTTTATGAGGAAATGACAATTGAAAAGATTCACTGTGTCCCAAATATTGCAAACCCTTCTTCTATTCAGTACCTTGTGGATATTACATACTTATTACAATAGTGTTCAATCATTCTACTTTGGAATCACTTTCCTAACTATTTCTTCAGAAATAGATGTAACTAATTCCACTATTTTCTGATCAGACTTTGCTTTTGACATAAAGTATAATATACAGGTGGATCTTCTTTTTTTTAAATTACACTCAGTTCCTAATAGTACTTGGCTTTTTTTTGAAAATTTACCTTGAACATGAAAATCAGCTGAGTATTGAATATACTTTGAATAAAGAATGTTGTAGGCTTTTTCAGTTGACTATTATGTTAAGAGAGTGATAGGGACTGAAATTTGCTCATTTTGAAAGGTCCATTTCAAATCCAGTCTTATCCCGTAAAGCTTTCCTTAATCATTGCTGGAAGTGAGTTCTACCCCCTTGTCCAGAGGATTACTCAGAAGGCACTTAATTATCTGTATGCAACAATTTATGAAAAAGCAGAGCCAGTCATTGCCAGCTGACCTAAACATGCAGCTTGTGTGCTATTCAGCTCTCCACCTTTATCCCAAGCTGCAGCTGCAGAGGCAGAACTCACAGGAAATACACACACCCGTGTATGCCAGAAGCTATTTTATACAAGTGGGATTTTATAAATAACCACAAGCTCTTCTTATCTACCAAATCTCAACACCCTAGCTCTCCTGCATTCCCTGGAGAAGTGTGCGCTTTCTAGAGGAGTGCCAGGAGAGAGAAAAGAAAGCCCTCAAGTTCACTCCTTTGAGTCTTTAACCCTAAGCTGCCAATGTTTGCATGAGCCATGACAGGTAACTCCAGTTTACTGAACTCCTTATCTTAAAGAAAAAAAAAAATTAGGATTGAGGTTCTCTGTGTTTTTGCTTTATCTGCATTTCCAGAAATAAAATGTTCTTCAGTAAGAAAAAGAAAGGTCATTGGACCACATTCATTATCAAGAAAAGAAGATTGTAAGAGGAATTCTTAAGCACAGTGCTATTCAAACTAAATTCTGAGCAAGAATAACATTTCTTCTTTACATTACCACATATATAAAACACACTCTTGAGCTTTTTGATAGCAAAGCTGGAGGAGGAGAAATGTGCCTTGTAATCTAAAGGTGGTGAATACTCAGATTGTATACCACTTGGTTCTGACCCATCTCTTCTGGTGTGGATATGTACTGTGCTGTAAGGTATGGTAGACTCTCCAGGTTGAATCCCATTATGGCCATTTCTTAGACTCATCTTAGCTAGTTAAGTAGCTCGTATTGTTTCCTGACAAGATCAAACTTTCTGCAGCACCTCAGTTCTAACAGAGGTTTTAAAACCATCCATCTCTTTTTCTTTCAAAAAGCCTTTCAAAAGGCTTTGAAAGACTCCAATGATAAACAGTTTACCCAAAAGTGAGCAAAGAAGGAACATTTTCTCTGTAGAGAGAAGGCAGAGGTGAGTCTTCGTGTTTTGTACTACTGGATGGAGCTTTTTTTGTTTTATTGTATTGTCTTGTCTTCTTATTTCTTTTTGTCTCACAGTGCTTCATATGAAGATTCAGATCTATCTCAAAATCTCTCTCAGGCCCTAACATGTACACCAAGGATCCTCTGTAGGCAAACTGCCTGATTCATTTGGAGAGGATTTCTCAGGACTTGGAGAAGCCTGAGCCTTGGATACCAGCACCTTAGGAAGAATGCTGAAAGGAAGTGAAAGAAAGTTGCTGATGCTCAGCTTTTCAAACTGCACTTTGTTCCATAATCATCACCATTGTCCCTCCACAGCCCAGTCCTACTCTCGAACTATTTGCTTGGAGCTTCTTTAGGGGATGGGAAAAGATATAAGGGTTTTCTTTAATTTTCTTTTTTGGTACTGGGGATTGAATGCAGGAGCGCTCAACCACTGAGCTATATCCCTATCCCATTTTTGTATTTTATTTAGAGACAAGGTCTCATTGAGTTGCTTAGGGACTCACTAAATTGCTGAGGCTGGCTTTGAACTTTTATTCCTCATGTCTCAGCCTCCCGAGCTGCTGGCATTATAGGTATGTGCCACAGCACCCAACTGACCTGTATGGGGTTTCTTGGAAATCTCCAGTCTTTTAGATTTATCTGACAGTGTAGTGGATTCCCTACAACAATTTTTTTTCGAAATTATTTTAGGAACTTGGAAGGGAAGAGAAGTAGATCTTTGTGCTCAAGTCACCTTTTAAAAATTGAAACACAGATTTCTCATTATCTCTTTTTAAAATCATCTGTTGTTTTGAATGTACTTCATACTTTGATCTATTGGAAAGAAGCCAACTTCGTTAACTTTTCTAGTTTTAGGAGCTTTTTAAGTACTTTGCACCAATGATCAGCTAACTCAACTGATTGCATAATTATCATCTGAGCTAATGGCCTTTCAGTTAGCCTCTCTTGGAGCTCAGTGGGTGCTCTATGGGACTTTGTCTTCACCATGCCAAATATTGATTCTGTGGCTTTTGTGGTGATTCGTGTCCCATCTATTTTTCTAATGTCTTTTGTAAATATCATTATTGGAGAAATAAGCTGCAGTATTTAATATAAGAAATGCTCATAACATTATTGATATTTCTTCCATTGCTTCATTATATTGGTCCATTGAACACAAGAATATCCCTGGTTAATAGCATCAATAGAGAGATTTTAAAGGCAAGTTGAGCTGAAATCTTTAGTTTAAGAAGTGTTGTTTTTCCTTAAAAATAGTGATTCTTTTTCAATATTGAGATAACAACTAAGCTGACTTTATCTTCACTTTACCTATTATCTATGAATGCCTTTTCTACAATATTCTACAGTCATTTACTTCCTTTCTATTTCCCCATTCTACTTGGAGTGGTTTAAGCTGGTGGCACCCATGGAAGGTTTGAGTTATACAGTGTGAGCCTATTGAATGTAAACAATAAATTGGAATATATCAATAATTAATTGAAATGGATCACTGATATATTCTCCACTTGGTATAGTTATTTGATGATGCATAAAAGGCTATACAGAAACAGAAAAACTGCTTACTACACAGAAATACTTGTTACATTTTCCCCAATTGTATTAGTCAGCTTTTTGACTGCTGTGACTAAAACACCTGATCTGAACAATTGTAGTAGAGGAAAAGCTTATTCATGGGCTCACAGTTTCAGAGGTCTCAGTCCATAGACAGCCAGCTCCATTCTTCAGGGTTCAAAGTAAGGCAGAACATCATGGAGGAAGAGAGTGTCAGAGGGAAGTCGCTCACATGATGATCAGAAGCAGAGAGAGAGGTCTCCACTTGCCAGATACAAAGGCATGCCCCCAGTGACTTGCATCGTCCAGCCACACCCTACCTGTCTTGTTTCCACTCAATCAATCCCATCAGGGGATTAATTCACTGATTGGGTTAAGGCTCTCATAACCCAGGCATATCACCTCTAAGCTTTCTTGCATTGTCTCACATATGAGCTTTTGGGGGACACCTAATATCTCAACTATAAAACCAAATTTATTAACATATAAATGACAAATAAAAGTTGTATAAATTTAATGTGTATGATGAGATGTTTTGATACATGTATACATTGTGAAATGATTATAACAATCAAGCTAATTAACACATCCATCAGCTCAAATAGACACTTATTTTTTTGATGGTGAGAACTTATGATCTAGTCTTAGTAAATTTCAAGTGTACAGTGCATTATTTTTAACTGTATTCATCATGCTCTGCATTAGATATCCAGAAGTTATTCATCTTGCATAAATGAAACTTTGTATAGTTTGATCAATGTCTCCTTCTTTCCTCACTCCTAGGGCCTGGCAAACATGACTCTATACTTTAATAAATTCAACTTTTTTAGATTCCACATGTGAGTAGATCATGCAGTACTTGTCTTTCTATGCCTTGTTACTCTTAACATAATCATCTTCAGCTCCATCAATGTTGTCACCAATGACAGGGTTTCATTGTTTTTTGATGACTAAATTGTATTCCATTGTGTATTTTGCCACATTTTCTTTATATTTTCATCATTTGATGAATACTTCCCCTTCCTGGCTATTGTGAATAGTGTGGTAATGATCATGGGATTACAGATATCCTTTGGATATATACCCAGCAATGATACTTCCATTTTAAATTTTTGTGGAATCCCTATACTGTTTTACATAATGGCTGTGCTAATTTATATTCCCACCTACAGTTTACACAAGGTTCTTTTCTTTACCTAGAGTAACATGAATTTCCTTTTCTCCACATCCTTACTAACATGTATCTTTCATCTTTTTGATAATAGCCATTCTTTTTTTTTTTGGTACTGGGGATTGAACTCAGGGGCACTCGACCACTGAGCCACATCCCCAGCCCTATTTTGTGTTTTATGTAGAGACAGGGTCTCACTGAGTTGCTTAGTGTTTCGCCATTGCTGAGGCTGGCTTTGAACTTGGGATTCTCCTGTTTCAGCCTCCCTAAGTGCTGGGATTACAGGCGTGTGCCACCTGGCCCGGATGATAATAGCCATTCTTAACAGTGCTGTCATCTTGTTTTCTTTGGGTAGGGTACTGGAGATTTAACCCAGGGGCACTCAACCACTGAGCCATATATTCAGCCTTATTTTGTATTTTATTTAGAGACTGGGCCTCACTAAGTTGCTTAGCATATTGCTTTTGCTGAGGCTGTCTTTGAACTGGTAATCCTCCTGCCTCGGCCTCCCAAACTGCTGGGATTACAGGGGTGTGACACTGTGCCCAGCTCATCTTCATTTTAATTTACATACTTCTGAAAATTAGTGCATTAGATAGCATTCTGTCATATAAAAATACCTCAGATAATCATCTCAGAAAAAAAAAGGGTTTACTTTGACTCAGTTTTGAAGATTCCCATCCATGATGTTCATGATTAATTGGCCCCATTGCTTTCAGCCTGTGACAGTAGCACATTATGGCAATGGCATGGCAATGGCAGGGCCAACTTGTGAGTCATGGAGAAAAAATACTTGCTCATTTAGTGTTTGTGGTATCCTTATCAAAGATCAGTTGATAGTAAATATGTGAATTTGTTTCTGGCGTGTCTATTCCTTTCCAATGGTCTATTTGATTTTATGTCAGCAATATTCTGTTTGGATTACTATAGCTTTGTAATGTATTTTAAATTCAGAAATGATGCCTCCAAATTTGTCTTTACTACTCAAGTTAGTTTTTGTTATTCAGTGTCTTTTATAGTTTCATGTGAATTTTATAATTTTGTTTCATTTTCTTTGAAAAATGCTATTTGGACTTTGACAGGTATTGCATTAAATCTATAGGTCTCTTTGGGTAGTATGGACATTTTAGCAATATTAATTCTTCCAATTTATTAATATGAAATACATTCCATTTATTTGCCTTTAATTTATCTTATCAATGTTTCATAATTTTCAGTGTACAGATCTTTCACCTCCTCAGTTAAATTCATTCCTAAGAATTTTATTCTTTTTAATGATATTATAAACAAATTTGCATTCCTAATTTCTTTTTCAGATTGTAGTTAGATTTGGAAACACTTGATTTTTATGTCGATTTTGTGTGCTGCAACTTCACTGAATTTGTTTATGAGGTCCAATAGATTTTTTAGTGTAAGGATTTTCTAGATGCAATATCATATCTGCTAACAGAATTTTATTTCTGCTTTGATTTGGCTGCCTTTTACTTCTTTTTCTTGCCTTAATATATGGAAAAAATTGGTGAGAGTGTACATCCTTGTCTTCTTCCTGATCTTAGGACAAAAGCCTCCAGCTTTGAAACATTGAGTATATTAACTGTGAGCTTATCATGTGCCTTTTATTATGTTAAGCTGTATTGATTCTTGCCAAATTTGTTGAGAGTTTTTATCATAAGAGAATATTGAATTCTATCAGATGCTTTATCTGCATTTATTCAGATAACCATATGATTTTTATACTTCCTTCTGTTACTGTGTTGTATCATGTTTATTGATTTGTATTTTTAAACCTTCTTGCATCTCAGGGATGAATGCCAACTGATCATTTTTTATGATCCTTTTCATGTGCTGTGAAAGGTAGTTTGTTAATACTTGTTAAAGAATTTGGTATCCATGTTCATCAGTGATATTGGCCTAAAGTTTTCTTTTCTTATAGTATCCATGTCTGGTTTTGATATCAGGGCACCATAATCCTGACTTTGTAAAATGAATTTGGAAATGTTCCACCCTTTTCAACTTTTCCAAAGTTTGAGATTGATTGACATTAATTCTTTAAATATTTAATGAATTTCCCCAGTGAAAGCCATCAGGTCCTGAGCAATTCTTTCTTGGGTGGTGTTTGATTATTATTCAATCTCTTTATTCATTATTGTTTCATTTATATTCCTATATTCCATGATTTAGTTATATAGATTTTATGCATCTAGAAGTTTATCCATTTTTTTTGGTTGTCCAATTTGTTGAAATGTATTTTTTCACAGTAGTTTCCTGTGATTCTTTGTGTTTTTTGGCATTGGTTATAATGGCTCTTCTTTTATTTTAAATTTTATTTATTTGAATCTCTTTCCTCCCTCTGCCTCCCCCCCACCCTGGCCTGGCTATTCCTGCTAAAGGCTTGTCAGTTTTGTTTCTTTAAAAAAATAATTTTTAGCTGGGTGCAGTGGTGCATACCTGTAATCCCAGCACTTTGGGAGGCTGAGAAAGAGGATCACGAGTTCAAAGCCAGCCTCAGCAATGGTGAGGTGTAAGCAACTCAGTGAGACCCTGTCTCTACATAAAACACAAAATAGGGCTGAGGATGTGGCTCAGTGGTCGAGTGCCCCTGAGTTCAATCCCTGGTACCAAAAAAAAAAAAAAAAAAATTTAGTTTCATCTTTTCTTTAGTTTTTCTAGTGTATATTTCTGCTTTCATCTTTGTTATTTTCTTCCTTCTACTGACTTTGGGCTTAGATTTTCCTTCTTTTTCAAGTACTTTTTGTTATATGTTAGTTGCTTATTTGAGACCTTTGATACCTTTCTTTTTTCTTAGGTATTTATCACTGTAAACTTTCTGTTTGAAAGTACTTCTACTGCTTCTGATAAGTTTTGTTATGTTGTGTTTCCATTTTTTGTTTGTCTCAGTTTTTTTGTTTTTTTCTACCAGGGATTGAACCCAGGTGTGCTTAACTACTGAGCCATATCCCCAACCCTTTTTATATTTCATTTAGATATAGGGTCTCGGCTGAGTTGCTAAGTACCTCGATAAATTGCTGAGGCTAGCTTTGAACTCGTGATCCTCCAGCCTTAGCCTCTGGAGCCACTGGGATGACAGGCGTGTGCCATTATGCCCGGCAGTATAGTTTTATTTCTTTTTTGATTTCCTCATTAACTCATCAGTTCTTCAAGAGTATGTTGTTTAACTTCCACATAGCTGTAATTTTGGAATTTCCCTTGAGTATTGATTTAGAGTTTTAAAACTTTGTGACTAGAGAAGATATTGGATAAAATTACAATCCTCTTAAATTTATTAAGACTTGTTTTTGCCCAAAATATGATCTGTCCTGATAAATATTCCATATGCACTGAGAAAAATGTATGTTCTGTTGCTATGGATAGATTGTTCTCAGTGTGTATGTTATGGCTACTTAGTCTATATTATTGTTCAAGTCCATTGTTTTCTTATTGATTTTCTGTGGAATGATCTAGCCAATGTTGAAAGTGAGTTATTCAAGTTCTCTATTATTATTTTATTGCTATTTCTCCCTTGGATTCTGTTAATATTTTCTTTATATATTTAAGTGTTCAAATGTTGAGTGGACATATGGTTGTAATTGTTATATCTTCTTTATGAATTTATCCCTTTATTATTATGTATTTATTATTTTAACCTTTTGTATCTTTTGACACATTTTGTATGAATGAAAGTATGTTCTGTCTGACATAAGGTATAACCACCCATTCTCTGTGGTTCTCATTTGCATCCCTTCACTTTCATCCTTTGTTTCCTCAATGTTAAAGTAAGTTTCTCTTTTTTTTTTTTTTGGTACCGGGGATTGAACTCAGGGGTACTCGACCCTTGAGCCACATCCCCAGCCCTATTTTGTGTTTTATGTAGAGACAGGGTCTCGCTGAGTTGCTTAGTGCCTCGCAATTGCTGAGGCTGGCTTTGACCTCGCGATCCTCCTGTCTCAGCCTCCCTAAGTGCGGGGATTACAGGCGTGCGCCTCTGCACCCAGCTAGTAAGTCTCTTTTACATAGTATATTGTTTGAATTTTATTTCTATTATCCATTCAATCACTCTATGTAATTTTTTGGAAAGTTTCATTTAAAATTAAATGAATTATTGATGGTAAAGCACTTACTGTTTATGTTTTGTTGTTTTCTGAATTGTAGTTCATTTTTCCTTTCTTTGTCTCTTTTTGTCTTCTTTTGTAATTTGGTGATTTTTGTAGCAGTGTGCTTTGTTTACTTTTCCTTTTTATTTTGTTTTACTACCATGGAGTTTTAGTTTGTGGTTACCATGAGTCTTCCACTGAAACATCATTGTGTTTGTAACTACATCAGTTGTTAAACTATTAACAACTTCCATCACATACAGAACAATACTTTATTCTCCCCATTTTGTTATTGATGTAATAATTTATCTTTTATTTGTATATCTACGAACATATTATTTACCTATAGTTATTTTTAATACTTTTATCTTTTAATTTTTATACTTTAGTTAAAAGTGATTTATATGTCATTAAATGGTATTAGAGTTTTTTAAATTTGACCATTTACTTACTTTTATCAGTGGGCTTTATAATTTCAAGTATTGTCATGTTACTAATTAGTTTCCTTTCATTTAAAATTGGATGCTACCTTTAGCAGTTCTTGCAATTATGTCTACTGGTGATAAATGCCCTCAGCATTTGTCTAGGAAAATCTTTATTTCTTCTTTATTTCTGAAGGACAGCTTTGCCAGGTGTAACATTCTTGATTTCTAGATTTTTCTTTCAGCATTTTCAATGTATTAATTCACTCTCTCCAGGGCTGTAACCTTTCTACTGTTAAATCCAGTAATTGCCTATGGAAATTCCCTCACAAGTGATGGGTTGCTTTTCTCTTGCTGCTTTCAAAAATTCTTTTTGTTTTATCTTTTTATCATTTGATTATAATTTGTCTCAGTGAATCTTCTTTGGGTTGATACTATTGTGGACTTTAGAGTCTCACAAACATGTATCCCTATATGCCTCATAAGACTGTGGAAGTTTTCAGCCTTTCATGCTTTACATAAGCCTTTTTCCCCTTTCTCTCTTTTCTTCTGAGATTATGTTCATTTGTATACTGCTTTCCTTAGTGTTGTCCCCTACATTCTGTAGTCCTTCTTCATTCTTCCTAAATATATATATTTTTTCATTTTAATTCCTCTGATGGGTTAATTTTAACTGACCTAACTTTGAGTTCACAGATTTTTTCTTCTGCTCAATTGAATCTGATCTGCATTTTTAACTTTATTTGTTTTATTTTTAATTTCTATAATTTGTTTGGTTCTTCTAATGATTTCTCTCTGTTGAACATTTCATTTTTGTTCATGTATTATTTTCCTGGTTTTGATTAATTGTCTGTGTTGTTTTGTAGCTAGCTGAGCTTCCTGGAAACAGTGGTTTTGTATTCTTCATCAGGAAATTTGTAGGTCTCCACTTCCTTCTGTTCAGTTGCTGAAAAATAATTTTGTTCCTATGATGGTGTCATATTTCCTTGATGATTTTGTGTGTTCCTTGAAGTTTTGAGTTGCTGTCTGCATTCTAAGGTACAGTCATCTCTGCCTTTTGTTATTCATTTCTTTCAGGAGAGTAGGGCCTTCACCAATTAGCCCAGCTAGTGATTTTGAAAGTCAGATATTTTCTATAGATGCACTAACTCCAATTCTCTTGTTATTTTGGGGTTGGAGTTTTAGGATTGTATGCCTTCTCTATATTATGCAAAGCCAAGAGGCTGGATCCAGAGTCTTCCATTTATATTCTCTAGTATAGTGGCCTAGAATGATGAAGTTTAAGTGCCTTTTCCAATCTAGTAGATTGAGCTGTCTGTGTGAGCTTGTGTATGATATGCAGAGGCTCATGCATGCTGTCTGTGGGAGCACATATGGGAAGTTCACTGTGTGGAAGTGAGGTGCCTACAGAGTGTTAGGAACACCTGTGAGCTATTTGGGATTTCCACAGGTGATATATGCTACCAGGTTCATGTCCAGGTCTCTTGAGAGTATGTCAAGCCATCAAATAGAACTCATAGTCCTTTGTTGAAATCTAAATAACAGTTGCTTTGAGTTCCTGCCTGTTTTCCATTTTCCTCAATGTCCAACGACTACGGAGCTATACTTATCTTCTCTGTGTTCTGGGTAAGAAAATAAATAAGTGAACCACTTGGACAGCATCCCTCATGGATGGGCAAGCCAGGCACAAAATATAAATCCCCAAAGTCATTTCCACAGAGACCCACCTCTTCCAGCCACACCCTACCTGTCTAAAGTTACCATCCAATTAATCCCTCTCAGGGGATTAATGCACTGATTAGGTTAGGTTTCTCATAACCCAGTCATTTTACTTCTAGACTTTCTTGCATCATCTCACACATGAGCTTTTTGGGGACAGAAAATATCCAAACATAGCACTATGAAAGAAATTGTGGGCAAGGGGGTGCTCTCATGTAACTGAAATAAATCATCTTCTGGAAGGGGTGATGTGTTTAGGTGAAACTGTTCTCTCTTCAATGTATATTCTCAGACTTTTTACTCCAGCAGTATGCTGGGACCTGTCCAATGGATTCCTGGGCTCTCACTAAAAGTACTGTGATTTGTAAGAAGTTGTAGAAATCAGTGATTTTGTTAGAAGGATGAGAGATGAAAATTCCTATTCTGTCATCTTGCTGGCATCATTCCCCCTTGTACTTGAAATCATCCCAGCTGGAACTACTTGAGATATCTTCAACACTTTCATGCCTTTTCTCCTTCCTCTGTCTGCCCCATGGTCTGCTAGACACCAGAATTCTTACAAATTGTTTTCTTCCATGCTCACTGCCAATGCTGTACTTCAGGGCCTCTCTAATTCTTGGCTCAACAATTACCAGTCTTACTGGTCTTCTTGCTCTGATCCCATCTACTCATCACCCCAGTATCAGAGGACTCACCCTACAACTCAGATCTTATCACCTTATGTTCCTCTTGGAAAGGTGCACTGTGCTCTCCATTGCCTGAAAAAAAGACCCCAGGCTTTGCCACATTCTCTTCCCATTAGTTTTTTTTTCATATCTTTATTTTATTTGTTTATCTCCATGTGGTGCTGAGGATGGATCCCAGTGCCTCACCTATACGAGGCAAGTCCTCTACCAGAGAGCTACAATCCCAGTCCGTTTCCATTAGTTCTTTGTCTTGCCCTTTGGCATTGATTCGTCTTTCCCAGGCAGAGTTTCCCTTTAATGCAAGTTTTCACCATATTTTTTAGGTTTGGGTTTCTTTCTCCTAGAGGTTAGTCCTCCACCATACCTAATAACTAAGAGTCTTCTGGTTCAAGGTCAAGTTCAAATTCTCTTTTCCATAAAACTCTCTAATAACCCCAAATGGATTTAGTCATTTATATATACACACATCCAGAGGTCCATAACATACTTGTTTCTCACTTTTTTCCCTTTGGATTTGAAAGTTCCTTGAGGCAGAGAATGTTTTAAAATTAATTCCTATCTCCTGCACCTCCAACACTGCTAAAAGCACAGGGTAAAATACATTTTCATCTGTACAGTATAAATTCCATGCTAAATATCTCTCAAATGCTACATACTAAGAGTTTTTTTATTATTTAAAGGCCATTTTTCTTTCTTTCATTAAGTTTTAGCCAATTAAAAACAGATATTATAGTCTATATATTCACATATGTATGTATAATGTATATATACTATCAAAATATTATATACACATAATTATTTAAGAAATGTACAACATGGCTTAAAATTCAAAATCAACATTTTCTTACTCCACATATCTCAATCATCAGCCCTATTCCTCCGAAAAACATAATTCTTAGCTCTTTTAACTGTTTCTTCTGAGTGTTACTGATAAATTTCTTAAAAAATTTGTATATGGAATTGTTTCTTGATTTATTGGTGCTATATGTTATACATCTTTATTTGTGCTCCCTAACATTTTTCTGGTATATTTTCACTCTTTTCAGCTCTTCTGTTGGTTATCTTTGTAAATTTAAATAATAGAGTAACAACTTTATTGCTGATTTCAACCGCTTGAGACAGTGTTTCTGATCTAGTGATCTTGTAAGATGATGCTTGGTGAGCCTGCTGAACAGCTGTGATCCTGGGGATATTTCATCATTGCTTTCTAGGGTTAATTATATTGTTTCCTGAACATTATTTTTAATTTTTCTTTCTTTAATTTTTTGTACTGGGGATTGAAACCAGAGACAGTTTACACTGAGCTATATCCCCTGTAGCTCCTTTTTATCTTTTAATTTGAGACAAAGCCTCACTATATTGTTGAGGCTGCCTTGAAATTTGTCATCTTCCTGCCTTAGCCTCCCAGGTCACTGAGATTACAGGAATGTGCCATGGTGCCAAGCTTCGTTTTCCTTTGTTTGTTTATTCACTTATCTATCTTCTGTAAACTTTCTAATACGAACATGAATTTTGGCATGTTTGAAAATGCATTTCGCCTTTTTCTCACCCTTGGGTTATCTGACCCTGTGTTTTTAGCATCTGTAGGTGCATTTGTAACAATAATATGTTATTATGGCTCTTCTGAATTGTCAGCTGTATTTGATTAATAAATGTCAATAATTAAGAGATTCTGGTGCATGAATGAAGATGTTATCAGAGATCACAGGTATGTGGAATAGAAAATGAGTAAGGAAACGGACTCTGAATCTGGACAGCACATTCTTCTTGAACAGGAACATCAATTGCTGCTGTGATCTCCTGAGCACATCAGACTCCAGCTCCTTTTTATGATCATATACATATGATGCTTGGGAGGCCAAGTAAATATTGGTTCTGTTCTGTTCTGTGCTGGATACTTAGTGGGCTATATATTTAGAATAATCAAATCTTTCATCTCTAGGAAATTCTCTTTTGTTTCATGTCCTCTTGTTCATTTTCTCAATTCTGTTTTTTTTTCAGATCACATATTTTATTGGTCATTAGACTTTCAATATTGTCTTTCTTTTACATTTTTATACCATTTTACTTATTTTAGTTTTATTGTGTTTTGAAGATTTCCATGGTTACATTTTAACTATTTTTCAATTTTAGCAATCATATTTTCTAAAGTGAATTTTTTAGCAATCATTTTAATTCTTGATAACTCTTTGCAGTTATTGAATCATATCTATCTATTTTATAAAACCTTATTCTTGTCTTTTATTTGGATATAAAACACTTCCCTCTGGCTCCCCAACTCCCTCCCAACTGACTATGCTAGCTATGGCTGCTGGTGGTGATGCTGCTCCTTATCACCCCATTCCTCCTTTTCCACCTTACATCCTCCTCCTCTTCTGTGAATCGTTTCTATTTCCTTTTTTAGTTACAGATGGACAGAATGCATTTCTGTTATTTGTTTATTTTTATGTGGTGCCTTACACATGCTAGGCAAATGTTCTGCCAGTGAGCTACAGCCCCATCCCTCTATTTCCTTTTGTATCACTTTTTTTATTTGCAGATCTTTTTAAAAACTTGTTTATTTGTTATTTTTATATGATAGTAGAATTATTTTCACATAAACATATATGGAATATAACTTCCCCTTCTTCTGGCTGTACATGAAGTAAAATTACATTGGCCATATAATCATATATGCACATAAGATAGAAATGTCTGATTCATTCTACTATCTTTCCTACTTCCATGATTTTTCCCTTTCATATCAAAGGTTTCCTGAACTATCTACAGATCCTTGCTTGTCCATCATAGATAAGAATGAGGCAACCAATGAGTTGTGATTTTCTTGTATATATTTCTGACTTTTTAGCTTTCATTTAGATTGAACTGATTGGAATTAACTATTATGCTTTGGGACCCATAAGTGACAAATGGGGGGTTGTTTTCAGAGACCAAGTCTTGCACTAGTTTTTCCTAGGTGATTCATTCAGTTTCATTGGAGAAGAAACCTATTCCCTTTTCCTGAAAGGTAAATACTTGCCAGCCTATTCTGCATATCTATAGAAGAGAGGTTGGGTAGAGTGCACTCTCTTATTTTCAGATCTTATGATAACCATGCTGCTGACATAAAGAAAGGACAAGGAAATATAATTTTAATTCAGGAGTTCTGCATATTTTCCGGGCCTGTCACTCCCTAAGCTAGTCTTGCTGTCAGGCCTATCAGTGCCCAATTCTAGGAAATCTGTAAATCTTAAAGTTAATCATAAATTCGCTCATGATAATTACCTTAAGTACTGTTAATTAATGCCCCAATAAATGGAATAAGCAAAGAGAAATATGCCGTTTTAAGAAACCTCTAATTTAGGGGACTTCTAGCATTATCGTTATTCAGGTAGTGGACACCACATCAGCCTAAAAATGTTGAGAATTACTAGACCACCAGAAAATGTTTTGTAGTTACCAGACTGTTATCACACCTACATACCTTCCTGTACTCATCCCTCACCAAATTTCTTTTAAAACAGGATCTGGGAATTCCCCAAATGTGTCTCTCACTTTTGGAGATGGTCTGTATTTACTCCCAAAGGCATTTCTCTCTTGAGAATATATGCATTCTCCCTTGAATGTCTACCCAGGTTTGTAAATAAGCCTCTGTCTAGATCTCTAACTGACATGAGCTGAAATTCTTTTCTTTCAGGTAAGCCAAGGACACTGTTGATCCTGAGTCTAGTTTCCCCTTTTCACTGGTAACTCCTCAAACTCTTTTCCAGAGACATCTCTTCTCCTATGACACTGATCTCAGTTTTTATCATCCCTGCCCTCTATGTGGCCTATTGTATCTGAATTTGGAGTTCTTTGACTGTAGCCTTTTCATGCAAATTTTATTCTATGACTTCCTCAACTTTGGCTTCTGTTCTTCTAGAAATTTATTGTTATTTCTTTTTTTAAAATATTTTTTAGTTGTAGATGGACACAATATCTTTATTTTTATTTATTTTATGTGGTGCTGAGGATCGAACCCAGTGCCTCATGCATGCGAGGCAAGCACTCTACCACTGAGCCACAATCCCAGCCCTTATTGTTATTTCTGATCCACAGATGTCCTTGCTCTCCAACTTCTTTTTTTAAATAGATCTTGTGAATTACTATTTTGTTATTCCTTACTGTGGTTTTCACTAAGGTTTGGGAAGGGAAGGACAGGATAATAGCAAGGGATTAGCCAGGCATGGTGACTTATGCCTGTAATCCCAGTGGCTTGGGAGGCTGAGGCAGGAGGATCATGAGTTCAAAGCCAGCTTCAGCAAAAGTGAGGTGCTAAGCAACTCAGTGAGCCCTTGTCTCTAAATAAAATATAAAAGGGCTGAGGATGTGGCTCAGTGATTGAGTGCTGCAGAGTTCAATCTCCAGTAGTCCCCCCCACCAAAGAAAGAGCAGGGGTTTGAGCTGGTCTTAAATAATTGGTTTTAAAATAAGTTCAAATGCAGAATTTTGTTCCATGGGTATGAAGTTGCACTTATGCACAATAAATAAGTTCTGAAGATCTTTACAATATCATGCCATAGTTAGCAGTTCTGTATTATATACTCAAATATTTGTTAAAAGTATAAGGCTCAAGTTTACCATGAAAACATCAATAAAAATAAATAAATTTTTAAAAAATTAAAAATAAAGTACGGTAGCATCATAGGGGCTTCTCTTTTGGCAGTTGCTTTCATTCCCTAAGCAATGGTAAGAAATATTTCAGTAATTAAAAACGTTTTTAGACTTATAAGAAAACCAGCTTGTCTCTATTAAATCATGGTTATGAGAAACAGACAAGGAAAGGGAAATTTGTGGAATGTGGAATTTCTGAGGATTATCAAATAGGATTATTGAAGAGGATGCAGAGGGAAGAAACAGATTCAGAAAATAAAAAGAAAAAGAAAAAGTAAGGGCAACTGAGATCACATTTAGAGATAGGAGCAAGTGAATGCTAAGAAAAGCTGTAAAAGTCATCAGATGCTACATATGTTGCTTCTGAAAGGAGACTTTCCCAAGCTACCCAAAAGATTTTGAGATGCTTTGGCCTAATAGAGAGAAATAAGAAAAAAAAATCAATGTTCTTTGCTCTGCCTATTTTAATTTGAGATTATTGAAACTGTAGGAATCTGGAAGATTAGTCAAATAGCCATTCTATATTTCCATATAGCCATTTTCCATATAGCTTTCAGGGTGTTTTATCCTATCACATTTTTGTTCAAAACACAATCTGTCTTTACACAATAATATATTTCGTAAATAGAGGCAGGCCATATGTGATTGCCTGTGTACTGACCAACAGACAACATATCTCAGGGCTATTGAGTTTGTACAAAATTCAACTGGAGAACAGCATCTGTTATGTGAGCCCAGAGTTGTATTCAGTACTAGATGAATATTCTGCAGGCAGAGCTTTGTTAAGGTCATGCCCTACTCGGAAACCTTCAGCAACTCCTAGTGAAGTATCAAATCCGTATTTCTAAGTGTGGACTTTAAGAACTCTCCATAGAATATTATTCAGCCATAAAGAAGAATGAAATTATGGCATTTTCTGGTAAATGGATGGAACTGGAGAACATCATGCTAAGTGAAATAAGCCAGTCCCCCAAAACCAAAGGCCAATTGTTCCCTCTGATATGCACATGCTAATTCACAAGAAGAGGTGGGAAGAACAAAATTTCAGTGGATTATACAAAGGAAAATGGGGAGAAGAGAGGGAGGATGAGAATAGGAAGTCAGTAGAATGAATCAGACATAACTTTCCTATGTTCATATATGAATACACAACGAGTGTAACTCCACATCATGTACAACCAGAAGAATGGAAAGTTATACTCCATGTATGTATGATATGTCAAAATACACTCTACTGTCTTGTATAACTAAAAAGATCAAATGAAAATTAAAAACAAGCTGGGCGTTGTGGCACAAGCCTGTAATCTCAGCACTTAGGGAGGCTGAGACAGGCAAATTGCGAGTTCAAAGCCAGCCTCAGCAATGGCGAGGTGCTAAGCAACTCAGTGAGACCCTGTCTCTACATAAAACACAAAATAGGGCTGGGGATGTGGCTCAGTGGTCGAGTGTCCCTGAGTTCAATCTCCAGTACCAAAAAAAAAAAAAAAATTAAAAACAAAGAACCCTCCATAGTCTGATCCTAATGTAGGCTTTTAGTCCTTTTACAATATTTCCACACATATCTATACATGGTTGTTATATACACTCATTGAATACACATTCCACGTACCAAACACTCACTCACATGCTTGCACACCTCCCCAAATACACCCCATATATACACCTTACTCCACATCTTATTCAAACTCAAACACATTCTACAACACAATATACAATCCCCAAACCCTCACATGCCCTGACAAGCACACAAATCCCCCATGTTTCACATAGCCTACACTATGCAAACAACTCCCTCATTTTCTGCATACCTTCACAGACTCCTGGATATGAATATCCTCACACATACAAACAAACCCTTTACCTTTCCTGTCTTACATAATATATATACCCCCTCCGCTATTATTTAAATGGACCTTGTCATTTTCTGTTTCCAAGTTTTTCATCAGGGCATATTTTGAAGCCCAAATTAAATGCCTTTTCTCAAGACAATTCTCCTTGTCCCTCTATCCATGAGAGTTTTACATCTCCTCTTTGACTTTAGGAAGCTTCTGTCTTCTTACACTCCAAGCCATATTGAGGATATAATAAAGACATCATGTGCCAAGTAAAGTTTTTAGCTCTCTTCTTCCTTTACCTGGTCCTGTAGATGAGCAGTAGAGTTCTAAGTCCTATCAGAGCCTTTCAAGTCCTAGAGTCCTAATGTCCTAATGCTACCAGTCACAAACTTATTCTCAGGTTCCTTCTAAGAGTTCCCTTTCAGTGATTTGTTTAAAAAACTTTTTTATAACTTTATTTTATTTGTTTATTATTATTTTTTATGTGGTGCTGGGGATTGAACCCAGTGCATCACATGTGCTAGGCAAACACTCTATCACTGAGCTATAGTCTGAGCCCTCAGTGCTTGCTTTTTTTTTTTTTTTTTTGGGTACTGGAGATTGAACCCAGGGGCACTCGATCCCTGAGCTACATCCCCAGCCCTATTTTGTGTTTTATGTAAGACAGGGTCTCACTGAGTTGCTTAGTGCCTCGCCATTGCTGAGACTGGCTTTGAATTTGTGATCCTCCTGTCTCAGCCTCCCTAAGTGCTGGGATTATAGGCGTGTGCCACCACGCCTGCCTAGTGCTTTCTTGACCTCAAAATTATGATAAATTTCAGTGAAAATTTTAAAACTTCTCAGGGAGATTGAGATGAGAGGGGATATAATGAATAAGCCAGCAGTTCAACTCTATTCCTATTTTGTGCCCAAATTCAAGTGCCTATTACATTTTTCCTTACTTGTCCCACCCACCTTCTTTTTTGGCAGTACTGAGAATTGAATCCAGGGATACTCTACCACTGAGCCATATCCCCAGTCCCTTTTATTTGTTTGTTTTTATTTTGAGACAGGGCCTCACTTAATTTGTTGAAGCTGACCTAGAACTTGTGATCCTCCTGTCTCAGCCTCCTGAATAGTTGGGATGAAAAACAGACCTCCTGACTTCCCTCTAAACCTCTACCACTTCTAATCCTTAGACATTTCCATGAATTGTACCAGTATTTGTCTAATTGATTGAGCTAACATTCTTAGAATAATCCTTGATTTTCCCTTTCCCCTCAATTCCCTGCATTCAATTCGAAAGCAAATTCAGCTGTGCTTCCAAAATAGCTTCTGAATATGTTCATCTCCTCCCATTTCTTTCACCACCTCCCTGGTCTAAGTCACTATCATGTTTTTCCTAGACTTTTGTTATACTTTCTTAAATTCTCCCTCTGCTCCCATGCCCCATAGTCATACTTACCAATAGTAGCCACAGTGACATCATAAAATATTATTATTGCCAGGCATGGTGGGGTACACCTGTAATCCCAGTGGCTCAGGAGACTGAGGCAGGAGGATCACAAGTTCAAATCAGCCTCAACAACCTAGAGAGGCCGTAGGTAACTTAGTAAGACCCTGTCTACAAATAAAAAAATAGAAATTCTGGGGATGTTCAATCCCTGGTACCAAAAAAAAAAAAAATGTAATTCTTACATCACTGCCATGCCTAAAATGCTTCTGTAGCTTGTCATTTTTCTTGGAATAAAATTTAAATTCTTTAAACTGATTTACCAGCAAACCCCTACATGACCTGAGCATTCTGCCTTTCCAATATCAATTTCCAACACTCCCATAGATCACTATGCTCAAGTTACACTGCCCCTAATTAACATAATAAAAGTAGCCACCCATATGTGCAAAATTATGCATTAAATGGAATAGGAAAGAAATTTGTTGCATTATTCAACAAATTATGTTGAAAAAACTGGGTACTTAAGAAAGGATGATTTAGAGCTGGGCGTGATGGTGCAAGCCTGTAATCCCAGCACTTAGGGAGGCTGAGACAGGAGAATCGCGAGTTCAAAGCCAGCCTCAGCAATGGCGAGGTGCTAAGCAACTCAGTGAGACCCTGTCTCTACATAAAACACAAAATAGGGCTGGGGATGTGGCTCAGTGGTCGAGTGCCCCTGAGTTCAATCTCCAGTACCCCCCCCCCCAAAAAAAGATGATTTAGATCCTTGCCTTACTTGCCAGACCAAAATACATTCCAAATATAAAGTATTAAGAAAACTATTAAATCATAACCTGGATGAGTAGTATTATCACTAGAATGAATAAAAATATCAGATTGCTTACAAATAAAACACTACTGAATATATCAAAAGGAATATATCTGCCAAAATTTAAAGGCCATACTTGAGATACAGCATTTGGTTAACATTTTGTATTGTCAAATATGTGTTTTTCTTTGATATTTCCTCTACTGCCTCTAAGTTTTAAATTCTTGTCCCCTCAAGAAAGTTGATAAACATTTACCTGTGATTTATAGATTCCATTTTTTCTATTACTTTTAAAATTAAAATACAAATTATAGTTAATAATGGAATTAATATACCCAAATTATAGACCTATAAACATATAATCTGTTGCAACCTGATTCATTTCCCATTTAAGTCAGTGCAAGATGGAATGTGTTAGCTTTCTGTTGCTGTGGAAAATTTCCTGTGATAATAAACTTAGGACAGATTTATTTTGGCTAATGATTTCATAGGTTTCACTCCATGTTTAGTTGGCTCTGTTGCTTTGAGCTTGTGGTGAGGCAGAACATCATAGCAGGGAATATCTGTTGGAGGAGGCTTATCACTTCCTGGTAGCTGGGAAGCAAAGGGAGAGAAAAAGAGGGAGAAAGGTAAAGAGAGGGAGATAGTAAGAGAGAAGGGGAACAGGGTCCTAATGTCCCATTCAAGAGCTTGTCCCCTGACATAACTTAGGGCCCATCTTCTAGAGATTCCAAAACTTCCCTAGTTCCACAGGCTGGTAACCAAGTCTTCAACACATGGCCTTTAGGGGCCATTTAAAATCCAAACCATAATAGTGGGCTTCCAAACACTTTTATAATGTCTCTGGAATAATACTTTTTGTCTTTCCCATCAATTTATCCTACCTGGTGTGATGGAATGCCTATAGTAAAAAGTGGTTAATGGAAAGAATATAGATTGTGGAGTCAATCTGATTTAAGCTTAAATTCCAGCTATATCATTTACTATCTCTTTGATTGTGGGCAGTTTATCTACCCCTCTGAATTGCATTTGTAAATGGGAACAAAACTAGGATTCTCATGAGTATTAAAGGAAATACTGCATGCAAAGTATCTAGCACATATAAGATACTCAATACAGGTTAGTACTCTTTGGTTTTTTTCCACCTACCCCTCTAGTGTTACAACTAGCTCAATATTTGTTTTTTGCATGCTCACCAGGGTATAGTTATTAAAATTATTTTCTTTATAAATTGAGAAATTTAGCTGGCTATCACTGAATTATACATTGTAAGATGGAAGTTGTATTTTCCACTTAAGATGACACAGAATATGCTTGTAGAACAGAAGCTAAACTAAGAGTCAATTCACAAATGCAATACAAGTTTCTTTCTAGTTTGTTTGGCAATTCAGTCAGATTTTGTTGAGTTATCCTATGAGTAATAAATGCCCCCAAATCTCAGTAGCCTCTGAAAACAAAAAATTATTTCTCACTTAACAACATTTAAAGGTCAAGTACAGTTCTACTTTATATTTGCTTCATTCTGAGAACAAAGTTAAGAAGCAGGCCTATTCCTAGTCTTGGCAGTCTAAGAGCAGTAGGGAAACTGAAAGAGAAGTATCTTATGCCTCATGATGGCTCTGAAAGTATCTGTTCAGTGGTGCATGGTATTCATGTTACACTGGCCAAACAAAATTACATGCCCTTGCCTGGTGTCAATGAGATGAGAAATATAATCCTCTTGCAAGAATGGCTTGGTATTAAAGTTCTGCATTAAGGTTGAGAGCAGCAAATATTATAACAATAATATCTAACAGCTGGTTAGTTAAATATATGGATTGTGTGTGAAGTAACTGTAGAATATCTGAGGCTGAGATAAGACAGCTATGATTTGAGTAAAGTGGTATACTGGGTGTACAAATTAGTCATCTCTAGATTCTGTTAGGTCTATAATTGTAATGTATTACCTAAATCTTTTTTGGTGCCTTAATACATCAGACTATATTTTCTGTTTTGGAGAGATGTCTTGCTTCAGCTATGATGAAACCTTATGCCCCCTCACTCTTTAAAGTGTCTAGGTAAAAATAGCCTATATAGCCGGGCTTGGTGGCTCACGCTTGTAATCCCAGCACTTAGGGAGGCTGAGACAGGAGAATTGCGAGTTCAAAGCCAGCCTCAGCAACGGCGAAGCACTAAGCAACTCAGTGAGACCCTGTCTCTACATAAAACACAAAATAGGGCTGGGGATGTGGCTCAGTGGTCGAGTGCCCCTGAGTTCAATCTCTGGTACCAAAAAAAAAAAAGGCCTATATGTGAACAGTGCTTTCATGTGTTTTGTAGAGTCATAGTTGAAAATATTGCCTATTGCACTCCTCATAACCTTTACAGAGAGACCCACGTGATGTAACCAGAATTTTCTGCAAAAACAAAGTATGTCTCTGTAAACTGACATGTGTAATCTCGTTCTTCAGACAATGACTAGAGAAAATCTCCATTATATTCGCCTCTTTGGATGTTTATTGCCAAAAATATTCAGGTCCAATTCATTACCAAACTGTATCCACTAACTTGATTTGGCTGCCTAGATATTTTCTCCTGTTGGATTTGAACATTTCCTGTTCCTCTGATTGTCCAGATTTGCATTTTTAAAAACATTTAGTTTGTCTCGAATGTTTTGTAAAATATTCCAAATAATGATTCCCAAAAAATAAAAACATGAACCATAATTATAAACTAACTCAGAAGAAAATGTTCTAGTTCATATTACCATATGTACAGAGAACAGTTATGCCTGAACATTAAAACTCTTCTTTAATAAGACTTGAACTACAAAACTTCAAAATTTTGTGCATGTGTCATAGAATGTTATACGTAAATGGTTTTATTTGTTGAAATCTATAGCTAGAATGTAAACATGTTGAAGACAGAAATCCATGTCATATTTGTATACTCAGCTTCTCCCATTTAGCCCCAAAGCAAAGGAAACATTTCCTTTATATAGAGCACCTTGCCATGTGGTAGAACTCAGGGAGATTGAGTAACTTGCTGGAACTCATACAGCTAGTTGGTGCACTTTGAAGTATATGAGTTGTATTAGTCAACTTTGCATCACCGTGACCAAAATACACGACAAGAGCAACTTGGATGAGGGAAAGTATATTTTGGCTCATGGTTTCAGAGATTCTGTCCATGATTGGCTAACTTCATTGTTCTGGGCCTAAGATGAGGCAGAACATCATGGCAAAAGGATGTGGCAGAGGAAAGCTGCTCAGCTTATGGCAACAGTGAAACAGAGAGAAAGGAGAAGGGGCTACAGGGAACATCCACTCTTTCCAGGGCACACTCCTAGTGATCCACCTCCTCCAACCACACCCAACCTGCCTATAGTTACTATCCAATCAGTCCATTCAAACTAGGATGGTCTGATTAGGTTACATTTCTCACAATCCAATGATTTCACCTCTGAACATTTCTGCATTAACACAGGAACTTTTAGAAAACACCTCATATCCAAACCAAAATACCAGTATTTCCGAAAGCAAAGCATGGTGAAGCATAAGGCATTATTGGCTAATATATGTAAGAAAAATTTAATTTTAACTAAATTATTTAAAATATTTTTAATTGACAAATCATAGTTGTATGTGTTTATGGGCTACAATGTGGTGTTTCAATGTGGGATGATTGGATTAATCTGGTTAACATATTTATCACCTTGTTTTCTTGGTTTCTTTGGTGGGACATTCAAGATTTACTGTTTTTAATGTGGTGCTGAGGATCCAACCCAGTGCCTCACATGTGCTATGAAAGTACTCTACTACTGAGCTACAACCCCAGCCCATCAAAACTTAATGTTTCAACTATGCAAAATAAGCGGTACGTTATTATTGACAATAGTCATTCTGGTGTGCAGTAGATCTCAGAAGTTTTTCCTGCTCAGAAGTTTTTCCTCCTGTCTCTCTGAAACTTTGTACCCTTTGAGCAATAATTTCCTTATCCTTTCCTTCTCCTCAGCCTCAGTAACCATGATTCTATTCTCAACTTCTATGAATTGAACTAATTTAGATTCTATTTATTAGTGAAATCATGCAGTATTTGTTTTACTGTGCCTGGCTTATTTTATTCAGCATAATGTCCTTCACATTCATCCATCTTGAAAATTATAGAATTTCCTTCTTTCTTCAAGGCAGAGCAATATTTGATTGTGTATATATGCCACATTTTCCTTATTCATTCATCCATTGATGTAGTGACCACAAAAGTGTGGACATTCCTTCAGCATGTTGATTTCTATTCCTTTTGATATAGGTCCCAACATGGAATTGCTGGATCACATGTTAGTTCTATTTTTAGTTTTTTCAGGAACTTCCATGTTGTTTTCCATAATGGTTATACTGATTTACATTTCTACCAACAGTATGTAAGAGCTTCCTTTTCTTCACGTCCTTGTCAGCATTTTTTATCTTTAGTGTTTTCCTGATAGCCATTCTTGGTGGAGTAAGGTGATAACTCATTGTGACTTTGATTTGCATTTCTCTAACGATAAATGATGCTGATTATTTTTCCATGTACCTGTTGGCCATTTGTGTGTCTTCTTTGGTGAAATGTTTGTTCAAGTCACTTGCCCACTTTTAATTGAATTACTTTCTTGCTATTGAGTTGTTTCAGTTCCTTATTTATCTTTGATATTAACTCCTTATCTGATATATGATTTGCATCTATTCCTCCCATGCCATAGGTTGTACACATTGTGAATTGCTTCCTTTGCTATATAGAAATTTTTTTGTTGGATGAAATCCTATTTGTCTTTTTAACTTTCATTGTCATATCCAAAAAGAATTGTCCAGACCAATGTTGGAGAGCTTTTTACCTATATTGTGTTCTGTAGCTTCACAATATAAAAATTCTTGTGTTTATATCTTTAATTCAATTTACATTAATTTGTATACTGATCTGATATAATGATCCAGTTTCATTATTTGAATGTAAATAACTAATTTTCTTAATACCACTTATTGATGAGACTATCTTATCCCCATTGCTTTTTCTTGGCACCTTTATAAAAAATGATTGACTCTAAAAGTGTGGGTTTTGGGGAGTATTAACTCATTTCATTGGTTAATCTTTCTGTTTTTATAGTAACACCCTATTGTTTTCATTATAGTCAATTTGTAGTATTATGTCTCAGTTTTCGTTCAAGAAAGTTTTGGCTACTCAGGGTCTTGTGTATTTCCACACAAATATAAGTTTATTATTTTAATCTATTTTTTGTGAAAATGCCTATCAACTAGAGTTTTGATAGGAATTTCACTGAATCTGTATATTACTTTGGGCAGCATGGACATTTTTACAATATTAATTCTTCCAATACATGAACATGATGAAAAGCTTTTCCTCTAAAATCTGGAACAAGACTCTAACCACTTCTTTTCCACATTATAATGGGAGTTCTGCCTAGAGCAGTGAGGCAAAAGAAAGAAACACAACACCTCCTAATAAAAAACAAGAAATGAAATTGTATTTGTTTACTGATGGCATGATTCTATATAGAGAAAATCCTAAAGGCTCCACTAAAGAAACTGCTGGAAATGACAAATGATTTCAGTAAATTTACAGGATACAAAGATCAATGTACAGGGCTGTGGCTGTGGCTCAGTAGTAGAGTACTTGCCCAGCATGTGTGAGGCACTGGGTTCGATCCTCAGCACCACATATAAATAAACTAAAGGTATAAAAAATACAACAACATTAAAAAAAATTTCAAAACTTAAAAAAAAATCAATGTGCAAAATCGGTAACCTTTGTGAATACTAATAATGAATAATTTTCCATAAGAAAATTCAGAAAACAATTCCATGTATAATATAATGGCAATAACAGAAAACATTCAGGTATAAACTTAACCAAGGAAGTAAAAAATTTGTAGATAAAAGACACTGAAGAAATAAATTGAAGAAGGCACAAATAAATGAAAAGATATATTGTGCTGATTGATATGAAGAACGTTTTTTTAATTTGAAAGTTATACATTTATTTTCATGTGTGGTAAAATATAATTAGCACAGAACACTTTCAGTTTCATGGCTATTATGGCTTAAGAGGAAGCAAATTTATTTAAATCGAAAATGTGGGTGGATACAAAGAACAGTGACAGGTAAACAATAATATGGGCACTATAAGGAATATGTTAAGCAACTTATTGGTGTCCTAGGAATGACTGAAATTTTAAAAATGCTGTTTTCTATTTCTTTAACCTTGAAGTGAATGAAGAGAAAGGTATTGTAAACCCTCATTTATTTTTGGTTGACACATTAATCATATAACATTTTTCAAATGATACAACATATATAAAATCAGTTGAGCTTCCTCTATATGCCAGGAATTTAGTTAGTACTGGGGATACACAGATTAATAGACACATTGCCTTTCCTCATTAAGCTCTCAGCAAGGACTTCAGAGACATCTGAAAATGGTCACAATCCATTAATGAAATTTAAAAACACTTCAGTCTGTGAACATTTCTACACACCAATTCTAACTATCTATTTCTAAATACCATTGTAAGTTTGATTTATTCTCTATTGTGTGTCAGTTGTTGCTTCGTTGCAAAATTGCAATTTTGATGTAAGTTAATTCAACTGTGCTTTCACTCAATCAAAGGTCAATTATTATTTCTGATTAAATGAAGTACAGTTAGTTGTCTCTGCATTTGTGATATCAGCTTTAGAAACAAGGATGCTAGAGATTCAGATATCAGGTGAATCTGTGCCCTATAAATAGCAAAGATAATAAGGCACTTCAGCTTTCTGCTAGTAAAACTTTATATAGGGTCTCAGTGACTAAAATTATAGGCATTTAGAATGTCAGGAAGGGGAAAAATCTTATTATGGTAAAATAGCACAGAGTTTGCCTCTCTGTAATAGTTATGAGTTTCTTCCTTGCTTAAAATAACATGATTTTATGAGCTTATAATACCTGCTGGAAATTAAGAGGAGCACTGCATTTTGCAGCTCATTAGGGGTTGATTACGTAAGTATTTCTGGGTGAAGCATCATTCGAATTTTCCTCCAAAAGCAAAACTGATGGCTTTTCTGTATTGCTTTTGTTATTATTTTCTCAACTATGTGTTTGTAAAGTACATAATCACTCTTAGTTATTATCATGAGTATTCATGTTCATATCTATGAACAATCTTAGGTCTGAAAAAAATTTTGCAACAAAAGCAATAGAGAAATCTATTCCAGCATTAGCTGGAATTAGCATTTATGAATCTTTTAGTTGATTATTCTACAGCTAGTTTTCATTATCATCACATTATTTTTCTATCATGTCTTATTCTAAATATGTATTAACATGAATTAATTTAGTTTTCAGTGGAGAACACTTTAAACAATGGTTATAGCTCTTAGTTAGATCTCCAGATGGAAAGTGATTGAATAATGATGGGACTCAGGGTGGCTGCTTATTGGTATAAATACCAATTACTCCCATAGAGTCCCCCAAATCTAAAATATTTACAGTTAGAGAGGGTGGAGGGAGAAGGGATAGTATTTTCTCAACAAATGATTATAGATTAATCTAGATATATCAGTTTGAGTCTAATCAGGAGGCAGAAACCACACTGATTCTGGAGCTGATAGGCAATAAATTGATTAATCTTTACAATATCCTGGCATCTTTGACCCTCAGATTCTCTTTTCACTCTCCATCCCATTGTATTTTGAATATAACAGCCAGGATGAACCTGTCAAAATGGAAATTAAATTTTGTCACTCCTTATTGCAAAACCTAGTGTCTCCCATTTCTTTCAGAAAAAAAATTGAATTCCATAAATATACTGGATCATGGTGGTGTCTGTGTCTGCTCTTTACTGTCTGAGCTCACCCTCTACTCTTCCTCCTTTCCTCACATGTCATCTCAGACACAGTAGTCGTCTTGTTTCTCTAGCATTCCAGGCAGATCCTGCTTTAGACCTTGGCACTTGATGTTTCCCCTCCTGAGAAAGTTCTTCCTGAGAGGATTCATGACTTGCTCCTTCATTTCCACCTTTCAATTATCAACTCCATATTCCTGGGGCGTCCATCTTACATTGTAACTTGTTCTTTTTTTTTTTTTATTATTTTATTTTTTTCCCAAAAGTTGCATTTTAATACATGTTGGCAAACATAACAGAAAAAAACAAATTATCAGAAGCTGTACACATTATTCACTGAAAACATTTGTTGAGGCAAATAGAAAAAAATT
>CM053417.1:7664258-7716239 GCA_028644305.1 Xerus rutilus
CAGCACAATTCACAATTGCAAAACTGTGGAAGCAACCCAGATGTCCTTCAATAGATGAATGGATAAAGAAACTGTGGTACATATACACAATGGAATATTATTCAGCAATAAGAGAGAATAAAATTATGGCATTTGTAACTTGTTCTTAATGCTTCAAATCCCTTTTGTATGTTTTTAAAAAAATTCTCCTCCATACATGGAATTCTATATGCCCATAACTGATCTTGCTTGTGTATACTAGTACCTATTTTGCAGGGTTATTGAAATGATTAAATTGTGCATATATGTATGTATATACATGTATATATTTATATTTATTTATGGCTTGAAACACAAAAAAACACTCAATGAATATTAGATATATATATATGTATATGTATATGTATAGCCAATGAGCCTTATAAATGATGAATAATGACAAACTGTGTATGAACCTTAGAGACCCCTTTTTGTCTACATTAAAGGCAGACTTCATTCTCCACTGAAATCTGGACAAATGACTGCCTTGTTCCACACTCGAATATATACTCTTAAGACCTGAACCTTCTGATGACAAGAAGTAGCATATAAAGACAAAGAGGAAAATATATCAAGACAAATAACCAGTATCTGTCCCATGTAGCCCTTGGATTATACTTTTCCAAAGAGGACTCTCTAGCAAGAATTGATAAATGATATAATAATGTTATATTGTAAATACAGAGCTTTACAGAAGAGTATAAATAACTTCTGACAATACTGTATCAGGAGCACCCATTTGGGATGTTGTCTTTAAGTACAGTTACACACAATGCCTCCTCAGGCAAATGCTCCACCCCGTTTTATTTTTTGCATCATTCTCAGCTATAGGAAAGATTTCAGGTAACTTAGATCCCTGCTTCCTTCCTCTACTTCTTCCCCTGTCCATTTTCAAGATCAGGGCTACTTGCTTTTTCAATTCTGTATTATTCCCTCTGCTTTAGTTCATGTCTAAGCATTTCTCTAGTTGAAGACTGTGATAACATCCAAGCTGGTCTCACCTCTTTAATGTAAAATTCATACTTGTGCAAATTATTCAGATTCTGATATCATGCACTGAGCACTTACTGTGTTTCACGCATTGCTTAAGATAGTTCACCTTTATCATTAATTCTCCCAATGACATTTTGAACATAAAACTGGAAATAATTCATATTTCAAATGCACTACCATATATTTATATCTCACACATCTTCCTAAAATACAGATCCTTTTGCAAAATGTAACTTTTGAATCTTGGTATTCAATGAGCTTTGTAATCCAATCCTATGCTACTTCTTATTTTTTATCTCCTATTTAATTGCCCCTGGTAATTCATGCTCCAAATTTACCAGATGGCTGCTTTACTCCCAATATTCTAGGGACTTCAAAGCCCCTAAAACTTTATTCGTGCTTTCCCTTTGCCTCTAGTAAATGTTACTTATTCTCTGCCTATCAAAAATTGTATAATTTATCAGGTTATGGTTAAATGCTACTTCTGTCATGAAACCTTCCCCAAGGCCTCCTGGTCAGGATTTATGGCATTTTCCTCTATGCTCTTACAACACTCAACATTTATTTCTAATATAGTACATTTTCATTTTGTTTTCTGTTGCAGTTGTTCATGTTTCTTTTCTTTTCAGACCAAAAGTTCCTGTAGGCAAAGACTATGCCTTATTTATTACTCAATTTTTATCATCTAGCATAGTGACTGGCACATAAAGTTTATTAATAAAGGTAAGTTGAATGTGGAATAAATGCTGTACTTCTCCAAGGTGGTAGCTCCAAGTTATTAGGTTAATCTCTATGGGCTATAATCAGCATGTTCAGCCAACACCCTCAAATCAGGGTTAGGAGTGTCTCCCTCAGGTTCCCAAGACCTGCTGTGCACTCTGAAGATTGCATAGCAACCCACCTTTAAAAATGACTTCTTTTTCTGTGGTTTTAGTTACCTGTTACAAAAATATGATATGGAAAATTCCAGAAATCAAGAATTTCTCTTAAATCATGCTCTGTTCTGTGTAGTGTGATGAAATTTCATGTCATCCCTCCTGCTATGTGAATCATCCCTTTTTCCAGTGTATCCATATTGTATAAACTGTCCATCTATTAATTTCTCAGTAGTCCTCTCAAATGTTGTGGTATCCCAGTGCTTGTGTTCCAATCATTATTTTACTTAATAATGATCCCAAAGTGCAAGAGTTGTGATGACAGCAATTCATATATGCCAAAGAAAAGAAGCTATAAAGTCCTTCCTTTAAGTAAAAAGGTGAAAGTACAATAAGATACTTGGGGAAGATAGCAGGCTATATTAATTTGTCTTAACAGCATATTTTATAATTATTCTGTTTTATTATTATTGGTAATCTACTGCACTTAAATTATAATTAAACTTTGTTATAGGTATTATGTATAGGAAAAATATGGCATGTATAGGGTTTGGTACTATCTGCAGTTTCAGTCATCCACTGGGGCTCCTGGAAAGTATCAGATAAGGGGGTCAACTGTATTGTAATTACCTGTTTATGTATCTTCCTTTCCTGCAAGGCTACCTGGAGAACAGGGAACATGTGTATAGCCCAATGGTGAGTATGCAGTGAATGTTTTTTTTCAAAAAATAAATGAAAGCATCCTGGACCTACGCAATGTCTAATATTCTACCTGTGTTAAAGAGAGATGGTTTTTCTCAGTGAAGCCCTTCTGATGCTGCATTCTGTTTTAATGGTTTGAGTCTGTCTCCAATAAATCACAATATAATTGGCAGAGTAAGGAGCACATCGATTGTTCTCTGGGGGAAATGGACAACTATGAACCATAATTGTTTTCAAAATGACCCTAAACCTATGCTTTTGTTGCTTCCAATATTCACATAGCCTGAAACAAATGGATAGGATATTTGGTCAGCATAGGCAAATGTTTAAGATAAATGTAAAATACTTATTTACTTCCTGTCTGCTATTAAGAGAGGTCTATCTATTTTGTCTGATTTCTCATTTCAGTAATATAAAATATTAAAGGCTAACTTCAACAAAAGCAACAAGAGATTTGATATTTTACAAGAATAAGTACATGGAAGAAGACTCAGCTGAACCAAAAATATTTTGAAAGACGACCTGTGACATTATCAACATAATACCTAGGACTTTATTTAATTAAGCTGAAAAATACAAAATGTTGCATACTTAAAGACTTTAGTGGTTAATATTTTTTCTCTTTTGTAGCAACTCACTTGGACTGAGGTTTTCTAAACCAGGTGACTTTTTGAGTCTCATAACCATGACATTTTTATTAGTATAATAGTACAAAAGTATGTATCAGTGCAACGTATCTGAAATATTTTCTATCAAACTGTGACCTTTTTTATTTGAGGTAATATCTACATCTTTTTTCTTGTGTTCATAAAGCACACTGAGAAATTCAAGTGATATAATCTGAAATGTAAAAGTATGTTTAGTAAAATTGTTTAAATCTAGATGGTAATTCAGGGTTGCAACAGCTAAGTACAGCTACTGATTGAAAATGGAGCTGCAGGCTCCTGGATTAGTTTGTCTATATTACCTTCCAAAAGAGGCCACAGGACAGAACAAATGTGTTCATATAGAAAAATATTGAGAAGAGAGTTCCCCTGAGGGGTTGGATTAGAGTTCACAGGATATTTAGAGAGCATTTGCTCCTTCTCTTGGGAATGAAAAATAAATGCTAAGGATTCCAAGATGGTGTGCACATGATTTGTGAGGATATTATCAGAATCTCTCTTCTATTATTTTTTAAAAATTATTTGAAATATCTGAATATATCTAACTGAAACCCCCTCTACCTCTCTATTCCCTGCAATGGTGGTACAAGTCATTGGAAAAACTATGAGAACTAGGCAATGCTATATTATAACATGTAGCTATCCCTCTCTTCCTCACACCAGCATCCACAGAAGTCAGATATGAAGGGACTAGTGATTCTATTATAGTAACCAACTTAAGAGAAATTCCCAGTGGGTAAAATAAATCAGTTCTTTTATTATATAGGATAAGAACTCCTCCCCTTATTGTTTGAAAGACTCCTCCTCATGTTAGAACCAAGTTCAAATGGCCTGCACTGTGAAAGATTTGCTAAACTCTCTAGTTACAGCCATAAATATTTGTAGTATGCTTTCTGTCCTCTATATGTCAGGCACTGTAGGAAACAAATCTGAAAAGATATGGCCTTTATATTCAAGGATCTATCAGTCCAAAAAGGAAAACAGAAACATGCCCATAAGGCACCATTATTATAGTGACATGCTGCTATCATGGAACTATCTACAAAATGTAAAAATTAAAAAAGTTCCTCAGTCTGCCTGGAGAACAATTATTGAAGACTTTTCTAAAGAGATGATCAAACTAACTCTTGATCTTTTTTATACAAAGATAATTTATTAAAAGTTTCAAAAGATATCTCAGGAATTCCAAGAACAAGGAACTGAAACAAGACATTGAAATGATACTGGGATCCTTGCTTTCTGCTTCTCATCTCTTTTCTAGAAAAGTTGTCCTGTGTCTCTCCTTTTCTATATCTTTGCTTATGTGTCTCTGTCTCTGTCTTTTTCTCTTTCAACCAACTACCAATATTTCAAAATTTTCATAGCAAAGCATGGCCACTTTTATGTATATGTTACAGAGGGTGCTTTTTGGAGAAGATAATCTGATTGGCCCATCTTGGATCACTGTCTCCCCTTAATCCTATGTTTCATAAAATGAAATCAAAATAATTCATTAGAAACAATTTCTGGTCTACAGGGTCCTTGGTAATGAGAGGAGTTCCCAGTAAAAAGTGGTTGGATTGATGACTATAAGATTTTAATACATATATGTATGCACACAATTCCATTAGTTCAATATGACTGATATCTAGGTAGAAAGTGGTGGAATAGGCAGAAGATGATATATAGTGCTGGGAAAAGGCAAAATTTCAAGGGCTTTGGACTTTGTCTTGTAGGGTAAATCATTGAAGAAGTTCAAGCAGTGATATGGTAAAGCTTTGCAAAGGAATTCTAGTATATAACACTATTGATTGAGGAAGAACTAGGGAAGAAATAGTTGGGAGATTTATTAATATATGTAACTATATATTGAGCATAATTATATTCAACAATAAAATTGTATAAAATAATATATCATATATTAGCTATCACATATAATTGTGTATTATTAGTACTGCTATTGAGTTTGAGGCACTTATTGGTAATACAAGTGGAGATACTACATAAAGAACTAGGATTACTTGAGTACTCACTGTGTGCCAGGTTTCCACCTTAACATATTATCATCTAATTTAATCTATATGAGTCCAAAATGAGGACTAATCCAATATACTAATAAGAATATTGTTCATTTTTGTCCCCATTTTACACATGGAGATTTTGAGGTACATGAAGACTAAGTGACTTTCCCAGGATCACACACACAGAAGAGCCAGGATTTACATACACACAGTCTGATTTCACTGTATACTCTTACCCTGCATGGTTTATGGCTTCTCTGTGCAACTATTTGTATGTGCTGTTCAGAAGTTTCAGGGACAGTAGTTACATCAGTACTACTTTATATTTTCTGTCTTCTCCTTTAGACTATGAGCTCCTTAAGATTAGGAATGGAGTCCTTTTCATTTTTGTTCCTAATTCCTAGCACAGATCTTGGTATTTTGTGGGCTTACCAGGATTTCTGGTTCTAGACTCTTCCATTCCTCTCTGAATTTAGGTATGGCTGTATAATTTTATTTTTGGCCAATGAAAGATGAGCAGAAGTGTTCTGTTTCACTTCTATATGGAAATATTTTAGAGTCATGGGGTGATGGTCCATGCTCTGTTTCTTTGTTCTGAAAAAACTGAAATCTCATGTTTTTCTGGAAGAATTTTGTGATTGTGGAACCTCTGTAAGTTTGGATCCCTGAGTGACTACATGGAGCAAAACTTCCTCCCACCTTTGCCAAAATGTATTGGACAAATAGCTTCAAGAAGAAGTGCACTTTTATTGATTTAAGCCATTGAGTTTTGGAAGTTATCTATTACTGCTGCATAATGTAGCCCATCCTGTATGACACAGTGAGCAGTGAGTAATAGTTGATTGAGTACTAATCAGTATTGATCCATCATTTATAATTACCATTATCCATACCAAGACAGATAATAATTTATACAATCATTGGAATCTCTACTAGAAGAATCAATTTTGTAAACAGTGGTGATAAGAAGTCGAGAGCAGGACAATTATTTATTTAAAAACCCATTAATTTTCTATAATCTAAGGAAACAAATGTATTTTACTTTTACCAATATTGCTAATAATGACTAAAGAAATTTGGATTTGTGAAGTTCTTCATACTTTAGACACTACTTAAGTGCTAGAAACTGTCCTAGATGCTGTGAATTTATCAGTGGACAAAATAATAAAAATATGCTCTTCTGGTGCTTACATGTAAGTTGGTAAGACAAAATGAGTACAGTAGACTGTACATTAGACATTGTTAGATGTCATAGAGAACAATAAAGAAGATGAAGAACTGAAGAAGACAATGAGATTGTGAGGTTACAATGTTGAATAAGATGGCAAAGGAAGATTTAATTGAAAAGAAGGGGAAACAGAGCCATAAAGGTATCTGAAAGAAAGTCCCAGGCAAAAAGTAAAGCAAGTGAGAATTGCCTGAAAGAGGAGTCTGTTTGGTATTTTTTACTGTGGTATTAAACATACAATATTATGTCTACTGTCTTAACAAATATTTTAAGTACTTGGTCCTTGTTTCATACATTTCACTTTAATTTGATTATGGAATGCTTCCCTGCATACCTAACTTTGTTGTCTAAAGTAGTGCTGAATATCCTTTATATTAGGAGCCATGCAATTCATTATCAGGTTTTTATATTTTGTTTGAATACACACCAGTTGTCCATATATTTCAGTTTGAAGAGTAAAATCGTGGCATAGGAATCCTCAGTCTGGTCCCTGAACCAGCAGTTATGAGTATCATTTGGAACTTGTTAAGAATGCAAAGTCTCAGACATGGTCACAGACTTACTGAATCAGAAAACTAGGGTTGAAAGTCAGCATCTGGTTTTAACAAGCCCTGCAGGGGATTCTTAAGTATGGTAGAGTTTAAGAACCTCTGCTGGAACAGATAACCTCAGTCTCTTGGTAAAATGATGGCTTTGGCCACAGTTGGCATTTTGTCCAATATGTCCCATTTAAATGTATCATTTTTTTTCATTGCTTTTCAATTGTCCAGTGTCCTTGTGTTCACATCTTCCTACCTCATTTCCACTATCTCATAACACTCTCCTTTGCCTTACTGGACTTCTTCAATTTCCTAGAACACATCAGTCCTGTTAATGCCTTAGAGACTGCACCAGCTGGTCCTTCTGCTTGCAGCATTCTTCCCCATGTCTTTGAAGTGATTGATGCTGTCTTGTCATTCAGATTTCAGTTTACATGACACCTGCTCAGAAAAACCATCAGCAAGCAACTAATTTAAAATAGCCAATCAGTCATTCTATGTCATCTACTTTATTTCTCTTCATAGCAATTATCACCATCTCCCACACTATAAATTTATTTGTTTGCTTATTATCTGTCTCCCCTATTGGAGTGAAAGCTCCATAAGAATAAGGACTTTTGTCTGTTTATTTATATTTGTATACATTGTATTTAGCATATTGCCTGGCACATAGTAGGCACTTATAGTATTTAAAAGCTTCAGTGCAATAGAGGAAAAGAGAGCATGAGAAAAAGTATTTGAAAGACATATATCTGATAAGCAGTTAATATTCAGAATATATAAGAAATTCCTAAAACTTGAAACCAAAACATACATAAATTGATTTAAAAAATGTTCAAGAAACTTAGACAATTTCCCAAAGAAAATATTCAGATATTCAATAAGCACATGAAAATATGTCTAACATCTCTAGTCATAAGAGAAATGCAAATCAAAATCAGGGTGAGATATGACATTGCACCCATTAGAAAGGCTATTACAAAAATAACAGAAAATAAGAAGTATTGGGGAGTATGTAAAAGAATTGAAACCCTTGTACACTGTTGGTAGAATTGTAAAACAGAGCAGCCATTATAAACAACAAATGTACATTTCTAAATTAAATTTAGACTTACCATATGGCCCAGTAATCCCACTTCTGGACATATTTCCAATATTTTCAAAGCAGAATCTTTTAAAAATATTTTTTAGTTATACATGGACACAGTGTCTTTATTTTGTTTACTTATTTTTTTATGTGATGCTGAGAACTGTACCCAGTGCATCACACGTGTGAGGCAAGCGCTCTGCCACTGAGCCACAACCTCGGCCCCTCAAAGCAGAATCTTTAAAATACATTTGTGCACCCATGTTCATTACAGCATTACTCACAATATCAAGTGATAAAAGCAACTCAAATGTCCATCAGCAGATGAATAGATAAAGAAAATGTGATACATATAGAGTGTAAGTTATTATTCAATCCTAAAAATGAAGGAAAAGGGAATTCTGATGCATGCTACGACATGGATGAACCACTAAAACATTAAGCTAAGTGAAATAAACCACTCACAAAAGATAAATACTATGTGATTACACTCCTCTGAAATATGTGAATAAGTCAAAATCATAGAAACAAAATAGAAATGTGGTTGCCAAGGGTTGGAGACAAGGAAGAGGAGAAATTACTTTTTAGTGGGTTTCAATTTTCTAAGATAAAAAAGTTCTAGAGACCTGTTACATAATAGTGTGAATATACTTAATACTCCTGAAAGTACACTTAGAATGATTAAGATGATAAATTTAATGTTACATGTTTTTTTACCATAATAAAATATGTAGATGATAGATGCAATTTATCACACCTGAATATGGTGGGAAGATACCCCAATGATAGCTGAGGCTCTGTTCAAGGAATATGTCAAATCTGTGAAGTGGCTGGATAGGAAACAGTGCTAGGGAACTTCACCATGTATAGGAAGATCTAAGAAATTAAGAAAAAATATTGAATAAATACTTTGAGAAAATAACTACATATGATGAAGATAATTGAAGTGAAACCTTTTACTGTTAAATAAGGTAGTAACAAATACATAAAGGGGTAAAGCTAGACTAAACTCAGGTTTTGGATGGAAATTAAAGGTATTTGAGTGAGTTCTGTATTCAATATATAATATAGAATTATAGATGTAAATGTGTATAAATATTTCTATGTATAAAAATATATATACCTCCAACATGCATGCACACATACATACACAAACACCTATATTTTCTCACTCAGTTAGAGCAGCCCTGAGAGCAGTGATATCCTGATGGAAATAAACATACTTTGTGCCTAGATATTTGTTTATACCAAGATCACTACCCAACAAAAAAAGCCAGAGCTCTTCTGAAAAATGATTGCATCTAGGTAGGATTGGAGCAAAGAAAGTACTAGTTGAAAGTGGAATCCTTTAATCCTGTTTTAGATTTCCAAATTTACATAGTAGAAAACAAGATAGATACCATATTAATCAAGAAACTTGAGAAAAACTCATAATGAAGGACATTCTACAAAATAATTTGTTTGTCATTTTTAAGAAAGTCAAGGAAAGACCTATAAACTATTCCAGATTTTAAAAAGGACTTATTCTAGATTGAACTTTTACTATGAGAGACATTATTGAGATAATTGGTGAAACTTGGGTCAGGTCTCTGGAAAAACTATATATATACATGTACACACACACATACATACTTGGCTTTGCTCTAAATGTAAAATTTTCCTAAAAACACTAAAGAAAAAGAATAAAATAAGTCCACACAGGAGACTACTTCATTTTTATTTAGATTCACATTTTTATTTGATTTATGAACATCTATTATGTGCAAGTGATTATGCTAGTTATAATGATGATTAACATATAATAATGGCTAGTGTTTAAGAAATATTTATACAAAAGCAACTTACTGTGTGCCATGCCAGAGTGATCAGAGGGATAACCTGGTTTATTTTTCTCAGAACACTCAGTTTAGTGCTATTTGATATCCAATATCTGAAAAAAGTTGTTTTATTTATTTTGTCAATTTTTTTGTTGTGTATTGTGTGAAGTCAGGTCATGGTACTATTTCTTCCATCATAGCCACAAATAGAAATTCTGTGTGACTTTATTTTTTATAAATATTTTGAGATATGTTTTACAGTTTCTAATAAACTAAATGCACACTTAGCATATGGTCCAGTCATTTCACTTCTAGATATTTTCCCTAGAGAAATTAAAGCATATGCTTATACTATGATTTGTATATGACTGTTTACTGTAGCTTTATTGGAATAGCCCCAAACTAGAAGCAGTCAAAATGTCCATCAATAGGTGAATGCTTAACAAAATTTTGGTATAGCTATACAATGGAACAAAAGGAAAGAAAGTGTAGATACATACAACAACAACATCTGAGGAAGATTTTACAGAGGGAATAAAGCCAGCTAGGAAAATGTATGTATGATATTTTTATGGAATTTGAGGACAATCAAAACTAACCTGGAGTGATCAGTAGTGCAAAAGAGAAGGAGGGAACTTTTTGGGATAATAGAAATACTCTGTATCTTGATTATGTTGATGATTATATGTTTATCAAAACATATTTAACCAGTGACTTAAAATGAATATATTTTATTTTATGGAAATTATACTTCAATAAATTATATTTAAAAAGAAAAATAACACAGTAATCCTCCCAATAAAAACAAATATTTTCTGGGGTTGTGGCTCAGTGGTAGAGTGTTTACCTAGCATATGTGAGGCACTGGGTTCGATCTTCAGCACCATATAAAAAAATAAATCAAATAAAGATATTGTATCCATCTACAACCAAAAAATATATATTTAAAAAAACAAATAAATCACTCCATATAGGCAAACATAAATTAGAATTTCTGATTCAACTCTCATTTCTTCAACTCTTGCTGCAAACAAGGCATTATGATAATCACAATGTCTAGCATTTATGAGTATTAAACATGTGTAGGTACTGTGCTAAATGAATCTTTTTGAAAGATTTGTTCTTTCAAAAACTTATCAATGTGCTCCAGTTTTCATGGATATTATACACCAATGGTGGGAAACAAACTTGTCAATGAACAGGCAAAGTGGGAAAAGTTTATTATGAACTCCCAGTTTAGGGCATGTATATACATACATAAGTGTACTTACTCCAATATATGAGTGACATTCTAGGTTAGCTGCTCTTGTTGCATATCCACTCCACAACTGCTGGCTAAGATACTCCTCTGCATATCCAAATACATATTTGGCCATATCTTCTCAATCACTAGAACGTCCTCAGAAAATTCCAGGCAAAGTGTACTTTGAATCTAAAGCCATTACACATTCCTCTTTCACTTATGTTTCCTTTCTCCACCCAATGATTGTTTTCACTATACAGAGCCCAAAACTGCAGGCACTCTGCAGGATGCCTGAATCTCATGACATTGGGAAAAAATTTTATTGATTTTCATCCATTAAATTTGTATGGAAAGTCCACTGGTATAGGGTTCTGTAATAAGAGGCAAATATGACCGAATCTTTGCCTGATGGAACCTGTGAAGAGGTGAGTATTTGAAAGTGAACATCACAACCATTGCCACCCTGATACCATCATGCTTTTCACCATCTTTGCAGAAACACTGAACCTCCAGTTCTTCAGATTCTAATTCTTTGTGGTAGAACAGACTATTCCTGGGAAGTCATGTTAGTTCTATTCAGCATCATCACATCCAAGCTGAATGTGTCTCTGAAATCATCTGGATCAATACTGTTCAATATGTGGTCCATGGACTGGGGCTGTGGCTTGGACTGATATCTATCCATAGTGTGCCAGGTGTTAAGTGTGAGGGTAAGCATTTATGAACTTTGAAAGCACTTTGACATTAAAATGTCCTTCAAGGGTGCAATTTTGTACCTTACAAAAGTACTGGTCTGTGAGATATTGGGATAAAAATGTCTTTCTCTATAGATAGTTTGAGAAGCTTGATTCCCTTATGTCACAGTTGTGGAAACTAAAATCAAGTGGGAAGTGACTTGCCCAAGGGCTCCTAACTTTTGGTTCAGGCTTAGTTGTCTAGAATGTTCCAACATTGTGTTCAGAACTCAGGAGGGCAGAATTCTATATTAAAACCAAAAATGTTATTCATGGCTACAATTTGCAGAGCTCTGCCTATAGGAGTCAGGAACTGCACGAGACAGTTTTCACACATTGCCTTTATTCTTTATAGCACATCTTCATTTATATATTATTATCAGCATTCTTCAGATGAGGAGATTGAAGCCCAGAAAATTATATCAACCTGCCTAATATCAGTCAAGAGGTAAATACTCATACCAGGATTCAAACACAGGTTTGTTCAGATTTGAGCTTTTACATACTACACTATAAATATATCATCTTAGTGAATCCTCAGACCATCTGTGTTTGTCAGCTTTTTGTCACCGTGACCAAAATACTTACCATAAACAACTAAAAAGTGGAAAAGTTTATTTTGGTTTATGGTTTGAGGGTTTTAGTCCAGGGTTGGTCATCTCCCTTGCTATGGGCCTGAGGTGAAGCAAACATCATAGCAGAAGGGCGTGGTGAAAGAAAACTGCTCAGCTCACGGCAGCCAGGAAGCAGAGAGAATGAGAGAAGGGGCTGGGGACAAGAAATATCCTTCCAGAGCACACTACCAGAGACCTACTTCCTCTTTCTATACTACATGGCCTATAGTTTCCATATTTTCCCCATAGTCCATTCAGTTATCAAATGATTCACCCATTGATGAGGTCAGAGCCCTTATGATTCCATCACTTCCCCAAAGCCCCACCTCTGAACATTGCTCCATTGGTGATTGAAACTTCAATACAGGAGATTTGGGGGGACATTGTGTGTCCAAAGCATAGTGCACTTCTGTAGGGTACATATTATTATTAATTCCATTTTACAGTTAGAAAAATGAAAGCTCCAAGAGATTAAATGACTTGCCTATAAATATATGGTTAATGAGTGATAGAGCTGGATTTAATTTGTTGGCTTTAAACCCACATACTTTCCCACTATGCTACACTGCTTTAAAAGGTTCAAGTGAGAAATGTGAGCAAGATAATAGGATATTGTTCTCTTGGTATTGAAGCATATCGGTCTCATGGGAAAGGTCACAAGACTGGGGGAGTTCGGAAGTCTAATCTGGGACTCATGCCAAGGTCTGAGTCCTGTCTTGTTGGCACATACTTAGACTGGGCATATATCAGTGTGTCACCAGTGTAGGCTATAGCTCATGTTGACTGTTTAACTCCTTTTCTGTAGCCAAGTCTCAATGGAATTCTTTAAGATTCTTCTGCACTCTCTCAGTCCAAGCAGATGCCAGTGGTCTTGTCTTTTGCCTGGAATTATCTTTTCCTCTACTTTATCTAACTAATGCCTATTTATAATTCAAATAGTATAAGTTTTGTTTCTTTCAATAACCTTCAGGCAACCACCCTAAGGAAGTCAGTTCTACCCATTATGCAACTTCATAGCATACTAAAATTCTCTGTAGCATTCCACATATTTGTAAAGGATGGATTGTATAATTCCTGTTTTCACTTTCTCTTAGGATGCAAGCTTTGAGATAGCAGGGCCTTTGTCTGGCTCACTCTTGTATCTCCAGTTCCTAGCTTCAGGCCAGGCATGCAAGACACTCAATTAATACTTTTGTTTTTGAAATAAAAGAATAGATGCATGGATGCAAATGTTGGATTCTTATGCAACCATGTCTGGATTCTCTGTATTCAGTTAGACCAGTATTTCCTAAATTTGCCTGATGATAACAGTCACCCATAGTGATTGCTAACAATATAGATTTTCAGATAGAGAAGCCTGAGGGTTGTCCAGAAATCTCTCTTTCTTTGCCAGAATACTAGGTGATATTTATGGCTAGGTAAGTTTGGCAAATACTGATTTCATATATCTGTGTCTTTTGGGGAATATTACTTGACAATTGGGTCTGTAACTTGGTTAATTCTATTATTGAAACTAACACTATAGCATTAGTTATTTAAATATATTAGAGAATATGTTATGTACAATGTTCTGATCACAGGACCCCCTATTCAGTTGCTTGACATGGATTACCACAGAGGACAGGAAAAAACCCCAAACCCTTGCCCTACCATTGAGAGATTTCCATGATATGACCTTTTTTCCTATACTCTTTCACATACCCTCTGATTCATGTACACCAATCCACCTACTCTTCACCATACACACGACACAGCCCAAATCTTTGATTTTAGTAGTGTTATTATTGTATGTTAAAATGTCTTTCCTCCCATTTTTGTATCTTCAAATAATACTTTCTAGATTTGGTTTAGTGCTTCTACCTTCATGCAGCATTCAGTGCTTCCACTTCTGAACTGTGCTTGCTTTGCAAATCTACCTCTTTTATGACTGATCATACTCAACTTCATAGCATAGCTCTTCATGTCTCCATGTTATTTATCACTCCTTTTAGTATATGAATGACTTGAGGGATAGATCCACATCCAAACTAAAGTAACTTTGGATTCCCTTGAGGCACACATGCAAAATGATGCACTTAGTAGAAGCAAGGTATTATATTAGTTTAAGGCATTTACCCACCAGCCCTCCAGCACTGTTAAGAAAATCAATTATCAGAGACTTCCTCAATGATTCTGTTCTTCTCACATCCAAACATATCTAGATCTTCATCCATCTTTTCCGTTTATCTAGAAGAATAGGCACACCTATTCCTTTCAAAAGCAAACCCTCCACAAAGATATTTAAACATATGATGAATAAAAAAATGAATTCATTAGGATAGACTAGGTCATTCTGTGTTAAGACAAAAAACTAATCTCAGTAACTTAACACATCAAAACTTCATTTCTCTGTCATCCTACACCAAAATATAGCTCAGAAGGTACTTCTGCTCCTTGTGGTCTCTAGAGTGATGGAGGCTTCTCATCATATGCTTCCCAGATGACTGTAGCAAGAGGGGCAGAGTATAATAAATTCACACTAATTCTCAAAGCTTCCACCTAGAAGTGACATATACTCATATCACTTCTACTACACCTGACTTCCATTCACATTTTAGTGACCAAAACAAGTCATATGGCCCAATTTAAAAGGAGGCAAGGAAGTGTAATCTTTCATTTGCCTGAAAAGAGGAGAGAATTTGAATATTTGCCGATATCCCAAATGATTACCAAAATGTATGGAAACAGCATGTTTCAGTGGCAATTTTCTTGCTTGAGTTTTAGTTACTTTCTCTAACTTTCTCCTGACTAATGGTTTTAACAAAACTTTTTAACTTTGACTTACTGACATGAGCCATGAGATGAACATATGTTTGGGGAAAAATGGAGTCATCTGTGGCCCTATATAGATGAAGGAATGTCAATTACAAACTGACTCTTTCTTTGGTAGAGAATCCCGAAAGTTTCATAGTTAAGAAACTGAGACAGTAAGAGTAGGACAAGTTTGGGAAATGTCAGATTCTGTTATTTAGAGGACACTTAATTATGCTTAATAATTTGCAATTTAGTGCTTGATGTTCCATGTAGAAAACATCTGCTTCCTTATAAAGAATATATAGGGAACAATAGCCCCAAAGGTACTTTTGGAAGGAGATTTTAAAGAGTATCCAGGTGTGCTGATAACTAACCCTTTTTTTGTGGCAATCATTTAGATTCAGTCTCTGGCTCCATCTTGACATGGTTTTGCATGTTTGATGATGTCACTTAACCTTTCTCCACATTATTTGTCTGCTTCAACAAGGAAATAATACTTGTTTTTAAAGCTCTGGAATTTCAAAGGAAAGGACTAGGTACTAAGCACAACATTGTGTAAGAGAGCCTGTATGTGTGATAGGCTTTGGCTAATGTATGATCTTAAAAATTCATGCTTTTAGACAGGGTGCATGACAGAACAAAAAGCACATCTTTGGAATCAGAAAGAAATCACTTTGAGTCTCAGCTCTCACTCCCTAGTCCTATAAACTTAGGAAAGGCATGATCACCTCTATAAAATGGGGCAACATTTACCTTGCGGGACTTTTCTGATAAGTAAATGTGAGAAATCATACAACTCAAGTACCATAGTTCTTTTTTTTATTTCATTTTATTTTATTTTTTTTTTATTTTTCTCAAAAGTTGCATTTTAATACATGTTATCAAACATAACAGAAAAAAAGCAAATTTTCAGAAGCTGTACACACTGTTCACTGAAAACATTTGTTGAGGCAAATAGAAAAAAAAATTGTTACAATCATAATTTTTCTAACTGCACAAAATTATAAGCAGATTACATTCTTCATATTAAGCACCTTTATATGCACTTTCAATGAACTATATATATATATATATTTATATATATTTTTTATCAACCATCTTTACTATACCCATTCCCCTTTCCTGCCCCCCGCCTCCCCCATGTCGCGTCCAGTGTTTCTCTATTTCTCTTATGTTTCCCATTCCCACCTCCCTTATTCATCAGCACCATAGTTCTTTTATAAATTTATTTTATGTTTTTAGACTTTTTTTTCTAATTAGAGCCTTATAGTTATACACAGTAGCTGGATTCATCCCAATGAATTCATACATGTCTGGAAGTCAATTTCAGTTCATGATCCTCCCTTTCCCTCCCCTCTCCTGTTCTCCTTCCTGTACTAGACTTCCTTCCACTCCTCTACTAATTTAATTTATATTTGATTGGTTGTATATATTAACCTATCCTTCCCTCCCCCTTTTCCTTTATTTTACACTAGCTTCCACATATGAGAGAAAACATTTGATCTTTGAGTTACTGAGTTTGGCTTATTTTGCTTAGCATGATATTCTCCATTTCCATCCATTTACCAGCAAACACATAATTTCATTCTTTTTTATGGCTGAGTAGAATTTCTTTGTGTGTTTGTGTGTATGTGCATGTGCACATGTGTGTATGACAATTTTTAAATCCATTGATGTATTGATGGGCACCTGTGTTGATTCCATAATTTAGCTATTGTGAATTGTGCTGCTATAAACATAGATGTGGCTTTATCACTGTAGTATGCTGATTTTAGATCTTTTAGGAAAATCCCAGGGAGTGGGATAACTGAGTTACATGGTGGATCCATCCCTGTTGTTTTGAGCATTTTCCATACTTCTTTCCAGAAATTGTTATTCTGGTCTGCAGTCCCACCAACAATGTACAATTGTACCTTTTTCCCCGGAACCTCACAAATTTATCATTGTTGATATTCTTGGTCATTGCTATTCTGACTTCAGTGAGATGAAATCATAGTGCATTTCCCTGATTGCTTCAGATGTTGAACATTTTTTTCGTGTATTTGTTGGCGATTTGTGTTTCTTCTTTTGAGAACTTTCTGTTTAATTCTTTTGGCCATTTATTGATTGGGCTAAATTTTTTTTTGTTTTAAGATTTTTGAGTTCTTTATGTATTCTGGATATTAATCCTTTATTGGAAGAGTAGCTAGCCAAGATTTTCTTCCATTCTACAGGCTATGTCTTTATGTTCTTAATCATTTCTTTTGCAGTGCAGAAGCTTTTTAATTTGATGGCATCCCATTTATTGATTTTTATTTCTTGCACTTTGGAGGTCTTTTTAAGGAAGTCAATACCAGCACCTACTTGATGGAATGTTGACGCTATGTTTTCTTCTAGCAGTTGTAAAGTGTCTAGTCTAATTCCTAAGTCATTAATCCATTTTGATTTGAGTTTGAGGCAGGGTGAGAAATAGGAGTCTAATTTCATATTTCCACAAATAGCTATCCAGTTTTCCCAGCACCATTTGTTAAAAAGATTGTCTTTTTTCCAAGATATATTTTTGGCACCTTTGGCAAATATCAGATGGCAGTAGGCACATGGATTTGTTTCTGTGTCTTTCATTGTATTCTATTGGTCTTAATGTCTATTTTAATGCCAGTGCTATACTATTTCAGATCAGGTATTGTGATACCTCCTGTTTTGCTTTTATTGCTTAGTATTGCTTTGGCTATTCTGGGTCTCTTATTCTACCAAATGAATTTACAAATTTTTTTTTCTAATAAACTGAAGAATGTCATTGGTATTTTGAAGTAATAATGTCATTGGTATTTTGAATACCAATGAAAAAAATGTCATTGGTATTTTGAATCTGTATGTTGCTTTTGGTAATATGGAAATTTTGACCATATTGGTTCTGCCTATCCAAGAACATGGAATGTCTTCCCATCTTCTAAGGGCTTCTTCAGTTTCTTCAATGTTCTATAATTTTCATTCTAGAGCTCTTTTACATACTTGGTTACATTAATTCACAAGTATTTAATTTTTTGTTGAGCTTTTTGTGAATGAGATGGTTTTCCTGATTTCTTCCTTGGCTGAATCACTGTTGGAGTTTAGGAAAGTTATTGACTTATGAGTGTTGATCTTGCGCCCTGCTACTTTGCTAAACTCACTTGTAAGCTCTAGAAGTCTTCTGGGGGAGTTTTTTGTTGTTGTTGTTATTCCAAGGATTGAACTCAGGGGCACTCGACCACTGAGCCACATCCTCAGCCCTATTTTGTGTTTTATGTAGAGACAGGGTCTCACTGAGTTGCTTAGTGCCTTGCCATTGCTGAGGCTGGCTTTGGACTCATGATTCTCCTGTTTCAGCCTCCCAAAGTGCTGGGAGTACAAGCATGTGCCACTGTGCTCAGATACTCTGGTGGAGCTTTTTGGGTCTTCTAGATATAGGATTGTATCACCCTCAAACAGATAGTTTGACATCTTCTTTTCCTGTTTGTATCACTTTGATTTGTTTACTTGCCTGATATCTCTGGCTAATGTTTCAAGGACTATATTGAATAGGAGAGCTGAAAGTGGACAGCCTTGTCTTGTTCCTGCTTTTAGAGGAAATGCTTTTAATTTTCCTCCATTTAGTATGACATTATTTTGGAGTTTGTTATAAATGGGCTTTATGACATTGAGGTAAGTTCCTTCCATCCCTAGCTTTTCCAGTGTTTTTAACATGAATAGGTATAGGATTTCATCAAAGGCCTTTTCTGCATCTATTGAGATGATCATATGATGTTTGTCCTTAATTCTGTTTAAGTGGTGAATTACATTTATTGATTAGCATGTATTCAACCAACTTTGTATCCCTAGGATGAAACCCACTTTATCATGATGTACTATCTTTCTGATGTGCTTTTGAATGTGCTTTGCTAATATTTGATTAATGATTTTTGCATCTATCCTCATGAGGGGTATTGGTCTGGGTTTTCTTTCCTTGATGTGTCTTTGTCTGGTTTTGGTATCACGGTTATACTAGCTTCATAAATGTCTTTGTGAGTATTCCCTCCCTTTCAATTTCATGGAATAATTTGAGAAAGACTGGAATTAATCCTCTGTAAAGTCTGGCAGAACTCATCTGAGAATCCATCAGGTTCTGGGCTTTTCATTTTTGAAGGCTTTTAATTGCTATTTCAATTTCATTACTTGATATTGGTCTGTTTAGGTTTTCTATATTTTCCCAATTCAATTTGGGCAGGTCATATGTGTCTAGAAATTTGTCAATGTCTTCCAGATTTTCCAGTTTATTGGAGTATAAATTTTCAAAATAGGTTCTGATAGTCCTCTGGATTTCAGAAGGCTCTGTGGTAATATCTCCTTTTTCTTCTCTGAACTTGTTGATTTGCCTTTTCTCTTTCTTTTGGTTAGTTTGGCTAAGGATTTGTCAATCTTATTTGTCTTTTCAAAGAAACAACTCCTTATCACATTGATCCTGCATATTGTTTTCTTATTCTGAATTATATTGATTTCAGGTCTAATCTTAATTATTTCCTATCTTCTACTGGTTTTGAGGTTAGTTTGTCCTTTTTCTAAGGCCTTGAGGTGGTTCATAAACTTATTTAATTGGGATCTAATTTTCTATTGTAGGTACTCAGTGCTATGAATTTTCCTCTTGGTACTGGTCTAATACTTTCCAAGATATTTTGATATGTTGTATGTCTTGTCTTGTTTGTTTCTAAGAATTTCTTGATTTCTACTCTATTTCTTCTTTGATCCATTCTTCATTTAAGATAGTGTTTTCCAATCTCCATGTGTGTATGTAGTTTCTATTATTTTTCTTGCTGTTGATTTCTAGTTACATTCCATTATGATCTGATAGGATACATGGTATTATGGCGATAATTTGTATTTGCTTTGTTTTGTAACCTAGATTATGATCTGTTTTGTAAAAAGTTCCTTGCACAGTTGAAAAGAAGGTAAATTCAGCTGCTTTGGGGTGGAATATTCTGTAGATGTTCATTAGGTCCATGTGATTTATAGTGTGGATTATGGGGGAGATATCTTTATTGATTTTATTTTTTGATGACCTATTGGTTATAAGGGTGTAAGGAAATCCCCCAGTATTACTGTGTTGGAGTCTATGTGGAACTTAATGTCATGTAGTATTTTCCCATGTAATTAGGTGCATTGACATTTGGGGCATGAATGTTTAGTATGGTTGTATCTTCTTGTGAGATTTTTCCCTTTACCTGGATGTGCTGGCCTCCTTTGTCTCCTCTGATTTATTTTTCCCTGAAATCTGCTTTGTCAGTTATAAGAATGGCTATTCCTGCTTGTTTTGTTTTTGTTTTGGGTCATAAGCCTGGAATATTTTTTTCCATCCTTTTACCTTCAACCTGTGGATGCATGTAAGATGAGTCTTTCATAAACAGCATATAGTTGGACCTTGATTTTTGATCCATTCTGCTAATATGTCTTTTAATTAGAGAGTTGGGGCCATTAATATTCAGTATTAGTATGGATATGTGGTTGTGGTTTTCTGCCATTGTTTTTATTAGATTATTCTTCTATTGAAGTTCCTCTGTGAGGGAGCTTTGGGAATTGGTTTTTAGTTCCTCTATTTGCAGTTTATCTTTGAGTATTTTTTGTAGTCCTGGCTTGGTGTTCATGAATTCTTTTAGTTCATTCTTCTGGAAGTTTTTATTTCTCCTTCAAATTTGAAACTGAACTTTTCTGGGCATAGTAATCTTAGTTGGCGGTTTTTTTTTTTCCTTTTAGGACTTGGAATATCTCATTCTAGGTCATCCTTGATTTTAGAATCTGAACTGACATATCAGAAGCATGTTTTATTGGATTATCTATGAATGTGACCTGATATTTCTTCCTTTCAGCTTTTAATATTCTTTCTTTCCTTTCTATGTAGGTATTTTGATTGTGTTATATCTTGGTGAGCTTCTTATTTTACCTAGTCTATTTGGGGTCTTGTAAGCCTCCTGTATGTGGATGTGTATCTTGTTTCTGATGTGGGAAATTTTTTCTGTGACTCTCATTGGAAATATTCTGTTTTTTAAAAAATGGTTCATTTTAGTTATACATGACTGTAGAATCCATTTTGACATAATTATAAAAGCATGGAGTATATCCTGATTCAGTTCCCAGTACTTTTTCTTCCCCTCCCCACTCCCACTCCATGCTCCTTTCTCTCTGCTAGTCTTTCTGAAATTTACACATAATTATTTTTAAAATTAATTTCTTGTGGATGTACATAATGATGAGATTCACTGTGGTGTGTTATTATATGTACATAGGAAATTTATTCCACTGTCTTTCCTTTTCCCATCCAATTCAGAATTGGGACATTAATGTTCTCTACTGTGATATTCATAATTAATGTGTATCAGCATATCTGGAATTAAATTTATAAATATGTGACTATTATGGCATCACAAATTATGGTTTTGCATATTGAATAATCTATATTAATTGTGAATAAAATGTGGATAGACACAGTTATGTGATCAATTTTGAAGAAAAGCAAAGAATACTGGTAAAATAACCATCATAAGGATAGAGAATGTTTCTCTTAAATGTCTTTTCTCTTTGTTTCTACTATTTTGTTTCTATATTTTTTTTATTTTTAAATAATGATGAACCGTCTCCAAAACAAATATTTACATTAACTGTTTTTATATGTGTTGTTTACTTATTCTGTGTAGAATGTCTAATGTTTGAAATGGCTTAGTTTAAAATGAACTTTCAAATCCTTCATTAATAAGAGTTTAAATTGAAAATAGATAATCATGTGTTCTCTTTATCTGGCAAATTGGAATAAGTAACAGATGTAGAGATCAGACTTTTTTGTCCAAGATTTCATAACTGTTGGAAGCAGAAGCAGGGTTAGAACTCAGACTACCACACTGCCTCTTGGGATCAGTTTCATATTAATTAATTGTTATGTTGGAAACTACAATACCACATTCCTATGGAAAGACTCTAAATCCAGTGCTTTTGACTCTCTTTGGGGCAAAAAGTGTAAGATAGCAGTCATCTTTATTTTCTGTTTTGTTTGGAGAAGAGGCTAGGGTGAGCATTCAGATATTCTAAAGGGAGCAGGTATTTAGTGATGTACTTGACAAAAAAATCCCCCCATCCCAACCCTAAAAAGCAAGTGTAACCTGTTAGACATAAATGTACAAATAGAAATCTATTCAGATAAGATATCCTTAGTTTATCTTTGTTTCTCCTTCCTTCCTGCACATGTAAAATCTGTTTTATGTATTTGTGACTGATGTTGGGACTTGATTTAAATCTAAATCCTTATTGTGGTTTTATTTGATTGAAAACCCTGTGATGGTGGGAATAAACACACATAATAACAATATGAACTCATAGGCATTTTCTGTCCTCGGATATACAGAGCTTTGTGAGCTGGAGTTCAATTCAGTTATTGCCCTTAATAGAACTCATCACTCTCTGTCATGTCATTAGGTGATAAATGACATTAAATGATATGAAATTCAGAAGCAGTTATTCCAATTTATGTTTTAGCGGATATTCTTGCCTAAACAAAAAAATAGGAAAAATCAATATGGTTATCTTCTGATCACATTTAAATATTTTTAAAAAGATTAAATCTAATGAAAAAAGAGAGAAATATATTGATGTGAGTTAACCAAGGCAAGAAAAAGGAAAACAATTTAATACTAGTGTTTACGAAATATGTGGAGGATTATCTGGGGAAAGGGAAGATGACCAACAAAACAAATGTTTATCAGACATGTATTTCTTTGCAGTAAAAGTTGTTCAGTAGCAGAACGTCTGGTAGACCTGCTTTGTATGTTCAGTACCCCCATTTGTTCAGCCAGATCTTCTTATTAATAAGTATTGGCAATGACATTAATACTGAGGATCTTTTATTTAGTAAAAATGCAATGTAAAAGATTATAGGGATTGGTGAGGACATCAATACTAAAGGATCTTTTATTTAGTAAAAAGCCAATGTAAAGGATTATCAGAACATCAGTTAGCACACTGTGTTGTTATTCTTCAAAATTTTCATCCACAGAAAAAAGACTTGGTGGTAAGTATTAAAATTTTATTCTCTGAATATTGGATTATGTAGAAGTAAGGTACAGAAGAAGAGATTGGATGCTTGCTTGCTGCAATGACATTTTATTTAGCACATTTGAGGTCAGGGCAAACCAAGCATGATCCATAAGTGATCCAGAGAGGTGGTGGGGGCACTAGGTCCCACTTCTCCCTACTAGTTTTCACACTCAGATTCATTCATGAACTCAAATCATGTCACAAATATCTGTACACAATCTTTGGAAAGAGAATAAGTACTAACATTTGCTGAGACCTTGCCTATACCTGTACTCTACTGAGTTCCTTAATATACATAAGATATATACAGCAACCCTAGGAGTTTTATTATTATCCTCATTTTTCTTCTGAAAAAGCTGATGCAGAGAGAGGTCATATAACTTTCCTCAGCTAGTTAGTAAATGGCAGAACTGGGACCTAAATGCAGTATGAAAGCTCCAGAGCCTGTGTTTTTCTCACTACTCTAAGCTATCTGTCTTATTATGTTTGCTTGAAAATAAATGTTCTTAACTAAAGGCAAAAAGGCAAGCATTTAATTGAACTTCTCTGGTGTATTTCAAAGAGGATTTCTATATATGGTATTACAATTTTACTGAATTTTCTGGCTAGCATTCTTAGTATTCAGCTCCATAATCAGGTAGTGAGATATGCTGTGGATTAATTATTTTTATGCAGTGGTGAATATTTTCAGTATTGAACCATTTTAATGGCTCAATTCAGGCATGCATATTTTTGCACACACACACACACACACATACACAAGAGAACAACAGATCAAGGGACCTAATGTTATTGCAGGAAACATCAATGTTTATGCTTGGCATAGAAAATTTCAATTAAATAAGCAGAAGAAATAGCAGAACTAAAACTGAATCAAAACTAGTTCAAATGCTTAAGAATCAATAGAGTTAATCTTATAGTTAACTGAACGTTAGGAATAAAAGTCCTTTTTGCTTCACTCCAATGGTACAATATGTCAGTTGCCTTCTCTACCTTATTGAGCCATGTATTCTTAATTGTGTTATTGTGCCAGTCAGGTTTGCATTTGTGTCTTGAAGACATACAAACATATAACTTGTTTAAGGCAAACTGAAATGAGAAAAAGCATCATGTTATGTTATTGGTTGGCCCATTCTCACTACATTCATGTTTCTGTCTTTTATTGTTTAGAAACCTTATTTTATCTGATTCCTTATTTGGCTTCTGCTTAAGATTCATCTTTGGAAATAACCTGTAATTACTACCTAGAAATTTTCCATAGCACACAGTCCCCTTTAAATTGACTGGCTCATTGCACACAAAGACATACTATTAGCAGATAAAAAGCTACCACTGTCCAAAGTCCACTTCTGGCAAAATTATAGTCCAAAGCAGGAGCCTGGGCCATTGGATTCTGTCATGTTTTATTCTTACATTTTCTTGAATATCATCTTTGTAGACCTTCTTATATTGACTTCAGGTACTTTCCATTTTGTCCAGAGGATAACCCATGCAATATTTTATTTTATTATAAATTGACTAATTATACTTTTATGTACTTATGGGATATAGTATGATGTTAGGATACATGAATAAATGTGGAATGATTAAATGAAGCTAATCAGCACATTTATTTTATTTTATTTTATTTGTTTGGTACCAAGGATTGAACCCAGGAGTGCTTAACCACTGAGCAACATTTCCAGTCCTTTTCACTTTTTGTTTTCAGGCAGTCTTGGTAAGTTGCTTAGGGCCTTGCCAAGTTGCTTAGGCTAGGCTTTAACTTGTGATCCTCCTGCTTCTGCCTCCTGAGCTACTGGGATTACAGGTATATGCCACCATGCCTGGCTAATTGACACATTTATAACCACATACAATGTATCAATTTTGTGAAAAGCACATTTAAAAAGTACTCACTCAGCAGTTATCCAGAGTGTAATACATTAGCTGTGTGCGGTGGCTCACGCTTGTAATCCCAGCACTTTGAGAGGCTGAGACAGGAGAATCGCAAGTTCAAAGCCAGCCTCAGCAACGAGGAGGTGCTAAGCAACTCAGTGAGACCCTGTCTCTACATAAAACACAAAATAGGGCTGGGAATGTGGCTCAGTGGTCGAGTGCCCCTGAGTTCAATCTCCAGTACCAAAAAAAAAAGTGTAATACAACGTTATTATCTATAGTCACCATGTTGTGCCATAGATTTCAAAACATGAGTATTCTTGTCTAACTGAAACATACTGTTTGATCAACATTTTCCCATTGCCCTCATACCCAACTTCTGATAGCCACTCTACTCTCTGATTCTATGAGTTCAATTTTGTTTTAGATTTTATGTATGGATGAATTCATGTGGTATCTGTCAATGTGTGTGGTTTATTTCACTTAACATAATATTTTTCAGGGTCATTCATGTTGTCACAAGTGACAAGATTTCTTTTTTGAGGCTTAGTAGTATTTCATCAATTATCTATACCATATTTTCTTTATGTATTCATTCTGTGATGGATACTTAAGTTGATTCCATATCTTGGTTACTTTGAATAATGCTGCAATGAACATGAAAGTGCAGATGACTCTTCATTTTCTTTGGCTATATATCCAATAGGAGGGTTGCTGTATCATATGACAGTGCTAATTTTAGTTTTAGTTTTGTGTTTTTTTTTTTTTTTTTGGTACCAGGGTACTTAATCCCTGAGCCATATCCTCTTCCCTTTTTATATTTATTTACACATAGGATTTCTCTAAGTTGCTTAGGGACTCAATTAGTTGTGGAGGCTGGCTTTGAACTTGTAGTTCTCCTGCCTTAGCCTCCTGAGCTTCTGGGATTATAGGCATGCACCACTGCAATGAGCTAGTTTTTTTAAATTATTATTTGTTCTAATCAGTTATGCATGACAGCAGAATGCTCTTCGATTCATTATACACAAATAGAGTACAATTTTTCACATCTCTGCTTGTACACAAAGTAGGGTCACACCATTTGTGCAATCATACATATACCTAGGGTAATGATGACCATTTCATTTCACCATCTTTCCTATCCCCATGCCCCCTCCCCACCCCGCTTTTGGCCAAACCAAAATTCCTCTATTCATCCCATGCACCCCTCTTATGGATTAGCATCTACTTATCAGAGAAAACATTCGGCCTTTGTTTTTTGGGATTGGCTTACTTCACTTAGCATGGTATTCTCTAACTCCATCCATTTGGCAAATGCCATAATTTTATTCTATTTTGTTGCTGAGTAATATACCATTGTGTATATAGACAACAATTTCTTTATCCATTCATCTATCGAAGGGCATCTAGGTTGATTCCCTAGTATAGCTATAGTGAATTCTGTTGCTATAAACATTGATGGGGCTGTGTAACAGTTTTTTGTTTTTTTTTTGTATCAGGGATTGAACTCAGGGGCACTCAACCACTGAACCACATCCCCAGCCCTATTCTGTGTTTTATGTACAGACAGGGTCTCACTGAGTTGCTTAGCACCTCGCCATTGCTGAGGCTGGCTTTGAACTCATGATTCTCCTGTCTCAGCGTCCCAAAGTGCTGGGATTACAGGCGTGTGCCACTGTGCCCAACTAGTATGCTGTTTTTAAGTCCTTTGAGTATAGATCAAGGAGTGGGATAGTTGGATCAAATGGTGGTTCCATTCCAAATTTCTAAGGAATTCCTATACTGCTTTCCAGGATGGCTGAAACAATTTGCAGTCTCACCAGCAATGTATGAGTGTGCCTTTTCACCTTCATCCTTGCCAACACTTATTATTGCTGGTAATCTTGATAACTGCCATTCTGACTGCAATGAGATGAAATCTTAGAGTGGCTTTAATTTGCATTTCTCTAATTGCTAAAGACGTTGAACATTTCATGAACCCTCTGAAACAGAAATTAGGAAAACTACCCCAATTACAATAGCCTCAAAAAAAATAGAGTACTTGGGAATTAACTTAACAAAAGAGGTGAAAGACCTCTACAATGAAAACTACAGGACAATAAAGAAAGAAATTAAAGAAGACCTTAGAAGATGGAAAGATCTTCCATGCTCCTGTATAGGCAGAATCAATATTGTCAAAATGGCCGTACTACCCAAAGTGCTACACAGATTCGATGTGATTCCAGTTAAAATCCCAATGTCATTACTTAGAAATAGAAAAGGCAATCATGAAATTCATTTGGAAAAATAAGAGACCCAGAATAGCCAAAGCAATCCTTAGCAAGAAGAGTGAAGCAGGAGGCATCACAATATTAGACCTTAAACTATACTACAAAGCTATAGTTATAACAATGGTATTTGCACCAAAATAGACATGTAGACCAATGGTACAGAATAGAAGACACAGAGAGAAACCCACATAAATACAGTTATCTCATACTAGACAAAGGCGCCAAAAACACACATTGGAGAAATGATAGCCTCTTCAACAAGGCATGCTGGGAAAACTGGAAATCCATATGCAGCAAAATGAAAGTAAACCCCTATCTCTCACCATGCACAAAACTCAACTCAAAGTGGATCAAGGTCCTAGGAATTAGACCAGAGACCCTCTACCTAATAGAAGAAAAAGTAGGCCCAAACCTTCATCATGTCAGATTAGGCCCTGACTTCCTTAACAAAACTCCTAAAATGCAAGAAATAAAATCAAGGATAGGGGAAAGGGGAAGTAGGGGAAGTAGGGGGTAGGAAAAATGGTGGAATGAGGTGGACATCACTATCATGGGTACATGTATGAAGACATGAATGATGTGACTCTATCCTGTTTACAACAAGAGAAATGGAAAATTGTGCTTCTTATTTGTGCTAGATTTGAAATGCGTTCTTTTGTTTTAAAAATAAATTTAAAAAAATATAAAAAATAAATGGGATGGATTCAAACTAAAAAGCTTCTCAGCAAAAGAAACAATCAATGAGGTGAAGAGAGAGCCAACATATTGGAAGCAAATTTTTGCCACATGTATGTCATATAAAGCACTAATCACTAGGACATATAAATAACTCAAAAAACTTTACACCAAAAAAACCAACCAACCAAATGAATAAATGGGCTAAGGAGCTTAACCGACACTTCTCAGAGGAAGTTATACAACTGATCAACAAGTATATGAAAAAATGTTCAACATCTCTAGTAATTAGAGAAATGCAAATCAAAACCACTCAGATTTTTTTGAGGCAGTTTTCCATAATGACTCTAGTAATTAAAATTCCTACCTACAGAGTACAAGTGTTCCCATTACTCTGGATCCTCTCTAGCACTTATTATCTTTTTATCTTTTTGATAATATCCATTTTTACAAGTGGAAAGTGATATCTCATTATGGTTTTAGTTTGCATGTCCCTAACAATTAATGATGTTGAGCATTTTTTTTTCATATATCTGTTGGAAGATTTTCTATCTTCTTTGAGAAATGTCTATTCAAGTCCTTTGCTCATTTTGGAATTCAGGCCATTTGTTTTCTTGCTAAGTTGTTTGAGTTTCTTACATATATTGGATATTGACCCCCTATCAAATGCACAGTTTGCAAGTATTTTCTCCCCTTTTGTAGCTTCTATCTGTTCTGTTTGTTTCCTTTGCTGTGTAGAGCTTTTTAGTTTGATGTAATCCCAGTTGTCTATGCTTTTATTCCCTATGTTTTTGAAGTTTTATCAAAAAAACCTTGCTCAGATCAATGTCATGTGGCATTTCTTCTGTTTTCCTACAGCAGTTTTGTAAGTTCCAGTTTTATATTTATGCTTTAAATCACTTTGAATTTATTTTTGTAATTTAGATTTTTTCTATTTCTTTAAAAGTGTCACTTGTATTTTGATGGAGAGTACACTTCATCTGTAAATAAATATTAATTGTTTCAGTCTATAAATATAAAATATATTTCTAGGTATTTGTGTTTTCATCAATTTCTTTTATCAATGCTTTATACTTTTTTCACAGATCTTTCAACTCATTGGTTAAAATTATTTCTAAGTATTCTTTTGGTAGGTATTGTAAATAAGATTGTTTTCTGTATTTCTTTTTTTTTGATAATTCATTGTTAGTATATAGAAATGCTACTGATTTTTATGTGTTGATTTGTAATCTTTCAACTTTATTTGCTTATTAGTTCTATCAGAATTTTTGGTGGATTCTTTATTATTTTCTATGTATAAGCATCGTATTTGGTTTTCATTTTTTTGGGGGGGTACTTGGGATTGAACTCAGGGGTACTTGACCACTGAACCACATGCCCAGCCCTATTTTGTGTTTTATGTAGAGACAGGGTCTCACTGAGTTGCTTAGTGTGTCACCATTGCTGAGGCTGGCTTTGAACTCATGATTCTCCCATCTCAGCCTCCACAAGTGCTGGGATTACAGACGTGTGCCACCATACCTGACTCAGGTTTTCATTTCTGTGACCAAAATACCTGATGAGAATAAATTATAAGAGGAAATGTTTATTTTTGGCTCATGGTTTTAGAGGTCTAGTCCATGGCCAGCAAACTCCATTGGTCTGGGCCCAAAGTGAGGTAGACCATCATGTCAGAAGGGTGTGGCAGAAGAAAGGTACTCAGCTCACAGTAGCCAAGAAGCAGAAAAAGAGTGAGCAAAAACCAGTGTCAAAATATAAACTCAAAGGCTTGCCCCCAGAGACCCACTTCCTCTAGCTATGCCCTACCTGCCTAGAGTTACAACCCAGTAATCCATCAAGTGGATTAGCCCACCAATTAGTTTATGACTCTCATAATTTAATCATTTCCCTTATTGCACTAAACTAGGAGCTTTTGGTCATCTCCAAACAATAACAAACATTATGTCATCCACAACCAGAGATAATTCCTCTTCTTCCTTTTATATTTGCATGCCTTTTATTTCTTTTGTCTAAAAAGCAGTGTAATTTTGGTTTCCTATTATCTGTTGATACCAACAGTATTTTAGAACATAGATTTCATTATCTGCCAATATCTTGAATCAAGGAAATCCTCTGAACAGCCACACTCAGTCTTTACCTAACTCCCATCTGAGAGATAAGGTAGATGATGTCAATTCTGGTACCTTTCTGACCTCATCCCTTGGATCATGGACTACATGTGCTATTTTCTCTTTGACTATAGCAGTAATTTCATGTTCCTCATGCCTTCCAGACATTGAAGTTAACCTGGATTGACATAATTCATCATTTATCTCTACAGATAAAAAAAGTACACAGATTAGAAGTTATATTTCTGTTAATCTCAATATATCCATAAGTAAAAGAGGAGTTATTACTGAGAAAGGTGTGAGCAGCAAGGATAGAAAAAGCATGAATGAATATGATCAAAGCACAGTGTATATACATGTATGGAAACATCACAGTGAATCTCATTAATTTATTTGCTAATGTGTTAATAATAACAAAACAATGACTACTTATTTACTTTCTCCTAAAAGCAAAATGTCAGAAAATTCTTGGGACCTATGGGTGTGACTTTGTCAGGTATAGTGATGTGGCATATTTTTAGTGGTTCAAATGTAGTTACCCAGGTGGTAGGATAAGAATGAAGTAAAATTTATTGAAGAAAACTAGAAAATATATATTGTAATTGTTACTCACATTTTCTTTGTGTTCATCTTAAAGGAAGTATCTACATTTTTCTAGAGACTTTCCTTCTCCTCTTTTCTTCATGTCAGCTCAATCAAGTGTAAGCCAGAAATACATAGAACCAAAAACCAATTAAAATTATAAACTTTGTTGTTTTACTATTAATCAGTAAGAGAATTAAATAGGCTTAGCATCAATTTCCTGACTAGACAACCAATGAAAAAATGAAATCACATCCAATTATGATTGTAACAATTGCATGTCCAGGCTGTTGGAGGCCTTGTTCACAAGTCCTGTGAATATACTCTACTGAAGATAAGACTCTCTGGGACATAGTGATTTATAGGATAAAATTCAATGTGTCAGTAATATTATACAAAAAAGTAGAATATGGCAGGGTGAACTAGGTTAATTAAACATATATGATTATATTTGTTAAATAGTTCATATTGGACTACTGAAATTTGTTCATACCAGAGTGCTTCATTAGTATAAACCATATTTTCTTAGTTCATCTGATTATGACTTTATCTTGTGCTTAATCTTATCTAAGTGGATGGAAGTTAGGCTATACACAAAAATATAAGAGCCTTTCATTTTAGTTATTCTTGTTTCTATTTTTTAAGATCTTGTCCATTAATAGGGATATAAGATTATCTGTGCTCCCTGATCAGAAATATGGCATAGGGTGTTCTCTTCTGGTGAACTATCCTTCCTGCTGCTTTTCATTGGCTTATTTTTCTTTATCTTTCAAATCTAGGAAAAGTCCTTCTGTTCTGTTCTTCGCTACTGTTATTACCTAAAGTGTAGATTAGGTGACTCTTTTAGACTTACCTCTCTCATAGCCTGTAAGAGGCTGATCCTGAGATTTCATCTCAAAGATCAAATTCACCAATATGCAGAGATGTCATTTCAGGTGACAACATTTGGGACTGGAAGGAGTATGTAACAACCAACAACAGCTTAGCATTCTTCTCTTGGTGTTTCTCAGTCCCACGTTGGTCCTCTGAGTGATAGACCCAGATATAAGTAGGTAGATCTTATGAAGACTAAGAAAATCTTATGAAGAAATACCTACTTTTTAATCTATTACATACTTTTTTTTGTTTGTGTATCCAATAAGGGAAATATTGTTGTTCTTTGTCATAAGTAATTAATATTCAACTTATTAATATTCAGTTGTATGTGACATGTTTAAATAACTTGTTCAAGCCTGTGAGCAGTCTCTCACATGAGTGCATGGACCAGGATTTCTTTTTTCTTTTTTTTTTTTGGTACCGGGGATTAAACTCAGGGATTCAACCACTGAACCACATCCCTAGCCCTTTTTTGGGTTTTATGTAGAGACAGGGTCTCACTGAAATGCTTAGTGCCTTGCTGTTGCTGAGGCTGGCTTTGAACTCATGATTCTTCTGTAGCAGCCTCCCAAAGTGCTGGGATTACAGGCATGCGCCACTGCACCCAGCTCCAGGATTTCTTTTCCCGTGAGTCTCCTATATTGTGTTGTCTCATATATAGTCACACACCAGTGTGATTACTTTTTTATCATCTATATCCAACTATAAACTTCTTGAGGGTAACCAAAGTGTTTTTCATCACATATTCATTGCCTAAAATGATGTCTGGCATATAATAGGTATTCAGTGTTATCAGATGATTGAATGTATTGAATGCTTTTTATATGTGTCATGATGCTAGGCACTATCTGGTACAGTTATAAGGTAGTTACTGTAATTATTCTCACTTTACAGATGGAAAAAGAAGCCTATAGATTTAAAAATGCCTAAGATCACAGAGTAAGTAGGTAGCTTAATGGAGATATGATACATTATGTTCTGACCTAAAGGCCCTTACCCTTAACTATTATGTACAATGCCTCTAATATCTGAATTCTACCCTTCAATGAAAACAGAGACCTGGGGCAATCTACCAATGCTTTTACTTGTTATCATAGGAATTTTGGATGGGCTATCATTTGTCCTGATTCTGTAGTCTCTGAATTCAGGAAGCTGCTAAGAAACGTTACCTTGTAGAAAAATGATGATAGAGATTAGCAGACAGTGCTATTGAGCCAATAAACTGAAAGGGCTAGGCAGATGGAGACTTCAAATACAATACCATGCCAAAGGAATTGGCAAGGAGGAGGAAGGTCCAAACAGAGGACTGAATCCAGAGCCTGGAGGGATTGTTGGACTGGAAAGAGTAGCTGTGACAGGGTGTGTATTTGTAAGGCTACCATCAGCTAGAGAGCTGAGCGGGTATCCATCCATTTGGATCGTCTTCATTTTTGAGAACAGTTAGAGTGACATACAAGCCATAGATCATGGAGCAACAGAAAGGGAGATTCTACATACTTGCGCAGACATCTGTGCCCCATGGATACTCACAATGCCCCAAATATTTGGCTGTCTAGCAGTGATTGATGTTAACAGTAAATTTTCTTTCTGAGCACTTACTATGTGACAGGCACTGTTCTAAGTGCTTTTCTTTTACTTTAAAATCAGTCCACACAACTCTTGGAGGTAGATATTATTCATATCATTATAGTAAAAATGAGGAAAGGATGACACAGAGAAGTCAAGTACTTGCCCAAGACCATACAACTAGTCAAGGTCAGAGCTGGAAATGGAAAGCAGACAATCTGACTCCAATTTACGAGCCAATTTACAATCTGACTCCAATTTACAATTAACTTCTACATATGTGTACTCTCCAGGTGCTTTACATTCCCTAGGTTCTTTCATTCAGTGACATTTATTCATTCATCACATCTTTCTTGAGAATCTGCTATATGCTCAGCACTGGGCTGGGTGCTTAGGGATGTATCAATGAAGAAAACTGGCAAAGTTTAATATCAATACAGAAGGACTAAGATTTCAGACAATAGTGACTTTTTCGACACGGGTGTTGGACTGCAACCATTGCTCTTATCTATTGCTAAAAGTGGTGTATGCTTCCCAGCACAAACGAACACTAAATCAAGAGAAACTCCGTTCACTTTTATGACTCAGACTACTGAGACTTTGGTTTCTATTATTTTTTTTAGTGTTAGAATTGGCTGGCATAATTCTAACACTAATTATTCTGGAGAATAAGGTAAATGGATGTTTAAAATGTCCTTGACTTCAAATTCAATGATGAATAACTGGAAATTCAATTTTTAAGGATAACAACAGGAGGGAAGGAAACAATATCTTTTGAAAAACAGAGTTCATCTGGACCATGTGAGAAGCACTTCCACAGTGGAATACAGACTATTATCTGGAAAATGTACCATTCTTATCTCAGTCTGGAAAGAGATTCCACATTGCACCTCCACTTCAAGTCATTTTAGTCCCCATCTTCCCTCTTTCATTCTGGTTTCAATGTCAATTTTGTTTTATTAGCTCTAGTCTTAAGAACCACAAATGTTAGAAGTAAAGATTTTGAATTAGCCAAAGTGAAGCACCTTTGAAATCCAATTTATGAATTTTGATAGAGAGCTCAGGACAGGAATCCTGGGAAATTTTTAGTTATCCATTTAATGTGCATTTATTAAAGCTGGGCCCTGTGCTGTGGGTTGGGATACAAAGCTCAATAATTTATATTCCCTGGTTTAACAAATTTGTAGTCTGGATAGTGGGGTAAGACACAGACAGATGAGTTTAAGGTGGGGGCTGAATCCTGAGAGATATGTGGAGCTGGGTTAATTCCAGTAGGAGTATTCCTCTGTATCTGAGGTCCCCAGACAAAGGCAAAAAGACACTCAGGTGGGAGCCAGATTAGTAATCGTAGGTTAAAGCAGTGGTAGTTAAGGGAACCAGCTTTTGTATAAGCCAGATCTGTGGCAAGGCTCTATTCTAGGAACTAGGAGCCAGGAGGCCTTGGGCAAGTTAATTAACCTCTCAGAGCATCCATTTCTGGAACTACTGAAGGGTTTTATGCAGAGGAGGATATAGTTAGATATCTGCGTAGAGTGTGGGTTGGAGGAGGCAAGGCAGAAGCATGAACAGAGGAGAGACTGGAGCTTTGTTGAGGAAATCAACGTCTCCAAACGCAGGCTCTTTTATATGCACTGCCCAGCATCTGGCAATGCTGGTGCTGACAATGATTCACCATATACAGTACTTACTTCAGGTTTGGCTTGTTGCCAAGGACCAGTGAGGAAAGCTACCCCTCCTCTCTGCTCAGCACACAGGGCCCATTCAGTATCATTCCTTTAGACTATGACTGGGCTTCTTGCCCTCCAATCCCCAGGCTCCACCAGCCCTGGGGAAATGACAGGCCCTGGGAATCAGAGAGACAGTGCCCTTCCTCATCATGCTCAGCTGCCCTACTGGCTAGGAGGTCATGGATTGTCCTGGAGGCAGTGCAGCTTTCAGTGCATTTGCTAGGGGGGTCTCATGGTTGTAAACTCTGTCTGCCCCTGGCTCCCCAATGGGATGTGGGCAGCCTGCATCTCAGCTAGACTGGAGCCAGGATGTGAAAAGCACAGCACCTTTGAGCTCTTGCTTGCAAAAGGGCTTGTCCCTGTTCGCTGGAACAGTGCTTATTTTCCAGGAAGATTTTAAAGCAGTTTGTGATTTTTCCCAGGGAATTTTTCCTGCTTTGTGTTTAGAGATGCTCTTTAACAGCAACCACAACAAAAATAAGGCCTATTTGTTTTTGTGTATGGAGAACACTGGGGCATGCTACATTACAGAAACTTGTGTAGCTTTCTTTAAATCAGTTGTTTCTATGCATTTGGCATTGGACCTTTTTCCTCTCTGTTAATTGCTCTATTAAAATGATTTGGAGAAATTCTACTGTAATGAATCTTGGGGGATAGGAAGGATTCAGGGAGGGCAGAGTAATAGAGAGGCCTGGATTTGGAGTCAGCTTTGTACTTACTCCCCATGTGACTGGACAATTTAGTTACCTTCCTGAGCCTCTGTAAAACTGAGATGATATATAACTTGAGGATTTTCATGAGGGTTACTTGAGATGAAATAGGTGAATTTTCTGGTACATAAGAGGTAATTGGTATTTATTATTTCTGTGGTATAGGCAATCATGAATCTAGGCTTCTAAGAATTAGTTCTCTTAGTGCAATTATATTCACTCATTAAGATTTTAGCTCTAAAATCTAAAGGTGACCCAAATATGATTTATTTGAAACAGAACAACAATAAGTTGATTTCAGGAATGAGAGTAGAAATCACATAAGCTTGGACTGTGTGAAAACTTGGATATATGTTTTGTAATCATGAATAATGCAGGCATATTTTGTAAAGAACATTCCAGATCTTCAAGTCTGTTACATTAATAGTTAATAAATTTTGTGCATTTGTTTTTGGTTCCTGCATAGGAAAACAAGCCACTAGATTTGAGATATGAGAAGGTCCTGAATAATAGGAAAAGCAGTGTGATTTGGGGGCCCTTTACTTGCCTAAACGTTTCCCCATCTGCTGGTCATTGCTTGAAGTCACATACCACAAAGTTATTCTTTCTGTAATTGACTATACAAATTGTCACATAAATGGTGCATAGACATATGCATGAATGGATGGATGGATGGCTAGATGCAGCACAAAGCTCTGGTACTGTTACCTCAATACATTATCCTTTTGCATACAATATCCCTTTCCTTATCTGAAGACATCTATTATGTAGCTTCCAGCTCATCTCTCCTGCCAGCTCTACTTTCCTACTGTCTGCCACTGTGGCCTATATGTCTCCCAATCCTCTGACACTCTGCCTGCTTCACTGACTTAAGCAGGTCCCTCATCTACATATATCTCTGCTAGAGAAAGTCTAATTCAGTGCCCATACACTCAGACCTGTCAAATGTGCACCATTCATGGGCAATCAGCAGCCCCTGCCCCACCAGCCCTTGCCATGCTTTTGGAATTTAGAGGTTAGAGGACAGGAAAGTTCCTAGTTCTGTGAGTGGGAGGGGAGTAAGAGTAGGAATGAACGTCAGCAGATGACACTCCCTGACATCGCTTCCCCTTTCTCAGAAGTGGTGTTTTGTTGGTTGCTTTCCCACAGCTGAGCTTGTCATAAAGGAGCTCTGTTCTCTGAGGGTTTGCTAATTGCAGCATCGCTGGTTTAAAAAAAATAAATTCCTTCAAGGATGTAGACAATCTTGTCTTAATTCATTTTGATAGCTAGTCTCTTACTGCAAGGAGAGTTTATAATCTTATTTTGATACACCAAAAATTATTGATTCAAAGTCATGCTCACATACCCAAATTTCTAATATTTAAATAACCCTCTATGCTAATTAAGTATAAATTACATTAGATATATTGGGTTATAGCACTACACATCACCCAAGGGTTACATAATCTTTTGAATTCTGTCAAAACAGAGTTAGCATTTTTGGGGGGAAATCTCTGTTAATATCTAGTGAATATCTAGGCCTTTCAGTGAAATTTTTTGACAACTAATTTTATAGTGAAGCAAATACCAGTTATACTTGGAGTTAGCTTTGATCCTTTGATCTGATGATGGTGTGGGTGTGAGAATGGGGGAGGAAAAAGACTGAATATAGTTCACTTGGTGATTTATATAGCTCCTTTCACAGGATTAGAGTGGGAATCCTAAAGAAAACAGCATTGTTTGAAGCTATAATAATTAGGAGGTCTTGCTTTAGCTGGAATAAATTCCAAAGTGATCCCAGTGGCTTGGAAGTCAGAGAGTCCACTTCATTCTGTGCTTAAGAAGCATTCCCCTGAAGGAGTCATGCTGATTCTGAAGATTAAGGAAGAACTTCCTGGTGGTAATTAATTAATCGCATGCAACACTTTAATTTAAAATGATTCACTTCAGTTTTAGAATAAATAAAAGCCTCTAAACTGTGAAAGTAAAATGAAAATAATTGTTGATGGCCATATTACTAAACTTATCTGTGCACCTAAGTACATTCCCTCTGGAATTAGGGCTGATGCTGCAAGGATCATAGTCTATAGAGCTAAGAAGAGCATTCAGCTCGGTCCCAGGGCTCACAATGATCTCCTTCAACCAAGCTTTCACAACCACTAAGCAGAATAATAGGGGGATCTGATTACAGCTGGTAAGAGCTTGGGCAAATTCGTTACCAATAGCAAAACTCAGTCTATGTGTCCTATTTGAAACCCAAAGACTAGGAAACAGGGTTTGCTCCTCCATTGTATGCATTTTTGTTGTTGTTGTTGTTATTGGGGATTGAACCTAGGGGTGGTTTACCACTGAGCTACATCCCCAGCCCATTTTTTAAAAATCTTTAGTTTTGGGCCTCACTATATTGCTGAGGCTGTCCTGGAACTTATGACCCTCCTTTCTCAGCCTCCTAAATTGCTGAGATTATAAAGTGTGTGCCACCACACCAGCCTCATGTTCTGCATCTTAACCATTTGGTATACAAGCCCACTTGGCATTCTGATTATCCCTGTACACTGGATGTTTCTACAAAGCAAAACATATCTGGTCTATTTCCAGTACTGCATAACTGCTGCTTATAAGGGGACTTCTCCATCTAGCAACTCCTGCCCATGTTGCAGCTCTAAAGCCTTTCCTGAATCTCCCAGACAGAATCCATTACTCCATCCAAATTTGCTTGCTTTTAAGAAGTGACCAGTAGCAAGCATTATGGTCTAATTTTTCTGGCTCCAGACTTGTCCACTTTTCTGACTTGTCATCTGGGTGTTGGGCCTTTGGTAGATGAGGACTTTTCAGTTCTGCTGGGACTGTACTACAAGCCCTCCCATCACACAACCTTACCTGCTCCTGTGGAAGTGCAGGCTTTTTTAGAAAGCCTCAGCAGCTGGCTGCTGGCCAACTAAAGGAAATATTTCAAGCCTTGCTTTCCTTCCTTCAGTTCCTACTTCCCCAGAGTTTTAGACTCTCTGGTAATGCCATCATAGCTGTGCTTTCTATCTTTCTCTGGACTTAGTGACTGCAGTTTAGCGCCTTCTCTATGGCTAACTCAGAAGTGCCACAGACTGTGGTGGCTATAGATATGTTGGGGCTGTAGCTTGCACAACTAGTTAGAAGAAGCTGACCTGAAGCTCTTACTCCAGACTACTGCTACAATGCTGTACAATTCATGAAAAGGGACTGGACAGTCTTTGGCCACACCCTATCATGGCTTGGGGCTTTCTGGGGTCATTGAATCCTACCTCAGACTGACTCTTAAGCCCAACCCTTGACTGACCAGCAGCTGAGACATGACTCTTTCTTCTATAGAATACTCATGGCTCTTTGCTTGTCCTTGAATGTTACTTGGCTTAGTAGCTATCACTTCCAGTAGAGCATGAGTTCCGCAAGGGTGAATGAAGCCTGAGGCCCTGCTCGTCCTCATGGTGTAGCATCTAGCACATTCAAAGGATTTCAACAAAGTTTCTGAAATGAATGGACTGTGATGTGGCTGTTTATCATGGCAAAAATCCAGAAACAAATGAACAACAAAGAGGCAGGAGGGGAGAGTGGATACGAGAATCATTTTGTGGAAACAGTATCTTGCAATAGTCCTCAAACATGCAGCATTTGGGATTTAATATTATAGAGTCAGTCCCTAGAAGTCTGCCTTGTTTAATATCAACAGATCCCACTCTGTATATTCATCATAGACAAAAACTTATTCTGAAATTTCCAACTTTATGAAGACATGGTGCCATGTTATTTAGTAGGTGAGAGGAGAAGAAAGGCATTCTTTGAGGTCAAGTGAGAATTCAACTTTTGTCTGGATATATTTTCTCTTCTTCAATCACAAAACCTCATAAGTTAATAAATAATGTAGTTTTTGTTTCTATCCTCTAACTAGATAAACAAAGGCAACCAGCATAGTTTTATTTTCCTTGTTATTTTTAATAAAACCTTATAGTGTGCACATTGTGTCCTTGGGCTCAAAGCCAAATTGTTGGTCTTGCTTTGATAGAAAATCATGACTAATTAAGTGCTCAATCATTAGCTATTCTTAGCTCATCATGGAAAACTTCTCTCTGAACTGAAGTCTCCACAGTCACCTATAGAAGAACTGTTTATCAATTTATGTTGTAACAACAACAACAACAACAAAAAGCCCCAAATCCTAGAAGACTTATAATAGCAAAGATTAATTTCTTGCTCACACCTCATATGCACTGTGGATTGGCTACATGTCTTCCTTACCATACTGATGGAACTGTCCTAATCAGAATATTAGTAATCTCATGGCTCAAGGAAAAGAAAGTCAACAGCTAGTTGAATGATAGCTTGAGAAGCTCCTGTTCTGATATGATATAGATTGCTTCTGCTTATTTTCTATTTGCTGAACTAAGTTGCATGGCTATGCCTGGCTGTGTAGGAATATTTAACCCTCCCTGTGTGATAGGCAGTGCATAAATAATGCAGTCTTCCACAGGCTTTCTCCTTCAGGCTCCCTCTTGGCACATATCACCCAAAAGGGTCCAAGTTGACTTTGCAGTGGAATCATGATCTTTTAATTGTAAGTTGTTCCTCTGTGGTGCTCAGACAGTAGTTTCAGGACAAGCCCTCAGGCCTCTTGTGTCAGAAAGACTTCCTGGCTTGCATCAGAAGCCCTCCAGGGATCTGTGGCACAGAAGAGAAGTTGATCACAACTCCACAGCGCAAGCCTCTTTCTCCCATAGGAAGGCAAACCAGAACTGAGTTGTCTTTCAAAAGTTTTCTCCATCCATATAGTGAGACTGGGCATCAGAAAACCTGACATATATTTTATAGCATCAACATTAGGATTTTTTTTTAGAATTGTATGCTTGCAATTGCCTTTATTGTTTGCTAGTGTTGTGTTTGGTTTCTGGTTTATGCTTATATAACATCCTACATTATCCTGAACCATAATCTTCTTTTAATCCCTTTTACAACATATATTTCTCCTGAGTTATTCAGGTGCACTCACCTCTAGGCCAGCTTCTTCTATGCTCAGTTGTTCACACCCCATCCTTCTTTATATCGAGTTATGTCTTTGCATACCCTTGGCTGTTTTTCTTGATGATAAGCTTGAATATCCTAATTTAGCATATGTTTACATAATCTCTTCTGTTCCACATTCTCCATTGCGGCATTCTAGAGCCTCTTTTGTACTCTTTGACCCTCTCTTCTATTCCTGTGGACTTCTGAAATTTCTTCCTTACAGAAGCTAGACATTCAATATTCAGTCTCACAAAACATGGAGCCAAAGTTCAAGTCAGGGTGAAGTTGGGGAAAACCTGGAAACTCCTTCTGGGCATGACAGACCAGGCATCTCTGGATAATTATACTGTCCAACATTCTCAGTTTCAGAGAGAATCTTTGTGTAAAAAAAAAAAAAAAAAAAAAGAATGCTTGAAGGCCACTGACCAGGACCATGTGTGTGAAACTACACATTGTTACTTTGTGATGTTTTGGTCCCTTGGGGAATGAGCATTGACCACAGCCAGCCAGACACTTGTCAGTATGCCAGCATTAATGGCAAGTCAGGATGAAGTGCAACAATATTTTATATATTTGAAAAATCATTATTTTACAGCATAGTGAGTATAATGTACTCACTGATCTGTTTTTCTTACCTACCTGTCAAAACTCCACTTTGAGGACTCATATAAAACTGATTTTAGTTCACAAAGAAAGCCTGTTGCTATGGGTATTAGGAGGAAAAGCATCACTGGGTTACTAATAATAATCTTTTCATAAACAAAACCAATATATACAAAATAGATGAATGCCCAAAGAGAGACTTCGTGGAACAATTAATTTCTACCCTATACATAATATCTATAAATGTAATATACATGCATGTGCACACACTCACATACAAAGATACTGCTAATTGTAAGGCAACTTGTTTGGTCTGGAACTCCTTAGGATGGAGATGGCATTAGAGAGACCAAACAGCACCTTACTTTCACACAAGACAGCAGTTTTTGCCCTCCCCCCCATTGGAAACCTAGGAATAAGTATAGCCCCATCTCACAGGTTATTGTTGAGGCAGAAATATGATAATGTAGATATAGTGCTTCACATAGGGCAGGACACTGAGGAAATTGTAAAAATTATAACAATTCACAGTGTTATGATAAAGCAATTCTTCCATTAGTTTTTAAATTTATTCTTTTAGTTATATATAACACCAGGATACTTTGGGCATCGTGGTGTATGCCTGTAGTCCCGGTGACTCTGGAGGCTGAGGCAGGAGGATCAGAAGTTCAAAGCCAGCCTCAGTAACTTAGAGAAGCCCTAAGCAACTCAGTGAGATCCTGTCTGTAAATAAAATACAAAGTAGGGCTGTGGGTGTGGGTCACTGGTCCAGTGCCCCTGAGTTCAAGTCCCAGTACCCATCCAGAAAAACACACCAGGATACACCCTGAAATTATCACAAAGATATGGAACTCATCCTGCTCCATTTCAGTCCCCAGCACTTCACCCCCATCCCCTGTTCCCCTTGCAATACTCCATCAATCTCTCTTCAATCCATTTACAGTTTGCTTTTCTAAAAAAAAAATTAGTGTCCTGTGGATATTCCTAATGCTGAGATCTACCAGGCTACATCCATGCATCCACACATTAAAGTTCAGTCAAATTAATTCCACTGTTCTTCCCATTTCCAGTCCCTTCTTCTTTCTCCTCAATCTCCTTCATCTACTCTACTGATGTTTTCTCTATTTTGATGAAATTCCCTCTCCCTTTTTTCCCCTTTTCTCTCTCTTACATTTTAATCCTCTCTTATTTTGGATTACTTTATGAATATCAGAGAAAATAATCAACCTTTGACTTCTTGGGACTGGCTTATTTCACTTAGTGTGATAATCCCCAGTTCTATCCATTTCCTGGCAAATGCCATAATTTCATTCTTCTTTATGTCTGAGTAATATTCCATAGTGTATATATACCACATTTTCTTTGTTCATCTGTTGAAGGGCACTTAGATTGGTCCCATAGTTCATCTCTTGTGTAATGAGCTGCTGCTATAAATACTGATGTGGCTGCATCACTGTAGTATGCTGAGTTTAAATTCTTTGGATATATACTGAGGAGTGGGATAACTGGGTCATATGGTGGTTCTATCCCTAGTTTTTTGAGGAATCTCCATACTGCTTTACAGAGTAATTGCACCAATTTGCAGTTCCATCAGCAATGTTTGAGTGTGTACCCTTTTCCTCACATGCTAGCCAAAATTTATTATTGTTGTATTCTTGATTGTTACCATTCTGACTGGAGTGAGATGAATATATTCAGTTTTTGAAAGTAGAGTCAGTATTTTGTTTTATATGCCAAGGTGTTGTTCTGGAGGCCTCTCAACATAGTGTGCATCTAGTACTGATTATGCACAACTGGAGTTGTGATTCCTCAGCCCAGTTCTAAGTTCCTTCCTCTGATCATTTCATAATGAACCTGACTGCGAAGGTTACCACCACTAATTTGGGCCAGGAAATGAAATGGAGTAAAGTTAAACTCCCAAGGCACAAAAGTGTACCCAGCATCATTTCTGGTAGCTATCATATGTGATCTCATTTAATCTACCAAAGAACTCTGATGGTAGGCAACACCATCAGCAACATTTTATAGTATACAAAAACAAAGCCCAGAGAGGCTAAGCACTTGTAGTCGTACTATCTGGTGTGCTAGAAAGTGGTGGAGCTGGGATCCAACTTCAGTTTTTCTGGGCTCAGAGCACATCTCAGACCCGAGACTATTGTTAGATTAGCAATCATTGTAAAAAATATCCTTCTATCCGTTATTCTTTTAGATTTCCCTAGAGGTTGTACATGTGTTATGACCTCAAATAAAAGACTATGAAAATCTCTTTTAAAGCTATCAGGATTATAAGTAACATCCCCTCAGATATTTAAAGATTTATTAAGGCACTATTATTAAAATTTCTTGTTCAGGATTAAACTGTTCAATTTATAGTACTTGATAAATTACTTTGATACACTTAGTCACCTCTTCTTTACCATCTCCTAAAATTAAACTTTTAGTTTAAGAGCAAAGAACACTGAAAAAAATGAGACTTCAAAATAAACTGAATGCACTCAGAATTTTGTATATAGCTCTAAGATGTCTGAATGCTTCAACATTTTAATTCCTATCACATGGACATAAACTTGGACTTAAAATACCTAGATTTCACCTTGAATTATACATTTAATGATTATTTTTATGCCTTGCTGAATTTGTCTTCTTACTCTCTTCGCCATAGCCTTGGTTTCACTGACACTAAAGTGACACTAATCATGAGAGCAGATTTGAATTCATTTTAGTAATTTGTATTTGCATGTAAATGCCAAGGTGGGATTAGCAATGTGCCCATGTAACAGAATAAGTAATTTTGTAAGAAAAGGCCTGGAAAAAATCAAGAAAAAACCAAGGGATTTTAGTTTAGACAGGGTTGTATATGATTCCTAGTCCTGCTATATACCAGATGTGTAATTATAAGCATTCTGTATAATCTTAGTGATACTTCACTTTCTAATCTGTAAGATGGGGATGATAATACCATCTTCACAGGAGAGATGCTATGATGTATATCAAAGGCACAGTTGAATGCTTGGCACAAAGTAAGCTGCCACTTTTACTGAAAGTAGGAAGAATTGTTGATTCCAATGATTCCAGACAACCCTGGTATGTCTTATATCAACACGATGAGAAACGTGGTTCAATTCTAATATATAATGTAGCAAGAACTTTTCAACTCTGTGTGTGTTTGTGTGTGTTTATGTATGTGTGTGTTACACATTGGGTCACTCAATCATTAGTCAGGTGCATATGGAGGGAGGATAACTAAAATAGGGTTGCTAAAATGGCTTAAATGAGATTCTCACCATGTTGTGTCTCTGATCAAGAAGAAACTATGACTCTCCATTCTTGAAAATGAAGTTAAAACTCCTGTTTACGTGTTTGTGATTTCTATTGTCATCCAAAGAATCTCGGACTGTCCATGAAGCAAAAGCGTGTTTTTTGGGGGGATTCTTAGAATTGCAGTTAAGGAAACAGATTTCAGTAGAAACAGAAAGTATCCCACTAGGGTTTAGAGGGTCATTTTAAGGGTAGAAAAGAGGGAATTGAAGTAGATTACATAGGTTGATTATCAAGAATTGTGACTGGAGGACAAATTTACTTCTCTAGCTCATTAGTTCTGCACAGACAAGCTTAGACTATGTCATTTTTCTAGAAAAGAGTTTAGTTTTTAATTCATATAATCCTCTAGATGATCTTTCACAGCAAATAACTTTCTTGTGACATGTCAGCAAGTTCACTGAGTGGCTACCACAGTACCAGCTGGAGTTTGGGTAATAAAATGGAGTCACTGCTATCAACTTTCTTTTGCAATAGGAGATTTTTGTGTTCATTTATTTTAATTACACTTTAAGCAATGACTGTGTCAGGTACTGTGTTAGCCACTTTCACATAAATGATCTCAAGCCTCATAAAAATTTTAGAATGTAGGTAGTACTATTCTCATTTGTTTTAAAAAAATTCTTTTTAGTTATACATGACAATACTTTCTGATATATTGATACAAGCATGGAATATATCTTATTCTAATTAGGCTCGCAGCTTTATGGTTGAACATGATGTGGAGATTCATTGTGGAGTATCATATATGAACATAGGAAAGTTATATCAGATTCATTCTCCTGTCTTTCCTTTTCCTATCCCCACTCCCTTCCTTCATTCCCCTTTGTCTAATCCACTGAACTTTTATTTTTCCCCTCCCCTTACTATCTTCATTTTAAAATAGCTTTATTGAGATGTAACAGATATGCGATAAACTATAAATTTTAAACTGTACAACTAGGTAAGTTTTAACATGTGTACACTCATGCAACCACGAGTACAATTGAGATAGTGGACATATCCCTCCCCTACAGAAGTTTCTTCATACCCCTTTGCTATTGTCATATCACAAAAAACACTGATGTACCTTCTGTCATTATAGATTAGTTTACATTTTCTAGAGCTTTATATAAATGAAATCATACAATATGTGATATTTTTTGTCTGGCACTTTTCACCTGGTATAGTCTCTTCAAGTTTTATCCAAGTAGTAGCATATATCATTACTTCATTCCTTTTTATGGATGAATAATGTTTCATCTGATTGATGTTTATGGACATTTTTAGTTGTTTCCATACTATCATAAATTATGTTGTTATAAATACATTTTTGTGGGAGTATATGTTTTGCTTCTTTTGGGTGTTTATCCTTGAATAGAATTGCTGGATTACATGGTAATCCCATGTTTACCTTGAGAAACTACCAGACTATTCTGCAAAGTGGCTGCAAAATTTTACATTCTAATCGTAGTTTTTAAATGGTTGAACAAACTGAGTTCGAAAATACAAGAAATTGCTTAAGCTCACACCACTAGTTAGTGATGTCAAATCCAAATCCCCCAGAATTTGTCATTTAAAAAATCCAATTGAGGCCTGGGGTTGTGGCTCAATGGTAGAGTGCTTTCTTAGCACATGTGAGGCACTGGGTTCAATCCCCAGCACCACATAAAAAAATTAAATAAGAATATTGTGTCCATCTACAACTAAAAATATTTTTAAAAATGCAATTTAGGTGATTATGAGTTTCTTCAGGATAGGGGTGTTTCTCCAAATTATTTACCTTATATTATGGGCACTGTCTGAGTCAGATTGGATGGTTGATATTCCAGCTCCTAACTAACTAAACAAACTACTTAACTTCTTTGTTCTTCAATTTCTCCCATCTAATACTGATGGTAATAATAATGAAAGCTACCTCATAGAATTGCTTGGTGATTAAATAAATTAGTGGTTATAGAATATTTTACCCAATATATTCTCTCATGCTTTTCAAAGTTTAGTTAAGATTAGTTGTCATTATTTTTATCATTATTGCTGTTGCTGCTATGATTTGCACTCAGTACAGAGCTGGGCTCATGATAGATGCAAAAATCAATCATCCTTAGCAATCAAACAGACAGATTGCTCTGTGATACGTGAATTGACATCTGGTTCCAGGAGAGATACTTGATTCATGTCAAAAAATAATATCAGTAGGGGTTATTTCTGCTTTTGAGTCTCTCAGTCAAGTGTGGTAGCTCTTAAATTTTTGGAACTTGATCTTTGGATGAAAATTGCAGACCTCTCTAAGAAAGTTCACATTCAGGAAGAACATTGGAACTCATTTTAGTGATGGCCTGCCTTCTAGAGAAAGACACAAAAGCTGGCATTTAGTATACATCTCCTCTATGACAGGCCCTCTGCTGGGCACTTTATATCTAGGATCTTATTTAATTTTCATAATAAATCCTACAAGGGGAGATTTATCACTTACATTCATAAAGGAGAAAGCTGAAATGCACTGAATGAAATAGCTTTCTCAAGGTCACATAGTAGTTATGATGCTTGCTGTGGTTCTCCTGTCACCTTTACCACTCCTTATTTTCTAAATTATATATTTTGTACCTCTAAAGGTGAAATTATTTCAAAACTCCTCCTATGATTTGACAGTCCACATTCAAGCATTTTTGCATAATTGGAGAAGTCAATGGGCAGGCAGTTCTAACTTACTATAGAAGAATCCAGTAAACTGTCTACTTATGATTCTGTTGGTGAAGTTTCCTGTTTTTCTTCCTCTTGATAATCCAGCAGGATGTCATTATAAAGCATGCCAATCTCAACATAGTTCTTGCACCTATCTTGAAACATTAGTTATTGACTGGTTGTGAGAAATATATCCATTGTATAAATGAGCCCATTCACTTTGACACCTAAATTGACTTCGAATCACATCATGCTCGAGTCACTCGACTTGAATACAAGGCAATTTCATAATATGCTTGTTATACAAGTTTGAGGGTGAAGAGAGTGTTTTCCAATTTTAGACCCCTAATCCAATTTGCTAGACACTGCAGTTTATCATAACAGCTTTGAAAGTAGAATAGGTCTTGCTCTACCACTTTTTCCAGTAGACTTGAAATTCTACAGGGGAATATACCTTAGCTCCCAGATCCCAGGAGAGGTTCTGATGTTTGAGACAGAGCAGTACTTTTCAGGGTTCAGAGGTGAGTTTGGAGGGAGTGAGATTCACTGGGTAGAATCCTAAAAAAAGATTCCTGTAATGTCAGGGACTGGAGTCCAAAGAGAACAGGGAAACTGATCAGTGGCTCTTGTTTCTTAAAACTCAGTGGAAAGGCGTGGCAATATTCATGGTGTAATGAGTTAGGTGGGAAAGGAGAGGAAGGTTGGTGGGGATATACACAAGTCTCTCAAGCCTTCCTGCCCACACCTACTTCCTACATTCAGACATCCAATTTCCTCGTTTCGGATGCCAAATCTTTTGCATCCTCTAAGAGGTGTGTGTGTGTGTGTGTGTGTGTGTGTGTGTGTGTGATAAAAGAGCATGTACTTTTATTGGCTAATTATATTAAATACAAGAAAAAATACATTCTGGGCTCCATCTCAGTGTGTTTTTAATTCTCCTTCCCAGTGTGCCACAGGGATCCCATTTTTAGGACCAGCCATCCTCCTTCGTCTTCACACACAGAAAGTAAAAGGCGTAATTATCCCCCAGGAGCACCTTAATTGTTCCAATTAACCTGACCACTTTTTGCAGTCAAAGCCAAGCAGAGAAGAGAATTTAAAGTGATCAAACACCATTTTATGGGCTGTAGATAAGTAATAGGCAGGGCAAAGCATTTTCTATAAAGAATGGACTCTGAAATGGCATAGGCTTGCACTAAGGGACTTTTCTTACTACCATTACTAAGAAGAAAAATGACATTTTGGGTGCTTTTAATTCTACTATCACTGCACCTCTCTGTAGTAATAAGGCACACAATCACAATTATCTGTGCTCATTGAAGCTGTTTAACTGCTTTTACAGGCAGACAGGTCTGAGTTTGAGCCCTCCAACACTAACATGCGTTATAACATTAGACAAGTAACTAAACCTTCCTGAATTGTATATCCTTATTTGTGTGCCAAGCACTTAACATTCCTCATCTCAGTCATTCTTCCTTGTCTCTGTTTTTATATGAGACCAAAGCACAGAGAATGGAAGTGATCTTCCCAAGTTCATATATTAGCTTGCTAAGTGAGTCATAGAGTTAATTTTTCATTTTCTTTCTTTCTTTTTACTTTATTTCTTTTCAACCTCTTAACATTTTCTGAGATCTACTACATGCCAGACACTTTGCTAAATGTCAGAGGCATAATGGTAAGTATGATAGACAGCCAATGTTCCTATGGAACTTAAATTAAAACTCACCTCTATTTGACTTCAGGAACCATGTCCTAGTCACTAGAATTCTTCCTTCTATTCAATGTTGTTAGACTCAAATGGGTGAATGGATATAAAAATGTTAATATCTTCAAGGGATTTGTGTTACACATGGAAAATATGCATATACACATATATATACACAAATACTACAATTTTTGGAACTTATTCAAATATCATTTAGACATAACTGAAATAGTTGTGTAACTAAATTGGATCCATTTGGGTCAAAATCTACTGGTTTTCTTAAAAAGTAATAGAGGGTATGTAGGAAAATTTATAGAGTTAGAAAGCAGATTAGTGGTTGCTTAGGGATGGAGGTGGGAATAAGGAGTTAGTATAACTATGCATAAGTTTCTTTTTGGAGGGATGGAAATATTCTAGAATTGGTGAAGATGTGGTAATGGCTGCACAACTCTGAAAATGTACTAAAAAGTATTGTACACTTAAGACAAAATAAATTGTATGGCATGTAAATTACACCACAAATCAAGATGTTAAAAAAAGCAATGTAAATTAATAAAAGCCTATGAATCAGTTCTGATGGGAAAATATGGTGAGTTGTATTTCTGAATTGATTAAGAAACAAGATCACTAAAGGCACACAAACCTTATAGGACTGCACATGGACAAGATTGCTTGAAAAGGAGTCCTGCCTGTCAGGAAACATTCTAGAGATAGTGGCACAGGGGTACCACCCTGTAGAGGTATAACAGGGCAAATATGTTAACTGGTTAAAATATGTTAATTATGGTTAAAAGTATGTTAATTTGGACAATGTTTAAAACAATTGGTTTTGTAAGAAGAAAACAATTTGGGTATCATTTTCACCAATATGCAGGATCCATATCCGATGGGAATGTATTATTAATTTGCCATATCACTTTGATCACAGTCAGCTTAAATAAAAAAATTATAGTGGTTAAGAGTGCTCGAATCTGTGGAGTCAGCTCAAATGGGTCACATACATGTTATATAATGATCCTCGGCAACTTTCCATGTCTCAGTTTCCTTATCTATAAAACAGGAAAGTATGAATATTTACCCCAAAAGGCTATGAGGATTGTGTTAGTACCTATAAAATAAAACACTTGTCACAGTGTCCTGTATATAGGAAACATTCCGTAGTTGGAAGTTCTCATTCTTATTCCAGAAACTTATATAGCAACAAGTTTTAAAGATGTCAAAGAGAATAGTAATTTTGATTAATAAAATGTCTATACTATATCTATACAATTCCTAAATCAGCATTGCTATTAAGTAGCTAGATGTTTTCCACAGAAATGCAAACATCTTACCATCAGTAGAGTATGGGAAGTGTATTAGCACCAACTATTCTTAAATTTTCCCTGGAAACCATGGCACAAACACCCAGTGATAGGTGACTATTGGGAAGGCTGCTCCACTGGCCTTATCCTCAATGTGTGTATTTGGTGATTGAACCCACCACATTGGACCAGTTTGTGGGTTAGGTGAATGAACACATGCAAAAGTACCCAGTTCACAAATTATTTTTTAGGAAATTGTGTGTCAGGTATGTTAACTAGCTTGCCTAAGATCACAGGCATAGTAAATAATAAAACTCAGAGTTGAACCCATTTAATCTTACTTTGGAACATATAATCTTACCTATGATGCTCTGCAACTTATCAGCTATGGACCTTGACACATGTTTAACCTCTTATCCTTAATATAATCATTTTAAAATAAGGGAGTAATAGTATCCCTCCATAGTATTTTTTGGAAAATTAAACAAGATACATAAAGCACTTAGAATAGTGTATGTTAAAAGGTGCTCAATAAATGGCATTAAAATGTTTTTCTATCACTATAATTAGTTTTGCCCCAGGCGACTTCATTTTAAAATTTATCTCCTGGAATTAGGTCACAACTCATAGGAGGAAAAATGAAATGAGGGAACTCCATTGCAGGGTTTACTTGATTCTGCATGTCAGTTAATGCCAATCCCATTCCTGTTATTCGTTCTAAAAACCTTGGAGTCCTTCTTAATTCCTCCCCTTTCTCTCTCACCTAACTTCCACAATATCAGGAAATTATTTTGGCTCTGCTTTCAAAAGAGATCCAGGGGCTGGGGCTGTAGCTCAGTGGTAGAGCACTTGCCTAGCATGTGTGAGGCACTGGGTTAGATCCTTAGCACCACATAAAGAGAAACAAATAAAATAAAGGCATTCTGTCTATCTACAACTACAAAAGAAAATTAAAAAAAATAGATCCAGAATCTGGCCCCTTTTATCACCTTATAGCTACCATCAAGGCCCAGAACAACATCAACGCTCAACTAGTTTAGCAGCTGCCTTCTGTCTAGTGTCTTTGCTCAATGCCTTGGCATCCTTCAGTATATTCTCAGCACAGAATCCAAAGTGACTCTGTGAAAACCTAAGCCATTTAATGTTATTCTTATGCTCCCCTCTTTTTTTCTCCTTTTATCTCTTAGTAGCTGCATGGTTGCCTCTCTCAACTAGTATATTAGTAATCTACTACTGCATAAGAAACTACCACAAACACAGCAGCTTGAAACAACATTCATTTATTTTATCAGTGCTTCCATGAATTAGGAATCTGGAAACTGCTTTAGTTATTTTACATCTTGAAAAATCCCCTGAATTCTACCTGCTCAACCCTCCCTTCCTTAGCTCTGACATCTGAAAAATCATCCTATAGATTTTTCTTTTACAGAATGTCACACTACTGGAATCATATAGCATGTTGCTTTTCCAGATGGCTTCTTTTTTTTTTTTTAATTATTTTATTTTTTTTCCCAAAAGTTGCATTTTAATACATGTTGGCAAACATAACAGAAAAAAACAAATTATCAGAAGCTGTACACACTATTCACTGAAAACATTTGTTGAGGCAA
>CM053417.1:7716739-7768181 GCA_028644305.1 Xerus rutilus
GCACTTATTGTTGCTGGTATTTTGGATAGCTGCCATTCTGACTGGGGTGAGATGAAATCTGAGGGTAGTTTTGATTTGCATTTCTCTAATGGCTAGAGACGTTGAACTTTTCTTCATATATCTGTTTATTGATTGTACATCCAGATGGCTTCTTTAGCTTAGCAATATAAATTTGAGATCCATCCCTGTCTTTATGTGGCCTAATAGCTCATTTTTTATTGCTAAATTATTTTCCATTATGTGGGTGTTTATCTATTCACCTACTGAAGGTCATTTATTGCTTCCATATTTTAGCTATTATAAATAAAACTGCTATAAGCATTTGTGTGCACCTTTTTGCATGGACTTAACTCAGATTAACTCAATAAATACCTAAAAGTGTGGTTGCTGAACTTCATGGTTAAAACTATGTTTAATTTTGGAAGAAACTGCCAAATAGTCTTCCAGAGTTTCTATATCATTTTGTATTCCCACCAGCACTGAGTGAGACTTCCTATGACTAGGGATTTTTATAGCCATTGGGTTAAAAATATATATATATATACACACACATATATATATATATATATATATATATGGTGCAATAGTAACTCATTGCTGCTTTAATCTGCAATATCCTAATGGAAAATGGCATTGAACATCTGTTTATATGATCATTTGCTATGCATATACCTTTCATGAGATTTATCAGGTTAACAAAAATACCTTCTATTTCTAATATGCTGAGAGCTTTTATATTGAATGTGTTAGATTCGTGTCAAATACCATTTATGTTGCCATTGATCATATTTTGTTTTTTCTTTAGATTACAGATAATGTGGCTCACATTAATTGATTTTTATGTGTTAAATCAACTTTGCACACATATAAGAAATCCCAATTTCTTCTGACATAAATTTTATACATCATTGGATTCAATTTGAAAATGGTTTATTGAGAATTTTTATATTTTGTTCATGAGAAATATTGGTCCTTAGTTTTCCTTTATTGCAATGTCTTTATGTGGATTTGTTATTGTGTAAATGTTGGTAAAAGTGAGTTAGTGATTTTTATATCTAATTCTATTTTCTGTAAGAAATTGTAAAGAATCGTTTTTATTTTTATTTGTAGACTAAATTTTTAGTAGACTTCACCAATGAGAACATCTGAGCCTGGTTCTTTCATTTTTAGAAGGCTATTAATTATTGACTCAATTCTTTTAATAGACATAGATTTAGTGAAATTATCTCTTTCTTGTATGAGTTTTGATAGTTTGCGTATTTTAAAGAAATCTTTTTTTCATCCATATTATTAATTGGTGGAGATATACAATTATTTGTAATATTCCTTTATGATACTTTAAATATTCATAAGATCAGTAGTGATGATGATTCCTTCATTTATTTCATTGGTAATTTGTTCCTTATCTTTCTTTTATTGGTTAGCCTTATTAAAGTTTTATTAATTTTATTGATATTTTTAAAGAACCAGCTTTGGGTTTTATTGGTTTTCTCTATTTCATGTTTTGAATTTTATTGATTTCTACTCCTATTTTGATCATTTATTTTCTTTGGTTCTCCCAAGGCTTAATTTACTCTTCTTTCTTTAGCTCCTTATGGTGGAAGAATACATTACTGATTTTAGATCTTTCTTCTTTTCTAAGATATGCATTCAGTACTTTATAATTCCCTTTAAGAACTACCCTCGCTGCATCCCATAATTTTTTTTTCTAAAAGGGCAGGGTCAATTTTATTTAAAAAAATCTCAGGGGTTTTTCCATTATAAAGGGACATGGCTGATAAGGTAGGAAATAGAACCTCCATTATGAGTACTCCTGATGGCTTCTGTAAGGATCATAGAGATATTAATCACTTGTATTTTGGAGAAAGGTTTCATGTTGTCCTCTTGATGTATTGGTGACCACTACTCTTCAAAACACAAGTTGTTGATGTGAGAAATGGCTGGGCCAGAAAAGATTCCATGATTCAAAATAGCATAAACAATGGTGGCTACAGCTGCATAGCAAATTGTGCCACAGATTCTGGCCATGTCATTCATAAGGATAGCCACTGATTCTTCATATCTGGCACTAGCACCATGAAGTCCACTTCATTGGCCTTCTTCCATTCCTTGTGAATCAAGGCAAAGTCCACATTCAACCAGTCTGCAACGGAAGTTACTCTCTTGGTTCCACCAGCATCAGGTGACAATAATGTAGTTCCACCACTCAGGGATATTCTCCCTAATCCACTTCAGGACAGCTGGCTCTGCATACAGACTGTTATGTGATCTTTATTGATATCAAAAAAGTCTTGAATTTGTGAAGCATGTAGATCCATGGTGATAATATGATCTGTACTAGCTACAGATTGCATATTTGTGAGAAGCTTGGCTGAGATTGGAACCCAGCTCTTGTCCTTCTTATCCTTCCAAGGAAACTTAGGATGACTGCAGTAACCTGGCTGGCTGAAGTGGTCTTTCAGGGATTAATCATGATCTGAAACTTCATTAGATTGTTGTTGATTTCACCACAACCACTCTGAATGAACAGTGCAGACACCTTCTCCAAGTACATGTTCACCAATTTGAATACAGGTCTCCTGGTTACTGAATTTTTTAGTCATCACCTTGCCTAGCAACAAGCCCAGGTGGTAGCTGTTTTCTTGTATAAGTGGAAACTGCTGCCGCAGATTTTGATATTCAGCATATTGGGAAGCTTCCATAGGTACTCTTTGCTCAATGGTCAGTGCTGCTGTGGAGATCAGAACTGAAGTCATCCCATAAAATTTGAAAACTTGTGTTTTCATTTTCATTAGTCTAAAACATTTTTCAATTTATCTTGAGACTTCTTTGACTTATGTATTATTTAGAAAAACAGTTTAACTTCCAAATATATGAGAATTTCCCTCTTATCTTTCTGATATTACTATCTTGTTTAATTCCTCTGTCATTTGAGACCACATTTTGAATGATTTCTATACTTTGGAGTTTGTTTTATGACCCTCAATGTAGTCTGTTATGGTTCTCAGGTCATTAATCTGGTGAACCTTAGCATCAGTTTCTTCACAATGCATCTTTCACCTTGAACAGAACACATTGCACATGGCTAAATGTTCTGTTCCATTGATTGAAAAACAAATATACAGAGACAAGGTTGAGTTTTTGTTTAGGATAGTATGTGTACACTAAACTTAAAATTCATTTCAAATTATCAAGCCATATTTTTAAAAAAGTTTAAATTTAATTTATTTATTCTACTTAAGTATACATGATAGCAGAATGCATTTTGATTCATTGTACACAGATGGAGCACAACTTTTCATTTCTCTGGTTGTACGTGATGTAGAATCACATCATATGTGCAGTCATACATGAAGCTAGGGCACTGATGTCCATCTCATTCCACCATCTTTCCTGCCCCCATGGCCCTCCTCCCTCATTCCCTTTTGACCAAAGTTCCTCCATTCTTCCCGTGTCCCCTCCCCCATTATGGATCAGCATCCACTTATCAGAGAAGACATTCAGCATTTGGGTTTTTGAGATTGACTTACTTCACTTAGCATGATATTCTCTAACTCTATCCATTTACCTGCAAATGCCATAATTTTATTCTCTCTTATTGCTGAGTAATATTCCATTGTGTGTATATACCACAGTTTCTTTATCCATTCATCTGTTGAAGGGCATCTAGGTTGGTTCCACAGTTTAGCTATTGTGAATTGAGCTGCTATAAACATTGAAGTGGCTACAGCACTGTAGTATGCTGTTTTTAAGTCCTTTGGGTCTAGACTGAGGAGTGGGATAGCTAGGTCAAATGGTGGTTCCATTCCAAGTTTTCTAAGGAATCTCCATACTACTTTCCAGATACATTGTACCAATTTGCAGTCCCACCAGAAATGTCAAGTCATAATTAAGACACCTTACATGCTGTAGAAGTCACAGAAGCCAAAAATGATAGGGACACATACATAGAAATGTTCACAGATCATTGGAGTCTGAGTGGACCAGCTTTTGGGTGAGAAATTCATAAAGCAGAAGACTTAGGTAGGACCCCATCCTTTTTGGGAGAACTTCATCAAGTTATGACAGAGAAAAGCCAAGAAAAGATCTCCTCTTAGTTTTTACAGGGGAAATGAAAGAGAAATCCTTGTGAAATATTCCCAGAACATTCTCCATCAATAGGCCTATTTTCCAAGGAAAGACTTTGACAGAACTTTACTCCATCTATGGAAGGACATTTACTTGAATCTAGCTACCTCTAGTGTTCCTGATTCACCTCAAGAAAGGAAAAAAAATGGTAAAATATAACTGTGAAAGTCCTAGTCCAGTAGAGACCAAAAAAAGCTAGAAGAAGAGAAAAGGAGCTCATGAGAATGAGCTTACTTTCAGGCTCTCTTATATGGTGAGAAGAAAGCATCAGAAAAAATCAAGGTGCAGGACTGTTCTGACTCAACCTGTTGGAAGGAGGCACAAAGCAGAAAAGATAGGGCATGGGTATGATGTTTCAGTGCATGTTGACCCCACCAAATGGTAGACATGTCCAGATGGGTATTACAAAAATTTGATCTATTCTGTTTATTATTCTTTCTTCTTCTAGAAGTATAGAAATTGGTTAAATGGGCAAGGAAGTTCTCCCTCTGCCAGGCAATTATAAGTACGGGAAATCTTAACATGTAGGGAGAAGAGGCACGTAGGAGGGCTGGGTAGGTCAGGAAATACTGTCAAGAAGCAATGCCTTATCACATCATCTTCAAAGATGAGTAAGAACAAGTTAAAGGAAGACAAAGAGGAAAGGAGGACTTTTTGGGGAGTATGAACATGCATCATAAGCAAAGACCTAGAGGCAAGAAAGAAAAGCACCTATCTGAGGTTTGTAAAAAAAATTTGCTCAACTAAAATATTAAACGTCATTAAGGGAGTGGAGTAGGGTCAGAAAATGAGGTTGATGCAGGAGGCAGGCATCATATCATTCAAAATGGTGGATCTATTACCAAGGAACTCAAACTTTAAGAATAATAGTAAACCACGTAAGAGGAATACATTATTAGATTCCTTTTTGGAGAAGATGATTCTGCTTGATGTGTTAATATTGGATTGTAGGTGATGGTGTGGGTGGAGGTTACAAGGAATATTGGGGACACCAAATAGAAGTCTCAGTTTGAATGTCATGGTGGCAATGGACATACAGGTAAATTAGACAAGTAATTAAGAAACAGAATGTGTTGGCAGTGACTAGATGGGGGAATGGGATATAGGAGGAGAGATACTCAAAGATGATCCCAGAACTCTGGACTGGGATATATTTTTTGGACTGGTACCAATAGTGCCTTTGAAAAAATAGTGTCTGCATAGTTTTATCCTCTCTGTAGCTTCCCACAGGTTTTACAAAACGAAGGTAATTGTTTTAGGATATGGTCTGTCTCAATTAGAGCATTTGAACTTTGAAAAATTTGGGTGAACCTAAATTTCTGGAGAAGAATTCCAAACACTTAAAACTATAACAAATTGTGCAAATGGAAAAAAGCCTATATTATATATATACATATATATACATATATATGTATATGTACATATACATATATATATTATATATATACATATATATACATATATATGTATATGTACATATACATATATATATTATATATATACATATATATATACATATATATGTATATGTACATATACATATATATATTATATATACATATATATACATATATATGTATATGTACATATACATATATATATTATATATATACGTATATATATACGTATATATATTTTTTTGGTACTAGAGATTGAACTCAGGGGCACTCGACCACTGAGCCCCATCCCCAGCCCTATTTTGTGTTTTATGTAGAGACAGGGTCTCACTGAGTTGCTTAGCGCCTCGCCATTGCTGAGGCTGGCTTTGAACTTGCGATTCCCTGTCTCAGCCTCCCAAGTGCTGGGATTACAGGCTTGAGCCACTGCGCCCGGCTAAAGCCTATATTAATAAGATACACTCCTGGTATGTAATCAGGAGTTTTCAGTTCAAGTAGCAACTAGTTGTTAAGTCTGTAATTGCAGACAGAATAATAATCTGAGGATTTATTAATTGTTTGCATCTTGCCAGGTCTGCCATTGTTATTGATAAATCAACTATAGACAAAGTGAGTTTATAACTTTTCAGCTGGGCACCTTTTAAAAATATGAAACATTTACTGCCCTGAACTATTTACCTGATTGAGTTATTTTTAAATTGCACTATGAGAACATGGCCAAATACTGAGAGCTGACACATCATCTTAGCAGGGGTGAAGTTTGATTGTGAAATTGAACATGAACTTATCTGGCAAGAACACAACTTCTAAAATGTTCTTACCTAAAACATTTCTTCACGTATAAACTTATGAGAATGTCAGAGATGAAATTTTAAAGGTCAACTAATACAGCCCTTTCTTATGCATAGATGAAACTAAGCCTCAGAGAAGTGATTATGGAACCTGTCCATGGTCACATGTCACCCTTGGAACTGAGTCAGGATTCAGTGTCATTAGTTTTTAGAAAATCATGTGGTTGTCCATTGACTATCCAGTACCTTTGAATAGAAGTGCACTCCAAATGCATATGGGTGGTATTATTCATAAAAAGAAATACAAATGTATGTGAAACCATACTGTACTTCCAGGAATTCTATGAAAATCAATGATTTTTTTCAATTGGCAAAGGTTAATATTATACATCTTTTTTTCATGTAGAGATCAGTATCATTGTAAGGGGATACTGATAAAATGATCTCAAATTAAAAAATTGGGGGCTTGTTTGTTGTGGGTCAAATGTGTTTCCCCAAAAAATATGTGGAAATCAGAATCCCTAGTTCCTGTGAATGTGACCCTATTTGGAAATAAAGCTTTTATGATGCACTCAAGATGAGTTCATAGAATTAAAGTGGGTTATAATCCAATATTACTGACATGTTAGAAGAAATACACAGGGAGAACACCAGGTGATATCAGAGGCGAGACTGGAGCCATTCATCTATAAGTCTAGGAATGCAAAGGATTGCTAGTAGCACCAGAAGCTAAGAGAAAAACATGGAGCAGAGTAGTATATCCTAGAAGCTTCAGAGAGAGTGTGGCCTTGCTGACATCTTGATCCTCAACTTCTACCTCCACAACTATGAGACAATGCATTTTTGTTGTTTTACTCAGTTTGAGGTACTTTTTTTTTTGCAAATTTACACATGACTCTTAAGCAAAGAATTGGTCTTGAGGACTGTCAACAGGCTATGGAAGATGAACACTCAGTTGAAAGGTTGCCATTATGTGCAATTTATTTGCCTGAATTATTTCCCTTCATCTAAATGCTACTATGCTTTTGGCATAGCACTTTTCCTTCACCTGTACTAGGTACTGCTCCTGTTCCCTGTCCTCCTTCACCACCTAACCCCAGCTTCCTACTCCTCTTATTTCAGGAAGCGAGGTCTTTCACAAAACATTTATGGATTAAGGTTTTGTTTTTTTTTTAGAAGATGAGAGTGGATAGGGTAAAACACTGATTATTTTTATGGGCTCTCCTATATTTATTTTAAAATGCAGTTTGCTTTTAGTGCTGACATTAAAGATTATTTCCTCACTGGTCCTTCCTTTCCAAATTGAGCTTCATATATCCTTTCATCTGAATCCTAAATGGATATTTGGGCTTTTTTGGCTATACCAGAGAAAGATCAAAGTTGAAGTTAATACTGAGGAAAGATAACAGAGAACCATGAAGTATGGTATTTAAGTGGCATAAAATAAATATGATTGTTTCCCTTGGCAATTCCATTCCAATTAGATACACAAGTAAACTCTTCACTTTATTGTTCAATGTAGTCAAGTGTAGGACTTCTTAAATGTTAATGTGGTACTGGATTTAAATTTTATGCTTTCAGCTACATCATACTCTGTCATTAAACATTGGAGTTTAGAAGGATGTTAGAAGTCAGTGATCTCAGCAAGGCCTCTGGAAGTACTGAGACTTGCACAAACTCACAGAATTGATGGTAGAATCAAGCTTGGATCCTAGGCCTTTTGTGTCCCTGTCCAGTATTCATTTGGTCAAATCATTATCAGAGAGAGTTTCCTTTCAAAAAGTGATATCAGAGTGCCTCTTACAAGCAAGTGTACTATAGTTTCAGGTCTGATCTATTTAAATACAGAGGATTGAACTTCCTTGCAGAGTCATCTATTTCAATTCCTTCTTATTTCAACTAGAGTATCAAATTCTTCCCTTCCATAAATAAAATAAATGATGAGATAGCTAATGCACAATATAATTTCAAAATTAAACAATGGACATTTTTATTTTTATTTTTTTGGTACCAGGGATTGAACTCAGGGGTACTGGACCACTGAGCCACATCCCCAGCCCTATTTTATGTTTTATTTAGAGACAGGGTCTCACTGAATTGCTTAGCGCCTCACCTTTGCTGAAGCTGGCTTTGAACTCATGATGCTCCTGTCTCAGTCTCCCAAAGTGCTGGGCTTACAGGTGTGCGCCATCACGCCCGGCTGGAAATTTTTAGTTTTGGTAATTGTACTATGCCTATGTAATGTGTTAACATTAGGGGAACCTGGATGAGAGATGTAAATGAACTCTAAACTATTACTGCAACTTTTCTGTGTATTTAAACTTATTAAAAATTAAAAGTTTCTAGAAATTGAGATAATTGTGATTTTGTAATATACCAATATCTTTCATAGCTAAAACTTTTCCTGAGAAAAGTGTGTGTTCCTCTTAACAGTCTTTATATATTAAATGCTAGCCTTATACTACTGTAGCACAGCAAGTTTAATAAGTCCCTCTTCTTTCTTGTGAAAATTGCATTAATAGCCATTAACATCACAGGATAGACAATGTGCTCAGTGTTCATAATTTTCACAAAGCATAGGAAAGATGTAGTATGAGAGAGAAAAAAAAAGTACCCTTGAGGGTACTGCAATGATCTGATAGCTCCTGTATTGGAAAAGCCATAGTGTTCCTCTTCTGGAGAAAGAATGCAATTAGAGTCAACTATGGTTCAAAACTGCTAGACACTTCTCTCCAAGCCCATTCTTATATAATCACCTATTGAGTGCCTACTAGTTATATATCTCATTCTTCTTAGAAGGACAGATAATAGATGAGGATCATGTAGTTTGATAAGTGCTGTGGTGGAGGAAATTCCATGGTTCTGTCAATGCATAGAAGATGAGAACTTCTACTTTGGCTGTTAGTGTGGGGATACCAGGGAGAAATTCTTGAAGGAGGGACTATAAAAGGCTGAATCTTCAAGGTGAACAAGAGGTTATAGTACAGACTACAGAGAGGCACTCCAAGCAAAGATAGGACACATGTGAGAAAAATTTGGCATGTTGGGCAAGTAGTCCATTACAGTTGGATCCCATGTATGCAGAAGGAATATTGGGCAAGACTCTTTATCATGAATCCCTTTGGGGAGAGAACAGTAGCAGGGTGTAAGTTTTGTTTCAGAAGGATTACTCTGGCTGTAAAATGGGAAGAGGATTGAAGGTGGGATGGAAATGGGGCATTTATTAAGAAGGTTATTGCAATTGACCAGGTGAAAGAGGGTGGTGGTGGCAGAGGAGGCCAGAAGTGTACTCTTTAAAGACATATTTAGTAGATAAATTTGAAAGGTGTTGGTGCTTTAGTAAATGTGAAGATTTACTGAAAATGGCAGATAGTATAAAACTTTTTTCTGTTTCATAATGAGCTAGCTTCATCTTCTTTCTGAGCACCTCCTCCACCTACTTGTCCTATTGAAACTTGGTTCTCCTAAGAATACTGCTTTCCCTGGAGGGTTTTCTAGTGACGAGGCAGAGTAAAGGGCACATCATATGCTCCTAGGTAAAGTTTATGAGTATGTAAAAAAGACATGGGTCAAATAACTTTTCTTCCCATTTTGTATTCAGTTACAATTATTGAATTTAAAAAGAAATTGAATTAAGAAACATTCTGGTTTCACTAAGAATAACATTTTCTAGGGAATAATGACATGGAGAAAAGGCATAAACATATTATAATGCCACTTGTGCATCTACAAATCTTTTTTTTTATTGGTACCAAGGATTGAACTCAGAGGCACTTGACTACTAAGCCACATCCCCATCCCCATTTTGTATTTTATTTAAAGACAGGGTCTCACTGAATTGCTTAATGCCTTGCTTTTTCTGAGGCTTGTTTTAAACTTGACATCCTCTTGTCTCAGCCTCCCAAGTCACTGGGATTACAGGCATGTGCCACCGTGCCCAGCCTGAGCATCAATTAATGTTAACATATCACTTCTCAAATGGTACACTTAGAAGTAGTGATAGTGTCACCATTGGTCTCCATGGCCTCTTTGAGAATATTGCTCCTCTGTGCTGTCATTAACTCTTTTTGCTATCATGAATGTCCATTATCCAACTCTAAAATTATTTCTCTCTCTGTATTGCTGTCATCTACCCTACTTATTCTTCTAGGACTTTGGCACCTGATTTTCTATTTTATTGTACACACTAAGTCCTGCTCTCTCCCCCAGAATGACATCCATACCTGCACAGGTATCATCTTAATATTCTGGTCCCCTATTTCCAATGGACTATATCTCCAGTCTTCCTCAATTAGCCTTCCCTACAGCTACACTCTGGAACTTGTCATTGTGCATAACTGCTCCACTTCTAAAATCTCTAACTGTAGTACATCATTGTATTACAACCACCTCTCCTTCCAGCTTTAGAGTTAAAATGCTATTACAACTATTGTTTTATCTCTTTAGTACATGCAGACCCTTTATTTTTTCCTAATCAACCAACACTCCCATTTCTTAATTTTCCTTTTTAACTGGCTTACTTCCATAGTTAACAATTTCAATAACATTTTTTAATACCCCAAACACCTTACAGTCTTTGTTGTTTCACTGCATCAATCTGAAAAAAAAAACTGCATTAATCCAACTGTCTACTTTCTCTGGTTGTGCAGCTGAATTCTTCAGAAAGTATGATTCAGCAGAGCACATTATTTCTAATATGAATTCATGATTATGAACTTCAAGTGGCCCCTTAGTTCTTCCTGGCATACCTATCATGTATCTTGGGCCAATCTGTTCCACCTTTCTTCACAAAGACCATTTTAAAATCTCCCTTAAAATCTGAGTCCTGTTCCAAGTCACTCTTTGTAGATGACCTTTTTGGGCTGTCTTACTGAGGGAAAGGGGATTCAAGAAATGTCCAAGTCTGTCTGTACCTGAACTGCATTCATTTTATCCTACTTTATTTTTGTTCATAATTTAGGAAAAACCTACCCTTCAATATGAGGCCAGAAGCTCATTTAGGCCCTTTGTATCAGATTTTATACATGCTTACTTATCTTTCATTGAGAGAATAATTAGCACCCATTTATTGTCCTTTATTCTCCCCTGTTCTGTTCAAATTTTAGATCGATTGTATTCACTGCCTCCAATTCCTCCACGCCTTGACCCAACTCAATCTAGCTGCCACAAACCAGCTCTCTCCAAAGTTATTAATGGATTTTATGTTTCCAAGTCCAAAAACATGTTAAAATCTTTTTTTCCCTTGATCTCTTATCAACATTCAACTTGTTGGCTGCTCCCTCCTTTTAGGAAAAAAAAAAAGACAAAACCTTATTTTAGGCTTCATGACACAACACTATCCTAATTTCAGAGGTGCCTGCTTCTGACTCAAAATTATATTCCTTTACCCCACTGCCTGTACTTGATCTATCTTGGAATTTCTATCCCTACATCTATTTAATTTGTCATGACATCTAAAGCCTTTTTCTAATGTCCTTAAATGGAAATTGTCAATGAGAGATGGCAACATCTAAACAAGACTGATGAGCATACTAATTATTTCAGGGGATATATTGTCACAGAGAGGGCTGATGAGTAACACTTTCAATGTTAGCTACCAAAAAGCAAAAGATAGCATTTCACCAAATAGGATGCTTAATCAGCAAGAAAAGGGCTTCTAAAGATCGATTTAAATTTTAAGCATGACGATGTACTTTAGTGAATATCGAGTTGTGTATTCAGTGTGTTCTCTCTAATTTTAGTTTGATTCAAAGCACATTTATTGAGCCTAGTGTATGTTAAGCATCCTTTCTCATACCATGGGCCATACAGATGAATGAGTCATGATTTCTATCCATAAGGAGATTTCAGTATATTATATACAGCTCACATGTCTTTTGTGCTGAACAATTAAACTCTAAAATTTTTGCGTTGCTGCAAGTGAGTTCTGAATGCAGAGTATACTAGGTTCAAACAAAAAATATCATGGCACTGCACAGCCTCCAGTTGCCAGAAGTACCCAAAGAGGAAGTAAAATTTTCTCCAAAAGGAGTTTAAAGCATGCTTTATGTTGTACTCTGAGAACACAGAAAAAAAAATAGAATACCTCTGGAATCACAATCACATATCATTTAGGCTAAAAAGAAAATATCACAGCAATATAAAGCTATTTTCATAAGTCAGTAGAGGAGGAAGCTAGTTTTTTGCATGGTTAACTGAGTCAAAGGTACTGAGAAGTCACATAGGAGGAGAGCTAAGGAATCCTTATTAGATTTATTAATATTATTGCTGCTGCTGCTGCTCCTACTGGCAATAGATAACATTTATGCAGTTTAGACTCTGTTCGGGGCACTTTTCTAAGAATTATATTGATATTGTATCATTCAGTTTCCCCAACAACTCTGTAAGATAGACATTAATATTTAAATTTTATCATTTAAAAAGCTAATGCTTAGAGGTAAACTGACTCATCCAAAGTAAGTGGTGTAGCCAGAATTTTGCACTTGAGCCTTGGTGACATGAACAAAAATGACATGAGTGGGGTAGTAGGAACCTGAACCAGATTGGAATGGTTTAAGGAGTTAATACACACAAGGAAGTACAAAAACAGAAGAAACATATTTGGAGAGAATTTTTGTACGGATTGTCTTTAATAGGAGAAGATGGAAATATGTACTATCCCAAGAAGAGAGAAGGAAAAGATTAGATAAGTAGGTTTATAACGTTTGATTGGCAGAAACTGAGGAACAATTTGTCTGTTGGCATCTATTTCTATTCTGAAATGAGCGACAAGATCATCTTACACAAGGAAAAGGTGTGGTGAGGTCAGAATTTTGAAAGAGTGTTCATGCTTTAAATATCCTTAGAGAGAGTGGAAGAGTCAGTCTAGAGGAGGAATAGAATAGGAATACTTGGCAGTGTTGAGGTTTGATTCATTTAAGGTTTTTGGCTATGAATTTAAAGTATTGTAAACTTGCACTATTTTAGGATTTTCTCCTGACATCCCAGGATTCTTCATTGCAGGGAGGGAAAAGGTGGATATTAGAGTTTAGCTCTTATAGAGTTTTGCCAGATATGTGCAATGAAAAACAAATGAGTAAAGAAAGATTAGGATAATGGTAACAGTGCTATTGATGTGACAGAATGTGGAAAGTTAGCTGGGTAAAGAGGACAGTGAGGAAAGTTGGAAGTTGATCAATAGTTAGAAGGTAGAGTAGACCACAGTGAATGGACACTAATTTAGCACTCACAATTTAATTTAGCTGGAAGGGTAAGAGATAATGTTCAGAAATGATAAATTTGAATCTATGCTTTCAGTGGCAGCACAGTTTCAGGTATTGACAAAGTCCATGGAGTAAATGCGGGAATGGGTAGATAAACTGGAATGGGGAAGAAAGAAGGAAGCTGAATTCTTCCAGGATATACTTAGCTTGATATAAAGTCCGTGTTTCCATTATATTTTCCATTATTCCTATAACTTGTTAAATGAGATAATCCATGGTCTATTGATAAAATAATTTTGTCTTCTTCCTGTTGTAGGATTTTTAAAAAATTGATAGGTGATATTGACCTCCACATTCAACCTTTGCATTCTCATATGTAAGCCACTGCTTCTACACTGGACTATCCCCAGAAACAAGTTGGCTGTGTGCTGGAGAATTTTTTGGTTGTTACAAAGATTAGGTAGAACCATAGGCATTCAGTGAGTACTGACCAGGCATCCTAAATGTTCTGCAGTCCGGCACAGGCTTTGCACAAAATAATGCCATTTTGTGCACTAATTTGAAATGTCATACCAGAAATTAGTCTAGGTATAAAGCCTATTAATACTTACCTGTATTTGGAACCCAGCTCATTTTTACAGGCAATTTCAAGATATTTGTTGCTTATTTTAATAACTATTAAAATGTCCAGGAGATGCAAAAATTCATGTAAAATGGGGTAAGCCTCCCTTAAGTGTTGTCTGTAATATTGTTAAGAACTATTTACCACATAAGAAATTTCAACACTTCTTATGAGTTCTTCTAGAATTATTTGAGACACCTGTATCTACAAATTTGTAAAAGAACATTTCATTTCAAAGTCCTTTCAGTTGATATAAAAGTAAATATTTAATTAGCAGATATATGAATTGTAGTGATCTTACAGAATTTCATCAATAAAGATTGTTTTAAGGATATTTTTACTATTACTGAAGTGCACCAATTAGATATTTTAGTTGTAAACATTTCATATTGGAATTTTAAGGTAACTTTTAAGTTGGCTGTTGCTTTTCAATCTTATTCTAATCTTGTTGCCTGAGGTCTATCATCGCTGCTCTAGAACTTCTTTTGTTAGGTTCCTTTTCAGTATATCCTCTATTCTCCCATTTTCTATTGAAAGATATGTTCTCCAAGATATCTTTATATTAGAAACTACATTTTACACTTTGACATGTAATGAGATTTCACATTAGAGGATGTGTTTTTCCTGATACTTCATACCTCCCTGACCCATATCATAACCCTGAAAAATGGAGACAAGCTCATTTACAATAATAACATCCTTGTTTCTTTTCTCAACTTGGGTTGTGTATGTGTTTGGCATATTATTACTATTACAGGAGAAGTTGTTTCTTATTTTTCTCTTATTATATACAAGTCTGTCTGGCCCATTATTACTAATCCTAAAATGCTTTTCCTTGTATTTTCTTGAATTTTTCCGGATCCAGTTGTGGCTATAAATCATATTATATCCTTTATTTTAATTATGTAAGTATGTAGAATTTTCAAAATATTAAAATTGGTGTAACAAAATATTTTTTAGGAAAAGGAGCACCTAATTTGACATAGTTGATGTACACTCTCCCTGTTCCCCTTCTCCCAATAAAGAATTTTTATTTTTCAATATTAGGCTTTGTAAGGAATCATATTAGACTCGAAGAAAGAGAAAATGGTGTCTAGACCAAGTAAGGAGTGACCTAAACTGGGATACTCAATGGTTTTCCTTAGAGATTACAAATGGGTTTGGGTTTTACTTTTTGTGGCCAATTCCTTGAGTGAAAGATGTTTGTTCCCTGGCTCCATGCAAGTCACCAAAAGGAGATGGCTACATGGTAAAGATGGACATTATATGCTTCAGCTTGTGAGCACTATGAAATTTCTGTGCTTAAGCTTAGCATGAAAGGAGGAGAACCATTCATAAGCAAGGACTGTGATAGACTGAAGACCAGAGGTGCATTGTGACATCTGCTGTACTGAATAGCCCTTCTGTTTCCTGTATAATCCCAAGGTGAGGGGAAGTTTCCCAGAACACTGTTGAGATTGAATTTCCTATCAGTTGTAACAGATGGGGATGAAATTAAATTTGATTTTAAAAACCCAAAATAAAAGTTACTAGTCCTAAAACGCACTGGTGAAAATTTACACGAATTTCAGTGAAAATTGCACTTGAGTTTGGTAGAGTTATATTAGACATAATTTTATCGGAAAAATACTAGGAAACTTTTATTAAAGGACAACTATTTGCATAGCTCTTTAGCTGCATATTCCAAAGGAATAGTAGCTTGTTGATGACCTTATATCCTAACCTTCCAAGACCTTTAGAATGAATATCTTTTTCCCCTCAAGTTAGTTTTATTAACAAAAGGTGCAAGCTATTAGAATGAATATCTTTTTATCATTAGGTCTCCACATCCACTAGCCTCACTGTGAAGGCACCAGGGGGACAATTCAATGTGAAGTTGTGCCTTGCAGAAAGATTCACACATCTTACTCCACTTTGCACACTGTAGAGGGTATGGTAATACTTCTGTTAGAAGAAGTGCTCCAAATTGTCAAACCCCAGTGCTTTTGTGAAGCTGGTATTTGTAAGAAAGTAGATTGAATTAGTCAGGGTCAGACAGCAGTTGAAGTAAATCACCAGGGAAGACCATGAGTGGTAGGGGGAAGCTATTGGGGTGCATACACTTGGGAAATAAGAAAACAGACCTTCGAGCTGTGCTTACTAAACAGAGCTCTCTGGACATATTGCTTAGAAGTGATTGGATAGTGAATTAAAATGTCTGCATTTGTATTTCCCCCTGAATGACTGTTGCACAATGAATGAGCTAATCTGAATGCTCTGAGGAGAGTTCTATATGGCTTATTTTCTACTCAACTGAAAGCTCTCAAGCTCAAGACAAGATATTTCAGTTGTGTGACTTCATTGTGTGAGTTGTCACAAAATGAGGTGCGGAAGAAATATTGCTCTTTAAAAGTTAGTGAACCGTGGGGATTTTATGTGGCATTGTAAAGAGTTCAAACTAGTCAAGGAAAGAAATGGCAGATGGACAACTTGAAGAAGGTTCCGGCAATGCTTGAAAGACATAGGCACTGATCTCAAAGGGCTTTCCTTTCAGAGATGCACAGCCTAGGCCTTAGTAACTTCAATAGATGGTCAAGAAAATATCCGTGTTATTACTCTGGGCTTTTTGCTGAATACGGTTTCCACATCCATCCTCAAGACAAGTTTATAGCTAGCTCCACACAGCACATAAATTGCCTTGAAAAGACCCCAAATGGTTAAATTTGATCAAACAAATGGTTACTTGGAAAACTACTCATTAGCATCCTGTTACCAAGCAGAACATTGACTGAATTAAGTTGCTTGTTTTCAAACACCTGTTTGAAACTGTACCATATGTGAACTAAATGAAATAGAAGAAAATTTTCATTTTCAGAGAAAAAAACCCTAGACATTTTTAAAAAAAACAAATAGTAATTTTCACACCATTGTATGTCCTTTTGAAAATGACATGCTTCTGGGTATATTTTATTACCTATCTTGCAAATATTGCAAGAGCCAGTCATAGTCCCTATAAAAATTTTCATTCTACCTGACATTTCAGCAGCGTTTGACACTGTTAACCTCCCCATTTTTTCTTTTATCAGTGCAATATAGTTGCACATGATAGTTGAGTTCATTTTGACATAATCATATATGCATGGAATTTAATTTATTCAATTTCAGTCCCTGATTCCCCTCCCCTCCTTTCCTTCCCCTCTTTCCTCCCCTTCATTCCCTTCTTTGATTCTACTATTCTACTTTTCATGTTTTTATTCTAATTGATGCTTTATGGATATACAAATATCACCTTCTCATTTTGCAATTTTGTCCTCCATTGTTTATTGACCTGCTGGGTTCCCACATCAATTCTAACACTACTCCTAATCAAATTTATTTGTGGCTTCCAGTGTATCTGCCAATCCTTGAAATGCTTGTTTATTCCCATCTGTTTTGTTTTAGGCTTTTCTTGCTCTGCACAATCTCTCTGGGTCAGCTGAACTTCAAATTTCCTCTCTATCTGTGCTTGTTCACTATGGTAGCTACTAGCCTAAATTTAAAGAGTGGCTACTTAAATCTAAATTAATTAAAGTAAAATTTAAAATTCAATTCTTCAGTCATGCCAGCCACATTTTAAATAATCACTATATGTGACTAGTAGCTGCCATAATGGATGGTACAAATATATAGAAAATTTTTTATCATTATAGAGAATTATGTTAGAAAAATTCTGTCCCAGATAGGTCTTTAGTCCATAGGTCTCTCTTGGTCCTCAACTGATAATAACAAATTCAACATCTCCATCTGATTGTTCCATAGGCCTCACAAACAAATTATTTCCAACAAACTCCTCCTTTTCTGGAAGTTAAACTGGAGCCAGGAATGCAGAGATAAGGAATCTCATCTTTATTCTTTATAAAGTGGAGAGCCATTTGACTGTTGCCTGATGTTTTAATTCAATATTGATAGTTCTTTAAAATAAAGAATATGGCTAGTTGCTTTTGACTATTTCTAAGTTGAATCATCCCTTACAATGACCTTGTGATTGGCACCATTCTCTCCCATTATCCCTGCCCCCAAATTAATTTCACATACTGAATGCAAAATGAGGCTAACAAAGCAATCTTTGTGATAGGAATTCCACAGATTGCTTAATTGACACTTCCCAATCTCTCATTTATTTAGATTTTCAAATCAACAGAATTAGACTACAAATTAATTCATTAGTATGAACAATAGAAAAATGAGGTCAGGATTATTAGAAGAAGAATAGACAAGGAGATGAATTGATCCACAGTCAGATATACAGGTTGATCCCTGAAACTCAGAAAAAGTAGGTCAACTTTCCCCCTCTCTCTTAATTACATGCCCACAAGCTTTCTTCTGTCAGGCCTGAAAATCTTGGGACTTATTTCTACACAGTGTAATTATGTTTCCATATCTGATCGTGTCCAATTTTGAAATGAAATAAACACTAGGAACTAGTCACATTAGCAAATGGAGCCACCAAATTACATTCATTAAGGCATTGTTCAATTATGGACTGCAATCCTCTAGTGACCCCAGGAAAGCAAAAATTCAGTTTACAATTAAAAATCTGTGGTATTCAATAAATATATGTACTATTTTGGAAAGAATGCATTATTTTGACTTCTATTAAAGAGAATCTAGATCTGGAAAAGATTTCAATAAAGAATAATTGTACTTTCATGAAAAGAAGCTGAATTCACCTTGATCCAAATCAGGTTAGTAATTATCCACCCTAATGCAGTATAATGATTCTTTGGATTTGTAATTATAAACTTTCAAGAGAGTCTCAGTATTATTTTAAAGTAACAGCAAGGAAACAAGCAATGCTTCCCATTTCATTATCCATAATATAAGTAGCATTCTGTATTGAATTACTAGTATTCTTTTATTATAGTCATTTCTCATGCTTTTTTAAAAAAAAAATCTCTCCTTTCCAGCCAAATATACAGCTTCCAATGTCAATCTTAGCTTTGAAGCAAACTACCTCTTGTCAGGCTGGCAGAATGTCTCCTCCCAAAGTTTTCTCTCTGAATTTCTTTCTACAACAAGACCTTTTTCACAATTGCCAACTATAAACAAGAAGGGATGACTTCAGCTCAATAAGTAAAATGGCTAGAGGGATCATTGCTACCCTTGTTTGTCCTGTATTTTCCTGTCTATAACATTGGGTAACATACATTTGATTATTTTATTGGAGAATTAAGTTGCACAGCACATAGTGTACGTGGCAATGAGAGGGACATGCACACATAGAAAGAGAGGCAGACATGGGGAAGTATGGAAGGAGGAAAGAAGAAATAAAGAGAATTGTAGTGCATGTGTATTCATGAGAGAGAAATGAGACAGCATTGCACTGCATAGAATGGACATGGATTTTCAATATGTTGTGTGACCTTGAACCAAATATTTCATCTTCTTAGCCTCAGTTTCCTCATCTGCAGGAGTACGTATATCAAATGGTTGTTGAGGATTTAATATGATAAAGCTCTAAAATATTTAATTCAGCACCTGCCATAGAGAAACCATTCAATAAGCAATAGTAATTACTATTTTAGTTACTAAATAGCTGCATAGACATATTAGACACATATATAGTTTTTGGTATTGGGGATTGAACTGTTTTTTGGGGGCATTTTACCACTGATATACAACCCCCATCCTTTTTATTATTTTATTTTGAGACAGGGTCTGTCTAAATTGCCTATGCTGGTCTGGAACTTACTATTCTCCAGGTCTCTAGGATTATACCACCACACCCATCTCCATATTAGACATATTGGCACATGTAAATAGGTAAGCATACAATATTATGCATATACTGTTAACACTTGAATTTAAAAGCACAGTTATTGCACATGTGTGAAATACAGAACAGATGCATTTTTTATGTGGAATCAGGAAATCAACATTTAGTTTGGATCTGATTGTGAACTTGGGAAAGTCACTTAACATTTGAAGCTGGTATTTTTAAAAAATTTTAATTGTAGATGGACACAATATGTTATTTATTTATTTGTATGTGGTGCTGAGGATCAAACCCAGTGCCTCAGGCATGTGAGGCAAGTGTTCTACTGCTGAGCCACAATCCCAGCCCTGGAGCTGGCATTTTTATGTCTTCACAATAGAAGTCACATGACCAACCTTGGGCAATTAGTGTGGGTAGTATACATAAACAGGCTACTATGTGTAAAGCTCTTTACACAAATGTAAAACATGAAAGTGCAGGCTACTGTTCATATCCTTTGTATTTGAAGAAGCAGTTCCTCAGGCAGGCCTTTTCTGTGTACCTGTGGTTGAGAACACTCATGCAGGACTCTCTTCTCCTAAATAGATTTTTGAGTTGGATCTTCAACCTGGGCCAGGCTTAGTCTTTGAGTTTCTGGACCTGTGTGTATTCAGCTTCTCCATTCTTATTCCTGAGGGGTAACTGTCACAGTTGCAGTCTGAGTCTAGGCATATCTCACCCTAATTTGGGGAAAAGATTCATGTAGACAATGGATATGGAGATGAGAACATAGTGGTGCAAACTTCTTGATGACTCTTGATTAGTATGAGCCCAACACACCAAGTTATCAGGGATAACAGACAACCTTGAAGTTTGGTTGTGCTCATCACCACCTAGAACCAAAAACTAGCATATAGTAGTTGAACTTTTCTGAGGAATTCTAGGCAATCTCAAGGTTTCTGACCTCAAGTAATCAAATTACTTGGAGTCCATTGACACTTCATTCAGTCATTGTACACAGTATTTAATGGATATTTTCTTTCATTCCTTCTCAGTTCTTCCTTTCTTCCTTTGTTCCTTCATTTGTTCCTTCGTTTGGTCTGTCCTTCCTTCCTTCTTTCCTTCCTTCCTTCCTTCCTTCTTTCTCTCTTCCCCCCCACCCTTCCAGGGATCCAACCCAAGGCAGTCTATCACTCAAGCTAAATCCCTGGCCCATTTTATTTTAAGACAGGGTCTCACTAAGTTGCCCAGGTTGGTCTCAAGCTTGTGATCCTCCACCTTCTTCCTCCCAAGTTGTTGGGATTACTGCTCCCTACTAATAGAAAATTTATGCCTCATTCCTGGGAAAATGACTTTTTTCTCACTTATCTTTTCTCTCCTCTCAAAGACAGGCATCTTTTGTACCATCTTGTGACCTCACTTTTAAATCTCTAGTGAGATCAGGTGGGAAGCATCTACTAGATACTTTGTTCTCTGCCAGCGTTCAGTTGCTGATAGGGTTGCCATTTTGGATCCCTAAATGGCCTTCTAATTCCCATTTCATGCCTGGTGCTTTGTCTCTTGTCGGGGCCACAGGACTGTCAGAACCTACTTACTAATCTCGCCTATCTCCTCCTTCCGAACTCTTCAGCCAGGCTCTTTTCCTGTTCTGTATTCTGTTCACTGCTCTGCCACCCTCACATGTCTCAGCTGCAACTGATGAGTCCATGAGAAATTGGGAACTTGGCCCCATGATGAATACATTTCAAAGAGAAGTACCCCTCTTTCCCGAATCTGTATCATTTTAAATATAAGATGTCTGTCTCTCTACTAAATAGTTTCAAAAATTAAAGAAATACTTCATTTCAACCACATGTAGCTGTAAGTTCAAGTCACAATTGGGTAAACTTGTTTGAAGGAAGGGAACACTTCACTGCCACTCACAGTTACACATATAAGCTTGGTTCTCTGAAAAAAAAAATTCAGACTAACTGGAAAAGGAAACTTATCCACTGATAAAATTTTAAGTCTTCTTTTTTGTTTAAGGTTTTGCACTGAAAACGTGTTTATAGACATTATCAATTGGCAAAAAATAGTGATTTCCTAAATGTTAATAAAGTTTTACAATGAAAAAATAGTTTCTGAGATAGCAACTGGAAGTTTTGGGATAGAAATAATGTATTCAGTAAATAAATTTCACACAACCCAACTAAGCACTCCTACAGACTATTCAGATCAATATTTGATGAGGATGTATCAAAGCAAACTTATTGCTATGAGGAGCCACTGCTGTCTTTTGATTGAAGTTAATGAAGCAGACATATTAGTGTAAAGCACTTTCTGGATGCATTTGAAATTTGTCCTAACCACCACTAGTGCTGTTAATGGAAGATGGTAATTACTGTCCACATAATTCTGAAATAATTAGGAAAATGGGCACTTTTCGGAAATATCTTATTAAAATGCAGTCCTGATAACAGAAAAGTTTCTGGACATGTGCTGACTTGAATCAGTGAAGATAAAAGTGCCAGAATGCCTTTTTACTTTACAATTGAAATCTCTCTTCTATTGCATACTGTAAAGCTTTAGAAGGATGAAGAGGTCCAAAGCCTTGCAAATGACACAGCAGAGAGAGGAGTGAAGGAAATGAAGTGTGGTAGCAACAGAATTCTGCACATCCCCATTACAGCAAAGGCACTCTAGCTCTCCTGTACCATGAGGCCCGCTCTTGCATTATCCATGTAAAGGGAGACCAGATTTGAATAGATCTCTTGGATGCTTCCCTAAAGGCATATATAGATCACAGTATTGACAAGAGCTTCCTAGGTCTGAAGATGTTCAGAGCATTCAACCCCATCTCTGAATAAATCAGGACAGAACTGGAAGTGCCAGACCGGTATGTCTTACCCCCAGCATCAGGCCCAGACCCAGCAGATATGCAGTTGGTGCACTCTCCTTGCTGAAACATGAGGGAATGTTAAATGTGGTCCACGTGAAAGAAAAGACAATTGGCTCCTGGAAGCATATTGTCAGTTGCAAGACAGGGCTCTCTCTCATAAAGGAGAAGAAGATGCTTAAAGAAAGGGATCCTGGGACAGCATTAATACATAGGAGACAACTTGATAAGCAAACATGGTTTCCACAGACCAGCGCATGTGCATTCTTTTCCAGTCTATTTAAAATGTCTTGAAAGTGATTTCTAATTGCAGCTTGTCTGATCTGAAAGAAAAAGGAAAGCCTTACAAAAGATGGGCCTGCCCAGAATATGAAGGGGGAAGCAATCTATTTAAAGTGAGATGACTGCCTGGGAAATACTGCAACACATCCAATAAAAGCACACTGCTAGTGATGACTCAGGAAAGCCATGGCATAGATTTTCTGAAATGAAGGGTTAAATCATGCAGCAATTGTCACAACCTCTTGCACAATCCTTTGTAGTGTAAAAAGTTCTTTTCTATCATCTCAATTCTCTGCATAGCCACTCTGTGTAGAATGCAGGAGGGGAATTATCATCTCCATTTTGAGGTGGAGAAAGTAGTGTTCAGTGAGGCAAGTGACTTGTCTAAGGGCAGACTTTCTGTCTGCCAGTGCGGTGCTCAGATAACAACAGCACTCAATGGACTCTGCTCCATGTGGCCATACTCCACAGTGCTATATTCTCAGCATGTCTCAAGTTAGGAGGATGCTTTTTCCCAGTGTAAGCCCTCCGACTATGCCAGGTCCCCTGCAATCTTCTGATATGGCTCTGCTGTGTATCCAGTGCAGTCTGACAATGGGCATCCTCTACAAGAAAACCTGTTCTCAGAAAGAAAGGGAGAGAGGAATAAAACTATCACTGGATAAAGGAAAGCAAGCCTATAACAAGACTCATGCTCCTAAAAACTACCACTTCCTTATCATCATTTTCTTGTGGTCCTCTAGAACTTCTGGGTAAATGCCTAAGCCCCTGTACCTGGTATGTGAGCCTCTCCATATTTCATGTTTCACCATACTACCCAGAAGAAACCCTCTGTTCAGCCAGGCAGGTGTCTTCCTCACCATTTGAATCTATATTTATTTTTAAAAGCACACTTTCTTCTATGCTATTCTCTCTATCATAATGGACCTCCTTTCCCTCCTTTTTGGCCAGATTCCACAGAAATGTGCTGAGGCAGACTCAAGACCCACTGTCCCCACGAAGATTCTACTAAAGGTTCAGCCCATGGATTTTTTAGGCCCATTTAGTGTCTATTTCAGATCCTGAGTGATTACTGACTGGAACAGTCACAATTGATCTTATTGCAAGTGACAGAAATTCAACTTGATCTGGCTAAGGCAAAATAAAAAAGGAAATTCACTGGAGGCCATTCAGGAACTTAATGTACCTAGAAAAGGTGAGAAGATTAAGGGCAGCTAGGCCTTAAGGACATTTGGAATCAGAAACTCAAAATTCTGTCAATGCTCTGTTCCTCTTTCATTTTTGCTTAGCTTGGCATGGCACCTTCTTTCTCTTAGCTTCTTGGAAACAGTGACCACGAGTTTCTGTCCCGCATATCTTACAGGCTTTCCACCAGAGGAGGATTTAGTCTCTGTCTTCCATTTTATTTCACTTCATTCTAGGGGATTACATTGATTGACCTGCCTGATAAATCTCATATAGCCTTTCTCCAGATAAATCTCATATAGCCTCAAGGTCACTCAACCTACACCCTGACACTGGGAACCATAGGGTGTGCATCATTTCTAGAGGACAGAGGAAATCACTGTGATAAGCAGACTTCTTGATTGGTGTCTACCATATTGACCTATGGTCTTTGCTGAATTGCTTCTTTACTCTGCATCATGTCTGTTCTAAACATTTTTGCTAGCTTGTTGAGGATTGAGCCTAGTAACATATGTCATATTTCTAGTGTTCCCATGGAACCTAGCATATTTCTGTGCAATTTTGTTTATTTACTTATTTATTGAATGTATCTTTTATGGTAAGCCTGTGCCACACATTGTAGGTGAATATTTATAATCCACCCCAACTCTTGCAATAAGTGACTTGTAGTTTCCTAAAACCACCAGGTCATTTCTCACCTATGTCTTCATATGTGCTGTTTCCTTCATTCAGAGTATCTTTCCAGTTCTTCCCCTGAGAGTAAAGCCTGCTCAGCCCTTAAGACTCACTTCAAGTATCACCACTTCTGGAAAGGCTTTCTTGGTCTCTTTCCCTGGTCTCCTCATCCCAAAGCTGATGAAAGTGCTCCTTCTCTGTGCTCCCATAGCACCCTTCATAGTACTCACCACTTACCACCATGCATTGTGATTGTTTATTTATTGGTATCCTATATGAATAGCTAGTGAGTCTCAGAGTTAGATTCCCCAACCATCAGTGTCTTCTGGGCACTTGTTAGAAATCCATGTTCTTGGGCTTCACTCCAGACCTAATGAATAGGAGACTATGGGAGTAAGGCTATAAGTCTGTGTTTTAATGTGCCCTCTCAGTAATTCTGATGCATGTTCAAGTTTGAGAGCTGCTGACACAGATACTCCCAGCCATCATCACAAAGTCTGACTCATAATAAGGGCTGGGAAACTTTTGATGAATGAATTTGATAAATCAATATTTTCTCTTTCATGTGAGAATTTTGGATGTGTTGGTTCTTCTTGCTTACATTTCAGGCACTATCACCAGGTAGATGACTGATTTCCATTTATTATTAGACCATTAATTAATTAATTCATTAATTATATTGTCTAGAAAACTAGAGATTACAGAGTCTAAATCATACTGTTTGTCATGACAATGAGGTACATAGCTCTCCCAACTACCAAGAGTATTTTAAGAGCCTTCTCTCATGCGTGTAGGCTATGACATTGTCAATTTGGTATTTTCCATTCATACCTTTTCAAAAGAGTCAAGAAGAATTCCAGAGGAAATCATGTTCTTGCAACTGCTGACACCCTTTGAGCTCTGCATGACTTTGACAGAAAACAAAACAAAACTCAGCGAATCTTGAATGCCTCCAAGTCATCTTTGCTGATAAACCCAGGACTTAAGTTGTAAACAAATTAAAGACTGAAAACTTTCCGTTGGTACATTCTTTCCAGAACTTTATTGCTTTCTTCAAGCTACTTGGTTCCTTTCAGAGGGGGCAATTCTCTGTGTGCTGGGCTGAGCAGGGCTGGCCTGCACCTTGGCAAAGACGAGTGGGAGTGTGTGTGAGAGACTGAGCTGTCTCAATAGCCCAATGTTATGCTTTCAGCAAGCTTTTGAGAACAAAGTCTCTGTTTTTATTGCTCTCCCTGCCAGTGACCACGACTGGCTTCTTTCAGTGAGATGTTCCATGCCCTTGCACTGAACGCCAAAGCAGGGCATCCCCTGAGCCCTCCAAGCTCCTCACAGAGCCCTGAAATGAGGCCATTCTTGAGGCCACCCTCTCTCTCATTCTGCACACATAAACACACACACAAACATTTTCTGATAATCCTTTCCTGAATCCCAAAGAAGACAGTGAATATAAAGTCTCCAAGAACAAAAGTTCTCTTATTATACCAATGTAAGTTTTTTTTTTTAAACTATAAGTCATTAGTTTCTGGAAACTTGTTCTGCAGTATAATATGTGAAACTTTATGCCACAAAAATGTGACTTAAAGGGATAAGTTACTTAAAGCTTAGAGGCAATGCCTAAACTCAAACTGCATAAAAGCATGAATTATTTAGAGGACTTTCTTACATGAAATACAAGATCGGACTACATAAAGTGATTCCCCAATGGCAACCTAGACAGCACCACTACCACCCACAGATACTTATTAAGCATATGGATTCTCCTGGAGTGTCTCAGCCAGTATTTAGTCCAGGAAAATGTTAATTTAAATATTTGTGCTAGATAACTCTTATGCACAGATATTATTGGGAATTATTCGATGAAATAATGTTTGATTTTTCTTCCAATGCAGTCTATGATGTTGGTATTACCATAAACTGATCCTCCTTCTCTCTCTCTCAGATGGACACACACACACACACACTTGTGTAACACATGCATGCATACACACAGTTGTATCCAAATAAGGGAAAGAGATAATAACAGCTTAGTTATTATATTGGGGGTCAGAAAAACTAGGGTATGTTTTCATCTCTTTCACAAACTAGCTCTGTTATGTTAGATAAGTCACTAGTAGCCTCTCTGACCTTCAGCTTACTCATGCACAAATAATCTTTATTTACTATTAGACCCAGTAACTTGTGGTAAAATGAAAAAGAAAAAAAAAGACCTTTTTTTTTTTTTAAAAAAAAATTAGCATTTGACAGTTTCCATGGTGCAAGCACTCCCAGCCATCATAGCCAGTTTCTAACTATGGAAGTGAAGTCACTGAAGATGAAATTAGGAAGAGGTGCTATTCCACAGCTACAATTCACCATAGACTAGATTCTTTCCAACCTTAAATCTCTGCATTATATTTTATGTAAATAATGAATTAATAATGGTAGCACCTCCTCTTTAAAGAAAAGGAAAGTCAGTTACTGGTGCTGTGGAAAAGACTGGATATCGTTGTTGGGCAAATTTGGGTTTAAATCTGAGCCCAACTGTTGAAAGCTATATGATCTTGGACAAGTTACTTAAACTATGGGTCCTGGCCTCATTCATAAAACAGATAAATAGAACCTCCTTTTTAGTGAGGAATAATGTTGTAATGTATGTAGAGCACATAGTATAATGTCTGGCAAATATAACATGTGGGTGAATGGAATTACGGAATTTAAAGCAGAGAAATAGCAGTCATAACATTAGAAGCACTAGCACTAAGCAGGAAAAACGTCTTAGGGAAAATTATGGAAGAAAGCTGACAGTGAAACTTGAGGTTAATGAAAATAGTTGCCATTTTATTGAGTGCTTGCCATGTTCTAGGCACTGTGCTAAGAGTCTTACATGACTTATTTGATTTGACGAGCACAGAAAACTTATAAGTATTATGAACTATACTCTCACTTTAAAAAGCAAATTAAATTTCTTAAAAGTTTCATATCTGAATTTCTATACAAGTCTCAGGAGGATGAATCTAGAAAAGAAAAGGACTAGTGGATATGAAACTAACTTATCACAGTTTCAAGCTTCATATGTTGTATTCAAATCCATTTATTTGTAGAGCCATTCAGTAGACATCCAGTATATGCAAGATACTGAAGAAGGCACTGTGAGAGAAGGGGATGCAAATTTGAAGAATACAGGTTCCCTACATTAGCAAAAGAGATAGACTCAGGCATAAATCACACTGATTTAGAGCTGATTTGAGCCAATTCTTGCATTTCTTTACATTGGTTGATCTGAGGTCATTTACCTGGGCCTCCTGTTCCCTGCCTTTTATTCTAAATACATTGTACTCTCCTTCCAAATTCTTCCAAAAAATTGAAGAGATAGGACTACATCCAGATTCTTATATGGACTACATCCAGATTCTTATATGATGCTAGCATTACCCTCATACCAAAGCCAGACAAAGACAACACAATAAAAAATATTACAGACCAATATCCTTTTTTAGCATAGAAGCAAAACTTTTCAACAAAATACTAGCAAACTGGGTTATATAACCCAATAAATGGATAATTGAACATGATTGAGTTGAATTTATCCTCGCGAAGCAAAGATGGTCCAATATACGCAAATCCATTCATGTCAAGCCCTACATTAACTGAATGAAGGACAAAAACTATATGATCATCTCAAGAGAGGCAGAACATGCAATTGTTAATCTTCAATATCCTTTCATGATAAAAATCTCATCAAATTGAAGATAAAAGGAATGTACCTCAACATAATAAAAGACATTCATATTAAGCCAACAGTTAATATTATAGTGAATGGGGAAAAACTGTAAACTTTCTAAGAGCAGAAACAAGACAAGGATGCACATTGTCACTACTTTTATTCAAAAGAATATCAGAAGTCCTAGCCAGACCAATCAAGCAAGAGAAAGAAAAAAGGGCATCCAAAATGGAAAATAAGAAGTCATATTATCAGTGTTTGCTGATGAAATATTATATATAAAAAACTTCCAAATGTACACTAAAATATTAGAACTAATAAATGAATTCATTAAAGTTGTAGGATCAACAGTATCAACATACAAAAATCAGTCACATTGTTATATGCCAATAACCAATTATCCAAAATAGATATCAATAAAGTAATGTCATTTACAATAACTGTAAGAAATAATTAGGAATATATATAACCAAACAGGTAAAAGTCCTCTACACTGAAAGCTAAAAATATTGATGAATGAAATTGAAGAGGACACACTAAAAAATGGAAAGACATTGTGTTTTCTTTTCTTTCTTTCTTTCTTTTTTTGTATTGGGAAGTGAACTCAGGGGCACTCGACCACTGAGCCACATCCCCAGCCCTATTTTGTGTTTTATTTACAGACAGGGTCTCACTGAGTTGCCTAGCACCTCACCATTGCTGAGGCTGGCTTTGAACTCGTGATTCTCCTGTCTCAGCCTCCCAAATTGCTGGGTGTACAGGTGTGCACCACCGCACCTGGCTGACATTGTGTTTTTATGGATTGTAAGAATCAATATTGCTAAAACACCTCTACCTTCCAAAGTGATCTACAGTTATAATGCAATCCCTATCAAAATACTAGTGACAGTTTTCAAAGATCTAGGGAAAACAATTCTAAAGTTTTATGAAATCCCTAAGTAACCTGAAAAACCAATATTTTTTTAAAACTGTGGGTTTTTTAAATTTAGCTATAGATGGACACAACATCTCTATTTATTTTTTCATGTGGTGCTGAGAATTTAACCAGTGCCTTTCACATGCTAGGTAAGCACTGTACTATTGAGTCATAACCCTAGCCCCTCCAGTGTTTTTTTTTATATCTCTATTTTATTTATTTATTTTTATGTGGTGCTGGGCATTGAATCCATTCCCTCACGTGTGCTAGGCAAGGGCTCTACCACTGAGCCAAACCCAGCCCACCAAAGCAATCTCGAGTAAAAAGAACAAGGAAGGAAACATTATACTGACTTCAGAATATACTGCATTGTTGTAGTCATCAGAACAGCATGTTATTGGCATAAAAAACAGGCACACAATGAACAGAATAGAGAGCCTAGTAGTAAACCCAACTGATTGGGTAATCTGTAACCAACTGATTTTCAACAAAGGTGGTAAGAACATGTACTGGAGCAAGAACAGTCTTTTCTTCTTTTAAAAATTGTATTTTATTTTATTTGTTCTTTTTAGATATGCATGACAGTAGAGTGTATTTTGACATTACACACACATGGAGTTAAGCTTATTCTAATTAGGATTTAATTCTTGTGGTTGTACATGTGAAGTTTCACTGGTTGTATATTCATATATGAACAAGAAAATTATGTCAAATTCATTCTATTGTCTTTCCTATTCATTCTATTGTCTCCCTTCCCTTCATTACCCTTTGAGAACAGTCATTTCAATAATTGGTGGTGGGAAAACAATGTCCACATGCAGAATAATAAACTAGGTCCCTATATATCTCCAGTTACAAAACTCAAACCAAAGTCAGTTAAATACTTAAATTTAATACCTGAAACTTTGAAACAAGTAGAAAAATATAGAAAATTTTTTTTAGGACATTGGAATAGGCAAAAACACTTTTGGACAACATCATAAAAACACAGGCAATAAAAATAAAATAAACCACTAGAATTACATTAAACTAGGAAACTTCTGCATGGTAAAGGAAACTGTCAAAATGAAAAGGTAATCTATGAAATGAGAAAAAAATACTTGCAAAACTATGTATCTGATGAGGTTTTAGTATTAAAAATATACAAGGGGGCTGGGATTGTACCTCAGCAGTAGAGCGCTTGCCTTGCATGCGTGAGGCCCTGGGTTCGATCCTCAGCACCACATACCAAGCAATAAAATAAAGACATTGTATCCCTCAACAACTAAAAATATTAAAAAAATATACAAGGAATTTGTGCAATTCAGTCCCCCCGCAAAATCACAAAAAGCCAATCAAATGAACCAATTAAATAACTGGCAAAGGAGTTCAATAGGCATTTTTCAAAAGAAGGCATGCAAAAAGCCAATAGATATATTAAAAGGCTTAACATCACACATCATTGGGGAAAAGAACATGAAAACCACAATGAGTTATTACCTCACCTATTAAAATGGCAATCTTCAAACAACAATGTGGGGGCTGTGTTTGTAGCTCAGTGGTAGAGCACTTGCCTATCATATGTGAGGCCTTGGCTTTGATCCTCAGCACCACATAAAAATAAATAAATAAATAAATAAATGTATTTTTCCACATACAACTAAAAAATTAAAAAATGACAATGCTTAAAAATGTCAATGAAGATGTGGAGAAAAGTGAGCCTTTTTATTGTGTTGGTGAAAATTTCACTTAGTATAGCCATTATGGAAAAGTGTGGAAGTTCCTCAAAAGATTAAAAATAGAACCACTTGATATAGAACTGCAACTTTTGGATATAGATGCAGTGGAAAAGAAATCACTATCTTGGAGAAATATCTGTATTCCTGCATTCCTCATAGCCTTATTCATGATAGCCAAGATGTGGAAACAACATAAATGTTTGTGGATGGATGAATTTATAAAGAAAATTTAGGAAATATATGTGTATTTGTGTGTATGTGCATGTGAAAAATACACACAGTATAATATTATTTAGCCTTTTAAAAGAAAGAAATTCTGCTATTTGTGACAACATAGTTGAGCTTGGAGGACATCATGCTAAGTGAAATAAGCCAGGCAAAGAAAGACATGGTTGCCAGGACTTAGAATGTGAGGAAAATGAGGAGAGGTTGGTCAAAGGTCACACACTATCAATTATAAGAATGAATAAGTTCTGGGAACGTGATATATAGGCTGGTTACTTTAGTTAATAATAATGTATTGTATATTTGAAATTTCCTAATACAGAAGTTTTTTTTTCTTTTTGCTGTGCTGGGGATTGAACCCAGGGTTGTGTGCATGCTATGCAAGTATTCTACCCATGAGCTACATCCACAGCCCTAGAGAGTAGATCTTAAGTGTTCTCTTGGTGCATGTGCACACACATACACACACACGGTGGTAGTTGTGTGATATGATAGATATATCTATTGCTTTGACTGTGGCAATCATTTCACAATGTATGCATACAACAAATTATTACATTATGTATTTACAAACATTTTATTTGCCAAGAATACCACAATAAATCTGGAAATATATGCTTCTAAATAGTGGGCACTATTTGTAATTTTCTGATGCATGTTTTAATGTGTATAGTAAAAAGCATCAGGATTTGAAATCCTAATCCTTTCATATTTATTACCTGTAAGTCAGGGAAAGTTGTATTACCACTTCTTATCTCGAGTTTTGTTAATGCTAATGGCTCAATAAATATAAGCTATTGTTTTGTAACTTTATTAAGTAAGTTAATCCCAGCTTCTGTAATAAGCTTCCAAATATATGATAGTTCAAACATGATAGAAGTCTATTTCTTACTCACATAAATTTCAGGATGGGTGTTTCTGATTAGCAAGTGGTTCTGTATCGTATGGTGATTCAACTTAAGATCCTTCTTTCTCATGAATACATTATCTTTAATACATGGTTTTCAAAGACATCAAACTCATCAGACTTCAACAAAGGGAAGAAGAATCCATAAAATCAGATGTGGATCATTTTATGGACTAATTGTATTTGGGATGCATATGACATGCTTTTCATTGCCTAGAACTTAGTCATTTCACTATGCTTAATTCCATGGGGAACTGGGAAATGTAGGAAAAAGAAGAAATGTTTTGGTAAATAGCTGGCCAGTCCAGTGGTAGAACAGAAACCAAGTAATTTTGTTGTTCTATTGTGAAGATCGCACAATTTAACACCACGTGGTGTAACCTCTATCTATTGAGTTTTCAATGAGTACTTACAGTTTCTAAACTTTTCTCCATGCCACAGTTTTATAATTGGGTATAAGTTTGAAGAAGAAGGAGATTAAATGCAAACTTCCTCTCTTGCTTTTTTCCTTGGGATTTCTAATATTTCTTTCTGCTTTATCTGTTGCTCATCATTTTCTATCCCATGGTACACCAGTTTGTATGATCTGTTTTGTAGAATTGAATCAGCAATAAAATAAACAAAGCTTGAAAAACAAGCAAAACATTAGGAGTCTGAAATAAGTCAGAAATAATTATTTGCCAAAAAGTTCAAAGAAGGCAGGATAAATATTAGAATACTTGCTGAACAGATATAACTTAAATATTCTCAAGTACTGAAGGTAAGAAAACCAGTTACCATATCTCATGACAATCACTACACATCAGGGTATTGATATGAACTACCTAATATCTTGGAGGTAGAGCCAGAAGAGAATGTTACTTTGTAATAAAAAAGAAAAACACGTAATCAGAAAGACTAGCATATTGACTGGCATTTTGTCAACATACCCATTTTTAAAAAAAATTTTTTTTAAATACTTTTTTAGTTGTAGATGGACACAATGTCTTTATTTTATTGCTTTGTATGTGGTGCTGAGGATCGAACCCAGGGCCTCACGATTGCGAGGCAAGCGCTCTACCACTGAGCCACAATCCCAGCCCACCAATTTCTTGAATTCAGATAAGAACAGGAAATAAAAGGTCATGTAGATTCTATTCTTTCCTCATTGTGTACTTTTGGAAACATTGTCAAAAATTAATTGACCTTCAATTTATGAATTTGTTTCTTGCTTCTTTATCCTGTTCTGTTGGTGTACATGTCTTGGTTTTATGAAGGTTCCATTTTGTTTTGTTTTGGTTTTTTTTGATACTAGAGATTGAACTCAGGGGCACTCGACCACTGAGCCATGTCCCCAGCCCTATTTTGTGTTTTATGTAGAGACAGGATCTCATGGAGTTGTTTAGCACCTCGCTGTTGCTGAGGCTGACTTTGAACTCACAATTCTCCTGTCTCAGCCTCTGTAAGTGCTGGGATCCATTTTGTTTTGATTACTGTCTGTAGTGGATTTTGAAATCTAGTGGTGTGCCCCTGGCTCTGTTAAGATTGCTTTGGATATTCAGGGATTTTGTAGTTTTGCATAAATTTTAACATATTTTCTAAGAAAAGTGCCATTGGAATTTTGATAGATATGGTATTCAATCTGTAGATCTCTTTGGGTAGTATGAACATTTTAACAATATTGAATTTGTCAGTCTGTGTACATGGGATCTCTTTCCATGTGTTCATATTTTCTATAATTTTTTATATCATTGTTTTAAAATTTTTCAGTGTGAAGATCTTTCACTTCCTTAATTAAATTGATTCCTAAGTAATTTATTTTATTTTTGCTATTATAAATGGGATTTCTTTTTTAGATAGTTTGCTGCTATTGTATAGAAATGCTACTTATTTTTGTATATTGATTTTGTATCCTGAAATTTTATTCAATTTGCTCCTTTGTTCTAACTTGTTTGGGGGATTATTTAGATTTTTCTATATACAAGATCATGTTATTTTCAAACAAGAACATTTTTATTTCTCCTTTCAAATCTTGATGCTCTTACTTTTATTCTCTTGCCTGATTGCTCGGGGTAGGTCCTTTAGCCATATTTTTTTCATTACTGTGACAAAAAGTCCTAACAAGAACAAGTTAGAGTAGGAAAAGTGTATTGGCTCATAGTTTCATAGTTCTCAGTCCACAGATGACTGACTTCGTTGTTCTGGACCCCCTCTAGGCAGAACATCATGTCAGAAGTGTGTGGTGGAGGAAACCAGCTCAGGGCAAGACAGCCTGGAAGCAGAGAGTGTTCTTCTCACCAGGGACAAAATATAAATCTCAAATGCATACTCTCAGTGACTTAATTCCTGCAGCCACTCCCTACATGTGTATAGTTACCACTCAGTTAATACATATTAATGGATTAATGCACTGATTAGATCACAGCTCTCATAACATAATTTCATCTCTGAAAATTGTTGCATGGTGTCACACATGAGCTTTTGAAGGATGCCTCATATCTAATCATAGGACTTCTAGTACTATGCTGAATAGAAGTGGCAAGAGGGGCATACTTGTCTTGTTACTGATCTTAGAGGAAAAGCTTTCAGTATCATGTAAACTATGAACCTGCTGTATACGGCCTTTATTGTTTTCAAATACTTTGACTTTTTTACCTAATTTGTAGAGAGAGGTTTTATCATGAGAGGATGTTGAGTATTTTCAAATGCTTTTACTGCATTGTTGGGATGAGCATATGGTTTTTTATTTTTTAATGTGCTATATCATATTTATTGATTTGTGTCAGTTCAATCATCCTTGCATCATAAGAGTAAGTCCCACTTGATCCTCGTGAATGATCCCTTTAATGTGCTGTTGGCTTTGTTTTATTAGTATTTGGTTGAGGAATTTTTTATCTATATCCATTAGGGAAATAGGCCTGACATTCCCTTCCTTCCATCATTTCCCTCCTTCCCTCTCTTCCTTCCTCTCTTGCTTTCTTTGTGTCCTGATCTGGTTTTGGTATCAGGACAAAGACAGAGTGGTAAGATGTGTTTCATAGTTTTCCCTTCTCTACAATTTTTGGAAATTTGACAAGGATTGTTATTATTCATTATTTATGAATATTTGGTGAAGTTCATCACTCAGGCCATCCAGTGGTGAGATATTCTTTGATAGGAAACTGTTTTTGTTTCCTTATTTGTTATTGGCCTTATTCATTATTATTTTTTATTTCTTCATGATTTATTCTTGGTTAGTTTTATGCATCTAGAATTTTCTGCATTTCTTCTAAATTATCCACTTTTTAAAATATGTAATTGTTCATAGAGTTACTTATTCTTTTTATTTCTGTGGTATCAATCATAATGTCTCCTCTTTCATTTCATGATTTGAGAATCATTTTATTAGTCAAACAAATGTTTTGTTAATTTTGATTATTTTTCAAAACATTAACTCAGTTTTGCTGACCATTTTTTCCTAGTCTCCATTTCATTACTGTCCCTCTAATTTTTATTACATTCTTCTTTCTACTAATTTTATACTTAGTTCCCTTTTCTCCTTTCTTAAGGTGTAACACTAGGTTGTTTATTTGGGATCTTTATTCTTATTTGATGTTGGCATTTGTATCTTCAATCTTTCCATTGTTTTGCTTTCACTTCATTCCATAAGTTTTTCTTTTTTTTAACCTCAAATCCATCTATATTTTCTTTCCTTTTTATTGGTTCTTTTTAGTTATACAGGACAGTAGAGTCCATTTTGATAAATTAATTCATACTGGAATATATCTTATTCTAATTAGGGCCCAGTCTTGTGAATGTACATAATGGTGGGATTCACTGTGGTGTATTCATATATGTATTGAGGAAACTTATGTCAGATTCTTTCCACTATCTTTCATTTTCCCATCCCACTTTCCTTACCTCCATTCCCCTTGGTCTAATCCTCTGCACTTCTATTCTTTCCTTCCCCTCTTATCATGTGTTAGCATCCACATATCAGAAAGAACATTAAACCTTTGGTTTCTTGGGATTGACTTATTGCACTTAGCATGATAGTCTCCAGATCTTTCCATTTACTAGCAAATGTCATAAAATCATTCTTCTTTATGGCTGAGTAATATTCCATTTTATATCTATATCTATCTATATCTTACAGTTTCTTTTATCATTCACTTGTTAATGAGCATCTAGGTTGGCTCCACAGCTTAGCTATTGTGAATTGTGCAGCTATAAACATTGATGTGGCTGTCAAAGTAGTATGCTAATTTTAAATTATTTGGATATATACTGAAGAGTGGGATAATTGGGTCAAATGGTTGTTCTTATCTTTTTAGTAGAGTCTATTTTGACATGTTTATACAAACATGGACTATTTTTTATTCTAATTAGGATCATAGTCTTGTGGATGTACATGATGTTTTGAGGAATCTTCATACTGCTTTCCAGAGTGTTTGAACCATTTTTTAGTCCTACCAAAAATGTGTAAATATACTATTTTCCCCAAACTATCATCAACATTTATTGTGACTTGTATTCTTGATAATTGCCATTCTCACTGGAATGAGATGAAATCTCAGTGTAGTTTTAATTTGCATTTCTCTAATTGTAGAGATGTTGAACCTTTTTTGATATATTGGTTGATAATTCATATTTCTTCTTCTGTGAAGTGCCTCTTTACTTCCTTTGCCCATTTATTGATTTGTTTTTGGTGTTAAATTTTTTGAATTCCTTATATATCCTGAAAATTAATGCCCTATCTGAGGTGTGGGTGGCAAACATTTTCTCCCATTCTGTAGGTTCTCTCTTCACATTCTTGATTGTTTCCTTTGTTGTGAAGAAGCTTTTTAGTTTCATACCATCCCATTTATTGATTCTTAATTTTACTTCTTGCACTTTAGGAGTCTTGTTGGGGAAGTTGGTTCCTAAGCTAACATGTTGGAGTGTTGAGCCTCCATTTTCTTCTACTAGGTGCAAGATTTCTGACTTAATATCTAGGTCTTTGACCCACTTTGAGTTGGGTTTTGTGCAGGGTGAAAGATAGGAGTTAAACTTTGTTCCATTGCATTTGGATTTCCAGTTTTCCCAGGACCATATACTGAAGAAGCTATCTTTTTTTTCCAATGCATGTTTTTGGCACCTTTATCTAGTATGAGATGACTGTATTTTTGTGGGCTTGTCTCTGTGTCTTCTATTCTTTTTCATTGGTCTTCTTGCTTGTTTTGGTGCCAATACCATGCTTTTGTTACTGTTTTTTTTTTTGTTACTGTTTTGTTACTGTTTTGTTCTGTTTTGTTACTGTTGCTCTGTATTATCATTTAAGGTCTGGTATTGTGATGCCTGCTGCTTCACTTGTTTTGATAAGGATTGCTTTGGCTATTCTGGGTGTCTTATTTCTCCAAATAAATTTCATGACTACTTTTTCTATTTCTATGAAGAATGTCATTGGAATTTTGATAGTAATTGAATTAAATATGTATAGCACTTTTGGTAGTAAGTTCCATAAGTTTTCTATATTGTGTTTCCATTTTCATTTTTTTCAAATATACTTGATTCACTTTTTAATTTCTATATTAACCTATTGGTTGTTCAGAATTGTGCTAATTTCTGCAAATTTTGAAGTTTCTGAATTTCCTTCTGTTATTGATTTCTTGTTTCTATCATTGTGATCAAAAAGATACTTTATATGATTTCAGTCTTCTAAGTTTGCTAATACTTGTTTTGTGGTCTAACATAGATATCTTAGACAATGTCCTGTGTGCTCTTGAGAAAACTATTTTTTCAGCTGCTTTTGGATGGAATATTCTTTGTACATGTATTGGGTCCATTTGGTCTAAAATGTAGTTTGAATATAATGTTTCCTTATTTATTTTCTCTCTGAGTGATATATCTATTGTTGAAAGGAGGATATTGAAAATTTCTATTATTATTATTGCCTACTTAACATTTTTAAAACCTCAGCAAATAATAATTTTGCATATTTATGTAGTAAAATGTGATGTTATGATACTTGTAGACATCATAGAATTATTTAACCAGTCTAATTCACATGTTCATTACTTCACATTTATTATTTCTTTATGGTGAGAACATTTAAAATGTATTCTTTTAGCAATATTGAAATGTACAGTAAATTTATTTTAGCTAGTTACTATGCTGTGCAATATATCAGGAACTATTTAACTGAAGCCTAGTACATTTTGGCAAACATTTCCCCTTTTTACATAGGCTTGTGGTAACCACCCTTCTAACCTCTGCTTCTAAGAGATCAACTTCTCTAGGTTCCACATAAATGTGTCATCATGTGGCATTTATCTTTTTGTGCTTGGTTTATTTCATTTACTCTAATCTAGACTTACTGATATTGTTGCAAATGACAAAATTCCTTCCTTTGAGGATGGGGTTATATAGCATTTCATTTTTATATACAAATATTTTTACATATTCATTTATTGATGGGCATTTAGACTACCTCTATTTCTTGGTTTTTCTGGGTAGTTTTGCATTAAACACAGAAATGCAGATATCTCTTTGACATACTGATTTCAATTCATTTAAAGTGGAATAATGGATCAAATGGCAATGCTGTTTTTAGTTTTATGGGTAGCCTCCATATTCTTCTCCAGAATGGCTGTACTAATTGAAATTCTCACCAACAGTATCCAAAGGTGCCCTTTTCTCCTCATCCTCACCAGTCTTTCATTTTTTGGTAACAACTATTCTAATAGATGTGAGGTGATACCACATTGGGTCTTAATTTGCACTTCACTGATCATCAGTAATGTTGAACATTTAAAAAATATTTATAGTTGTAGATGGACATAATAATTTTATTTATTTATTTATTTTTTATGTGGTGCTAAGGATCAAACTCAGTTCCTCACATATATTAAAGCAAATGCTCTACCACTGAGCCACAACCCCAACCCAGTAATATTGAACATTTAAAAAATATATTTGTTGTCCATGAAAGGAATCCAAATAGAACATGAAATATTCTGTTTCAGAACTATGTCATCTTATATATCAAAAACCTTTAAAATGCTACCAAAACAGAACTAATGAACAAATTCTGTAAAGGCACAGTGTACAAAATCAATGTACAAGGTTCTGTATCATTTCTATGCACTAACAACAAACTATGCAAAATAGAAATAAAAGTTCCCTTTACAACAGTATCAGGAAGAATAAAACACTTAGGAATAAATGTAACCTAGGTGATGAAAGATCTATACAGTGAAAAATGTGAAACACTGATGAAAGAAATTGAAAAATAAAGGGAAATATATCCCATATTCATGGATTGGAAAAATTAATACTGTTAAAATATCCATGCTAGCTAAAGTGATCTACATATTCAATGCACTGTGGAAATTCTAATGTCATTCTTCACAGAAATTGAGAAAGTGATTATAAAATGTATATGGAAACAAAAAAGCCCTTAACTATCCAAAGAAATATCAACCAAAAAGAACAAATCTGGAGAGATCACGTTACTGGTTTTCAAACTATTGCAAAGCCATAGTAATCAAAACAGCATAGCAATGGCATAGAAACAGACACATAGACCAATGAACTAGTACAGCCCAGATGTAAACTCATACATTTATGGTTAGTTGATATTTGACAAAATCACCAAGATTATGAAACAGGAAAAGAACAGTCTCTTCAATTAATGATATTGGAAAAGTGGATATCCACATGCAGAAGAATAACATCGAACCCTTGTCTTACTTGTATATAGAAAAATCAACCCATAATGTTTTAAAGATTTAAATGTAAGAACTGAAACTATAAAACTACTGAAAATAAAACATAGGGAAGCAATCCACTCACATTGATCTAGACAATGATTTCTTGGAAATGACCCTAAAGCTCAGGAAACAACAACAAAAAAATAGACATATGGAATTGTATCAAACTAAAAAGCTTCTGCACAAGAAAAAGACAATTATTTAAGCAAAGAGATAACCTACAGATTGGAGAAAATATTTGCAAATCATATATCTGATAAGGGGCTAATATCCTAAGTATACATAGAACTCATATAATAAGAAACTCAATAATAACTCATTAATAGGATATAAGAACACTTTAAAAGTGGGAAAATGGCTTGAGTAGACCATTCTAAAACGAAAATATGGATACCAACAGATACATTATGAAAATGGTTAATAGCACTACTTGCCAGAGAAATGTAAATTAAAATATGTATTGCATTGTAGTCAAGCTACATCTTTGGACTTATTAACAATTGCTTTATATTTTAGGTGCTCTCATGTTGTTCACAAGTAGTGCTATGATAGTTACTGCTTCTGATGAATTGAGCCCTTTTTCATTTTATAATGACTTATTTCTTACTTTATACCATAACTAGAGCCAAACTCACATTTTCCTGCAAAGCTGCGTTGGTTCATGTATTTTTTGTTTCTGTTTTCATATGTGGAAGTGTGTTGCCCCCCTGTGCAAATATCTATCATAGCACTCAGCACATTTCATTGAAATTCTGTCTCCCTTTATAAGCACTGAACAACTTTTAGATGGAGCCCATGTCTGTTTTATCTTTATGCTCTGAAGACCTAATATATTATATGGCACAGAGTTGGAATTTGCATACATTTATCAAATTGAGTTCATACATAGATATCATGATTACCACTTCAGATTCCTTAATTTGACCTTTCAATGCTATATTTGATTTTTCCTTGTTGTGTGATTATGATATTCATTCAATGACTAAATTCCATGCATTCCATATCTAAAATGTCTCTTAGGCCCACTCCTCTCTAATCCTTCTGTCATTATTTAGTCTTTCAGATAAACTACTGTAATGGCTTCTTAACTGTTGTGATAAAATATGATTTTTTCTCATTACCATGTCTTACAAAATTGTCTTTCATTCTCTCCTATTCAATACATGTTCATTGAATGACTATTTGCTAGGCAGTTTCTAGACACTGGAGGAATGACAGTCAACAAGACAGAACAATTCTTAAAGAGCATTCTTTGGATTGGGAGAGACCTAGATTTTACTACCATCCAAATATGTCATATTTTTGTAAATAGCATCAAGTGCCAGGAATAAAAAAAAGTAAGGCAGGGTAAACTCATAGACAAATGGTTCCTTGAGGTGTTAGGAAATAATTAGGTTGGTTTGTCAGGTGAGACGTGTTTGAAGAGATAATATTTGAATAAAATAAAAAAGTGAAGCATGTGAATATCTCTCAAATAAGTATGAAAGAGGGAACTACAACTTTAATGCCCTTTGATGGAGACTTACTTTGTGTAATTCATGAGACTAGTGTGAATGGAGTAAGAGATAGTTAGGAACTACAATCATGTAGGTCCTTGGAGATGGTGGTATAGACATTAGATTTTATTCTAAATATGTTTGCAGTTATAAAGTTGGAAGCAGTGCCATAGTCTGACCTAAGCATTAAAACTGTATCTGTATAGTTAACTGAATGTTAAGGGTATATTCCAGTCAGTCACTGACACAGTAGGATTGAGGAAAAAGCCACTCTCAAAATCGAAAGGATATAAAATTTAGAATTATGTCTTCTTTTTAGTGTTGGTTGTTTGGCTACAGATAGACAAATTCTACCCTACATCTCTTGCCTTTTTGGAACCAGCAGATATTCAAGGTATGTTCCTCTCATGGAAATAGCAGAAGCATAAAGTGCAAGACCAAATACACAAATACATTTCAAGCCTTTATTTGTGTCACATCTATTAATATTCTATTGGTGAAATAAGTCATGAGGGGTGAGAAGTACATGCCTCTTATGGAGGTGAGGAGGATGGAAGTGAAAATGTGTCTTACCAAAAATTTACCAATTTGATGAGGCAGTGAGAAATGAATTGATTTAAGACATAATTTAAAGGCAGAGATTATAAAAATGAATGATGGATTTGATGAGATGTATAAAAATATCACAAAGTACTCCAATTTTTTATTTGAACAATTCAATGCCTAGAGGTAGAGTTGCCATTTACCAAGATAGGAAAAACTAAGGAAGAACAGGCTCTTGAATTTGGATATGAAATTGAAGAAAACTTTTAAGACATCTAAGTGGAAATGATTATGGAGCAGTTGGCTAAATGAGCCTGGAACTTGGGAAAGAGGATAGAACTGGAGCTACACATATAGAAATCATAAGCATATAGCTTGAATTTAAAGTTATGAGCCTGGATGAAATAATTCCCAAATAATCTTCTAGATCCAGATATGACAAGCCAGTTCTCTGATGTTGGCAATCCCAACTTGCATTACTCTGTTTCTTATATCCATACACTCTAGGTGACCCTAATTTCACATTCCCAAAATATGCCTGCACTTTCACATTTAAACTTTGTATGTGTTATTATTTTGCTTGGAATGTTCTTTTTCTCAGTATCTACTAGTTGAAAGACCTCTTTTGCAACACTTGGCTCATATGACACCTTCTCTATGAAGGTTTCACCAATACTTTTGTTTGTAATTGATCTTTTGGCTATTGCTCCCTGTAGGTCTTTACTGATAAACCAATTATAGAAGTTCTCACATCCAACTTTTTATTAGGGCCCAATTGGCTCAGTCTTCCTGAAATCTATTCCATGACACTATAACACTCTTATTCAACACATCTAAGCACCCATAAAATAATTTGAAAGCCACTTTTCCAGTCCAACACCTCCATTTCACAGATGGCAATTTAGGCTTATATTATAATTCACAGCCTCAAATATTTACTGGCAATTATTCCCATTTATCTATGAGGCTGTGTCATCTATTAGAATGTGATGTCTTTGAAGGCAGAAACCAGACCTAAATCAAATTTTCTCAACACATCTCCCACCTTCTGCAAATTACTGGTGGCTGCATATCCTTTTTGTTGAATTTAAATTTGCGTGATCATTATAGACCATATAAGGTGATTTTAAAGTGGTAAATATAGGACAGCCAACATAGAGACACAGTGGGTAACCACTACAGAATGAGTCTTTATTTAGAGAATACTTGCTATACGGTGACATAGTAAAAAGGAGGCTGATTGTACTGTATATCAAAACCAACTCTAAAACCCATATATTTCCTTTCTTCTTCTTCTCCTACATATTTATGTTCTCCTACATATGCAATACTTAGAATTACTGGCTATGGATGAGCTACACTACACTGAAATTTTACTTAAGAATACTATTCAAACAGCAGAAATTGTAAATAATCTGACACATCTCCGAATCACATAAGTGTCGCACTGATGAAGTAGCAATTTGGAAAGCAAACTGCTGGGCCTCACCACATTGCCAGGAATTATCTTTTCTTTGAGGTAGGGGGTATCAAGCCATCTGTTCAAGATTAACATCAAAAAAATAAAGATACATGACATATATTAGAAGGCCAATTTTTTGTAAAGGAAAAGTTGCATGACAATAGAAATTCTTCTGAAAGATAATTTTTAAAGATATTGAAAGAAATAGAAATTATCCAGGTAAAAATGCCATATTTTAAATAAAATATAATATTGTCTCAAAATAGGTTTTATTGGTTTCTTGATAATTGATGTACACATAGGTATATTTTATTCAAAATAACATTGATTTTATGCTGATATTTATTTATTTATTATTCAGCATTTTTATTGGTGAATTATAATTGTACATATTGATAGGATTTGTTGTTACATATTTGCACATGCAGAGATTATAACAATATAGTTTGGCCAATATCACTCCACAGATGATATTTTTAAAGTAATTTTACAATGAAGAGGAGACAAGATTGCACTAGAAGGCAAGATAACTAGTTTCTTATCTCAGCGTTGCAATGAACCATTATATGATGTTGGAAAAAATTATTTCACTTCTATATTTCCATCTCTCCATTCTGTTAATCATAAGTACCTATGCTTGTGGTATAGGTACTTATACCTATAGGATTGGTTAATATATGGTTGGTTAATTAAAATATCATATAAATTTTATTGGTTTTGATCCTTTTGGTTGTAGCTAGGGTATATTCTAATTAGCTTAAATGAAAAGGGAAATAATTATAATAATTATTAAGTGTTTCATGGAGCCAAAGTACAAGTTTGCAACCAGACCTCTGCAATGATCTGGAACTAGAAGCTGAAACAGCTGTGAGGAATTTTTCTCTCCCTGACACTCTTCATGTATGTATCATTTAAACGGGGTGAAATTGGAATCCCATTACCAATTCTGAAATATCTATGAAATAAACATTCACACAAATGATGTCACAACTGTATCTCTGTATGGTATCAATTGTGACCTGGAAGGAAGTTCAGGGTAGGAGTGTATTGTTAGGAGTCCCTCTTGCCACTGTGTGGATGAGAGGTTTGTATGGGTGATTGAATAGCTATTGATATCCGTTTCCCAGGAAATAGAGAAGGATTAAGAAGTTGTATGAAACAGAATAATTTTCTCTCCTAAAGATATCTAGGTTATAATCTCTAGAGTTTATGAATATGTTAAATTACGTGACAAGGGAGAATTAAGTGGGCATATGGAATTAATTTTGCTAATCATCTGATCTTGAGATAAAAAGATTACCCTGGATTATATGAGCAAGCACAATGTAATGAGAAGGGTTCTTGTAAGAGAAAAGTGGAAGGTCAGAGTCAGAGAGATTTGAAAATGATATGCTTCTGGCTTTGAGGATAAAGAGGCCATGTGCCCAGGAATGTGAGAAGCACGTAGAAGGTGGAAAAAGCAAGAAATAGATTTCTCCCTTGACCTTCCATGAGAAATGCAGCCCCAGTAACAGTCTGGTATAATTTCAGTGAGACACAGTTTGTACTTCTGCACTCCAGAAGGATAATAAATGTGTGTTTTTAAACAACAGTATTTTAGTTAATTTGTTACAGCAGCAAAAGGAAGCCAACGTATAAGTTAATTCACTATTTGGAGATAGCATCTTACTCAGAGAAAAAATTCTGTGATTGGATATTATTCTAAATCCAAGGAAATAAATGATTCTGTTATAACAAATAAGTGCCAATCTGTCATAACTATATTTCTTTCTTTATTTCATAAGTAATTATTAAATTGCTTCTACAATGTGAAAGGCACTGTGATAGCTGTTAGGGGAAACAGCAGTTAATGGTGGATGCAAAATAGGCACCAGAGAGATTAGCCTTAAATCCTCGGTTCTCACTGTACACAGCCTCTCAGTTAGCTGAGACACAGAAAATGCACTGCGTACACATTCCTATCCAATGGGATAAAGCTTATGTCTTCCCCAAAATGAGTTTAAACTTCCCAGTATTATGTTCCAAGCACCTTTCTATCCAATGAAATGTCCATTTTTGTTAAATATTTCAATACAGAATTGGATTCATTTCGATTTGTTATATAGGCTTCATTTCACCATAAATCTAAAATGTGTAGCTTCAACTATTCTGGTAAGTGAAATAGCATACTCTATTTATATAATTTAAATTTTTTAGTAAGTATATAATTTCTGAAGTCCTTTTGTACTCTGTATAAATGCCTACCTGAAGATGTATCCATTTTTGGTGCTGTATTATAACAGAATTCCAAGAAACCTCTGTTATTATAGGAGATGCAAATAGATTTGAGGATTTCTTAAAATTCCAAGGTAATTAGTTGTCTTTCATGAAGAAAAATTCATGTTTACATATGTCCATCCGTCTATCAAATACATTTCTTTCCTATAGCAAAATATTTTCAACAAAGACAAGCTATGAAAACACAAAAAATTAGCTGGGCACGGTGGCGCACACCTATAATTCCAGCACTTTGGGAGGCTGAGACAGGAGAATCACAAGTCTAAAGCCAGCCTCAACAAGGGCGAGGTGCTAAGCAACTCAGTGAGACCCTGTCTCTACATAAAACACAAAATAGGGCTGGGAATGTGGCTCAGTGGTCGAGTGCCCCTGAGTTCAATCCTCAGTTCCAAAAAAGAGAAAACAAAAAAATTACATAAAGCTGAAAATCATCACCCAGTCAGTTCTTGCCTCTCTCTACATTTGACTTTATTTTTCAATGAGAAGTTCCTATTTAAATCTGTCTTTCATAGAAATATTGTACAAATAATCTCTAACCAGGTTTCTATCATAGTACCAGATTTCAAAAAATCTCCCCTAATTTTCTGGGCTGTTGATGAGGTCTTATGCATTCAGACTCTGTCTTACAGCACGTGCCTGCATATTGGCTATTATATTCTGTTTAGCAATGGTCTAGTAATGCATCTCAGCCTGTTCATCAATTGTCACATGTACATGTAAACACAAACCTTACTCACACATAAATATGTATTAGCATGTTTTATTTAACATATTTTATTATGTTGGAAGGACATAAAGGAATGATATATTAATTGGTAACATGAAAAACGTCAAATTCAATGTTCAGGCTGATTCTATTAATTTCTTACTTTTATTGTAACAAATTTTTACAGACTTACTTTGAAACAAAACGGCTTTATTATCTTATGACCCTAGAGGCCACAAACCTGAAAGCAGACTCACTAAAATCAAGAATGCAGCTGGTCTGTTTCCTTTTGGATGCTCAAAGGGAAAATCAGTTTTCTTGCATTTATTTCAACTTGAATTTTTTTTTGTATTCCTTGGCTAATTACTCCTCTATCCTTCAAAGCAAATCACTCAAACTTTTACTTCTATTGTCCCATTTCCTTCTTCTGAATTTGACCCTCTTTCTTCCTTATAAGGATCTTTGTTATTTCATTAAATGCAATGGATGATTCAGTATATTTCCCCATCTCAAGATCCTTGACTTAATATTTTAAAATGAAGGCACTTTGGATTATGCAGAGGGGAGAGAAGGGAGGGGTGGGGTTGTGGGGATGGGAAGGACGGTGGAATGAGACAGGCATTATTACCCTATATACATGTATGATTACACTACTGGTGTGACTGTGCACAATGTAAAGCCAGGGGAATAAGAAGTTGTGCTCCATTTGTGTACAATGTGTCAAAATGCATTCTATTGTCATGTATAACTAATTAGATCAAATTTAAAAATTAAAAAACAATAGTTTAAAAGGCTCTTTTGCCATGTGGTAACATATTCAAAGGTTTTAGGAACTAGTATGTGGAAATCTTTGGGTGCAGACATTTTTTTTCTGCCTCCTACAATGATAGGAGCATTTAAAACTTTCCTTTTACTTTCTACTACCAGGGAAATTTTATTGCCTGTTTCAATGCATGTAGCCACTGAGCCCTATACATCTTTTTTTTTTTTTTTTTTTTGGTACTGGAGATTGAACTCAGGAGCACTTGACCACTGAGCCACATCCCCAGCCCTATTTTGTGTTTTATGTAGAGACAGGGTCTCACTGAGTTGCTTAGAGCCTTGCTGTTGCTGAGGCTGGCTTTGCCCATACATCTTAATAGCTCCTCCATTGCTTACATTTGTGTTTAGTTTGTCTATTCACCATGTCCATCTCAGATTGCCACAGATAAGTTCAGCATGTTTTACTTTATGTTCATTCGTTCTATCTATCTATCTATCTATCTATCTATCTATCTATCTATCTATCTATCCATCCATCCATCCATCCACACACACACATATATATATCCCTTCAACTTTGTTTTACTAATTCCAATTCGGGTCCAGCTTTGCCCATTTGAAAGTATCAAACTTTCAAAAAGAAAATCAGAATTTTTCATTTAACTCAATCATTATTTCTAGTGAGTAAGTGTAAATGGAAAAATTATTACATAAAGTTTTGACCCAGAGACTCAGGTATGTTAGTCAGCTTTCCATTGCTGTGACCTATATACCTGACATAAACAACTTAGAGGACAGGTTTATGCGCTCACAATTTCAGAGGTCTCAGTCTATAGTCAGCTGACTCTATGGAGTCTGAGATGATGCAGAACATTTTGGCAGAAGGGTGTGGTGTTTGAAACTGCTCAGTTCATGGCAGCCAGAAAGAAGAACCCCCAGTGACCTACTTCCTCCAACTGGGTTCCACCTCCCAGTAATCCATTCAGATATTAATGGATTAAACCATTTGATTCTTATAATCCAGTCACTGCCTAAAAACTCCACCACTGAACTATGCTGCACTGGGGAACATTCTTTAAATACATCAGCTTTTGGCAGGGGGCATCCTAGATCCAAACCATAATACCACAGAACCCTCTCCTATTATGGTCAGTTCAGATAGACCATATGTGTGTTGACAAAAGTTTCTTTTTGCCCCATCTCAAGACTGTTTCTTGCTTTCCTGCTCTTGGACTTGGCAAATGTGAATGTTTATTCCGAAGTCCATCAATGCCATCCATGGTATTTTAGTGCCAGTATTTTAGAGCTTTGAGAGTTTTAAGAACTCACTTCTTTTTTATTTGTTTGTTTTAGTTATACATGACAGTATAAGCTATTTTGATATATTTATACAAGCATGGAATATATCTTATTTTAATTAGGACCCCAGTTTTGTGGATGTACATGATGTGGAGATTCACTGTGGTGTATTCATATATGTACATAGGGAAGTTAAGTCAGATTAATTCCACTGTTTTTCCTGTTCATATCTCTGTCCCTTCCCTTCATTTCCCTTTGTCTATACCACTGCACTTCTATTCTTTCTCTCCATCTCCCCCTTATTGTGGGATAGCATGCACATAGCAGAGAAAACATTCAACTTTTTGTTTTTGGGGGGATTGGCACATTTCACTTAGCATGATAGTCTCTGGATCCATCAGTTTACTGAGAAATATCATAAAGCCATTCTTCTTTATGGCTGAGTAATATTCCATTGTATGTGTGTATATATATGTATGTATGTATATATATACATATTATATATATTTATATATATATTACAATTTCTTTATTCATTTATCTGTTGAAGGGCACCTAGGAGGTTTCATAGTTTAGCTGTTGTGAATTGATGTGGCTACATCACTGCATTATGCTGATTTTAACTCCCTTAGATATATACCAAAGAGTAGGTCATAACCACACCAAATAATGGAATAATTCACCTCTTACTATGAGTTCTTTCCAGAGTAGGAACAGGAACATTCTGACCCAAATGCTGTCCCAATCCCATATTAACACAATGATTGGATAGGAAGGAAGCATCAGAGAAAAGAATCCAAAAGAACAGTGTTTAAGAATGTGACATTGCTCAGAAAATAGGATCTTTATAAATGTAATCAAATTAGGATGAGGTAATTATAGTGAGCTTTGAATTCAATAAATTCAATATGATTAGTGTATAAAAGTAGGAAATAATCATGTGAAAGCATATATATACAGGAATAATGCCATGTGATGACAAAGTCAGAGATTGGAGGGATGTAATTGAAAGAGAAGGAATACCAGGGATTGATGGCTATCACCATCAGAAACCAAGAAGAGATAAGGAAGTATTCTATGATATAGTTTTCAGGAGGATCACATTCCTGTCAAAAACTTAATTTTGGATTTCTAGCCTCTAGAACTCTAAGGCAATTTCTGTTGATAGAAGACACCCAGTGTATGTTACTTGCTATGGAAACCCAGGGAAATTAATGCAAGAACCAAAGACAAAAAATTGGGTTTTTCACTTCTAATAGGTATACTTCCTTGGCCTCCCCATGTCTTACCTTCATTTTATTCCTTACAAGGACAAGTAAAGCACAAAACAGAGGTAAGGAATCTTGAGATCTCTCAAAATGTTCTGTCACTTGTCCTTCATAATTTTTTGCTCTCTTTATGAAATTTTATTTATATTTGCTAGGTTTACTGATTTGAGTGTTTAACTTGAATATTTCTCAAAATAGAAATTGCCTCTTTGGTACATGAGGACTGTCTGTTTTTTCCTCTTTTTTAGTTATTAGTTCTAATCAGTTATACATCACAGTAGAAAGCTCTTCAATTAATTGTACACAAATGGAGCAGAATTTTTCACTTCTCTAGTTATGCATGAAGTAGAGTCACATCATTTGTTCATTCATACAAGTACCTAGGGTAATGATGTCCATCTCACTCCATCATCGTTCCTACCATTTTGTGCCTCCTCCCATCCCCTTTGTCCCATCCAAAGTTCCTCCACTCATCCCATGCGACCCTCCAATATGGCTTCCACTTATCAGAGAGAACATTTGGCCTCTGTTTTTTGAGATGGACTTGTTTTGCTTAGCATGATATTATCCAATTCCATCCATTTACCTGCAAATGCCATAATTTTATTCTCTTTTATTGCTGAGTAATATTCAATTGTGTATACATACCACAGTTTCTTTATCCATTCATCTATTGAAGGACATCTAGTTTGCTTGCAGAGTTTAGTAATTGTGAATTGGGCTGCTATAAACAGTAAAGTGGCTGCATCACTGTAGTATGCAGTTTTTAAGTCTTTATGGTATAGACCAAGGAGTGAGATAGCTGGTTCAAAGGATGATTCCATTCCAAGTTTTCTAAGGAATCTCCAAACTGCTTTCCAGACTGGTTGCACCAATTTGCAATCCCACCAGCAATGTATGAGCGTGCCTTTTTCCCAACATCCACACCAACACTTACTGTTGCTTGCATTCTTTTTTTTTACTTAATAGAATATTTTTAATTCTGGGTTGATATATATGTTACATAAAAATATATGCATATATGTATATATCTATACACATATATACTACATATGCATGTTTCATATTCTTTTTTAAATTTTATTTTCTTTCACATTTTATTTTTTGTTCTATTTACTTTTACATGATATCAGAGTGCAATTTGATTCATTGTACACAGATGGAGGATAACATTTCATTTCTCTGGTTGTAAGTGATATAGAATCACAACATACATGCAGTCATACATAAAGTTAGGGCTATGATGACCATCATATTCCACCACCTTTACTGTCCCCATGCCCCCTTCCCCCTTACACTCCTGTGAACAGAGTTCCTCCATTGTTCCTGTGTCCTTTCCCCCATTATGGATCAGCATCCACTTATCAACAAGTACATTCGGCTTTTGGTTTTCTGAGATTGGCTTACTTCACTTAGCATGATATTCTCTAACTCTATCCATTTACCTGTAAATGCCATAATTTTATTCTCTCTTATTGCTGAGTAATATTCCATTGTGTATATATACCACAGTTTCTTTATCCATTCATCTGTTGAAGGGCATCTAGGTTGGTTCCACAGTTTAGCTATTGTGAATTGAGCTGC
>CM053417.1:7768681-7921088 GCA_028644305.1 Xerus rutilus
TGGTCTGAAGTTTTCTTTCTTTGATGTGTCTCTGTCTGGTTTTGGAATCAGGGTGATACTTGCCTCATAGAATGAGTTTGGAAGGGTTCCCTCCTTTTCTATTTCATGAAATAGTTTGAGGAGAATTGGTATTAATTCTTCTTTGAAGGTCTTGTAGAACTCAGCTGAGAATCTGTCTGGACCTGGGCTTTTGTTGTTTGGCAGGCTCTTGATGGCATCTTCCATTTCCTTGCTTGAAATTGATCTGTTTAAGTTGTGTATGTCCTCTTGGTTCAGTTTGGGTAGGTCATATGCCTCTAGAAATTTGTTGGTGTCTTCAGGGTATTCTATTTTACCGGATTATAAATTTTCAAAATAGTTTCTAAGTATCTTCTGTATTTCAGTAGTGTCTGTTGTGATATTTCCTTTTTCATCACAAATTTTAGTAATTTGGGTTTTCTCCCTTTTCCTTTTCATTAGGGTGGCTAAGGGTTTGTCGATTTTTTTTTTCAAAGAACCAGCTTTTTGTTTTGTCAATTTTTTGAATTGTTTCTTCTGTTTCAATTTCATTGATTTCAGCCCTGATTTGATTATTTCCTGTCTTCTACTTCTTTTGGTGTTGATTTGTTCTTCCTTTTCTAAGGCTTTGAGATGAAAAGTCAGTTTATTTATTTGTTGACTTTTACTTCTCCTAATGAATGATCTTGGTGCAATGAACTTTCCTCTTAGCACTTTGTTCATGGTATCCCAGAGATATTTATATGTTGTATCAGAGTTTTCCTTTGCCTCTAAAAATTTTTTTATCTCTTCCCTGATGTCTTCTCTTATCCATGCATCATTCAATAGCATATTATTTAGTTTCCAGGTGATGGAGTAGTTTCTGTTTTTTAATCTGTCATTGATTTCTAATTTTATTCCATTGTGGTTAGACAGGATGTAGGGTAGTATCTCAATTTTTTTGTATTTGCTAAGACTAGTTTTTTGACATAACATATGATCTATTTTGGAAAAGGATCCATGTGCTGCTGAGAAAAAACTGTGTTTGCTTGCTGATGGATGGAACACTCTATATATGTCTGTTAAGTCTAAATTATTGATAGTTTCATTGAGATCTATGGTTTCTTTATTAAGTTTTTGTTTGTAAGATCTACCCAATGGCGAGAGAGCTGTGTTAAAGTCTCCAAGTATTATTGTGTTGTGGTCTATTTGATTCTTTATTTGAGAAGGATTTGTTTTATATATGTAGAAGCTTCATTATTTGGTGCATAGATATTTATGATTGTTATGTATTGTTGATGTATGATTCCCTCAAGAAGCATGAAGTGACCTTCTTTATCTCTTTTCACCATCTTTGGTTTGAAGTCCACTTTATTTGATTTGAGAATGGAAACTCTTGCTTGTTTTCAAGGTCCATGTGAGTGATATGTTTTTTCCCACCCTTTCACTTTCAGTCTGTGGATGTCTTTTCTTGTGAAGTAAGTCTCTTGAAGACAGCATATTGTTGGATCTTTTTTTAATCCAGTCTGTCAGTCTATGTCTTTTATTTGGTGCATTTAGGCCATTTACATTCAGGGTTATTATTGAAATATGATTTGTAATCCCGGTCATTTTGTTTTTTTTTTTGGTTTTTACCTTGAGTTGTTTTCTCTTTTGAATGGTCTTTCTTTTTGTGTAGTTTCTCTCTTTGTATATTTTTATTGCTGGTTATCATTTCCTCCTCATGGAATATTTTGCCAAGACTGCTGTGTAGTGCAGGCTTTCTTGCTGTAAATTCTTTTAACTTTTGTTTATCATGGAAGTTTTTTATTTCATCATCAAATGTGAAGTTCAATTTTGCTAGATATAGAATTCTTGGTTGGCATCCATTTTCTTTCAGAGCTTGGAATATGTTGTTCCATGATCTCCTGGCTTTTAGGGTCTGGGTTGAAAAATCTGCTGAGATACGAATTGGTCTCCCCTTATATATGTAATCTGTTTCCTCTCTCTTGCAGCCTTTAAAGTTCTATCCTTATTCTGTATGCTGGACATTTTCATTATAATGTGCCTTGTTGTAGATCTGTTAAAATTTTGTACATTTGGTGTCCTGTAAGCCTCTTGTATTTGATTTTGCACTTCATTTTTTATATTTGGGAAGTTTTCTGATATTATTTTATTGAAGAGATTATGCATTCCTTTGGTTTGAAATTCTGTGCCTTCTTATATCTGAATAAATCTTAGGTTTGGTCTTTTGATGCTGTCCAATATTTCTTGTATGTTCTGTTCACGATTTTTTACCATCTTCACTGTATGGTCAAGTTTATTTTCAAGATTTTATATCTTTTCTTCATTATCCAAGGTTCTGTCTTCCAGGTGATCTAGTCTGCAGGTGATGCTTTCCATTGAGTTTTTTATTTGGTTTATTGTTTCCTTCATTTCAAAGATTTCTGTTTGGTTTTTTTTTTCAGAATCTCTATCTTTTTGAAGTAATCATTTGATACCTATAATTGCTTTCTTATCTCTTTGTTGGAGTGATCAATTTTTGTCTTTATTTACTCACTTAGGTCATTCTTTAATTCACAGATTATTTTAATTATGTACTTTCTGAACTCTTTCTCTGACATTTCATCTACTGCACTGTGAATAGATTCTATTGTTGTAATATCTTGTTTTGTTAGGGGCACTTTCCTCCCTTGTTTTTTTATTCTGTCTATATGTCTTCCTCTCTTGCAGTGGAGATCTGAGGTATTGCGGTTTCTACCCTATAATTTTATAGTGTCCTGGCAGGTTCCCAATAGCTCAACTTTAAGGAGGATATCAATGTTTATGGCACCCAACACAACCAATATGTAGCCATAAATCAATCAGCTTCTATTTTGACATTTACAGTTTTGTCACTTTAAACTGAAATGATGAGTTATCTTCTACCATATAGCCAGTGGGTTTGCATAAGTGTTTATAGTTTCTAATGGTGGACAGAGAGGGTGGGGGGTAGGCTGTGATGCTTATGAGGTAGGATGGAGAATATAGAGGCCTTAGATTATAGGACTAGTGAAAGGTAATCAAATAAGTTAGCTATTAGCAGGAAAGAAAAGAGAGAGGGATGCGACCCTATGCAAGGTTCCCTATTGCCTCTGCAATGGGATGTTATCTGTTAGCACACCTAGTAGGGATACCTCTGGTGTAACTGGACCGACAAGGATCTTGGTGATGGTCTTCCAGGTCCTGGTTGTTTTCTCTAGATGGAAGCAACCTTGTCCCTAGTTTGTGGTGGCAGTAGCATCAAGTCTGTAGGTAACTTGATGTTGGGCTTTCAGGCCCCAGTGTCCCAAGGTGGAAGCTACCACAGCTAAAGATGACAGAAGCAGCAGTGTAGATAACCTAACATGGCTGTGGAGGAGTCCCAAGATGGAGGCAACTGCTTTCAGAGATGTGGCTGGAAGGATAGGCTGTGTGATGGCATTGGGCGGCCTATTCAGTGATACTGCAATGTGGCATGCGGTGCTGCAAAGGGCAGCTGCCTCCTGGCCCTGTTGGATGTCCCATGGTGGAGATTACCACATGAAGAGGGCTATGATGGTGCCTGCAATGTGCCAAGATGGAAGCGGTTTGTGTGGAGCCACACACTGGTGAATATGGAACCATAGCAGTTTTCCTCTCCATGCAGGCATGGTGTTCCTCTTTGGTTATCTGGGGGTGCAGTGTGGTGGGCCTTTCCAGGTCTCCAGCAGCAGGGTGCTCCTTTATATTTTGTTGTTTATTATATGTTTACTCAATGGTTCTAATAGATCTATGATTAATCTGGCACATGGTTGAGACTTTAATGAGGAAAATTTTGGATTATCAGAAAAATCCTGCTTGCCTCCTTGTGAAGCTATTTCTCCATTCTTTAGTGCTGCTCTTAAGAATTTATTGCAGACCACTATGAAGGGCATTTCAGTCTCTTAAGACCTTTAATTGGTGACTGATATTGTTCCAAAAAGCCTCTGAAATATTACAGACATTTCTATAATTAAGTTTCCTCCTGAGGCCAAAGTACATATTAAGTAAAAAAATCAACTTCTGTTCTTTCTATTCATTAATTATGCTTGGTTGGTTTGTCTAATCACATTGAACACATGAGGTTATGTGATGTGCATCAGGTTATAATGTACCATTCCAGTAATATTATAACATCCAAAATGTTATTAGTCTTTGAAATTTAACACCCCTTTCACTTATTATTAATTCCAAAGTTCATGCTCACAAATATAAATGAGAACATCTCCCCTATCCTGATTTTTTTAGTTCTATTATAGCTTAGAAAGGAAAATTTTAATCAAGTGCCTTGCTAGAGCCCAGATCTCTTCTTTAGTGCCACCATCCTGTGAAAAGTTTTGTAGTCCATTCAGTAACCTGGAAAAGCTCTGCCACACCAGCGCATCTCACTTGTTCCATCTTCTGAACTTGCAAGGAGACATCAAGAACATCACAATACCAGCAAATCAGAGATCTTCTATCCGTTTATGATCTTATCATTAACTTCCTAGTGTAGTGAATTTTTTCAATCAAAAGTAATACCTCTAAAACATCAGAGAGAAAATATCAAATAACGTAATCTAACTCATAAGCTTGGTGGTCAGAGAAGTTGGTGCCAGAACTACAAACTGTAAATACATATTTAGGGGTATAGGAATTGATTCAGACCAAGTAGTGAATAAAAAAAGAATAAAATTTCAGACTTGTATTGAGATCTAAAGAATATCAACATGCAAGGTATGACTAGAGGAGGAGAAACAAGCAATGGAAAGTGATTAAATACAGCCAGTGAAGTAGAAGGAATTCCAAGCGGTGGAGTGTCACAAAAGCTAGGGGATAAATTGTCTCAAGAAGAAAAGACTACTCAGCCATGTAGAATGAAGCTGAAATCTAATAATTTGATGAGAGTAAAGTATCCATTAGCTTTGGCAGCATGTTGTTGTTTATATCCTTGATAAATGCCATTTGAATGAGGGCAGCAGTCAGATTGCATTAGGTTTACGGATAATGGAAAGGAAGACTTCTGATTTCAGTTCTGACATGTTTGAAAGCGGTTACCTGCATCCTTATGACAAGAAAATTCTGGGAAAACTGAGCATTATTTTCTTTGTCCCATCAGAAAACCAAGTTTTTAGGGCAAACTGCCATCTAGAAATGTAGATAACAGGCAAATACAGGTACACACAGGTGAAGTCTGTTTACATGGAGAAGAATCTACTAGGGCCAGACTCATAAGAATACATAAGTGATAATTTTTAGCATTTCTGGAGGTTGAATATAGACTCGTGTGTGAATGGGAAACTTGTGGAGGTTGTTGCTTAGGGAAACTCCCATACATGAATTAGTTTTATATCTCTTGGAAGCCCACCAGTTTCTCACAGTGAAGATATGAAAAAAGATCTTCCTTTGTTTATGGCAGGGGACAGGAAAAATATTCATTGGGAAATATATACAGGGTTCTTCATTAACCAATGTCTCTTCAAGAGAATAGATTTTAAGAGAGCCTTTTCCCATATGAAGGAAAGTATGCTGCCCACTCCATATCCTGCTAGAATTTTTGTTTCACATAAATGATGTAGGAAGCCTAGAAACACATATGAAGGTCATATTCCAGGGACAGAGGCCCATTGAAATATTGAGTTTTCATTATTTATTACCCTGGTATATCTTTTTGAACACCTTTAATTTTTATGTATATGAGCCTTTACATTTAAATTTGGTTTCAGGTAAAAGAAAGTTCTTTAACTCACCTTGAAAATGTCTATCCTTAATTCCTATTTTTAGACCATCCACTTTTATTTTTTTATGTATTTATGATTAAGGCTTTATAATTATACATAGTCCCCTATCCAACTCATATATGCATGGAATTCAAATTCAGTTCATGATTATCCCCTATTTCCTTCTATCCTCCCTCCCCTGTTTGCCTTCATCTCTTCTACTAGACTTTTTTTTGCACATCTATTTATTTATATTTGATTGATTCTTTGTACTTATGTATAAAGGTGACACTCCCTGTCGTATATTTATATATACACATAATGTAATTTTTAAAGACTTCATTCTGCATTACATCCCTTTACCAATCCCTCCACACTGCCTCTTGATGATCTCCTTGTATGCTACTTATCTTCCCTTTATCTTTATGCTATCCAATCATTTCCTCTCCCTTTATTTTCCTGTAATGAGAGAAAATATTCAACCTTTAAGCTTCTGAGTTTGGCAAATTTCACTTAGCATGATTTTCTTTATTTTCCATCCATTTACTAGCAAATGCCATAATTTCATTCAGATTATGACCAAGTAGAACTCCATTGTGTGTGTGTATATATATATGATATGTATATATCTATATCATAATTATATCACAACTTCTTAATTCATTCATCTATTGATGGACACCTGGGTTGATTTTGATTCTGCTGCTATAAACACTGAGGTACCAGTGTTTTAATATTAGATATTTTGGATTTATACTGAGGAGTTGGATAACTGGGTCATATGGTGGTTCCATTTCTAGTTTTTTGAGGAATCTCCATACCACTTTCCAAAGTGGTTGCACTAATTTACAGTCCCACCAACAATGTATAAGTGTACCTTTCCTCACACATTCTTACCAGAATTTATTCATATTCTTGATAATTGCCATTATGACTAGAGTGAAATAAAATCTTGGTGTAGTTTTGATTTGCCTTTGCCTGTAGATCATCCACTTTTTTTTTTTATTTGGTGGTGCTGGGGATTGAACACAGGGCCTATGTGCATGAGAGGCAAGCACTCTTCCAACTGAGCTATATTCCCAGCCCTAGATAATCCACATTTAAAGTGATAATAATATAGTTGGTTTAAAAGTTAACATTTTATAACTTGCATGTTGTCTACTCTTTCTACTAAGGGCCCTTAGTATATTAATTATAATTAGCTTGAATGCCCTGTTTTATCATTTAAACAATTGTGTCTTATCTAAGTATGGTTCTGATGCTTGTCTTTTCCTATTGTATTTTTCTTGCTTTCTGGCATACACTGCGGTTTTGTTTTAAAAATCAGACATGTATTGGGAAATAGGAATTGAGATAAATAAATATGCACTGAGAATTTATGTTAATCTGCCTAGGAGTTGCAGCTGTTCTTAAAGTTTGTATATCTACAAGTGACAAAGGCTTGAGTACCCTATGCCCTTGTTTTTCTCTAGTCTTTGGACTTGTACTCCCTATCTAGTCATCTATGCATCTTGCAGATTTTTAAGATGCTATCCACTGTTATTATACTGAAACATAGGCTGAATAATATTCCATTGTGTGTATACATTACATTTTCTTTATTGTCTCATCAGTTAATGAACATTCAGGTTGTTTTTACCTTAGTTACTGAGAATACTGCTGTAATGGACATGGTAATGCCAATAACTCTTTGAGATCTTGATTTCAATATTTTGAGTATCTATTCAGAAGTGGAATTGATCAATTATATGCTAGTTCTATTTTGAATTTCTTCAGGAATCTCTCTATGGTTTTTCATTATGACTGTGCCAATTTACATTTCTATCAACAGTGAGTATGGGTTCCCTCTTTTCTACACCCTCAGCGAAACTTATCCTTCATCTTTTTGATCGTAGTTATCCCAACAGGCAGGCAGCGATATCTCATGGTGGTTTTGATTTGCACATCCCTGATGATCAGTGATGATCAGTGATGTTGATCATCTTTTCATATACCTATTGGCCATTTGTATTTCTTCTTTTGGAAAACATCAACTCAGTATTGTTTCCCACTTTAAAATAAGATTATTAATATTATTATTGTTTACTATTGAGTTGTAGAAGTTCTTTATATTTTGGATATTAGCCCTTTGTTATATCATCTACAAATATTTCTCTTATCCAGCAGGTTGCCTTTTCGCTGTGTTAACTGCCTTTTAAATTTGTTTAATTATTTCATATGTTGTGCTAACGATTTTTAATTTAATGTAGTTCAATTTGTCTATTTTTGTTTTATTACCTCTGCTTTAGGGATAATATCCAAAATGTCAATTCAAGACCAATGTCAAGGAGATTTTTAACATTTTCTGCATGGTATTACAGTATCATGTCTCAGGTTTGTCTGAAATCCATATTAATTTGATTGTTGTATATGATACAAGGCTGAAATTTTATTTTTCTGCATGTAGATATCCAGTTTTTCTTACACCAATTGTTGAAGAGACTGTCCTTTCCTCATTGCATACTTGAAAATCCTGATGAAGATTGTTTGGAGATACCTGGTTCTGTAATGTCCCCCTGAGGCTATTATGTTGAAGACCTGGTCCCCAAGGTAGCAATGTCCAGAGTTGGGGACTTGGGAGAAATAACTGGATGATGAAGGTTCTGACATGATCAGATTAATCCATTGATAGTTGAATGGACTACTGGGGGGGGTGGAAACTCTAGGCAGGTAGAGCATGTTTGGAGGAGTAGGTCACTGGGAGTGTGCCCTTGGGGCCTATATCTTGCTCCTGGTCCCTTCACCTCATTTTCTGTTTCTTGAATGTAATGAGCTGAGTATCTTTCCTCTACCACAGTCTTCTGCTATGATATTCCTTCCTTGGATCTCGTCAGACATGAACTGAAACCTCTGAAATGGTGAACCAAAATAAATCTTTCCTCTTCTGTGTTATTCTCAGGTATTTTGGTCATAGAAATGAAAAGCTGACTAACACAATGCCAACACTATACTGTTTTAATTATAGCAGTTGGTAATATATTTTAAAATCAAGAATGTAATGTGTTCAGCATTATTATTCTCTCTCAAGATTTTTTTGTATGTTAAGTCCTTTGTGGTTCCCTAAAATACTAGGGGTTGATTTCTAAGATATTTATAAAAAAATATGTTTTAGATTTTGGTAGTATTTGGATTGCTTTGAATTGTATGAACATTTTAGTAATATTAACTCTTCCAATCTATATTAGCTGGCTGACTTATCATATTTTGGGTTTTTAAAAAATTTCTTTCAGTAATATTTTATAATTTTCAGTATAGATGACTTGCATATTCTTCATTAAGTTGATTCCAAAGTATTTCATTCTTTTTGACAGTATTTTAAAAGGGTTTTTTAAAAATTTCTTTCTTGGGTTATTTGTTGTTAGTCTATAGAAACATACCTGATTTTTATATGTTAATTTTAAATTCTGCAACTTCAATTTATTTATTAGTTTCAACAATTATTTTGTGCAACATTTAGAATTTTCTACATATAAGACCATGTAATTTGCAAATAGAGACAATTTTAACTTCTTTACTAATTTGGATATGTTTTATTTCTTTCTCTTGCCTAACTACTCTGCCAGGTAATTTCAATATTGTGTTGAATAAAAGTGTTGAGAGTGTATATTCTTGTGTTATTCTTGATCTTTGAGAAAAAGTTTTCAGTTTTCCACAATTGAATATGATGTTAGTAGTGGGCTTTTTATATATGCCCTTGATTATTTTGAGGTAATTTCCTTCTATTCCTAGGATGTTGCATTTTTTTAATTTGTAAAATATTGTTTGATTTGTAGATTGATACAATACCTTTTATTTTTATTTATTTATCATTTTATGTGAAGCTAAGGATTGAACCCAGGGCTTCACATGTGCTAGGCAGGTGCTCTACCACTGAGCCATAACCCCAGCCTTGCTGCAAGTTTTTAATCATAAAATTATGTTGTACTTTGTGGAAGATTTTTGAATATACTCATCAGGAATATTGGCCTATAGTTTTTTTTCAGTTGTAGATGTACACAACACCTTTATTTTATTTATTTTTATATGGTGCTGAGGATCGAACCCAGTGCCTCATACTTGCTAGGCAAGTGCTCTACCACTGAGCCTGAACCCTCGCCCATGGCCTGCAGTTTTTAAAAATTATTTTTACTTATATTTGGTATCAGGGTAATGTTGGTCTTAAAAATGGATTTTGAAGTGTTCCTTCCTTTTTAATTTTTTTACAAGAGTTTGAAAAGTGTTGGCATTAATATTTCCTTCAGTATGTGGAAGAAATCACAAGTGAAGCCATCATGTTATGAGCTTTTCTTTGTTGGAAAGTTTTACATTTATACTTAAATCAATGAGCTTACCAGGTATAGTTGTGTTCAGATTTCCTATTTATTTATGGTTAAACCTTGGTGAGTTGTATGTTTCTAGGAATTTATTCATTTCTTCTTGGGTATCCAATTTGCTGGAATATAGTTGTTCATAGTAGATTCATAATATTTTTAATTTCTGTAGTACCAGTTGTACTGTGTCTTTTTCCTTTTTAACTTAATTTAAAAATTTTTTTTCTTAATCTAACCAAAGACTTATGAATTTCGTTGTTCTGTTTAAAAAACCCAGATCTCAGTTTTGTTGATATTTTCCCTTTTTCTATTTCATTTAATTCTACAGATTTACCACACCTACATCAGACTGAGAATGTTGAAAGCCCTCATTTGTTCCCAGAAATACCTACCTGACTTCCACTCAAACCCTGCCTTACCCACCACTTCCAGGAGATAAAAATTTATTACAAAAGGAGTTGTTTTCCCCTAAATTCATGTGTTAAAGTTGTAATCACTAGTACCTCAGCATGTGACCATATTTAAAAAGAAGGTCATTGTAGTTATAGTTAGTTAAGATTAGAGTATACTGGAATAGGTTAGGCCCCTAATACTGTATACTGTTGTTTTTATATAAAAGGTCAACTTGCAATATGAAGGTGATGAAAGAAGAGATGACATTCTCCCTATCAAATGCAAACTATGTTTGAAAATTCTTTAATTAGGTGCTTTTTTACCCAATATGCTCTGACCCAATCTTTTAACAAGTATTATTGGGTAGTAGAACAATAATTGGTGTAGGAGTCCAAAACCCTGGGTTCAGATTCTAGTGCTACCTGTAATTGCTATATATTTTTGGCAGATTATATATTTTCTATGAACCTCCATTTCCTTGTTTGTAAAATAAACCAAGAATAATCCAGTTCCATATTGTAATTCATAGGCAATAAGTCACATCTGATAAAAACATGAAAGAATCTTGTAACTATTAAGTTCAAGTGGAATAGTGGAAATACCATGGATTTTACAATCAGCTAGTGTTAGGTTTGAAATTTGGCTCTTACTAGCTTTGTGATTTTGAACAAATTAATACCTCTGAATAGCTTATATGTAAAAATGAATCAAAATAGCATTTTTGTATGCTTATTATGGGGCTAAATGAGAGTGTAAATACAATACTTGGTAGTTAAAAAGTAAATAGGTAACCATTGGGCAGTAGCTTTTACTAAGGCAGTTATTTATTTTACCTCTATATGACTTCTGTAGATAATATCTGCCTACTCATTGACAATTTACTTCAAAATTTCCTTAGGAAAAATATTTATGAGAGAAGGGAAGGGGAGAAGAAAAGAGAGAAAGGAGAGAAGAGAAGAGGAATCATTAAAAATTCCAATTGAAGCAAGAATCCAGTGCAATCTAAATTTTGATGTTGGGATGAATACACAAGACCATTAAAAAGTAGTCGATACCCCATACTTAGAAACACATAGGAAATAAAAAGAATAAGGAGATTAATTTGACATTATTGAGCAGAGTTGAACATATATAAACTCTATGACCTAGCAAAAATACTCCTAGATATATACACCAGAGAAACTCTCTGCATGTTCAAAATGAAGTTTGAACAGAGATACTAATTTTGAAATTGTTTGTAAAAGGGGAGAATTGGAAACACTTAAAAGTCCATCAGTTACAGTGTGAATAAAATAATTGTGATTTACTCATTAAATGTATTGTATATGACAGTGAAAATGAATGAACTATATAGCTTATATATTAATAAAAATTGATTATTTAAAAAAATGTTGAATAAAAATATAGAGGTTCTGAAAGGAGTTTTCAGCACATTGTTTACATAAAATTTAAAACTTAGAAATTTGTGTATGACGGTACACACCAATAATTTCAGCAACTTGGGAGGCTGAGGCATGATGATTGCAAGTTCAAGGCCAATCTCAGCAACTTAGTAAGACGCTGTCTCAAAATAAAAAATAAAAAGATCTGGGAATTGGGGCTGAGGTTGTGGCTCAGTGGTAGAGCGCTCGCCGCACATGTGTGAGGCACTGGGTTCAATCCTCAGCACCACATAAAAATAAATAAACAAAACAAAGATACCGTGTCCATTTATTACTAAAATATATTTTTAAAAAATGATCTAGGAATGTAGCTCAGTGGTAGAGTGTCCCTGGTTTCCATCTCCAGTATTATACATATATACATACCTCCTAAAAGAAATCTTACAAAACAATATTGTATAGTGTTTCTAAGTATAGATATATGTGTGGTAAACTATAAAACATGAATAGGAATGATAATCACCAAATTTATATAGGGGCTAGTTCTGGTCAAGTTGTAACTTGGGTGAGCAGTGTAAGAAGAATGCAATCAACATAAAGTAACTAGAGGGCTTTATCTGTATTTGAAATATTTCAATTCTTAAGTTAGGTGGTGAGTTTATCAATGTTTGTTACATCATTTTCTACAATTTGTATATATCTAAATTATTCTGTCATAAATACTTTATAAAGCATAATAATAAAGAGAGAGATGAGTTATGGAGCAACCTATTCCTTCAATATTATACAATCAAGAATTTACAACGTGTTGTGAGTGCTGATTACCCAGCTAAAATATGTTAGGAGAGGTAATCATAACGTTTCTGCTGTGCTGTGAGGGAGTCAGGAAGGAATGTACACTAATCCTCAAAGAAGCACTATAACTTGTAGGTGTTCAAACAAGTCTGTATTCACCAAAACTCTAGAATTGTGCCATGTCTTCAACTGTAACCCAGAACTTTGCACAAATCTAATCAAGATATAAAATTAAATGGGCGCAGTGGTACATGCCTGTAATCCCAGCACTTAGGGAGGCTGAGACAGGAGAATCGCGAGTTCAAAGCCAGCCTCAGCAAGGTCGAGGTGCTAAGCAACTCAGTGAGACCCTGTCTCTACATAAAACACAAAATAGGGCTGGGGATGTGGCTCAGTGGTCGAGTGCCCCTGAGTTCAATCTCCAGTACCAAAAAAAGATATAACTGCATATCTGAGGTGATATCAGTCCACTCCCAGTTTAAAAGAAAACAATAAAACTTAAAGGAGATGTTTTATCCTTCCATGCCCACACTCATGTCTCTATTTAACCTCAGATCTACCAGCAGCTAGATAAAAATGGATATGCCTATAGTATGATATAAGTGAGTAAGAAGCAGCATAAGCTGTGGAAGCAAACTGACCCAACTAAAATTCTCCTTTTGCCACCCACCCAGGGAAATTAACTAAAATCAGGAATGTCAATGATATTGCTTTGAGTAAGTTTTAGTTTCACTATCCTTATGTATAAAATGAAGATTATGATATTTCTATCTATATTACTGTATTTGCCAGCTTTTCATCACTCAAACAAAATATCTGACTTTTGGCCAGCTTCATGTTACTACAACAAAATATCTGAGGCAATTCACTTTATAAAGGGGAAATGGTTATATGGCTTGAGGTTCTAGAGTTTCCAGTCCAAGATTAGGTGGCCTTACTGCTTTGAGCCTTTGGTGATGGTGCCAAATGGTAATGGTGGGGAATATATGTTAGAGCAAACTTCTCATTTCCAGAGCCAGAAAGAAGAGAGACAGGAAGATAAAAGGGCTGAGGCCTTTCAAAAACAGGTCCTCAGTGACCTAAGGAAACTCACTAGGCTCCAGCTGTTAAAAGTCCATAACACTTCCCAATATTTGTACCCAGGGGACCAGGCTTTAACACATGAGTTTTTGGAGGACACTATCCATATTCAATTCATAGCACTGATTCAGCCTACTTATGAAGAAAAAGAGGTTTATTTAGCTTAGTTTTGGAGGTTTAAGGACACATATCTGCATAAAATCCATTCTGGTGAGGATATCAGCACAAAGTGCAGATGGTTGAGCATGTGTAGGATCAAGTAAGAGATTACATCCCAAACGAGGAGAGAGATCTGAGTCCCACAATGCCTTTCATGGATATACCCCAGCTGATATAGGACCTCAAAAGTAGGTCCACCTCTTAAAGTTCCAAATTCCTAATATATGAATCTTTAGGTATACATAAACCATATTCATAAACCATAACAAAAACCATAACAAAAATATCTAGTTCAAAATATTTTCAGGAACACGAAAGACAACATATATATGTGTACATGTATACACATATTAATATAGATATGTATATAATAGATGTATAATATATATATGTAAACATAGTCACACAAGGAATGTCAATTTCCTTCTTTTATGTCCATTAAGAGATTTCATACAGCTTGAATTGCCATGATTGATTATTAAATTTCATTATAATGGAATTGAAGGTCAATTTGGATAATTCTATTATTACAATGACCTGGAGCAATTTTGATGTAATGCAATTTTTCTCATTTTAATATCTCTTTGTTCACCCTTACTTAAATTGCCAAAAGAGCAAGTTAAATTTCTAGGACAGTGGCTCTGAAGAAACAAAATATTTTTTCATGTTCTCCTTTGACAGGTGTTGCTAAACCACATGTATTGACCATGGAGTGCCCCTGTCTCCTATGGCCAACAAGATGGCAATCCTGTTGCAGAATTAACTTTGAGCACCTGAGCTCTGACAGTTCTTTGGGTTATAGTAGCATGTATTTTATCCACATCACATTTTGGTGGATCCCAGCTGAGATCTCTATATAAAGCTAAGTGAAAATAAAGGTAAGGATTTGTGCTACTACAGTGATGAAAAAAGACACAGATTTGATTATAGCTCCTGAGAAAAGTGGCCACCAGTTGTAATTTTAAGGACTCATGGGACTCATGGAGCTCAAACAGACCCCACAAGTTTGTGGGGCCCAGAGAGTCCCATAGCATATTTTTTTATGTTAGAGGGACAGAGATATTAAATAAAAAACATAAACAAGGTAGTATCAACTTGATTGTATCTCCTATAACCAAGTTAGCTTATATTAATAGATAACAAACCTGAGATAACAAGCCATGACTTTACAATCCTCTTCAAAATTCATGGATATACATGCTGAAACCTTGAAAGGAAACAGAGGAGATGAAATATTTAGTATGCTAAGACAGCAAGGAAATAGAAAAGATCTGATATTTTATCATATACTTCATGCTCATTTGGTATAATTGCACATTTTTAACTGTGGGGGGAGCATGTGGGTGGTCGAAATTCTGCATTTTGGCATTTTCAATTGCTTCTCTGACTACTATAAAATAAAGCTAGAAATTAAAAACAAACAGTGGAAATTCATAGAAAAATCCAACCATTTGAAAAATTCAAAACATTCTTCTAAATAACACTTAGGTCAAAGCAGAACTCTAAACTGCAATTACAGACTATTTAGAATATGCCGACAGTGAGAGTACTGCATCTTGAAATATCTGAATTGTGGTTAAAGATGAGTTTAGAAAATTCTTAACCTTATATGTTTATTACTCAACACAAATGAACAAAAATAAGAATTCAACTAAATAGATGCAGGAAATCTTGAAATTAATACAAGGAAAGCAAGATTAGAATAATTCATTCAGTGAATATTTACTGCATACCTACTATATGCCAGGCACTGTGATAGGTACTAAAGATATAAACAGTAAATATAACCAAGTTCATGCACTCATGGAAATTACATTGTGAGAGCTAGAGCTAGAGTAAGAGCGAGAGCGAGAGCGAGAGAGAGAGAGAGAGAGAGAGAGAAAGTAATGTGTAAAGCGTTAAGTGAATAATGTGTCAGATGATAAGTACTATAGATAATAACAAGGAAGGGTAAAAAGTATGGATTTTATTGAATGCCAGTAAAATGTAGACAAATGTGAAATGTATCACTTCTAAGCAGAAGCTTCAAGAATCAGTATGCATGATTTGTCTTTTTTTTCATTTTTCTGCCTCTGTGATCATGGCAATAGTAGTCAAGATGGGGCCTCTTTCAGCTAGGGTCCATGAGTGACTAGTTATCTGAACCTCTGTTGACTCAGGGAGCACATGTAGCATGGATAAGATGTAAACATTCTTGTTTTAAGTGATGCATATTTTCATGCTGTTTGGTACTGCATTATAACCTAAGCCATTAAGACTCATCATCTAAGTGGAAATGTAAGGTAGGTAGGTGGTTACATAGACTTTGAGAGAAAAATTGGAAGTCATTAGTATATAGGGTCAATGTCATGCAACTGGATAAGTTCACCAAGGGAATAAGTCTGTATAGAAGAGATCGGCACATTGAGCTCTGGGGCCCTTAAAAATAAGAGATCAGTAAGAAGATAAAGATTCAGCAAAGAAGGCAGATAAAAAGTGGTGCATGATGAAAAAGAAAGAAGATCAATTATTCCTGAACAAGAATAGAGAATGTTATCACGAACGAAAAGCTACTAAAGAGTCTAATATTGCTAATAGATCATAGATGAGGAAGAACAAGAATTGATCATTGTATGTAGACTGTAGAAGTCACTGTGGACTTATAGTTTGGTAGAATGATGGAAAAATTAATGGAATTGTTTCATGAGTGAATAGAGGTAAGGAAGTATGAGTAGTAAGAAGAGATAACTTTGCAAAGGAATTATTCTGTAAGGGGAAACAGAGAAAGGAGTTAGTAGCTAGAAGGTGAGGTTTCAAGTAAATAGGCCTGTTTTCTAAGATGGAGATGCCATAATAGAGGAAAAATTGATGAGATGCAAAAGAAAAAGTTGTGGCTTAGATGGGAACATGGATAGTTTATCCATGCCAACAAGAAAAAAAGTAGTGTATGTATGTTCAAGTGTAAGTAGGAGAGTAGATGTAGTTTTGGTAATTTGTGAAAATTCTTTTCTAGTTATTTCATCTTCTCAAAGCATTAAGAAGAAAGTTCACTAATTTAGAGTAAGGAGGATGAGAAGATATTGGAGGTTTGATAGGAGAAGTTACTAATCGCCTCGGAAAATGATAGGGGAAATATCAGGTAATTAACACACCAAAGTGGAACTTAATGTATTAGAACAAGAAAAACAATTAAATCTGTAAGGACATCTAAGAGTTAGTTTCTTTAAAAGATTGATAAAATAAGCAAAAATCTGAGAAAACTAATGAAGAACAAAATAGGAAAGGGAAAATATATAAAATATTTTAAATTATGAAATAGCATAACTACAGAGTTTGAGAATAGTTAAAATGTTTATGAACAACCTCATTGTTAATTGATATTCAAATATTTAACATATTTAATATATACAATCTGAAGACTTTTGAACATATGTCTACAACTCTCATACCATCCCCACCATCAAAGTAATAGTTATACCTATGGCATCCAAAAGTTTTCTTGTGTTGGCTTTTGTGTGGAAGAAAGCTTAACATGAGATCTACCCTTTCAACAAATTAGAAAGTGAGCAAAGTGGTATTATTAACTATATGATATGTTTTACAGCAGATGTCTAGATATTATTCATTTTGCATAACTGAAACTTTCTATCCATTAAAACAACTCCTTATTTTGGCTTGCCCAACACTTGATAACCACCTTACTATTCTCTGCTTTCATAAGTTTGATTATTTTAGTGGAATTATGTGATATCTGCCTTTCTGTGATTGACTTAGTTCACTTTTCAGGATATCCTCCAGATTCATCCATATTGTTACAAATGGGAGGATTTTCATGTTTTCAAAGGCTGAATAATATTGAATTATATGTATATTCCATATTTTATTTAGCCATTTCTTTGTGAGTGAATATTTGGGTTGGCTGGTTTGAATTAAGCAGGAAAAAAGGAAAGGAGAGAAGAAAAGAAGGAAGGAAGGAAGGAAAGAAGGAAGGAAAGAAGAAGGAAATGAATCAATCAATAGTGAAATGAAATCATTAAATTGAATATGATCTATTTATAACATGAAGTATTATTTAGATGTTAAAAAGAAAAAGTCATAGTGGAATATATATACATGCATTGTTGTTAAAAAATTTTTGTGAGTATAAATGAATGGAAATGTATGAAGGAACAGATATTATGCATTGTATGTCTTACATGTTTGTGTGGGTATATATAAAGTTAATGGAAGTTTCTCAAAACAAAAATGACTTTTATATTTTATCTTTACTTATATTGTTGCTTGGTTTTTGCAAACAACATGCATAATTTGTATATATAGAATGCAATAATGTAGCTATTTTCCATGTGAAAATTTATAACTTTTTAGTTCATACTCAGATTTTCATATCATTATTTACAGAGTTCCTGTTGTTGTTTGTGTTTGTGTGTATGTGCATGTGTGTATTAATGGATGGGAAATACTCTGAATTCTGCCCATGTCTTTACATTACATTTACTCTATTTGATACAATATGGCTGAAGTTCATATAATTCTAGTTTCAAAGTTAATTTTCTCAATGCTTTGAGACTATCACTCTATTAATTATACGTTTACCAGATATTTATTAAACACATAGAATGTGGTGGGCATCACTCTAGCATTGGGAATATAGTAGCTAACCCTACAGAGTAATATCCCTATTCTCATGCAGCTTGCATTTCAGTGGGTTCATTGTCTGTGCTATCTGAAGTTGTGGACAAAAAAATACATGTCACTTTGATTGACCTTCCTTGGAAGGCAAATTACTTTTCTCCTTGTGCAGGTAGTTCTTCTTGTCTGTGCTATTTTAAGGTTTCACTACAATGTGTGTAGATAATAATTACTGTAGTGATGGTTCCTCTAGACCTTTGGTAGGATTTTTCAATTTGTCTTTCATTCATTAAAGAGAACTTTACTAAGTGCCTACAATGTTCTAGACACCTTGATCCTGGGAGTACAGTGGTGAACAAGACCCAGCATCCTTGTCTTTCTAGAGTTTATATTCTAATGAGGAAGACAGATGATAAACACAAAATGGAAGACATAATTTCAGGTAGATGCATGTGCCATGAGGAAAAATAAATCAAGATAGTGATGTAGACATTGATGGTTTTAGATAGATATATAGATGTATGTGTGTTTGCATGTGAATGTGCATTATTTAGATAAATTGATTAGGGAAAATTCTTTTGGAAGGTAGCATGTAAGCAAAGGCTTCAAGGAAGAGAGGCAGCAAACTCCATGGCAGTTTGTGCTAACACGGTTCCGGGAAAAGGGCACAATTGGTACATATGCCATTATGTTGGATTAAGTGTTCCATTTGAGAAACAGCAAAATGCCAAGAGCAAGTAAGTGAGGGTGGATATAATAAGACACAAAGTAAGAAGTAGGCAGAAATAAGACCTTTCTTCAGATCTGATGAAATCTTAGCCATTACCTTGTTCAATATTGTTTCTCCACTGTTTTCTCTATCTTGTGGAAAATCAACTAGATCTGGTTTCCATAACTCAATATTTTTAATTTCTTTATAAGCTTTTATGGTATGTATTTTTTGTGTTATATTCTAAAATAATTTTTCTTTTTGATTTATAGTTAACTTTCTCTCTCTGTATCTATGTCCAGTTTATGCTTATGTTATAATTGAAATTTTGCTTAAATTATTAATTCCCAAAATTTCTAGTTGGTGATTTATAAGCTTCCTTTAGTTTTTGTAAATACCTGCTCTTCCTTTAGATTTTTTTTGAATGGAGAATATTGAAAATATTTTAAATAACATGGAAAGTACTCAGAGAGAAAAGAAGGTGCAACTGTAGCAAATTACTAAACTTCACTGAAAGATGAAAGGTTTTCAGTTGCCACCATTAGAGCCGATAGTTGTTATGTATAGTAGGGTTCTATGTTGGCTATTAACCCACTCCTTGGATTTTTCTCCAAGTTGAGTATCAATTCATTATTTGTATAATAAACTTTGGTAGATTGAGAGGAATCATACTGAAGGTGAAATTCAGTCTTTATCCACTTCTCCTTCTGTTTGTCCTATTCTAATACCTTCCCCTAAGTAATACAAAACCTCTGGCTTGATCTGCCAGCTGGCAATAAGACTGCTGTTTGAGATTTTGATGTGTTTTTGAAGATGTTTTTCTTTGGAGACTTGAATTTTATTTGTCAGAAAGATGTTATATTTTGTCTGGTTTGTGTTTATATTCTAAGCAGTTGAAGTATTTGGAAATTTGGTTTATTTTTGAAATTTTTTAAAAATATTTTTTAGTTGTCAATGGATCTTTATTTTTTTAAATTTATTTATATGTGGTGCTGAGAATCGAATCCAATGCCTTACACATGCTAGGCAAGCGCTCTACCACTGAGCCACCACCCCAGCCCCTATTTTTGAAATTTTTAAACTATGGGGCCAGGTACACTCAAAAGTCATTAGAGCTTTGGAAATATGGGAAACCTGAGGGACTTAAAGTTCAATTAAACTTAATTTTGAAGTTTCTGAGAGAACTGCACCATCTTTCATGAAAGACAGACTAAACTGTATTTTCTGAAGGATGAAATGAAATCAGCCAGTTTGCTACGTGAAACCCTTCTTTTTTTTTTTTTTTTGGTACTGGAGATTGAACTCGGGGGCACTCGACCACTGAGCCACATCCCCAGCCCTATTTTGTGTTTTATGTAGAGACAGGGTCTCACTGAGTTGCTTAGCGCCTCACCATTGCTGAGGCTGGCTTTGAACTCGCGATTGTCCTGTCTCAGTCTCCCAAAGTGCTGGGATTACAGGCTTGAGCCACTGTGCATGGCTGAAACCCTTCTCAACGGGATCTGTCCTAGTGATAATATGGTAAAGGGGAAGAGTAGAGGTTAGTACTTCTCTTAGGGACCAGGGAGAAGGAAATTCACATTACATTAAAAATAGACCAATATTATATGCTACCAAATAAACAGTACCTATTAAATGAGCTTTCATTATTTCCCCAAACTTTTAGCAAATATCCTGGCTACAGATACCAGATTTTTTTCTGATGGCTGATGGTTGATCCTGAGGTCTGATGGATTTGATAGCAGAGCTTGAGATCACCCCATTTTCTAATGGTGTATTGTCTGGGGATCTAAGCAGAGAAGCATTTGTGATGTGCTGTCTGGCTCAAGTATGATGCTATCGCTATGGCTCAGTTACATTATTAGTATGACCTCTGCTCTCTGTCTTGTGTTCTGAGGGTGAGTGTGGAGATGCCAACATCAAGTGCTCTCTGCCCAGCCCTTGTCACTTCCTCTTCACTGATTATGAAATGTTTCCACACCACACTGGAAGAAGCCCTGAAGATACAGCAAGTGACAGAAACATTTGAGAAGGGGTTAAAAGGACAGTGTGATTTTCACCTTTGTTACCAAGAACAGATGATAACGGGATTCTTGTCACTATGTCCTGTAGAGGAGAAATGACATAACTGAAACTACCCTGAATGCTTTGTTACCATCAAGAATGGTGGAAAGAAAAGAAAGACAGCTTTAATAATGCATTTCAATCATCTCTTTCTTTGGTTTGATTAACTGTCAGTTTTTGTATATCCATATGATGGAATGATATGCTACCACTAAAATCATATTTTTAAAGAATATTTAATGACAAAGGGCTGTCTCATAATCTTAAATGTTAAAAAAACGAAACACTTCATTCATATTATGATTCCATTCAGAGGAAAAAGTGTTTAAGGACTTATGTAAAATGGTGAGGTCTCTCAGTGGTGGAAAAAAATTATTTCCTTTTTCTTATGTTGCTCTATTTTCCAAATTTGCTATGTTAAATGTCTTTTGCTATTGAAACTAGAAAAAAATGAAAGGCACTATTTAAAAAATGTCATTACTTTTTCCTTGTTCATGCCACTTCCAGAAACGCCTAAAATATACAAGTAAAAGGAAGTAAGAAAAGGAGGTTATGAGGATGATGGTGACGATGATTTCCTCATTTTGCTTTCCACTGAGTTTTTTGGCAGCTCAGTTTGAATTACTCAAACTGATAAGTTTTATTTTAACCTTGTATAACAGAGAACCAAGGTAGATAAAGTAAATGGAAGCACAAAGTATAAGGTTGACTAGAAATCCCTTATAATAAAGAATTAAAAAGAAAATGGGAAGCTAGGCGCAGTGGCACACGCCTGTGATCCCAGCACTTAGGGAGGCTGAGACAGGAGAATCACGAGTTCAAAGCCAGCCTCAGCAATGGCGAGGCGCTAAGCAACTCAGTGAGACCCTGTCTCTACATAAAACACAAAATAGGGCTGGGGATGTGGCTCAGTGGTCGAGTGCCCCTGAGTTCAATTCCCACTACCAAAAAAAAAAAAAAAGAAAGAAAGAAAGAAAGAAAGAATATGTGAACATTGAAACAGATAGTATATTAATATTTAGAAAAAGCAGTGGTGAGGACAGCAAGGAGACTCAGACTCATCTCTTCTGAAAAAAACATCTGGGAGTGTCTGAGTAATAAACTCAGAGCTTATAGTTGGTCTATATACTCTGTATCAAAACTAGAATAAATAAGGACAACATAACAAATGAAGGAATGAAGAATATTTCATCAGCTTATCATTACATCTCATTATATTACACTTAATACTTTAATTAGTCTTTCAAAATTTATATTGAATAAAACAATATAATAGGAATGAATTTCAGAGATCCTTGTAGAAAATTCAGTACTATTGAACCCAAGTACTCATCTCCATGAAGTTCCTGGTTTCCTGAGTTGCAAACTTTGTGTTTGAAAGTCTACAGATAAGTCTCTTTTGGAAGATATTTTTGCATACACTGGAGTCTGTAAATTTTATTAAGGAAATAAAATAAATTGCTAGCAATATAATAATGTTTTATTACCAAACATCACTAGATTCTAGGGCATTTTAATATCATACTATTGTTAATTGAAGCCTATTCATAGAATTCTCAAATTTTAGACACAGAAGTAATTTTAGAATGGTAAAAAATATAAGCACCTCTCTTACAGATTAGAAAGTTGAGACAGAAGAATTGAAGGGATTGCCCAACCTAGGACTAAGCTCAACCAAACTATTTTTACAATTGTCATTGCAAAATGCAGCCTATTCAACTCATCAAATATCAGGAATCATTGATGCTTTTATTTAAAATGTCATTAGAGTCAAAATGAATCAACACAATATGTGAAAGTTTTAAAATTTCCAGCTGACTGTTGGCTGTAAAAATACTTCCCCACAATTCCTGCCTGAGTGTCATAAAGTCTGTGCTAGAGGACAGGATAGAAGGTCCCATGAAATAAAATATGTCACTTTTAAGTAAAGGCAAGTAAAGAGTTTGCCAGGCAAAATTAATGCAGTATTTTTGCAGGTTATTTAATTCAGCAAGTAAAAATATCAGTACATAAAGAGTTAAATTGCAAGTATCTTAAAATTGAATTTTTCAAATGATGGTGGATAGATAAGAAGATATAGTATTTCTATTTTCCTTCTTTCATAATTCATAATATTTCTCTCTTTTTGATCCCTGTGCTCCCTGCTGATAGATTTAGTATTGCTTTCATGTTACTACATTTTGATTAATTTGTTATGTATACTTTTTATTTACTTTAAAGTCATGATTATTAGCTGTTTAGTTATTTCTTTTACTTTGGTCCCTATGCTCAATGATTGATATTCTCAGTTGCACTGGGAAAGAAAATGAGCATATAAAACCTGCCCTTTTGACCAATAAATAAACAAGCCCCCAAGTGCTCACTTGAAATCCAATTTAAGTTCAAATACTATGTCTTTTGCTTGAACACAGACTTTCTAATAAAATTGCAAAGGGTGACTCCATTCCCTAATGCTATTTTAAGCCTATACTGAATGTGTTGAAGTGGTATTAAGTGAACACATTAAATATGTGATAGCAGAAATGCTACTTAGCACCATACAGTCATAATTCCATTTATGTTACCCATTGATTGCTGTAAATGATGCATATGATAATGGGCTAGCTAGTCTGTAAATTTTTAGAAGAATTTCATTTAAAAGATGTGTTTGTAATATATTATATAATTTGTTCCTCATATTTTGACTGAGTCCCTGCTGTGAATTATACACTGTTCTAGGTTCTGAGGATCTTGATCCAAGGTACCCTGATTTCCCTGAGATGCTATTCTAATGGTGTTTGGGCCAGATAATGGAGAACATGAATGAATAAATGAACAAAATGATTTCAGAAGTACCAGGAAGAGAAGATCTTAATCTTTAGAGAATGACTGGAGGGGGAAAGCTAATTTAGGGGTACACAGTGAGGGTATATGGAATAAAATATGAATAATAGAAGTTTTGAGGTCTGATGGACACATGAGGAGAGATGAGATATGGTAGGGAGCATACCACATGAAGTCTGGGGAAAGATTATTCTAGGGAGTAAGAGAGAATGAAGTGGTGACAAAGAATACATTTATGCTTTAACTAGTTTGCTACTGTGGTAACATCTTATATACATACACCATAATATCACAACCAGGCAATAGAGATTGAGAAAGTCCATCAACCTTATTGAGATTTTTATCAGTGTGTGTGTGGGTGTGTGTGTGTATGTGTGTGTGCATTTAGTTCTATGCAATCTTGTCACATATATAGATTTGGTGGTGTAATCACCAGCACCATGATCAAGATGCATTTTCATCTAAACAAAGTTTCCTCATTATTGTCATTTCATAGCCACAGACACTTCCCTCTTATCCCCAATCCACCTTAATTCCTCACAAACAATACTCTTTTCCTTTTCTATAATGTTGTCTTTTCAAGACAGCTATATAAATATATTCATAAAGATATGCTAACCTTTGGCAATTGGATCTTTATTCATTTGATGATATTTTTTGGAGATCCATCTAGATTGTTGCTTGTATCAATAGTTCATTCCTTTTTGTTGCTGGGTGGTATTGTATGGTATATTTGTACCACTTTTTTTATTCATGCATATATTTGATTTCCAATTCTTTCATGTTAAACTTAAAGCTACTATAAACATTGATATAAAGTCTTCATTTCTCTGGGATAAATGCTCAGGAGCATAATTGCTGGGTTAATTTGTGTTGTCACTATTTTTTATTCTAACTGATAGGTGTATAATATTTCTCATTGTGTTTATAATTTTCATTTTACTAATTAGCTAATAATGTTGCATATGTCTTCATATGCCTATATACTATCTGTATATCCCCCTTGGAGAAATATTCTTTCAATTTTTAATTGAATTGCTTGATTTTTACTGTTCTGTTTTGAGAATTCTTCATATATTGTAGACATTAGACCCTTGTCAGATATGTGGTTTGCAAATATCTTCTCCCACTTGGTAGCTTGTCTTTTCATCATCTTGATAGTCTTTCACAGAGCAAAAGTTTAAAATTTTGATGAGGTTCAATTTATCAACCTTTATCAATTTATCAGTCTTTCTCAGTACTTCCTCACATAAAGTCATCTTAATATCATCAATTAACCTTTCATGAATTGCTTACAACCACTCTGACATTCATGCTATCCTTTTACATCTGATATTCTACTGTTAAATGAAGTCCTATTTGTCCTACAGTCAGTGAAAATGCTAACTCCTCCAGCCAACCTGTCCTGATTATTCCATCCTAATTCTTCAAATGGTTCCCATTAACACCCAGAGTAAACTGCAAAGGGCCATACCATTGCCCACAAAACCTGATTTGGCCATTGTTATTTTCCTGACCTCATCTATTCTCACTATTTCTCTGTTCCCTGAACTTTACTCATCCTGAATACTTTGCTTTTGTTTAAATACACTAAGTGTATTCAGACCTACCACCCATTTCACTTGCTGTATTTTTCTGTTTGGAAAACCCTCACTTCTTCCAGTTTCCTTTGAAGGCTAAAAACAAATTGCCATGCACTTAGTAGCTTAAAGCAACACAAATTGATCATCTTACAGATCTAGAGGTCAGAAATCCAAAATGAATCTCACTTGGCTAAAATTTAGGTGTGTTAGCAGGACTGAATACATCATAGTGTCTCTTTTAAAATATTCTCACTTGGTATTTTTAATTTGTAGATTGACACAATAACTTTAATTTTTAAATTTATTTTTATGTGATGCTGAGGATCAAACCCAGTGCCTCATATGTGCTAGTCAAGCACTCTACCCACTGAACTACAACCTCAGCCCCATCATGGGGTTTCTTAAGGGAGATTTTATTTCATTGTCATTCCCATTTTCTAGAGAACATCCATTTTCTTTGGCTTATGACAACTTCCTTGATCTTCAGTTCTGTCTCTGACCTCTCATCTGCATCCCTCTTTCATTTATGAAGATCTTTGTTATTACATTGGACCCACCTACATAACCCAGGATCATCTCCCTATCTCAGGATCCTTAATTATATCTACAAAATGTCTTTTGGTATGTGAAATAACATATTCACAGTTTCAAGGAATTAGGACATGGACATCTTTGGGAATCATTTATTCTGCCCACCACAGTTCCTAAATCTACATTTGTTATTTTGTTGCTTAATTCAAGTTTCTGATCAAATGTCACTTAAACATTGATGTCCCTAAATAAGACATACCTAAATAAGATATACCTAAATAAGATATAATGCATTCTTTCCCTGTATATTCTTCTCCTCTACTTTCTATTCTTTAATAACACTTATTACCACTTGCTCTATAATTTTATTTTATAATTTTGTTTTCTGTCTCTAATATAAGCTCCATGGAAGCAAGGGTTTTCTCTTTTTTTTTTAACTGATCTATCTCCTGACTACCACCTCATCTAGAACAATCTCTGCCATAGAATTTGGTCATTAGAAGGAAAATATAGGAAGAAAGAGAAAAATACAAATGAAAATAATAAAAAAACCAAACCAAAATATGCCATTCAAAAAACCCAAACCTTCAAAAGACAATAATAGGAAAAATTAATTACATTAAAATGCTAATTATGAGAGAAATATTAACAAATAAATGTTTGTATATATGTCCCTGAACCAATCAGCACAGCCAGAATTTGCATACATGCACACACACTCCCACACATCCACACACATATGCACACATTCTGAAAGAAAAAAAAATACACAAGATAAAAAATAATCCAAAATCTCAGTGAAGAATGAAGAAACCTCCACTGAGTTGGTCAAAATAGTAGACCAGATTGACCCTCCCCCCAGGGCTAGACAGTAGCTGATCTCTTCTTGGGTCTGGATCTCAGGAGCCTCCCAAGAAATCCAGTCATGGGGCAGGGAACAGGTCCTCCACTCACTACTGCCAGCAGCACAGCCTTCCCTGGCTTAGTCCCTGAGTGTATTCACCCCACTTGTTCAGATCCCTGGCCTTCTTCAGTTGGTTATACGAGCTGGCAGACATAAAGGAGAAGCCTGTTGGACTCCCTTTTGCCCTTCCTACTCGAATGCCCCAGGTACAGTGTTCTTTGTGCCTATTTCTGTCATGTTTCATCAGACCAAGCCTAGATCCCTCAATAGGTGCCTGCTGGGATATTGTGGCTGTTTGTGTGATTTTGCTTTCTTATCTCTTGGGTCCCAGAATTGCCATGGTGATGCATTCACCTGCAACATGGCTCTGCCTCAGCTTTCTGTGGCCAATTGAGATACAGAGCTTTTCAAGCACCAGTGCACAGTGCAGCCTCTGGACCAGGAATATTAGACAGTGTTTTTGATCTCAGGTTTCTACATACCAACACTATATTTGCCCTCCCTCTGTGGTGAATCAGCACCAGTGGCACCCAAAGGGCTGCCCAGTTGGCTGCACTGTATTCTTCCTTCTTTTTTATAGTACCCCAATATCTGAGTCCTTAAGGTGCTTTGAGTATCCAATATTAAATTTTAGTGAAATTCCTCTTTCATCCACCTTGCTGAGAAGCTGTGCACCCATTGCTTTCATCTCACAGCAAGGCACAGCTTGGGGTGCAGCTTCCTCTACTTTGCCATCTTCTATCTTCTCTTACTAAACCATGATGGATTCTTAAAAGTAATGGTGTGAGTTTTCTTAAAAGCATTGGACTCTAGCATTTCTATATGGATGGGGAAATAAAAACTGGGATATATAGTAACTTTGCATATCACAGTTGGAAATAAATTTTAAATAAAGATTTGCTTAATGATATGTCTTAAAAATAAAAGTTATTTCCTGTGGTTTAAAAATGTACAGCATAGTTTAATGCACATTTGACTGTGCTGTTTTTTTTTTTTGGTACAGAGATGAAAGTCAGAGTCACTTAACCACTGAGCCACATCCACAGCCATTTATCTATCTATCTATTTATTTATTTTTATTTTGATACAACATCTCATCAAGTTGCTGAGGCTAGTGTCGAACTTATAATATTCTTGCCTCAGCCTCCTGAGTTGCTGGGGTTACATGTGTATACCACTGTGCTTGGCTTGTTATGGACATTTTTAATGCAAAACAAAAAAGTGGTCTGGGCTGAGGTTCCAGATCAGTGGTCGAGTACTTGCTCAGCCTGTGTGAGGCACCGGGTTCGATTCTAAGTACTGCATATAAATAAAATGCATTGACAACTAAAAAACAAAACAAAACACAAGCATCTGACATTGAGATTGAAGGAAGAAAATCAGGACAAAGGAAGTCTGTGTCACTAGTTTATATATTAGAATATATATTTATTACTTCTTTGAGTCTCATTTCCTTGTTTACAAAATGGTAATGAGAAAGTTAATATTTAGCGAATAAAAAATTGAAAGAAAGTTGGATAATATAGTGGGGATAATATGGCTAACAAGTCAGATATTGTTCCAAAAGAAGTTATTCTAAAACCATTACTCATGCTGCCTAGCTGAAATCCTTGGAGTGAGAAGATGGAGGGGAGTGGGATGAGAGGCAGAGCCAGGGAAATAGTGATCTCCTCTGATGGAATTGGCACGCTTGTTTTCCCTTAGGCATTGAAAATCAGAAATCCTCAACAAAATGACCTATGAGAATATTAAACTTCAGTAGAATACCAAGTAGAGACTAGAAATGAAGAGGGTCGAAACATCAGAAATCAATATTGGGAATAAAATTTTAAGACTGGAGAACAAAGATTGCAGTAACAGGATAGCTCCTATAGGGAGAGTTGATTATTGAGGAAAGATTCGAGTGATTCAGGTACAGCCTCTAGCAACAGAGCTAGCTAGCAGAGAGGAGGCAAGAAGCAGGGCTGCAGATTCCCAGGAATCAAGAGTTCATACAAAGATAGGAAAACAGTTTCCAGAAGTTCTGAGGAAAAGAGAACCAGTCAGAAGACCTCATACTTCTCAAAGTTCATGCAAGCTGCTTTTCCTGGATTTGGGGGTTGTATGTCTTAGGTGTGTGAGATACAAGTATGTGGCAGTCCTGTCTTCCCTGGTGAATTGTCTTAATACATTGTGAGGTTGGAGTCCTGTTTTGTCCTTATTTTAAACAATGAGGAAATATGTGGTGGTAATGACTGACAGATATATGGTAATACATAATTTTTTTAAAAAAGATTGATCGCTTTTATTACTATATATAGCAAGAAACATGAGAATATCATTTTTTTGAGAATATCATTTAAAATGCAAACAAGGTCCAAATGAATATTTTAAGTTTTACTTGTTTTTCCAAAATGTTCCAATAATTACACAGGAACAGTGGGGAGACTTCGTTACTATCAAATGGCCACTCTGGCTGATCCCTGGTAAAATGCATATTGCTAACACTATTGCTTTAATAATGCTAAAAATACTATCATGATCTATTTCAAGAGTAGGGAAGAAAAGTGAAGGAGATTAACTAAATTATATTTCAGCAGTGATGGAAAAAAACATGAATTATTTGGACCTGTCACTGTGGAGAGACAAGGTAGTTTGATGTCTTGGCCTGATTCAGAAAGGTCTCCAACATCATTTTCTCATTTTTTTTTGGTGTTATAAAGCCAACTTGACATGACACTAAAACAACTGGTATTTTTGGTCACATCAAAGAATGAATCGATTTGTTGAAAATAAAAAAAAAAGTTGTTTGCCAGAATATGGCTATAAAATTCTTAACATCCTCTACTCATATCCCCAAAGCATCACATACTTATTTTACTAAAAATTCCCCCTTTCATTAGTAGGCTGGCTTGCTATAAATACAGTGCAAACAAATGCCACAATTATCATGTTGTAATGGCTTATTTCACTCATTCAGTAAATATTTATTGAGCATTGACTAAGTACTAGATAATTTTTTAAACGCTGGTGTATAAATATGAAGCAAAGTCCTGATCCCCAAGACATTTAGAATGTAGCTTCCAAACTGTATCCAATTACTTATCTTCAATACAGATTCCATTGCAGATGAGGAAGAAAATGAAATCAACCCCTGATCCTTTATCTCCCCTAGTCTTCTATGCATATATTAATGAGGAGTAACCTCATTAATGAGGAGTAACCCTAGCTTGGGAGTAACTTGAGAGAGCCTGGAGTGCTGACTAAAGGAAATCATTTTTCCTGAGTTCCTGGAGGAGGTAACCGCGTGTATTGATTGCCCCACATCTGTTTATCTAGATTCTAAGCTAGGAGGGCAGAAGCCTTGTCATGTCCATGGTTGTACCTCCAGCTCCTAAAACAGTTCTTGGAGTATAAAAGACACCCTACAATTATTTATGAAGTTACCAGATTAACAAAATCAGTTTTTTTTTTGTTTTGGTATCTGAGTTCTGAGTTTTCCACTGCATTAAACTACTTTGTGCCTTAAGCTCCTGTGTTCTTGCTAATTTCATAGGACATGTAGAAAAATTCCCAAAAGTGATGATTGTGTTATATTTTGTGCTAGAAATTTGGTGCTAGTATAATTAGTGAAACTGTATTTTATGTTGGCACATTACTTAATCATGACTATTTTTCCAGCTTTTTCAAACTTTTACCACTGGCATTCAGCAGGAGAGAATAAATCCTTGAGCTCTGTACATGGTTAAAGTCCTTGACCCTTTTTCTGTGATTTCACTGTTTCCTGACATATCCCTCCTTTCTCCTGATTTCTTATTTCTTGAATTATTTCTCACTTTGGGCCCTGCATTCATCCCCTTGCATCTGTAATTGTATCTGCAGTTTTGAAACTTCCATAGCAGTGCTGAAATTGCCCTGTAGTCTGTCCAGTCTTTTCTAGCTGCCTTTAGTAATGACATTTCTTGATCAGCTTACCAAATGCCATAATTCACTTCAGGATTCACTGTTATGGCTGGCATCCATACATATTGCCTTAATCCATTCTTCAAGAGAAGAAATCAGACACAAAGAACATTCAATAAATGTTTTTCATTGAGTGCATCCAGTCATAATAGTACTAAATATAAAATCGAGTCATTGCCTGGATGACAACAGTTCCCTAAATAAACAGACCTCCTTCCATTGGAGGAATTCCCTGCTCCCACATACACAGTTTAATTGAATATAGTATTTTCTTAAATAACCTACTTCCCTATTCATAGTTTGTGATCAGAGGATGAGAAATTGGTGATAACTTAACAATTTATATTCCCTAAAATTAACGCAAACTCTTACTAGAACATCATTGGAGAGCTAAGAAAAGAGAGTTGAACCTAGAACCTTGCAATTAGCTGATCAAATAATTCTTTTTCTTGTCAGCAAAGGAGTTGGCAATGTCTTCAGTCATTTTGTTATCATTATTCCATTATTATTACACATGAATTATGTGTACCATCATGTATTACTTTATCCCTTTCCTAAACAAGTGTTCCATCTTGTGAATGGTTGAATTTGCCATTTAGTCATAGGGTATATGAGAACAAAGACCCATATTTGGACTTGCTTAGGAGAAATAGATATAATTTAAAGGACCTGGACTTGAAGGTAATGCTGTGACTGTGAATGACCAACTCTGGGTTGTTTCTCTTGGGAAGGCCTGGAAAGTGTTTCTGGTTGCATATGGGATAATTGAATTATTCTTAGTACTGATGGTAGTAAGAAGAGTGGCACTTTTATAAGCTTATTTTTGGAAGAAGATGTATGTATTTGCTAGGTAGACAAGGGGTAAAAAATATTTTTCATAAATTAGCATGGATGTCTGACTTCCAGTGATTTTTAAATTGAGAAATCTCTAGAAATATCTGCTATTTCCCTTTCCTTGAAGAAAACTGTTTTTTCTTACACTCCTAATACTATTCTTTAAAAAAAATACTCCTAATACTATCTAATGGTCTAAATAAATATTTCATTGTCCTTACATTACCTTACTAGGTCAGCTCCAGTGACCAAGTGTCCGTTTCTGGAGAGGTCACATGTCTCAAGTTCATCCAATCACAGTATATGTTTCCCCTGAGATTTTCCAAATTCACTTGGAGTCCACATCTCTAGAAGAACAAATCAACACCCAGAAGCAAAGATGAGAGATGGAGAAAAATAGAATGAGATGAAGAGAAAGAAAGAGACAGAGACAGAAAAGAGGTCCTGATGGCTGGGGTTGTGGCTCAGTGGTAGAGTGCTTCCCAGGCATGTGTAAGGCTCTGGGTTCGATCCTCAGCACCACATAAAAATAAATAAATAAATAAAAGTATTGTGTCCATCTACAACTAAAAACAAAAAAAAGAAAAGAGGTCTTGACAGTGGTCAAACTTCAATTTCAGTTCCAGAGCATTCTGGTTACTGCCTGCTAGAAGCTGAGTTGTTCATTTCTTCCTTCATTTTTATAAGCACTTTGTAGTCTTCCAAAACATACTGCAATTTATCTAGCCTGCTTCGCATTAGTTTTCTTTTACTTATAGCCATAAAAGTTAGTTGAATATGCTATGCTAGTTTGCAATCCATTATTTGGTGATGAAATTAAAATCAAAAAAATCAAATATGATATTTGAACAAAATAGAATAGTGCATCAAATGAAGTAAGAACAAATATTGGTTTGGCACTTACATTTCATTTTTGATAGTGTATGTGTCTGTGTGTACACATGTATGCACTGGATCACTAGAGGGTCATGGCCAAAAAGTTTGAAAGCCACAGCACTGAAGTACCTGAATCTGTGACTTGGTAGGACACTTTAGAGGTATCGGAAATCAGTCTACTTTCATTTTAATGAGCACCACAGGTATGTGGGAGGTGAAGAAAACTGTGAGAAAGTCTGAGTCATTAAGGAAACTTCCCTATACTTGGAGCAAAATATTCTCCTCAAAGTGACACTGTGTGGAATAATTCATTCTTACATATTTGGTGAGAACTGTAAACCAAGAGACCAGAAAGAATTTCCTTTCAATTGCTACAGCCTCATAAGCTGTAGAAGAGTTCCAATTACCCAGTCAATTGGCTTAGTAAGAAATTTCTATATTATGCGAACTTTGAGAAAGAATCTGAATAAGTTAAGAAAATCATGGCAGTGAGGATTATACAATCATAGCAGATAATGCATGTACTCATTTAGAAAAATAAAGCAAAATATCAAGATGACTTAGCTATGCATGGACACCTACATCACATTTTTTCAAGACTGCTGGAAAGACAGTTTCTTTCTGTTTATGGAATTAGTTCCAATGGGAGGGATACAGTCATCAAATGGAACCCAGTGTGACAAAACAGCCTTAGTATTGAAATGAGTAACTTAGTGGAGTGACTATACCAGCTGTTCTAAGCTAGAGTATGCAAGTGGGGAGAAGTGTTTTACTTGAAGAGGGAATTTCAATGATTAAATTGTCTTAAGAAAATCTATAAACTTCCTAACAGGAAACACAACTGTAGAAGAGTTTTGGGTGTGCTTGAGCATGGGAATCAACTCCTGGTTGAGACTTTGAAGTGGAAACTTTATGATAGATTCTGTGCTGTTAAATACAGTAGCCATATTTGAATATTGAGCACTTTAAATAGTGCAATTAAGGAAATAAATTTTATTAAATTTTATTTAATTTTTGTTTATTTAAATTCAAGTCGAAATCACTATATAGAGTTAGTGACCTTAATAATGTGCAGAAGAACCAAAGCAATCAACGTATCTAGAAGTTTGTGAAACAAGATGGGAAATAGAACAGGTATGCTAATGAACTTGGAGAATGAGTGACTGCTAAAAAGCAAAACTTGCCTCTTGGTCAAGCACTGCTTATTTGCTGTATACTCCTTTTTTCTTGAACTCTCATATATATATATGGTGAGGTCTTTTGAGAACTTCACACTTACTGATTTGTGCTTAGGGGATTCACAGGAAGGAGTCTGGCTGAAGATTGACCTGGGTGTTAGGGCTCTAGGGGTAATAGTTTCAGGGTGATCAAAATAAAAGAGCTTGACTCCAAGGTATGTGAAACATTCAGCATAGCTGATAAAACTATTCATTTTGTGTTTTGGCTAGATTAAATAAAAAACAAATTTGTTAAATTCTATATTTTAAGAGTTATAAATTGAGCTTAAACAGTGTCTAAATGGATATAGCCTCTCATTAGTGTCTAAATCCTTTAATAGTGGACTTGATAACTGATTCTAAAGAAATTTCATTTGTGTGTTCCCTACAATAGTGGTGTCATCATCCTATGAGTCATCCACACAGAAAACTCAAAATATATTTTTCTTTCCATATTTTAAAGAAAAATGTTAAAGTACTTCATATTATAAAGTATTGCCTATGTTTTGCTTGTCCAATATAGAAAAATATAAAATACAGGTAAGCAGAAAAGAGGAGAAATTTCCCTATTGACTCTGCCACTAAAACTACAGTTAAATTTTGTTATATATGTTTCCAGAGGTTTTTCTCATTCCCCTATGTCCAATAAGCCTGTATCTACATGCATGCACTCATATTAAAATGTAATCACATAGTGTAATGTTTTTTCAACTTACTGGTTTTCACTTTCTTTGTAAATAAATGTAGATGGAATTAGTTTTGCTTAACATACACACTTGCATATATTTTGTTCATTTTGTGCAGGAACAAGAATTAATTTATCTACTTCTTGCCAAACATTTATTTTTTCTCCCTCCACCATAATAAAAAAACACTCTTAAACATTATTGTTGTACTTATTTACGTATTAAAGCAAGTATTTCCTAAAAGGTATCAAAAGGTATCCTTTTGACTAGATAGTTACATTTGGGAGGTTATGCATTAAACTTTGATGATCCCTATCTTTAACACTAATGACAATAGTTGAGATTATTGAGCACTTACTATGTGCTAAATATTACTCTAATTGCTTCCTATGAGTTAATTCACATAAGTGTGGCTATTATCCCCATTTTACAGATGGCAAAACTCAGCAAAGAAGGGTTAATTCAGTTGCCTGAGATCATTTAGGTTGTAAGGAGAAACCAAAATTAAATTCAAACCTCCTGACTCTTATTTTTGCTCTTCACCAAAATCTCTACTATGTTCCTTCTCTGTGAGTTTTGCTGTGTGGGCTCCCATTAGAAATCCCTTTCAGTTTATTGCTTATATAAAGGGGATACCTCTTGAGATTTGTTTTTATCTACACACATTGGAACATATGCCACTACTCAAGTATCATAAATTTTACAAATGACAAAATAATTCTTTGGTGTTGGGTTATCTCAATCTCAAATAGGAAAACATAGACCTATCAACAGGAGCAGCAACATGAATTATGGCATTTATTCAGTTTCTCTATTCTAGTTAGCACTCACAACAGGCAGTATTTTCCTTATATTTCTGTAGTAGTAGTTGATTATCCCTTGTGTTATGATTTCACATATTACATTAGCTTTTCCTACTGGATTGTATGGGAAGATGGGTGATGATCCCAGTTTTACTCATTTCAGCTACATAGGGCCTAGAACCATGAGTGTTCTGAAAGTAATGTAAGCCCATGATCCTTTGACCTTATTTGGCCATAAAATACTTTTATAGACACTGTAGCTTCAACCTATACCAAAACTTTACTATCTTTTTTCCTAAATGACCACTGATTTATTAGAGAGATGTGGCACATCCCAGCACTGGGACCCCCTTGTAGTGACTCTCAGAAGACAACTAAATGTGTACATTGAAGGGCATTCTCACATAAAAATATCATGAAGGGAGTAGGTGATTTTTCTCTTTTTGTATTACTGTCTTATGTTCTCCCTTTCAGAGAAAAATCAAGAATCAGCTAAAACTTATATATGACTACGGAATCAAGAATGTTAGGTTTTTACTGCCACTATAAATGCTTAAAGACATTTTAGTATTTGAAGTATTACAAGAGGAATTCATAAAAATGAGTAGCCATAGAGATGTGAATGGACTTGTCCATTTCTCAATTGTATTCCTATGCCCCCTGCTCATTTTAATTAGCAATTGAACCAAATACCAAGGTAAAATATTAGACTACCAGTTGAGGTTGCCTTTTCCATTTGGAAGTGCAGGCATATCTGCTGAGAAATCTTGGGTGTGACAATGCAATCAGGATTTCAGAAAAGCATAACCAAATGCAATTTATATCAGCACTAAGAGAAAATTGATTGTGATATTATTTATATCATTTTTCTCTGCATTCATTTCTCAGTCCATGCACATAAAAAATGTTACTTTCTAATTCATGGACTATAGACACCATAGATTATTTGAAATTGGTCATACATTTAAGATTTTAGAATCTTAGAGGAAAGAAACATGTTCTACATAGTAATCCATCTTAAATAAAAATATCCATATAAAGAGAATTGATGTCCTTTGTGCTTCCTTGGGAAGCAAATCAGCCTGCTCTACACTGTACTACATTAGCATGAAGTGGTGCTGCATACCAGTATGGTGGGCAGCCACCAATGGCAGTGACAATCATTAGAGGAACTAAGCTGCAGCTGAGTTTTATATTTGCATTTGAGAATTGGCTTCTCCCCCTTGATGTTTGCACATATCACGTTCCTGAAAGTATGGCCAAACATTCACAGAAAAGGATTGTGACTTCTATTTGAGAAGGGTCCCCAAAGGAAGAAAATATTTTGCAAGTGATTGTAGGGGTTCTTTTAGTATAAATGATCAGTTTTCATCAACTCATACCCTCATAAAATGCATCCAGTTGTTATAACATGAGGTTTTTGTGATAAAAACCTCCTTATTGCTGCATAGAGAAATGGGGCATAAAAGAGCCAGCTATATTGATTAAATCCAAAAGTGCTACAGATTGAAAAGTCCATTATGATAAAATAATCCCAAGAAGATAAGAAAGTGTCTGGTCTGGTCCCTGACCTCAACTTTATAGAGACACAACTCCCAAGCCATACAATTTAGTTTTTTAAAGTGTACAATTCACTATACAAAAAAATACTTAACAGCTTTAACCAATAGGAAATGCATTCATATGTATAATCTAATCTAATAAATTTGCATTAATAGAGACATAGAGTAGAATAGTGGTTACGCAGAGTCTGTGGGGAGGTTGAGGAGATGTTGGTCAAATGACAAATTCTCTATTACATAGGAGGAATAGGTTCAAGAGATCTAAAGTACAAGATGATGACTACAGTTAGTAATGAATTGTATTATTTAAAATGACATAAAAGTAGATTTTAAGGGCTGGAGATGTAGCTTAATGGTAGAATGTTTGCCTACCATGCATAAAGCCTTCGTTTCAATTCCTGATACTGCATTAAAAAAAAGAGTAGATTTTAAGGCTTCTTACCACAAAAACTGAACTAAAGTATATGCTAATTACCTTGATTTAGCCACTATAATCATTGATACACATTTCAAAATAGCCTACTGTACATTATAGAGATATACAAATTTTATGTCAATTAAAAATAAAATTATAAAAATGTGTACAGTTCAATGGTTCAGAGTATATTCTCACAGTTGTAAAATAATCACCACTATTTATTTTAGGACATTTTACTCACTTTCAAAGAAACTCTATACCACTATTCACCACTCTCAAACCTCCCATAGCCACTTCTGATCCTAAGCAAATATTAGTGTAGTTTTTATCCATATAGATTGTCCTTTTATGGACATTTCTTATAAATGGAATCATGTTTTAAGTCCTCCTTCATGACTGGCTTCTTTTTACTTAATGGTTTTGAGGTTCATCCAGGTTTTCAAATGAATCTATACTTCATTTTTTTAATTAATAAATAATAGCCCATTGCATAGCTACACCATATTTTGTTCATCCATTCATTGTTTGATGTATACTTAGGTTGTTTCTACTTTTGGATATTATGAATAATACTACTATTAATATTTATGAATGAGTTTAATATAAATACGTTTTTAATTTTCTTGGGTATATACATAGGAGTAAAATTGCTGGATTATATGCTAACTCTATACTTAATATTACTGATGGATTATCAGTTTTCCAAAGCTCATGCACCATTTTACATTCCCAGTAGCAGTATATGAGGGTGCCAATTGCTCCATACTCTCACCAACATTTGTTATTGTCCATTTTTAATGAGTGAGTAGAAAGAAAGGGAGACAAGGCTTACTGGCTAGCTGTGGAAAGTAAGGCCATAAAAGGAAATGTATATGAGTAGTGCTACGGCCTGACTTTTAGAGCTAAACAGAAATGCTTGATCCAGACATGGAGGCAACTGTAAAAGTGTTGAAAAGATTCTAGTTACACCAAGGTATGGTGGTATGCTCCTAAAATCCCAGCTACTCAGGAGGCTGAGGCAGGAGGATTACAAATTCAAGGCTAGCTGTGGCAATTTATCAGATCACTGCCTCAGAATAAAACTTAAAAATGGCTAGGGGTGTAACTCAGTGATAGAGTGCCCCAGAGTTCATTCCCCACTACCAAATGAAAGAAAAGATACAGGTTGTTAGTTTTGTTTTGTTTTGTGGTAATAGTAATAAGATACTTTAAGTGAATTTTCTCAAATCATACGATCCAAAAATAAATTAGTAGAAAAAAACATGGCCAAAATGACAAATTCTGTGAGTAGAAGGATTATTAAAATTATTTATTGGTTAAAAATGAGAGTTTCCCATCAGTAATATGGCACAGTGAAATACTGGCTCTGAAGTTCTCATATGCTACTGGAAGGGTTGGAGAAAACGTAATAGAAAGGACAACATAAGCTCAAAATTCAGATGTAGATCTAATTGCATTTTTATCATTATTAAAATTTTCACCTTTTATATACATCAATTAGATTGTAAATATCTCCCTCTTTTTTGTCACAGATTTAAAGAATTCATGGATGATAGCAGATGTAAACATTTGTGGTTTTCTCAGCTCTGAACTAGACTGCCACAAAATGGTAGCACTTATTTAACTGTATATCTTCATATGTAACATCTATTCCTAGTATCCTTTTGACCAAACAGAAAATTGCTAACATAAATTTGGTGTGCCTGTCAGGAATCTGGAATGCTTTTATCATTTTTTTTTTGTGTGTGTGGTACTCACGATTGAACACAGGGGCACTTTACCACTGAGCTACATCCCTCACCTCTTTTTATTTTTTTGAGAAAGTGTCCTGTTAAGTTGTCCAGATTGGCCTTGAATTTGAGATCCTCCTCCCTTAGTCTCCCAAGTTGCTGGGATTACAGGTATATGTCACCATTCCCAACTTATTGCATTTAATTAATACCCATAAAACACAATTTAAACTAATTTTATATATTTTTCTTGTCTATTCTTATATATTCTAAGTTTTTAGCTTCTTTTGTTTGAGAACAGAAGCACTGAAGAGGTTTCTGTGCTTTTCAAAACCAGACCTTTTTAATATTTGAGTTTGTACATTTCCTTTGGAGAACTATGAGATACTTTGGCTATTTCTAGCACCTTACTTGCTTATGCGTTCTGTGCTTTTCTTTTATTCCATTTTTTCCAAAGTAATTACAGTCCATCCTTTCAAAAACTTGAAAGTCTAGTGGGAGAGAGATATGAGGAAACAAAGTTAGTACTTTATACATGTTATTGTATAAAAATGTTGAAAAAGAAAACAATGATAAGAAGCAACTTTACTTGCTTACTACCTGGATACCAAGTATTATGTTAAACATTGTATGTTCATTTCATTTGCAAAATAACCATATAAAGTAAGCACTCTCATTATATTTATTTTAAAAATGAGAATATGAAGGTTTATAAGAGTTAAGAAACTTGGCAAAATAAAACATATAGTTTGTAAATATCAGATCTGAAATTTGAATCTTAATTTTGCTTGAATCTGAAATCTGAATGAATGATGCATCAATGGGACAAGAAATGCATAATAAAAGTATGAAGAGGGAGACACTAACTTTACTTAGGGATTTTGTAGAAAAATAGCGAAGGAAACCTCTGGTTGTAAGGGATAATTATAGGTCACTGGGCAGAAAACAAAGCTGGATCTCTGGTTGCTTCAGGCCATTACTGATGAATGGACTGTGCACACTGGAAGCTTCTACTAGAGGCAGCTGGCAGCACTGCCTTAAGCCACAGTGTTTGCATGGGTAAAACAGCAGGGCTTAGAGTGGTCATGGCACATCAGCAAGTTGCAAGTGATCAGTATATATGTGAATTTGGTAAAAAGAGAGAAAAAGCTGAAAAAGTAGGGTACGATAACCAAGCTCCTCAAGGTATATTACTTTAGTGTGGAAAATACATTGAGAAAGGACTAGAGGCTGGTAAACACCTTGGCTAGCTATGGGAGGAATCCAGCTAGGGGCTGGGGAATGGGACTGGGAAAGGACTCATTTGGGATTGGTTGAGAGCAGTAGAATATCAGACTGAGGAGAATTTGTAGTTCAGAAGATGTTACTCAGCAATTCATCATTTTTAGTAGATCCCTGCCCTTCTACTCCTCTCTGCTAAGTCCTAGGAAGGAACCTAAAGAATACAGATTCTCCTTATCTCTGGATGAGTATTTCAACACATTGTTTGGTAATCTTTTTTAAAAAAATTTTATTTGTAGATGGACACAATAACTTTATTTTATTTTTATGTTGTGCTGAGGATCGAACCCAGTGCCTCACACATGCTAGGTGAGTGCTCTACCACTGAGCTACAACCCCAGCTCCTTGTTTGGTAATCTTGATTCTGTAATTTATTGTATATTCTCTGCCAATGTGTTAGTTTTCTAGGGTTATCATAGCATGGATTGGGTGGTTTAAACAATAGAAATGTATTGTCCCAAAGTTTGGAAGTGAAGGAGTCCAAAATCATGATATCATCAGAGCTGGTTTCTTCTTTTTTAATTAATTGATTGATTGATCAATTAATAAATTTTTTGATAGCAGAATGCATCTTGATTTATTGTACACAAATGCAGTGCAACTTTTTATTCATCTGGTTGGTTGTACACAATGTAGCATTGCACCATATGTGCAGTCATTCGTGTTCCTAGGGTAGTTTCTTCTGAGAGCTGTGAAAGAATAATATGTTCCATGCTTTGGTCCTTGATTTGTAGTTGGCTGTCTTTTCCCTGTGTCTTTATGTCTCTGTTTAAATTCACCCTTATTCATTGTGGATTAGAGCTTATTCTAGTGACCTCATTTTAAGTTAACAGCCTTAGTAAAGATAATATCTTCAAAAATAGTCATATTTTGAGGTACTAGGGATAGGAATTAACATAAATTTTAGGGGTGAGGGGGAACATAATTTAGCCATAGTAGGCAAGTTTACCTGTAGTAGACTCTAGAAATATCCCATCTTGTACCCCTTAAATGGCTGCTGCACCCATCCCTGAGCTGTGTTAGTGCTGAAATTCATGGCTTGTACTTTTGAATTTCTTTTGAGAATTCCTCTTGGCTGATGAGAGCTGTCTGGCTGAGAGATACCTTGGAGTTTACCCTCTGTAATTGTTCATTTTACATTACACTGTGAAATAATTGAGGAGGCTAACTTTATATAGACAATGGGTTTATTTAGCTTACAGTTTTGGAAGGTGAAAAGCCAAACAGCATAGCACAGGCTCTGGCAAGGGCCCCATAGTAGATGGTCGAGTACTTACAGAGGGAGTAATCACATTGCTAAGCAAGGAAGCAAGAGACTCAGGGGTCAGGCTCACATTTTTCTAATAAGTCACTCTCACAAGAACCCATTTCAGGAGACCAATATTCCCTTCTGAGGGCAATGTCCCCTAAGACCAAGGAGTCTTACTAGGTCTTAAGTCTTAAAGATCCCATTACTTTCTAATACCACCACTCTGGGGACTAAATACATAACACATGAACCATAGGTGTGGGAGTACAAACTTAAACCATATTCAAACCATGGCAATATATTACTATGGGGGTGATAAATAATCAACTGTTAGGGAGTTGCAACTACAAAAGTGCTGTGACACTCTTGTTATAAGACAGGATAACAGTATACTTTGATTTATGCCCCAGAGCCTATGCCATTTCCCAGGCCCACATGCACATACATCATGTATCAAACAGAAGCTAAACTTTACGTGATACCATGTTTACTCAGCTCTTTACCATTCTCTGCCCCACTTCCATCTATCCTATATAATTTTTGCCACATGAATCATTTTTCAGGCGCTGCTTCCAGGAAACCCAATCACAGTGATTATACAATCCTGTGTTCTACTTTCATTATTTGGCACATAGTAAAATGTCAATTCATGCTGGTTATAACTTTTATTATTAATATGATATTTAATTTGTCACATATTTAAGTTAAAGCAAACCTTTAGATACTATTGGTATATTTCTATGTACACAGAAAGAATGTCTGACTCTATCATATTTTGGTGGTCCAGAGATTCTTCTTGGGGTGGATGAGTCAATTATAGTGATCTTAGATATGGAGAGAATTCTAAAATTCCTAGTTAAAAGTGTTCATCCTACAGAAAGATATTTACAAGAGTATTTACAACTAGATAGGTTTCAGGAAGCCAAACGAGGTCTATGATAACAAGTCTTAGACAAAAAGCTAGAGTTTAAAAAAATGCAGCCAGAAATCCCCAAGTTAGTAGCAAGAAACATTGTAGTGAGCTGGAATGCTGCAGTAGCAGGTTGGATGAGAGTCAACAAAATATGGGTTATAACAGACCCTGTTTCAAGTATTATAAAATGTGACCTTGGAGAAAAATCAGTGACACAAACAAAATTCATGAGTATAGCCAATGAATCATTTACCACAACTTAGTAAGATATTCCCCATAAACACAAGAATAATGTAGTAGTGAGATATCTATAGTGTGATAGCTTTCACATGTAAATTTATATTTAATCTCCAGTTATGAAGAAGGAAGCAAATGAATCTGATACTGAAAGAAAATAAAAGAGGAATTTGAATAGTTCCCTGGGTTTATACTATCTCTAGTAGGGTTAGCTATTTTGCCTTTGTAAATGGCTAATTTAAATGCCTTGAGTTCCTGGGCTAGGCAACTCAAATCCCACCATTGGGTTCTTACAATCTACATTTGATGTTAAAGAGATCTTACAGAGAAGACATACCATGGGTATTATGTATTCATACAGAAAAATTAATAGAATTCAGCATTGTCATCTAAAACCCATTTCCATATATCTATCTATCTACCTACCTATCTATCTATCTCTATTGTTAAGATGAATTTAAAACAAACACACAAAGAAATGCCAAAAAATATTTCACTGAAAGATATCATATTTTTTTCTGAGCACCAAATATCTGATTTTCAAACATTGTTATCTATCTCAACCATTATTATAACACATTTTTATAGATTGAGAATGGAAAAATACAAGATATTATTCTAACAGGAACTGCAAACTTCCTGAAAATTCAAAGTCAAAATCTGTCATTAATATATTCTATTTGCCTCAGTAATAAAGGACATATGTTCCATCTGAATCATGCAGTTTTATGATGTTCTTAGGACTTGGAAAAAAAGATACCAGTTTTTCCCATATCATTCTTGCAAATGCAGAGAAACACAGAAGTTCTTCAGAGTACTGTGATTTTTAGTGTTGTAATCTATATTATTTTATTTAGAAAACTTGATAAGCTTTCTTGACTTTCATAGTGAAAGGAAAATAAATAAATCTATGTTTCTGATAGCAGGTCAAATCCTTAGTTAATTTTTCTATCCAAAATCTATTGCTAAGCTTATGAAGCATAGTTCATACGTTGTGATGCAAAACATACATATAAATCTCAAAGCAGAACAAATAATGAGTTTTTATAAGTGAATATATGTAATATTTTAGGATGAATTTAAAAATTAAAAATCATCATGTATACACATATATGTTTATATGTATATATTTATCCTCTTCTGCATTAGTTTTTATTTAAATGTTACTGAATGGCAAACGGACAGAAGTAAAGATTCAATAGTGAGAGATATTTAGTGTGTTCTTGTACATAGGGAGTGAACATTACAGTAAATATATAAAAAATAAAGTCAAATATACACAAACTGTATATATACCTTATAAAAATATATAGAAAACATTAAGGCAAATGTACAGACACTTCTTACAAAAGTCATGGAATGTATGAAAAAAATGTATACTATTTTGCAGCAGAATTGGGTTATAAATATGGCTCTGCTTCTTACCAGGTATGTGAACTTGATAATGTTGATTCACCCCTTCACTAATTTTTTCATTATGATTGAAAAAGCACTAATAATCTCAAGAGCTTACATTGAATAAAATAATGTATGTAAGGGAATTTGGCACATAGTAGGCTCTCAATAATGTTAATTATTATTGTTGGCAGTGATTATCATAGAGTTGCTAGGAGTCATTTTTGTCATTACCAGGGGAGGCCTCAAGGAGAGGATACACTGGAATAGCTTCTTGGGAGGAAATAACTGAGAAATACAATATGAGGGAGATATATCAAAGGAGAAATAATCAAAGTTTTGGTAATGACTTTGGTTTCTGAGGCCAAAATAAAATAGGATATTGTCCATTTTGCCTTAAACGACCATGTGTCTTTGTAACATTCTTTCCTCATTGAAGTTGCAGGTAGTAGTATTTGGAAGAATAATGAAGATATCTTCTAGATAGCTTTTCACCTATTCATTAGGATCCTACAGATGTATGCCTGCCAATATTTTGTCCCATATTGAGAACATACGCAGTAGATAGAAAACGTTGGTGTATTGGTCTGATTCCTGTTACTAAAACAAACTACCTGAGAAAAATAACTTGTAAAGAAAAAAGTTTTATTATAGATCACAATTTTGGAAATTCCATTCTAAGATCAAGCAGCCGCATCACTTTGCCTCTGATAAAACAGCATATCAAGGTGGAAGCACATATCAGAACAAAATGTTTACATCTTGAACAAGGAAGGAAAAGCAGAATGGACCAGGGTCTTATAATCCCTTTCAGGGGAGCACCTCCAATGACCTAAGGACCTCCCATAATGCTCTACCTCCTAAAGGTCCACAGCACCTCCCAATAGCAGCACCCTAGCCACTAACCCTTTAAAATCTGGAATTTGGGGAGTCAGTCAACATTCAAACCATAGCAGTCAGTTGTCCTCCTGTGTATCCAGTTCTCAATCTATCCTCTTGGCAAGCCTTGTCACAAATACAGCTGGGGAGCCAGATGCCCATTTCATGGGTGTGAAAAGATGTGAGAATTTGATGTTAAAAATAATATAATTTTTAAGGTAGAGTGTCCCCAAATATTTTCATTTGTGCTATGTATAAATATAATAATTGTATATATGAATATATGTGTATATTCATATATATTCACATATATACTCTTCCTAAATATTTCCTGTAAGAGTAGATACCATTTGCCTCTCTATGTTAGAAAATTTTATTTTGTTGCAACTGACACATTGACTTCAGCATTTGTTACTTAAGTCTCTATATCCATCCATATATCTCTTATCTTTCTAATTAGTTCATCAGCAATCTAAGGATGGGGGCCATGTCTTATACAACTATGCATTGTATTCTCAACAACCCCTAGTATGGTAGACATTTTGCAAATATTTTATTTGATTTAGAACTATTTATACAATTATTTTCCTTCTCCATCATATCTATAGAGAACTGTTCCATATTTAAGCAATAAAAGAAAAGAAAAATATTAAGGTAAAATAGATTATATTGCCAAGTAAAAAGTCACACTGCTCCCTAATGTTTGTATCAAAATAGATCTTGCTGGTTTGCTGTTCTAACATTCACAGCAGCATGTGTTCCCACCAGCAGTTGGAATCTTTCAAGAAGACAGGAACTACCACAAATTGCTATTCCATAAGTATAAAATGCCATCCCTGCCATTGTACTAACAACAGGGAAGGTTGAATTGCATAGCTAAAATGAGCCTCCTTTCTAAGTTGCACCTCTGTGTGAACAGCTATGGACCAGAGAAGCAATGAGGGTCTTGAAGACTTATATAACATGAGCAATTATTTACTTATGGTAAGATGTCTCCTGTAATAAGTAATAATAGTAATGGCTAGCATTTATTGCACTCATTTAGTATACTAAGCACTGTACTAAGTGATTTACATAAATTATATCATTCAATCCTCATTACCACCTTATAAGATGGAGATCATTATTTTCCTTATTTTTTACAAATAAGTAAATTGAGATATTATGAAGTAACTTGCCTAAAGGTACATACTTAAGAAATGACTGAGTTAGCATTTGCATTGAAGCTGTGGCTAGCACCCAAGCTTACCATACTTATGAATGCAAACTAGTTCTTTTCTTGGCACCTGCTTGATTTATAATGATAACATAACTCATTCAATGATATGGGTAGAGATTTATTTTGACTACATAATTACATGCATAACAATAGTATTTTGGGTGGGAGAGAGGATGGAAAGGCAAACATTTTATTTCAAATCACTGAAATTAATGGCACTTTTAAAGATTTTGAGAATTTTAATAAATTCATCTTTGGTTCACTCTCTCCCTTGAAAAAAAGCTTATATGTATAAATGCAAACTAAAAAGTCCACTAATTATAAGGATGCTCTAATTAAAATAGGAAATCTTGGGAACACAGGCTGAATCCATTCTGTCAATTTTGGCACATGATATCTATGCTTGTGCAATGCCTTTTCAATGTATGCCTCTTTTTGTTCAACCTGTTACCATCCCAACCTTTTATTAATGCTAGAAATTTTTCATGTAGTAATTATTAAGTATCAGATATTATACCTCAGAAAGCTAATGGATGTATTTTTAAACACTTTTGCAAAATAGCAATTGTTTCACAGATAACAAAGTCTATACACTAGTGATTTCTGATGTCCTTTGGATTTAAACAGAACTTTTTGGAATGTATGTCATGTCAGAAAATGATTTCATATACTGCAGTAAATGTACCTGATGACATATATTCCTTACTGTGGAAACTGGGTAAGATATAATTAATAGAATAAATGCATGGTAATAAAAATAACTATGGGAATTGATATCAGGTAATAATATGTCATAGTTTGATTCATAAGCTCCTTGAGTCCTGGGCCATGTGTAATCCATCTTTGTATCCTGCACAGAATTTGATACATAGCAAGTACTAACGATTGTTGAGCTATTGTAGTTGCCCCTAGGAATTGTTCTGTATTCTTTAAGTGGATGTATGGCATGCGATCAGGCAAGCAGCATATCTTGAATGAATGTGGCCAGAATTGGGTTCTTTGAAAACTCATCCTGCAGCCTAATGCTATTATAGGTTCCAAGTTAGATATGCAGAAGCAGCACTCTAAACAAATGTGCTTAATTGCAGTGTAAAACTCATTCCATCTTGCTCCTAGTGTTTAATTGAACTGTACTAAGTGCATATAAACACAGCTCATTATCTCAAGACCAATATCCCACAACGAGTGAAGTTTTTCTGATCTTATTTGTGTTGAAGATTCCACATGCCTTCATAGAATATAATTCAGTATTATGTTCTTGGCTTTTATTAAAAGCTAATGTAAGGAATGTACTTCTCTAATAATTTATTTCTGCAAAATCACTGGTAAAATCATCATAATATGCTTTTAAAAAAACCTTTATAAAACACCCTCATGAGAAATTCCTGTAGAAGTTCAGAGTAAAAATGAATCACAGCTTGACCATCCTTTGTCTAAGTATATTATGTTCTCTCACTATTCTATGATTTTATATGTACTCAGACTACTTAGATCTTGTCTCCCACTAAACACCTGATGGAATTCTTAACTTTAATGTACTTAATACTTACGATTTGTCATTAAAATTTATTGGAAGCCGCTTACCATAGAAGAACAGGCTTAGTGTAATCATTGAGGCAAAGAAAGACAATTATGAAAATAAATACAACTAAAATAATTGTTATCCTCTAATATTCCCAGTTATTCACAAATGGATTGGTCCTATACTAGGAGTCATAGGTGCCTTCTTGCTACAAAAAGTATTTTCATGGAACCCATTTCATGTTGACCTAATTCTGGGGATGTTATGCCTTCTTCAGTTTCCCTTTCTAGAACATCATTTCTCTACTAAAACGAAGGCCTATTATGGCATTCTTCCCATTTGTTTGGATCCAAGCATTTTACATAAGAATAGGAATAATAACATAAATATTGTGAGTACTTTTTCCACATCGGGTTGCATAGTTTGCAAAAATTATCTCCATAAATATCTTTAAAATCATTCATCCTGCATATCTTATTTTTCAACTCACCAATTATTTTCCCTACAATGTCTAATCTACCTTTATTTCCATCCAGCATATTTTTCACTAGAGACACTGTAATTCTAATCTATAGAAGCTCAATTTTTATTCATGTTTTTTTTTGTATTCACTTAATATTTGGAACAGAAAATACAGTTATAACTGTTTTAATGTCCTTGTTTTGTATCATCTGTGTCAGTTTTGCTGGATTGATTATTCTCCTAATTATAGATGATGTTTTCTTGCCTCTTTTTCATGGTTAGTAATCTAAGATTGGATGCCAGCTATTATGAATTTCACCTTGTTGGGAGCTGGATATTTTTTGTATTCTTATAAATGTTATTGAGCTCCATTTAGAGATGAAAATTTGTTCCTTGGAAACAATTTAATCCTTTCAGGTCTCGCTTTAATATTTTTTAGGCTGTACTTGCCCAGGATTTACTCTCATTCTTATTTTTCCTTGTGAAAGATGCAAGTCCTTTCTGAGTACTGATTTTTTCCCAGAGTTTCTGGTAGAAATTGAATTACTCCTGACCCTGAGCACTGAACACCATTCCCATTAATCCTTTCAATGGAGTCTCTCACTGTCCTTGGGTATTTCCTTCACATACATTTGCTTTCAGTACTCTGCTGCATACTCTGAAGTTTTATTGTTTTCTCTTTCTGTGGTTCTCTCTCCTTTCCACTGCTCTATCCTGTGGACTATAGCTGTCTTGGTTTATTTCCATTCAGTTCTAGCCCCTCAACTTAGGTGTTTCACCAAGTTTTTCCTTCTTCCTATGTGGTAGGCCAGAAACTCAAAGTAGTAAACTGGAGAAATTCTGGGACTCATCTCACTCATTGCTTAATTTACAAATGTTCAGACGCTTCTTAACTATCATTATTAATGATTTCTAATTTAGTTCCACTGTGAGTAGTGAATATGTTTTTGGCGATCTCAACCCTTTGAACTATATTGAAACTTGTATTATGGACTAAAATATGTATTATAGTTTTGAGATATACTGTTCAATAAATATCAATTTGGTCATATTGGTTGTTTTAATCTTCTATATAACTACTGATTTTTGTCTTCATGTTTGATCAGTTAGTTACTAACAAATGAGTATTTAAGTATTCAATGGTTACTATGGATCTGTCTCTTTATCACTTATCATATCTTTTTACAAAGTTGATGTTAGACTTCCAGCTGTGCTAATCTCCAACACATTCCCAGCGTGGCTGTCCACATAGCAGCATGCTTCTCCCAAGAAAAAGGATTAATGATCCTGAGGTTCTTTCTTTTCCTCACTAATGTAGCTTATTATGTACTTTGTCCCATTCAAGATACAACCTGAGGGGCTGGGGCTGTGGCTCAGCGGTAGAGCGCTTGCCTCGCATGCGTGAGGCCCTGTGTTCGATCCTCAGCACCACATACAAAGCAATAAAATAAAGACATTGTGTCCATCTACAACTAAAAAAATATTAAAAAAAAGATACAACCTAAGGGATTCAGTGGAATTCAAAAGCTAAATTTCCTTCTTCTAGAATAAATAATTTTATGCTAAATTTTAAAAGAAACAACAAACTCTTATTAGTGTGCGTATGGTAGATAAGAATGTGTTAAACATACTTGCTCCCATTCTGAACAGTGTACTGACAGTTGCTTCCTTCAGCCAGTGGTTTCAGGTTGTGGCCAAAGAACTGACTGAACTAAATGGCCCCTTCTGCAATCTGCTCATATCTCTCAAATCCCAGGCCCAGAGTGCAATAGAATTCCATTTTAAATTATACACAGATCTTACTTTGGGTTAATAGATATTTATAGGAGCTTCTACTTCTAGAACACAACTTCACATGTTAAGATAATGAGCTGACACTATAAAGGTAAACATGGAAAAACAAAGTAGAGCCTCCATTGAGCATATCCAGACCCCTATAATGCAAGTCCAAATGACCAAATCTCCTAAAGATCAAACTTTTCTCTATATAGCAGAGTTGCACTTTTGAACCTGTAAGTATGGAGAGGCCTTAGCCAATGTTCACATATATTGGATGGCATTTATACATCACCTTAGAAGGTTCATCTTAATAGTTGCTTTTTCACTTCCTCCCATAAAATCGAAGAGTAAGCATACTTCATTTTTTTTGTTATATGGAGGAATAATGGCCTCTAACAATGGCGTTTTGATTTGTACTGTGCCTTAGAGAAAAGTTGGATTTCCTTTCCAAAGCTAATCTTTTTCTGAGGTGCACAATTGTCAAGGACATTGTCACTGTTGTATTGTCCTTGAGTACTGAATGGTGAATTTGAAGACCCTAAAAAGCTGCTTCCTTTGCATGAAATCAAGTCTCCTGAAAAGATACACCTGATTGGAAGGGAAATGGATAGTAAGATCTTTTGAAAATATATTTTTTCTTCATTACCACTTTACAATAGAATGTAAAAAATTTGCTATATAGACTATGCTAAATACAGCATTTATTGACCTTTTGTCAGTAATTCATTCTATTGTTCTGACATTACTCTTGAGATATAGTCTAGCTATTGACAAGTAGAGGAGCTGCCAAAGATAGAGCATATATTATTAAAGCATTCATTTTCTCATCAATACTTTATGTCTTTCTATGGATAATTAGTGAGGTCTTGGAAAGAATTAGTGCAGTATTTGGGAATGTGTGTACCAGGAGAATAGCCATACATTGAATTGGAAAAGAAACATACCCATTTAAGAGGGTACTGAGTAATGTGAATGGAATGCATATAGAAATTGAACACTGAGATCATTCATATGGTTTCCCTATTATACCCCTACAAATGGCCCATTTATTGCTCTTTGTCTATAAAGCTGACCTAGGGTCATTATGTTTCTAATGTTATACCATTGCCTGTTTTAGAAGCTACTTTCTCATTCACTCACAATTACCCTGCATAAACTGAAGAAAAAGACTTTATTCCTCCTCAACAGCCTGAGGATATATCAACTAGAGGGGGAAAACTGATCAAAATGGACTCATTACATTTACATGGCCAATATGTATACAGGAGGGATTGGGTATTTAGACAGTCTGTCTTTAGCTGGTCTCAAGCCTCTAGATATTCATATGGAACTTATGCAGTCCAAGATTCTTTCCCTGTTATGTGCTATATAAAGCTATGTTTATGCCTAATTCTGTTCTCAAAGCTAAAGCTTTACTCTAAAGTAGTTATGACAATGAAGACTTTCACATTTTATATGGGCATTTGGTATTCTATAGATGTGGCCATTCCAGCCTGCAGTACTTCAAGTTTTTGCTCTTTACAAATGATTATTTTAATTGTTTTTTACTATAATCAGGGATCCAACAGAAAATAAATTTTACCTTAGATGGTTCAAATGAAAATATTTTAATGAATTGACTTCTTACAGAGGTAGGGTATGATTAAGGAAACCAAAAATGGACATCAAGGCACCCAGAGACTACCAACAGCAGGAATCCATGATCATTTCTTGGGCTTAAGGGGCAAAAAAAGAAGTAAGGGTATTTCCAGAGATCACTGACAGCTAGATCTATGGAGAAGAGGCCAAACAGTGGGGATTGTAATTGTAGAGAAATGCACCTACCACCAAAGAAGCAGTGCAGAAGCAAGAAAGCAGTTATGAGAAAATATCACCCTAACCTCTTTCTCCTCGCACCCTCTAATGTCCTGTTGGAGATGGAATTAGGCAGAATGCGGCTTTATACAGCACAAAGAAGGGACAGAATACTAGACTACCTAAATTCCATACAAATATCTGGATGTTTGTGCTAAACTCCACCCAAAACACAGCCACCAAGGGAGAAAGGTTCATCTCCAGGACAAGATAGGCAGAAAGTGGTGCATGGTGGATCTGGGGAGGGCAGAGTAGGGAAGAAGGAACAAATCACCACATATTTAGATGTTACTGCTTTTGTGTGGAAAGATGAGGTGGGAAGTTGAAACATTTAACATTATTCCATATTACAATCATCTTTTGTCTGGACGATGGCAATTCTATCCTAACCAGTCTCCCCACATTCATAAGTGTCTCCATCCAATCAGAATACAATGGCAATGAGAAAAATTAGTTTGAAACAAATACCACTGTCACACCTTGCATCCCATTGTTCCTCCCCTTAGCACAAAACCCTTCAGTGGATTTCTGTTTCTTTTAAGACAGAAACTAAAATCCTTATTAGGGCTTTCCTTGTACTGCCTGGTCTGATGTCAGCCTAATCCAACACAATTTGTTCCATTTTTCTACTTTGTTTAACCCTTTCCAGCCTTACTGGCTTTCTTGCTTCTTGCTTGATTCAAAACCTTTGAAATGTTGTTCCTTCTTCCTGGAGTGTCCTTCTAGTTTCCTCCTGTTATCCTACATATCTTACTTCAAAAGTCACTTCCTCAGGGAAGCCTTCAAATATGTCCTAGATCAGCTTAGTTACCAATGTTTAAATATTTTGTTTATACCATGTATATTTTCTTCAATGTACATTCTCATTTTATAAATTTATATTTTAAAAATAATCAGCTCCTTTCTCATTTCCTCTGTTACACAATAATTACTGCAAAGTCAGGAATCTGTCTGGTTTTGTTCACCATTTTAGTTGCAGGTACCTAAACCAGTACGTGCAAATGATAGGCTTCCAACAGAGAGTCATAAATAATGTATTTTTTAAAACCTATCCTTTAAATTAGTTCTGATCAGTTATACATAACAGCAGAGAGCTTTTCGATTTATTGTACACAGTGGTGGAGCAGTTTTTCACTTCTCTGATTGTACATGAACTAGTAACATCACTCGTGCAATCATACATATACCTAGGGTAATGATGTCTGTCTCATTCCACCATCTTTCCTACCCCCATGCCACTTTCCCCTTCCCTTTTGTCCCATCCAAAGTTCCTCCACTCATCCCATGCTCCCCCCATTATCAATTATCAGAAAAAAACATTTGGCCCCTGGTTTTTGGGGACTGGCTTACTAAATAATGTTGAAGTACACATTATGTACCTCAATTGTAGTTCAGTATGTTAATATGACATAAGATGTATGCTTTAGTATGTTTGGCTACTGGATCAGTTATGAATTCATATTTAGTTCCCTGTGTAGAATAGCATATAAAAATATACCCACAGTGTGTATTGGCTCTTCATGTATTTTATGGGTAAAGTGATCATTTTAATTTTAGAATTTTATTTTCAGGTTATGTCCTTGAAATGTCTGAGCTAAAATTCACTGGTAGCATCATTTATGCATCAAAGAAATTGTGCTTCTGTCTAAGAAATGAAAAATATAGTTCTCTGAAAATCACATTTCAAAAAACACCTTTTTACCATCTTGCATTTTTCTTCCTATAAAACTCACATTTTCCTGGGTCTGAAAAATAATGCAGTTGCCAGGAAAAAGGTGTGAGCATGAATGCATAATAGTTAAAATTATTCAAAGTAAATGTTCTTTTAGTGAGGAAAATTGTTATATCAGGAGAAATGCTGTCTGCTTCCTCTGAGACCATTCTAAACAAATTATCATACACCACATTTGCAATGTGGCCTATGAAGTTCTGGATGGCAGAATATTTTTTGTAATTGGCCTAGCTCTGTTCAAGGAGACAGGAGTTAGCACTGTTGCTTCATCCCTGATTAAGGCTGTTTCTACACAGGCAATGAGGAATATATGTGAAAGAAATACCTTCAAAATTCACTGAATTAATAGAGTCAGTGACACAGTTATTTTCAACATTCCAAGAAAGTAAGAAAAAAGCATAACTCCTTCATTACACCTATTGGAAGAGGCAGTAAGGCTGGGTATGTAAATCAGAGTATGCATGTGAAGTGCCTAGCATGGTAAGAATAAATACTATGTAAAAACTACACAGTAGACGTTTTTGTAAATATTAGTTTCCTCTTCTCTCCATTTATTGAGATACTCAAGTTGTCAAGGAAACATTGATTACAAAAGCAGTCACACAGTTGGAGGGACATCTCCTAGGGAATAGTAGTACACTCTCTTTATTTGTATTCTTTCTCAACTAGGCATGAAGGGGACAGGACAAAAAGATTGAAGACTCAAAATTAGAAAGCTCAATGGGGTGTAAGAGAAACTATAAGGGGAAAAAGAAAAAGGTGAGTGCTGAAAAGACAAACAGGAACATCATGCATACAGTATGAGCAGGTAGTGAAAAGTAAGAACTGAGCAGTTTGGAAGTTTCTAAGCAGCATTATCTTATTTTACATCAGAATCTTACCCAGAATTTTAATAATTTTAAGATAACAGAGGGACTCTTGTAGCTGTTGAATGTAGGGAGAGTGGGATACCATCTCTACCCTCACCTTTATACAGACCATCAACCCACCTTGAAACGTCTGTGATTCTACAAAAACTCAATTCTTTAAACACTATGCAAAGAAGCTGTAGTGACAGCCCACAGTTTAACACCAACACAATGGTCAGAGGAAATTTATAGACAATTTCCTAAGAAAAACTGAATTATTAGATAGCATCCAATTGAAGTTTAGGAAGAAAAGTATTTAGTTTGTATCCAGGAAGGCCTTGCTTTAAAATGGTGTCTTTTGTCAACTATTATTTTCCATAGATTAAATTTTAAATCACTTGGCAGTAGTCAATACTTAGGCAATTTGGGTACATTTGTTACATATTTTATTTTACTGGAAAAACACTAGGTAATTTGGTAAATATTAATTTTATTTAAAAAATAGATCTGGGGCTGGGATTGTGGCTCAGTGGTAGAATGCCTGCCTCTCATGCATGAGGCACTGGGTTCGATCCTCAGTACCACATAAAAATAAGTAAATAAAATAAAGATATGGTGTCCATCTACAAAAAAAATTAAAAAAATAGATCCTGAACTTGCTAACTTGATATAACCATTGAAACTTAGTTTTCAAATAGAAAAGGGTGGTATGTAAATCTAAACCTTTCCTTTGATACAGATGCTTTTATATTGTTTATGCCTAAGCAGCTAAGTTCCCAAAACATGTAAGAAGGAATTAAAGAAATGGTGTGTGGTGCTCATTGTTTATTTCATTCAACTTATATTTGGACTTACAACAATGTTTTTGAATATAAGCCATAAAATACAATACTGTCAACAAAACCCTTCCTTTCTGGCCCCAAGTAAGCAAATGCCAGGGCAAGTTGGGAACCTGAAGTATATATAATCCTACCATTAAGAAACAAAAGTGGGACAAGAAGTAATTTGCTTCCTCATAACCAGATCTTATATGTGTACCTTCATGGTTTTCCTCCTATTTTCCACTAAAATGAAAGATTTGATTCTGAGATTAATTAGGACTGTGCTAAGTTCTGGCCATAAGAATGTGACCAATAGGGTAACAGGCCAAGGCAGTTAAGAGTGTGTGAATATTGTCCACACACCTTTTCTAAACCACTACAGCTAGAAGCAATAGGTCAGTAGATGGATTCATCACAAGTTGTAAGGGAGCACTGAGCCTCAGTTGCTGTATAGTGAATAGTCCATTCCCACATCTTACTGACAAGAATGGCAATCAAACTTTTATTGAGTAAAGGCACTGAGAATTCAGTGTTATTTGTTACCATGGCATAATCTTTACCACTCTAGCCTATCCCAACTAATTCACATGGCTATGGATATTTTCAGATTCTTGGTGATGTCAGAAAATTTTAAGAACCACCATGTTACATACTTGACTTTGCTCTTTTGTACCTAAACTTGTCACCTCCTGACTTTCAGCTCTGTATTTTTTGTCTCTATGTTGATGATCAACAAATCAAATCCCTAGAAAAGCTACGGCATACAAAGTACTTAATTTGTTTCTAAACCAGTATTTCCCAAAGAATTTTTCTAGGGAAGATTATTTCTGAGAGAAATTAATATGTGTACCTGAAAATAATTTCTAAATTTCATATAATTTTGGAAAATATTTATGTCCCTTTTGGAGACATGGACATATATTATCATACTAAAGGCTCTGAGCAGACCTGTAACAAAGAATCCAATGTTATTTTTCCCCATTTGATTTGAACATGACTTTTTTCTTCTGATTTTTTCTTCTGACTTTTTTCTTATGTTTCTCATAAGAAGTTCCATTTGCACAGGGGTGTAAGGGGGGAGGGGGCATGGGGACAGTAAAGGTGGTGGAATATGATGGTCATCATAGCCCTAACTTTATGTATGACTGCATGTATGTTGTGATTCTATATCACTTAAAACCGGAGAAATGAAATGTTATCCTCTAAATAATAATAATAATAATAAAATTTAAAAAAAAAAATGGCAGTAAAGGAACAAGTACCTCAAAAAAAAAGAAGTTTCATTTGTATAAAAGTGGTTATGGAGATAGCCTCAGAAAAGAGACTTGTACTTTCATTTACAAAGACACATTTTCCCCAGAAGAACATGTACTACTCAGAGTTCAACCAAAGAAACAGAATCCAGAAGATAAGTACCTGTATTAATTTCCTAGGGTTGTTCTAACAAATTACCAGAAATCAGGCATCTTAAAACAACAGAAATTTATTCTCTCACATTTCTGGAGGCAAGAAATCCAAAATCAAGGTGTCAACAGGTTGATTATTCTTCTGACGGCTTGAGAGAAGAGCTCTTCCTTGGCTCTTTGGGCTTCTGGTAGTTTCTGACAATCATTGGCATCCCTTAGTTTGTGGTAGCCAAACTCTAATCTCACTTTCATCATCACATGACTACTTCCTCTGCTTCTGTGCCTTCAAGTCTCCCTCTCCTCATAACGACACCAGTCATTAGATTCAAGGTCCACCTTAATTCAATATGACCTAATTTGAACTTGATTATAACTACAAAGACCGTTTCCAAGTAAGTACATATTCACAGTTTCTGCAGCTGGGGATTAGGTCCTCAACATTATCATTTTTGGCACATGATTTAACTCACAACATTAGAACACACACACACACACACACACACACACACACACACACACACGACAAAATTTTTCAGGGAAACCTCAATTTGTTTTTTAAATTTTTAGTGACCTTTTTAGTTATACATGACAGTGGAATGTATTTTGACATATCATACATACATGAAGTCTAACTTTCCATTTTTTTGGTTGTACATGATGTGGAGTTGTATGGGTCATATATTCATATGTGAATGTAGGAAATCTGTTTTGCTCTTAAAGCTTTTGAATTGATTGTATGAAGCCCACCCAGATTATCAAGGATAACCTCCTTTAGTTATAAGTCAACTAATTGTAGATGCCAACCTCTGCTACAAAATACCTTCACAGTAACATCTAGGTTAGGGCTAATTGAATTATTTGCTATAAAGCCTAATCATTTTAATCGATAAATCTAAAACTAATATCAAATCATTGAGTCAAGAGCTTTATAATGTTCTAGCACATTTTAAAGTTACTAGCAGACAAAAGCATTTTCCACTTAAAATGTTCTTGTGTTGCCTTCGTCAGACACAGGTCAGAACAGGTAGGTACTCTTGGTCCTGTCTCTGAATGAGAGGGAGAAGTGATGTGATGCATTATTTAATTCCATTCAAATAATTTAAAAATCAAAGCATAACATTTGGTTGGATATTTTGAAATTTAGTTTGAAATGATCTTAGATATCATGTAAGCTATACTCTCACTTTACAGATGGGTAGACTGAACCCAGACTGCATAGGCACCTTGCTCATATGAACCTGTTTCAAACCCATCCTGAGATTAGAACCTAGTCAAATTCTTTTTCTTCACTGCTTCTCAGACATCTGTAAAGGGAATACTAGGCTATATTGAATAAAAGGGTAAACTCTCTGGCTTTGTTCTTCCAGCCATTATACTGTGGGAACACATATGCACTGGAGAATCTTCTCATTGCTCTCTGCCAGGGCACAGAGCTCAGCTCTCAGGATCTGACTGTGCTGTTGGGGGAAGATCCTGGGGAGTGGGAGTAAGTTTCCCAGCTTTTCCTGCACTGGACCTCCTAGGATTGTCTTTTAAGTATGATCTGTGTCCTTCATCTTCATCCCATTGAGAACTTAATTTTCGGTCACTCTGAGTATAGAAGGTTGGCCTGCCTCTGCATTTCGATGACACTGTATGTTTTGATATTTTAGGTGACATGTTCACATAAATACATTAAGACAGGAACAGCAAAGGTCATAACTTTCCTTATTACTGAAGATAAAATTTAATGAGCTAGATCACAGGCTGCTTTAAGAATGGCTGTGCTGGGTTAATGGGGCTCTGCCACTGAAGCCAATTACACTGGGTACAATTACATCCTATTCTAATAGCTGTAAGTCAGGGCTCCACAAAGATTCTGTCTCTGGGTAATTACTAACTAGAAAGCAGGTGAGGGGAAACTAAGCAAATTGTCACTGATCATACAAGAGACACACAGAGAGCACAGAGCTTGTAGCTATTCCGGGTGTGTGTGTGTATCTGTTGCTAAGAAGGAGCTGGCTTCACAGTCAGAAAGCCCTCTTCTTCTAGCACTGACCAAAAGGATATGTGATTTCAAAGACGCTTTTAGAAACATAGCTGAAAAGTGAATAGTACGAGAGGGGGAGGAATAATTCAGAAAGCCCATTTCTATTGAGACTGTTTCCCTGATGATTTTGTAAGATTTAGTCGGCTAACATTATTGACTTTTTTCCCCAACCTAATTGTGGAGGAATGTTACCAAAACCCAAAATGATATGGTAAAATCTGAACAAACAAACCTCAAAGATTGACTTAATAAAAGATCTCCTTATATTCTCTGTTAGCTTCACCCTCATGGCTATTTACAGGTCCTTTACTACACATGGCTAAAAGGAGGCCATTGAAGAGCCTTCTGACAATTGAAGATCCTTCAGAAATATAGATGAAAACACTTTGAAATTTCAAAGTAACAGAATTTTTCTATGATCTCATGGATCAATTTGCACACTATTGATTTTTGAAAACTCTTTGAGGAACCAACACCTCTGCTTCTCCAAGCGAAGCATATGGGTTCATGTTATCAGTGAGTAAATATTTAAAAATCCAGTGTGTGGAGGGTTATGTTTTCCTAATGAGAACATCAATGACATTTATTGGAAAGTCACTGCAGACATGTACAGCTGTATTTCTGAGTGATGCCTTTTGAATAGAATGATGTTTATAAGAGAATAAGCATTAAATAAATGACAAAAGCAATGTCAGTTTATTGTAATGTCCTTTGTTTCCAAGAGGATAAAGATTAAAAAAGTAATTCCTAATATTGTTTAGACCACAATTGGAAAGAATTCCAGAATGACTCAAGACTTTTTAAAGATCCTTTCAAACTGATGAAGTAATTCATAGTAGATAAGAAACAAGAGGGAAAACCTTAAATAGTGTAAAGATAGAACATATTTTCTTGCTACTGCTTGTGATGAGATTAAATTTAGTGATATTGATCCTTATATCATTAGACAAAGAGAGGGAAGATGCTTTTTAGTAATTAAGTACTCATTCTGTCCTTTTTCTATCACTAAACAAATATTTCTCCAAATTCTTCAGTTGTAACCATAACTCTACAAAATATCATTTTTTTACTCCTAATTTAAGATTGATATACTTTTTGGTGGATTATCTTTCTAGAAGATTTCTAAAAGTATTAATTTGTTTAGTTATGTTTACTAACTTGAAAGAGACTTGAGTCATTCCAAAGCTGCCTTGTGGAATTGGCCTTTGGTAATTAGCCTCCCAAGAATCCTAAATATATCAATGGACAAAATGCTTTTCAGTTTATTTTTCTATCAATATTCAGTAGTATTTAATGCCATTTCAGTAAGGTATTAAACCACTGTTATGGTTTAGATATGAGGTGTCCGCCAAAAGCTCCTGTGTGAGATAATGCAAGAAGGTTTAGCAGTGGAATGTTTAGGATATGAGAACTCTAACCTGTTCAGTGAATTGACACCAATTGAATACCTCTTGAATAGATTAACTTGTGATAAGTGTAGGCAGATGGGGAGTGGCTAGAGGAGGTTGATCACTGTGGGGCCTGCCTTTGGGGTTTATATTTTGTCTCTGGTGAGCAGAGCTCTCTCTGCTTCCTGGTGCCATGTACTAAGCAATTTTCCTCCTCCATGCCCTTCTGCCTTGATTTGCCTCACCTTGGGCCCAAAGCTATGGTGTCAGCTGTCTATGGACTGAGACCTCTGAAACTGTGAGCCAAAATAACAATTTCCTCCTCTATAATATTCTTGTCAGGTCTTTTGGTCACAATGACAAAAAAGCTGACTAAAACACCCACTGATGCTGTATTATATTTGAGAGTTATTTAAGAAAAAATTCAGCCATTCTTTCCACCAAATAGACCCATGCCATTCTATCTTGGATAACTGAAAAGGAAACAGAAATTCTTCTTTAATATTTATCTTTTTTTTTTGGTACTGGAGATTGCACTCAGGGGCACTCAACCACTGAGCCACATCCCCAGCCCTATTTTGTATTTTATTTAGAGACAGGGTCTCACTGAGGTGCTTAGTGCCTCGTCATTGCTGAGGCTGGCTTTGAACTCACAATCCTCCTGTCTCAGCCTCCCAAAGTGCTGGGATTATAGGCTTGCGCCACCACGCCTGGCTTAATATTTATCTTGCCTGTACCTTCTCAGAGAATGAAGTGGTCAATGTTGTTATTCCATAAGTGCTGATACTGGACTATATAAGAGAATATATAGGAGAAGAACATATGCTTTAATACAATAACTAGTAGAAGAAAAAATAAAAAAGTTGGATCTGTTGAGAAGTAATACATCCAGTACCCCACCTAGTACTAATAAAATGCAAGAGTGATAAATGGTCAAATTTTAGACACATTTTAAAAAACTCAGATCCAATGAGTTTGCTTTAATGACAAGGCGTCAACATTAGAGGAGAAAAAGGATTTTCCTGTCAGTGGTAGAAGTAAAATTTCTTGCAATGGAATTCATGAATGACCTAGTACAGATCATATCCTCAAACTATGTTACTCAAGGAGTGGTCCATGGGACAGCAGTATCAGAATCACCTAGGAGCCCATGGGAAATGAATAATCTCAGGTCCTATCCCAGACCTACTGAATCAGAATCTCCTTTGTATCAAGATGCCTAGAGAAACACTGCCTAAAACACAATAGACCATGAAGTTTCAGTGCTGTTTTTTTACTGTGATCTTTGTCAGAGAACATTTGAAACACTCCAGATATATCTACAGATTGATTCAGTTTCATGAATCTCCCAACAGGTCCATATGTAGATTTGTTTCTATGAGAAATGAAAACAAGAATAATAATTGACTATAATTAGGAGATCATTGGGGTGCAGAATGAACACTAAGCTTGAAGTAAGAGAGAGTTTTGCTTAATTCCTGACACACAGTGAGATGAGTGAACTTGAAAAAGATGCTTTATATATGTCAATTTTTCTACTTAAACATTTTGGTCAATAATACCTGTACCATGTGTTGTTTAAGAAAATGGACTGAGAGGATATAAACAGAATGTTTAAATATATCTAAGTTGGATCTCAATTGGAAGTAGCAGCTGTTGCCTGAGGAGCATCTCTGAATTTCCTCCCAAATCCCAATATTAATTTATCTTTTCTGGTTAACTGTATAGTTTATTGTCTCAAAGGTAATAGGCAAGTTGACATTGACAACATTATGACATTTGAGGCTCACATTTTCTCTAAGCCATAGCCTCTTAGATCTCATCATGAACTCACTATTATTCATTCTGACCATATTTATCTCCCAAAATGTCCTGTGAATGAAGAGTGGATGAAAGGAATCTGACAAATTGGTTGTCTTTCAACACAATAATGTTGGTGAAACAATATTTCCTCAGTCTCTCTGCAATTAGAAGATTCCTGATAACTTTAGAGATGTTTTATGACCATCTGTCAAATTGTGGCTTGCAGAATTCTAAGTCCTATCTAGCATAAAATAAGTAATACAGAAAGATCTTCTTATTTAGATAGCTTGACCATTCTTCCTTTTTAATTTTTATTCTTTAGTCTAGCACATTCCTGGATTATTATTCTTTGTCCAGGTGTGATTTGGTTTTTCTTGGTACTGAAGATTGAACTTAGGAGTACTTCACCACTGAGCCACATCCCCAGCCCTATTTCGTGTTTTATGTAGACACAGGGTCTCACTGAGTTGCTTAGTGTTTTGCCATTGCTGAGGCTGGCTTTCAACTCACGATTCTCCTGTCTCAGCCTCCCAAAGTGTTGGAATTACAGGCGTGTGCTACCACGCCTGGCTCAGGTGTGATTTTTAATACCTCATCTCATTTAAAAAAATAAAGTGCCACAGCTTGTATGACGAATTATATAGTCACCTATATGAAGGTAATTTTGGCTGTTCAAAGTTAAACAGAAGAAATGCTACAACCATTACCTTATTTTGCAAAACTAGCTCTTTAAAAAGTTGCTTCTGAGGGGCTGGGATTGTGGCTCAGCAGTAAAATGCTTGCCTCGCATGCGTGAGGCACTGGGTTCTATAAATGAATAAAATAAAGATATCATTTTAAAAAAGTTGCTTCTGATATTGAACCCTAAAAACTTTCCCAGACCTCTAATCTTATGCTGAGCCTAATACTCTCTGGTGACTTCAGTTCCCTCTTACATCCCCTACCGTATCTTCTCTTCTATTATAGAGTATGAAAACTTGGAACTGAGTCTTGCCAGCTGAGGTGCATACAAATTTTAGATTTTATGGTAAGGTGCATTAGTGTGAAGTTGATAAAGCAGAAGAGAAGCAGAATCCATTTTCTTTCTTCCTCTTTAACTTGCTAGCTGATTTTCAGGATTACTAATTGTGTGTGTGTGTGTGTGTGTGTGTGTGTGTGTTTTCTGCAGCCTTTGCATTCTCCAACCATTTCATCTACTTTAAGGTGGAGGAAGATCTAGATAACTGAGAGTAATTTCATGCAGATCCCTGACCTTGGGCAGCAGCATCACTGTAAACTTCTGTACATGTGAAGATGAAAGCTAGTGGCAATCAGCTGGAACTTCACCCCCTTTATTCCTTCCACTGCTTTGTTGTTGTTCCTTTGTTTATTGTTGGTGTTTTAATAACAACCCCATTGAACTATAGTTAACATAATTAATTGCATGCATTTAAAATGTCACTTATAATCTCTTTCTCTCTGCTTTATAACTACCCCCTCCCCAAGGCAGCTAAATGTCTTTTTTTGTCACTATAGATTAATTTGCATTTTTAAGTTTTACATAAATGTAAACATTCATTAGGTACATTTTTTCTGGCTTCTTTCACTTACTATAATGTTTTTTTTTTTGGAGATTCATCAGTGTTGTTGCAAGTAACATGTATTGGGTCCTCCAAAGAGATGGAGCCTCTGAACTATACTGTTAAGGAAGGGAAAGTATCTTTAGTGCTCAGTCCTTACCTTCATCCCTAATGTCCACCTAATTGTAGACCTGAAGGTATGGCTCCCAATCATGACCATCCCTCCCTTCTCACACACCTGCCTCTTCTTGTACTGTGAGATACACCTCTGTCTCAGAGCCTCTATCTTTCTCTCTCAATGGCATATTTAGAAAGTGATTAATTAGGGGAATTGGCTCATGAGATTATGGAGGTTGAGAAGTTCCACAATATACCATCTATAATCTAGACAACCAGAAAAGCCAATGGTTCAGTCGATCCAAAGGCCTCAGAACCAGGGAGGCTGATGGTGTATCTACTGGTCAAAGGCTGAAGGCTTGTGAACCTGGAAAGACACAGGTGCAAATTTTGGAGTGTGTAAGATAGAGAACTTGGAATTCTGCTCTCCAAAGGCAGAAGAAGGGTATTCCTGCTCCAGAAGAGGGAGAGAGTGAATTTGCATTTTCTCTGCATTGGTGTTCTATCTGGGCCCTCAGCTGATTGGATGATACCTGCCTATATTAAGGATAGATCTTTCTTACTCAGTCACCTGATTCAAATGCCAATTTGTCCTGGAAACATAGTCACAGGCCCAGAAATAATGCTTTACCCATTATCTGGGTATTCCTTAATCAAAGAACAACCTCATGCCTAAAATTAACTATAACATACCAGATTTCTTCATCTTTTATTACTGTGTAGCATTTTATTCTTAGGCTATACCACAACCTATTCACCTGAACACATATTGGTATAATTTGCATTGTTTCAAATTTTGTTTTTTACACATAAGGCTGCTATAAACATTTGCATACAAAACTTTGTGTGGATATGCTTTCCTTTCCCTTAAATAAACATCTAAGAGTACAATGGCTAGATCATATGGAAGTGTTGTTCAACTTTTTAAGAAATGACTATGCAGTTTTCCAGAGTGATTTCACTACTTTATATTGATTATACCATTATATATGAATTTAAGTTGCTATACCTCATTGACAACATTTATTAATTATTCATATAATTATTACAATTTGTTTTTAAAAGAATTTTCAGCCATTCTAGTAGAGGAGAAGTGAGATATTTCATATCTCCATCAAAATTTAAATACAACTATATTAGCTCAGAGGAATTTAAGGTAAGCTATACAAAATACTAGGTGATGGTGAAGGATGGTAGAAAACAGAATGAACCATGGAATAACAGTAGCTATGGGGAGTAACTTGGAAAAAATAAGCACTCTGCCAAGAGAGACTCCAGAATTGAACCTGGACAGATAAGGAAAGTTGGCAGGTCAGTTTAGGAAGGTTCCTTAGAGGGTGCTAAAGAAATACCCATTTAGTCCACACAGAGTACCTTTGTCTCCCCAAAATCCCTCTATGGACAGTTTTTTTGGCAGTGCTGGGGATTGAACTCAGGGCCTCACACATACTATGCAATCACTTAACCACTGAGCCACTTCCCCAGCCCCTCTATGGAGGTTTTTGAACTGGTACTTTATAACATCAAAGCTGCATTATGGTTTCCAAGCATTCCTTACCTCATAGAGATGTCATAAGTGGTGCTTTGTGATGTCTAAGGCTGCCTAAGCCACCATTGCCTGGAGAAACATATTGCTAGGCAACCAAATTTAAGACTGTGGCTCCCCATTTCCTGGGATGGTATGTATAGTTAAGTCAGGGTCTCTGGGGTAGAAAATTTCTTGACTTCATCATGACAAAGATGACCAGGAAACCATGGGAACCTAGAACAGCTATGGTAAAGCAGATCCCAAAAAATAAAGGGAAGAAAAGAAAGAAGAAGAAGACCCTATATCAACAGAGGCACAGAGAGAGCATCAAGGTAAGATGACTCCAACTAAGCTTCCCCATTGAGTTTCTGCCCAAACCTCCACTTTGTTCTTGCCTGACAACAAACCCCATGTCAGCCCACACCCCTTTTTGTAAATCCACCCTTCCCATCTAGTCCTTATTGTCATTGTCTAATGTCGTGTTGCCTTTCCAGGCACCAAGGTCAACAGTGAAGGTGAGAAGACTACTTTGTGAGAGTTCAAGAAATAAGTCTCGATCATATACCACTCATTCAAAAAAGTGTAAAAAATCAAAAAGGCCAACAATATTCATTTGTTGCCATATGCTAAACAAGAAATGGAGTCAAAATAAGAAATGGAATGAAAGTAAGAAATTGAGTCAAAATAAGAAATGGAGTCAAAATAAGAAAAGGAATCAAAACAAGAGACAGAATGAACATAAGAGAAGGAGTCAAAATAAGAAGCAGAATAAAAATAGGAGACAGGTTCAACCAGCTCCAGAACAACAGCCAAAACTATCTGGACAGGTTCACAATTTCAAATAATAGACCTATGTGGCCAGTAACAATAACAAAAAGACCAAGAACTTCAAAGTGTCTTTAGTGTATCCAGGGGCTCATCTTCAGAAAAAACGGCCAGCAACAAAACAGACTGATGATTGTGAAAAAAATAAAATCAAGTTATACAAAGGTGATGTGTGTATATCTGTAAACTCTGTGATGAGGGGGGATAGAAGGAAAGGGGATAGAAGGCAGTTGCGTGAGAATGGAAGGGTCTTAGATGGTTGGAGGGGCATTCGATCAGATCCCCAGTAAGGCAGACATTAGGGATGAGGGTAAAGACTGAGGATTAAAGATAGATTTTTTCCTTAACAATGTATCTCATTGGTCAAGGGAAAAAGAAAGTGGTGCTTCTGTGTATGTGTAGTGTGAGGTGTGATATCAGGGTCTACATTGCTGGAATGCAGAATGAAAGAGGGTGTCATGTGTGGATGGTGACTGACACCTCCCTACCTCATAGTGGTATTTATTGTACTATGTGATGTCACACTGAACCTCTTAAAAGTCACTACCACCACACTTCAAGAACTGAAATAATATTGGAGGGCACAAATCCAACACTGATTAGTTCACTTACTTCCTGTGAAACTTAGAATGCCGCAGTGACTTTCCCAGGGTGAAGCTGTGTGAGTGGCACAGCCTAGGGCAAGTGATACAGAAAAAACTTTTTTTTTGGTACTGGGCATTGAACTCAGGGCCACTCGACCACTGAGCCACATCCCCAGCCCTATTTTGTGTTTTATGTAGAGACAGGGTCTCACTGAGTTGCTTAGTGCCTCACCGTTGCTGAGGCTGGCTTTGAACTCGGGATTCCTCTGTCTCAGCCTCCCTAAGTGCTGGGATTATAGGCCTGTGCCACCACGCCTGGCTCAGAAGAAACTTTACATAATTTTAATGCAAGACTGAAAGCAAGTAAAACTCTTCCTAATAAAATCTTGTATTGGTCTAAATTCTAAATATTTGTTATGGCTTCAGTTTTCAAACTGTATGTAAAGTTCATTCTTCTACTAAACAAGAACAAAATAACACACACACACTCACACACACATACACAGCCAAACTGAAAAAAGGACAAAGGAGTTATATAGATATTTCTCCAAAGAAGATTTAAAAATGGCCAATAGGTATATGAAAACATATTCAACATCTTTAGTAATTAGAGAAATGCAAGTCAAAATAACAATGAGATATTTCACACCCATTTGCATAGTTATTTTGAAAAAATATAAATGGCAAATGTGGGTGAGGATGGGTTATTATTTTATGACCAGCAATTCCACTCCTGAATATACAACCAAAACAATTGAAATGAGGGACTCAAAATGGTTTGCACACAGCTGTGCCATTTTGACTTCCCATCCACAATGCATGAGGGCTCTGACATGTTTTACACTGATATTTTTGCTAAGTGAAATAAGTTGCTGATGAGAAGTTCGTTGACATTTGTTTTTGTTCCCTTGTATCTAATTGCCTTTTTTATGACTGTTTTTAAGGTTTTTATGTAGCTGGTTTTGATCATATTTCACCTTCGTTCATGTTTCTTTTGCTTGGATTAAAAGATTTTTTATCTCTTAGATTATAGTGCTCATCAAAAAATTCGGTGAACTGGGCATGGTGGTGCATGCCTGAAATGCCAACAATTCAGGAGGCTGAGGCAGAGGATGGCAAATTCAAGGCCAGCCTGGGCAACTTAGTGAGACCTTGTCTCAAAATAAAAAAATAAAAATAAAAAGGGCTGGGATGCAGATCAGTAGTAAAGTACCCCTGGATCAAATTCCACGTGCCAAAAAAAAAAAAAATGGAGGCCTTTATTTCTTCAAATATCTCTTTTCTTCTCCTTCCCCTTATTCTTTAAAGATTCCAATTAAATATATAATAGGTTATTTGAAGTTGCCACAACAGTCATTGATGCACTCTTCATTTTTTCCAGCTGTTTTTCTCTTGTGTTCCATTCTGGATGTTCCTTTTTTCTGTGTGTACAGGTTCACTAATATTTTTATCTACAATGCTTAATCAACTATTAATCACGATATATATTTTGCATCTCAGATGCAATTTTTATCTCTTTAAGTTTATTTTGGGTCTTTTTAATATCTTCAATATTTCTCTTCAGTATACCCAATTTTTTTCTTTTAGCTTTGGAATATATGGAGTACATATACATATAATAACTGTTGTAAGACCTTGGTTGATTAATTATGTCATTTGGGTTATCTTCAGGACAGTTAGGATTTATATTTTTTTCATTATGGGTTCTGTTCTTTTCCTTTTTTGTGTTCTCAGGAACATTTTATTTGGAATGCAGACATTGTAAATTTCAATGTTTTGGGTGCTTGAGATACATATATATATGTAAAATGTATATATACACATATGTATACATACATATATGTATAGAAATTCATATATATATATATATATATTTAAATTTGATATTGTTCAAGCTTGTCTTTAAGCCTTGTTAGGTGGGACCAGAGTAATATTTAGTCCAGGGCTAATTTCCTCCCACTCCTGATGCAAAACTCTCTGAGTATGCTACTTTGAGTATGATGAAGTACTTTGTTCACTATTACCAGCCCTGTATGAGTCTTGAGGATTGCTCTCCTTAACCCTCTTGAGTATTATTTTACTTGTCTTAGGGCACATACATTTAGAGAACTCTGGTGAACACCTGAGAGAGACATGCTATAGATCTCTGATCCTTTTTCTCTGTTGTACTGCCCTGGGAACTCCAGCTACCTTGTTCTCCCTAGATTCCCAGTTCTTTCTCTTTGACTCAGTGTGACCATTAGCATTCTCCTGGGTTTCTTGTTCCTGTGCACAGTCTAGAAATTTTCACTAGCCAATAAACTGAGGTTCTCTCAAATCTCACCTTGTTTATATAGTATTTCACAGGAATCACTTTTCTTCATTATTGGATGCCCAATTCCTTGAAAAGTAATGCTCTATGTATTTTGTCTATTGCTTTCATTGTTGTAGAGAATAGGGTAAATGTATCTCTGGTTACTCCATCTTAGTGAAAAGTAGACTTTCATCCCTTGGAATTTTACTGATAACTAATTAACTGTATTAAATCACTTCTCATCTGTAAAACTTAAAATTGTTCCTGTTTTACTAATTGGACATTGGCTATTCATCCAACTATAGTTTGAAATAAATCAGATATGAACAGAAATGGAAGCTAACATTTATTTTGTACTTACTTGCCTTTACTTGCCTTTTGTACTTACTTTTCCAGAAACTTACTGTTTCTGGAAAAATTGTGCACTTAGAAATCACATGGTGACTGTTAGCTGACTCTGAACATCACTTGTTTAATTTGATTTAGTATTGTAGTACCCCTAGAAGTGTACATGTATACATGATTAAATTGCATTTATTGGAGTGATATTGTATAAGTCTATTAGGACAAGTTGCAGTGAGGAACCAAACAAATTCTAAATACTATAAAATTTAAACATTGGATCTTTGACATTCAATGGCTAAAAGATTACATATTATCTCAATTACAGAGTCCCTATATTACTTGGATTGCCTTATATTTAGAACACCTTTAAAAGTGAAAACTATAGAACTAGAGAATCTATTGTAAAAGTAGACTTTAGTTTTAAACTTGAATTTTAATTACAACATGATATGGAGATTCTGTAAAATGCTTTGAAAAATAGAAAAAAGCAGAAAGAAGAAAGTTAAAATAACCAATAATCTCAGTATTTGCTCACAAGAATTCTTATAATTAACTTTCTATCTAGCCAGTACTTATGCAAATGTGTTTGAGTCTTTATCTAAATGTGCATGTATGTGTGTGCACTTATGTTATTCCAGAGAATTGTATTGATGCTATATTTTGTAATGTGCCTTTATGAATCAAAAAGATTTGTACTTTTTTTTTATAGTACTGAGGTTAGAGCCCAGGGCTGTGCACATGCTAGGCAAGCACTCTACTGCTGAACTACATCCCCAGCCCAGGTTTATATTTTTATACCCTTTACAAAAACAGTGTTTGAGAAAACAGACTTGTAATTTATGTGGTTGTGAAGACTTTCATAAAGAAATCCTGTGTCACCATTTTCACATCATTATAATTTTGGCCTATACAAAGATGATACTTCTGTATCTGTTTAAAATTTGCTTATTAAAAATGATGACATGAGACCCTGTCTCTACATAAAACATGTGGCCCAGAAAAATTGACACATAAAATTAATTAGTACAATTCTTTATAGCAAAGGCCTATTCTAAAAAGGAAATAATTTTATCAGAATCTTTTTAGAGGCAGGGAAGTACAGTTACTCAACTCTATTCCCCTTTACCCTTCTTCCTACATCACCAATGGAGAGAAGAAGGTAAGAAACACTTGTGAAACCACAGCCCAGAGATACACTAAAAGACTGAGATTAAGTAAGATGACACATGTAGCTCCTCCCTCATACTTTACTACCCAAACCACAGTGCTCAGATGTAAAACACTGGATTATAGCTGAAGGAGCAATAAGGAAAAGATTTTATTTAAGAAAGTATTCTTAGGGAGACTCAGAGATAACAGGATGGACAAAAACAAGGATACTGTAGTAGTACATTTTCTGTTAGAATACCTGAGATTAGGTAATTTGTAAGAAACAAAGAGGCTTATTTTTGGCTCTTGCTTCTGGAGTCCAGAAAATCCAAAAACATAACACTGGCATTTTCTTAGCTTCTAGTAAGGGGCTTGTGCTGCTTTAACTTATGTTGTGAAGAGGAAGAACATGTACAGGAGAGAGAACACAACAGGCAATATTGGTCTGTAACAACCCACCCTGGTGGCAACCAATCTAGTCCCAGGAAAGCAAGAACTCAGTCAGTTACATGAGAAAGACATTAATCCATTTGTGTAGGCTCCACCCCAAACACCTTCTACTAGGCCCCACTACCTCTCAACATCATTACATTAGGAATCAACTTTCAACATGAGGTTTGATATGGACAAACCATAGCAGATACTAAAAAAAATGTTGAAGCCTCTGGCATCTAAAGCTACAGCAAACATTAAACCAGTCCAGCTGCTAGCCAGACTAATATAAAATCAGGCAATATTGAACTATACCTGAGCCCTGTGATCCTGGAAAACAATTACTGTTCAAGAAATCCTACCACCTTTGTGTTGTTGGAAATAGCTTACTGCAAAGAATCATTGCTCTCTGTATTACTTAGCTAAGACTTACAGGTAACTCTCCTGTTTACCTAAGACAAGACCAGATACAGACCATCCAAATTCCCATTCTTTGTCTTGTTACTGATTAATTAGCTGACCTGTTTGTTCCCACTAATTAATGAAAACAAAATGCCTGTTATCTTGACTTGAGCAAATTTAGTTAGCTTCTCTCCTTCCCCCAGGCTGCTGAACTTTGACTTAGCCCCAAGTTTAAAGAAGCATTGGGATCCTTAATAATCCTTCCTAAATACAGAGTAACTACAATGCCAGAAATTTCTGAATTCAATTGCCAGTCACATTTTATAAACACAAACATCTTATGAAAAGTCTCATCATGTCACTGGTTTATGTCACTCTCCCATAACTAGTTCCTATTAGTCCTATTTACTCCTCACTATAAAGAAAATGTAATTCTATCTTTCAAGACACTTAATAGATTTTCTGTTTTCCCTATTACACCAATCTTTTCAAATTAAGTCTTTCCTTATTCAAGTCTGGATTTGTTATTTGATGAACCTTGCACTAATTATGTACTTACCTCAATCTCTATTACCTGATCCATCACCTCTGGATATCAATAAAAAAAATACAGATCTACAAAGGTAAAACAAAACATAGTCTCAAAAGACAAATCAGACATCATAACCAGATTCAGATATGATACAGATTTTGGAATTCTCAGAGAATTTAGCATAATTTTGATTAATTGGTTAATTGCTATATTGGATAAAGTACACAATGTACAAAAACAGATAGGTAATGTAAACAGAGAGATGGAAATTCTAAGAAAAAGTAAGTGCTAGGAATTGAAAACAGTGGAAATGGTGAATACCTTTTATGGGTTCTTCAGTAGACTGGACACAGCTGAGAAAAAAAGATCAGCAACATTGAAGATGTTAATAGAAGCCTTCCAAAGTGAAATGCAAAAAGAAGAAAAATGAAAAGAATAGAACTGAAGAACCAAGAACTTGTGGGATAATTTTAAGAAGTGTACCATGTACATATATAAAAAAACATGTAGCATAACAGAAAGAGAAGAAAGAATGGATCAGAAAGAATATCTAAAGTAATAATGGTGGAGGACTTCCCTAAATTAATGGCAGACACCAAACCACAGATACAGGAAGCTCATAAAAATACTAAGTAGAAAAAATAGAAATATAATACAATAAAGCATTGTTCAAAATACAGAAAGCCATAGACAAATAAAACTTTGGGGAAAAGAGCTGAAAGGTGGAAAAACATTTCATCCACCAAGGAACAAAAATTACAGAGGACTTCACATTTTAAAAAAATCTATGAAAATAAGAAGTGGAGTGAAATTTTAAAAGTGTTGAAAGAAAATAAATAGCCCAGGATTCTGTACACTGCAAAGTAGCCTTCAGAAGAGAAAAAATCATAGACTATCTCAGAAAAAAACTGAATGAATCCATCATTAGCAAACCTGCCCAAGAAATGTTTAATTCTTCAAGGTAAAGAAAAATGATATGGGCCAGAATTTATTTTTTATTCTTATTTTTTCTACTAGATAAGTGTTCAAAGTAATAGTGATAACATTGTATTGGGTAATTATAGCATATGGATAACTAAAATGAATGGCACCAATGTCAGAAAGGACAGGAAGGAGGAATTGGGAATATTCTATTATAAAGTACCTTCAATACCCACAAAGTCATATAATGTTATTTGAAAATTGATCTGGTTCAGTTTTAAATTTATTTCAGAATCTCTAGGGAAGCCCCATCCACTAAAATAAGTTGTAAAAAATGTATAATTTCTATGCTTAAGAGAAGAGGGGAAAATAGAATCATATGAATGACTCAATTAGAAGCACAGAAGAGAAAACAAGATGGAAAGGGGAAAGAAAGTACACATGTAACTAATAGAAAGTAGTTACAAATTGGTACATCTTAACCCAACTATAATAATTACTTTAAATAGGATTGCTCTAAATGAACTATTTGACAGATATTGCCATAGTGGTTTAAAAAAGAAAGTGAAGGGGCTGGGGCTGTAGCTCAGTGCTAGAGCGCTTGCCTAGCAAGTGTGAGGCACTGGGTTCAAACCTCAGCACCACATATAAATAATAAATGAATAAAATAAAGATACATCAACAACTAAAAAAAATTTTAAAAAAGACAGTGAAGGCCAAAACTACATGTTGTCTACAAAAGATGATATTAAGAAATCGTAGGGGCAGCTGGGCACGGTGGCTCACGCTTGTAATCCCAGCACTTTGGGAGGCTGAGACAGGAGAATCAAAGCCAGACTCAGCAAGGGCGAGGTGCTAAGCAACTCAGTGAGACCCTATCTCTACATAAAACACAAAATAGGGCTGGGGATGTGGCTCAGTTGTCGAGTGCCCCTGAGTTCAATCCCTGGTACCAAAAAAAAAAAAAAAAATCATAGGGGCAGGGGATGTATCTCAGTGGTATAGAGCTTGCCTTGCATGTATGAGGCACTGGGTTCGATCCTCAGCACCACATAAAAATAAATAAATAAAAAATAAAGATATTTTAAAAAAGAAAAAAGAAATTGTATTACACTACAATGGAGAAGGAAAAATTAAAATGACCTCAGGGGAAAATATCTGAACCATTAGAACACATAAGTTTTGGGGGGAGGGAACTGGGGATTGAACTCAGGGGCAGTGTACTACTGAGCCACAACCCTAGCCCTATTTTGTGTTTTATGTAGAGACAGGGTCTCACTGAATTGCTTAGGGCCTTGCTGTTGCTGAAGCTGGCTTTGAACTCGCGATTCTCCTGCCTCGACCTCTCAAGGCTCTGGGATTACAGGCATGCATGAGCACACTTGGCTGAACACACAAACTTTTAACAATAGAAAGAAAGCAAAAGCAATAAGAAAATAAATTAATTTATGTAAAAGCAAAAGCTTTATAAAATACTATTGTTTGTTTCAGTCTAATATACAGATAAATAAGCTAGGGTGATTTACAACATTAATTCATGACAATTCTCACCAGTATATACCTCCTATGTTAAAAACAACTGTCGCATAGTAGGCACAGGTAGTATAGCTGAAGGCTAAGAAAAATCATTATGTTAGCTAAGAAAAGGAATTGATACTTCAAGTTGAGTTTGAGAATACAGGTAAGAATACTTTAAAAATCACTTGGTAAATCCTACCTCCTGTTAAAAATTTATTTTCCTAGTACATTTTCAAGTGAAAATGAGTAGAATGTATAACATTGAGAATTCCTCACTTTTATATCTCAAGATTTTCTACCATTTGATTGATATTTCAACAAGCTTTGTTGCGATCCCATAGGCTTCATGATGTTTTCCAAGTGTTTTCTTTTGTCTTTTATTTAGTATGTACATTCATGATTTTCATATCAGATAAAAGATAAATTAATGCATTCATTCAAGCAATGTCTATTGAATACCTACTTTGTACCAGTATTTTGCTGGGCACCTGAGATACATCAATAAGCACAATAGACAAAAACACCTTGTTCATGAAATTAAATTGAAGAGGGTTAATATCTTGAATGTTACATGATAGTTTTTATTTAACCCTCTTGATAAGTATATTCAGTATTTTAAAAATATTTGTCAGGAAACTAAGTCTTAAAGAGGTCAAGTTACTTGTGAACATCACATGGCTAATAAAAAGCTGGGCCAATTTTATAACCCAATTTTTCCTTTGACTTTCAGCATAACTTCAGGAAGTGGCATTGTTCTTGTTACAGGAATGATGATGCTATATTTGCGTGGGGAATGTTTCTGAAAGCAAATTGGAAAATGACCAAGCACAGTTATTGAGTCCTATGTTGACTGTTTAATCGATTAGGATTTAATGGGCATTCATTGATTTCTGATGTCTCCTTTTCTTCCAGTACTTAGGAGAGACATGCCATCTTCAGACAGATGCAAGAGTTTCAATAAAAATCAGAATAATTCAGAGGCTTATACCCAATATTTGAGATGGAACTTTGTTTAAAGAGATTCTAACATAAATATATGAATGTGTATAGTGGATTTTAAATCATAAGGAAAAAGTCTTTAGGGCGTAAATACATGAAAATGAAATAAAACAATGCATTTTCCTGGCATAACAGGTTATATTTCAATCAGAAAACATTTTTTATAATTCATTCTTTCGGAAGTATGTAAAAACTGAGCATTTTAGAATAACCATAATAGCTTGTTAGTCTAGAGGCAACCATATATATCAGTCTTTGTACTATTTCCCCCTTTTCAGTGACGTTAGATAGTAATATGTTGATAACATACAATAAAGGACAATAATAAATAGTAAAAACAAAAATAAAAAAAATTCCAAAACAGATTCCATTCTGTTCCTGATTCGATATCTTCTTGTTTTGTTTGTTTTATATGATTTCCCTTCAGTGATTTCTTTCACTCATATAGATTGATTTTATTACAATACGTCTGTAATTTCTATTCTGAATTTTCTTCTGAGCTCTGAGACCATACTTTCAATTGGATATCTCCATCTAAGTGATACGGAAGCAACTAAAACTCACTGGAAATAAAAGAATTATTTTCTCTCATAAACATACATATCCCTCTTGCATTAACCCATTGCAGTTCACGTCTTCATCTTGTACCTGTTCTCCCACAATATGTGTGCTTGTGGGGGGGGAAGCGGGGAGGTGTGTGATTCTTGGTTTCTTGCCTTCTCTAATAACCCACTGTCATGTCTTTTCAGTTCCATATCCACTGCCTCTAATACAACCACAGTGCTTTAGTTCATACTTTATCAAACTCTTGATCCAATTTTTGAAATATTCACCTGTTAATGTTCTTGCCCCCCATACAAATCCATCCTTCTTACTATCATGAGTATAAAACTTATAGGAAACAAATCTTCAACTATCAGTTCTTAAGGACACTCCAGGATTTCCCTATTACCATAAATTCCAAACTTTCATTTTAGGACCTTTCATTGTATTGCAACTTACTACCATTATATATACTTCTGATAGGCTAAGTTAAGACTTTATCTTGACTCATGGGGAGGCATGATGGGTTTTAAACAGAAGACTGATGTGGCAAAAATTGCTCATTAGAAAGGTCACTGTAGTTGCAGAGTAGGGAAGAGCTTGGGGGTAAGTCTTCCTTATGCATTTTCCCTATTTTATGTATCTAGACTTCTTTCCAATGCTCCAAATTCTCCTCTTTTGTAGCTGCATCATCTACATCTAATTCCTGTTTATTCAACTCCCATTAGATTATTTATTAAACGCAGTTATGTTCCATCAGATGGCATTGTAAGGACTTTTGCTTCTGCTCCAAATGAGATGAGTCTGACCAGAGAAGAGATACGAATTTACTTGTATCTTACAAGGATTGCACCTTAGCTACAGTTTTGACAACACACTTTAAGAGAACAAAAAGACCAATTGTAAGGCTGAGGCAATAATCTGCATGATTAATAATAGTGAGATGAACTAGAGAACAGTGGAAGCAATGATAACTTGTAGAATATTAATACATTTTAAAGATAAAACAATATATCCTTTTGTATAGAACATGGTTTGTACGAGAGAGGAGTGAAGGGAACTCTAAGGTTTTGTATTTAAGAAATTGGTAGAATGTCATTGGCACTTACTGATATGGGTGAACTCGAGAGAATAGTAGTTTGGGGGAAGAATGTTAGGAGCTCAGTTTTTGTATGTATCACATTGGAGCTGCATATTTGTCATCTAAGTTGTTATGTCATTTATGTATTAACAACTGTGGTATATATACACAATGGAATATTACTCAGCAATAAAAGAGAATAAAATTATTGCATTTGTATGTAAATGGATAGACTTGGAGAATATCATGCTAAGTGAAGTAAGCCAATCTCAGAAAACCAAATGCCGAATGTACTCGTTGATAAGTGGATGCTGATCCATAATGTGGGGAACGACATGGGAACAATGGAGGAACTCTGTTCACAGGGGCGTAAGGGTGTAAGGGGGGAGGGGGCATGGGGACAATAAAAGTGGTGGAATATGATAGTCATCATAGCCCTAACTTTATGTATGACTGCATATATTTTGGGATTCTATACAACCTAACAACTAGAGAATTGATATGTTATCCTATATGTACAATGAATCAAATTGCACTCTGTTATCATGAAAGCCTAAATAGAACAAATAAATAAATTACATATGAAAAAAAAGTTTGGGGCTCAGATGAGAGAATGGTAGGAGAGAGAAATTGGGGAGTTATCAACAAAATGATGATATTTAAAGCATACACCTACATGAGATCAACAAACGAGTGAGGATATATGGAGATAAGAAGAGATTCAAGGATTATGCCTCAAAGAGGTCTGTGAGATGTGGGGGAAAGAGCAAAAAAAAAAAAAAAACCAAAAATAAGCAATCAGACATCTTAAAAAATAATCAGGAAAGAATATAATGAAAGAAGTGTCTCACGAAGGAGAGTGAGGGCTGAGATTGTAGCTCAGTGGTAGAATACTTGTCTCACATGTGTGAGGCACTGGGTTCAATCTTCAGCACCACATAAAAATAAATAAATAAAATAAAGGTATTGTGTCTACAATACCTTTACATCTACAACTAAAAATATTTTTTAAAAAAAGGAGAGTGAGCAACTGTGTCAAATGCTACTGATTAGTCAAGTAACATGTGAAAGACAAATGACCAATTTAGTGACCATGAGAAAAGCAATGTTTCAATTATCCATTGGCACATAAAACTTTAGCCCAAAATACAGTGGCTTAAAACAGCACATTCATTTGATTATGATCTTTCACAGTTCTCATTTTTGATTGGGCTCTGCTAGGAAATTCTCCCACAGAGTCTCATGTACTTATACTTAGTTGTGGCAGAGACAGTGGTCATCTTATAGTATTCCTCACCCACATCTTGGAATAGATGCTGGTTGCCTATTGGGACTGTCAACTGAATACCCAAAGCCAGACTCTCAAAGTGTCTCGCACTTTTTTAATGTGTGGTAGGTTGGTTCCAAGAATTGGCATCCTAAGATTCAAGAAAGAAAGCCATATGGAAGCAGTATCACCTTTTATGATCAGCTGTGGGAGTCACACATTATTTCTTCAGTATTTTCCTCCTTCAAAGTGAGTCAATAAAGCCAGCCCCATTAAAAGGGAGAAAAATTCGACTGTATTCTCTATGGGAGAAGTATCAAAGAATTAAAAGAACATTTTTAAACCAGCACAGTTTTAGTGGAGAGATGCAGATGAGGTTGGAGTCAAAAAGAAAGTGTAGAGGAAAATTAGAGAAGTTAATAGGAACAACTCTTTTGAGGACTTTTACATTTTAAATGAAAGTCAAGAATTAGAACAGTAGCTGGAGGGGAAGAGAATTCAAGGGATTTGTTCTGTTTTTAAGGGAAATGACAATATGTTTATTTGCTGGAGAGTGAGTAGCTAGAAGTACTTACCTTTCAGTACAGTGAGAGAAAGAAGTTTATATGTGCAAAGATGCTGTTAAGGAAGGATTTCTTTTTTGATTGTTTCTATTTTCTCTGTGACTTAGTAATCACAGTCATGAAACTGAGAGTGAGGATGGTGAAAGAGGTATTGGGATATTTAAGGAGAAAGTGGAAAGCATGATATGTAAGCTAGAAAAGTGGGAGACTAAACAGATTAGGGAAATATAATACTCAACTCACTTGAGGCTATTGATAATGAATATAAAATAAAACTAATCTGCAAATATCTGAATGTGTTTCTTCTAGCTACATTGAGATTCAGGGAAGTTGATATTGGGTTGGTGAACAGCTAGATTGAATCAGATATTATAGTTGTGATCTAGCTAAATGAGTATAACAGTGTGGCTAAAAAGGGACAAAAGTGTCTTTCATAAAATTTAGTGATTCTGATAATTGACTATCAAATGTAATCTGAGAAATGTAGGATGTGAGGATGTAAGTAGGATGACTAATACAGAAACAGGTTGTATTTTAAATATATTGGAGATCCTAGAGTTTTGATAAGATACTAAATGGAGTGAATTGGAAATTTAGGAGTAGTGTCAACCAATGGGATTATGAAGGAGTTGGGGTAATTGGAAATGTTAGTCTACGGTAGGGCTATGAGAGTGCTGAGCTAAGGGGATGGAAAACAAGCTCATTGGAGAAAGAATGGAAATGAGATTGGAAGGGCCCTCTGTGTTTATATTGAAATTTCCCAGAATGGAAATAATAGTAGTTTTGGAGAGAGTGACAGGAAGGCAAAGTGTAAAATTGCCTGCAACAATGGAGAAGGACAATGGAATCCATGTTGTAAAAGGGGCTTGTTTGCCACATAGAGAGGTTTATGTTGATGCTGATCACTTCTAGAGGGCCCAGTGAATGAGTTTTAAAAGTTAAGAAGGGGTAGGAGAAACATTAAGAAAAGAAGTTGTAGGATGGATTTTAGAGTCCAGGAAATAAGAGATTGATGACCAAGGACTCCTGGCTGGCGTACTTATTGGATTAGATTTTCTTGTTTGTTTAAGCAAAAAGACACATAACATGAAATCTTTCCTCTTATTTAATTATTTAATTTTGTTAAATATAAGCACATTGTTTTACAGCAGATCTCTAAAAATGTTTCAACTTGCATGTCTGAAACTCCATATTCATCAAACAGCAACTCTCCTTTTGTCCTTAGCCTCCACTCCTGCCAACCATGATTTTACATTTTGTTTCTGTGAGATTAACTACTTTAGATGCAACATATAGGTGGACTCACAAAGTATTTGTACTTCTGTGACTTATTCTTATTTCAGTTAACATGATGCCTCCAAGTTCATTTGTGTTGCAGCATATACAGAATTTTCCATCATTTTAAGTTAATAATATCCTATTGTATGCATACACCACGTTTTCTTTATTCATTCAACTGTTAATGAACATTTAGATTATTTCCAACTCTTGAATATTGTGAATAATGCTATAATGAATATGGGATTGCAAATACCTTTTCAAGTTTCTGAATTTAATCCTTGGGATAAATACCCAGAAGTCAGATTTCTGAATCATATAATAATTCTAATTTTAATTTTTTTGAGGAACCCCCATAATGTTTTCTATAACAGATGCATCATTTTGCATGAACACCAACAGTGCACAAAGGTTCCAATTTCTTCAAATTCTCACCAACATTTGCTTTATAGTGCCTGATAATGGCAATTCTAACACATGAGAAATGATTCAGCATTGTGATTTTTATTTGCAGTTCCCTGATCATTCGTGACTGTGGGCATCTTTTCATATACCAATTGGCCACTTGTACATCTTCTTTGGAGAAATGTCTATTCAAGTCCTTTGCCTATTTTTATTGGGTTATTTGCTATTTTGCCATTGAGTTTCAGGAGTTCCTTATATATTTTGAAAATTAACCCTTTAGCAGATATATGTTTTGTGACTATTTTCTCCTATTCCATCCTATTCTTTTCATTTTATTGATTGTTCCCTTTGCTATGCAGAAGCTCTTTTGTTTGATGTAGTCTCACAGATATCTTTGCTTTTGTTGCCTGTTCTTTGGGGATCATATGCAAGACGTCATTGGCAGGCTCAATGTCATGAAAAAAATTCCTGTTTTTTTTCTAGTGTTATAGGTTCAGGTCTTATATTATTCCTTGGATCCATTGAGTTGATTTTAATATGATATAAAATAAGGGCCTACCTTAATTCTTTTTCTTGTCACTGGCTAGTTTATCCCAACACCATTTGTTGAAGAAAAAACAGGATAAAATTTAATAATGATACTCTCAAGGCAAAAAGGGATGTCAAGCCTGTAGGGAAAACATTTAGGGAAAGGACCCTGCTAGGATTCTGCAGAATTCTGGGGCTCCCACTTGATCCCTGATCATGGATGCGTGAATTACTACGAAGAGGTCTTCTCACTTTTAGTACATAAACTCCCTATTGATTTCTGCTGAAGGAGGCCTCTGAGCCCACTCTACACTCGTCTTCTGGGTGCTCTCTTGACTTCTGTCTATGGTATGGAGCTTCTGTTGACTTCTACCAAAATATGTTTCTGGTTTAAATTCCTTCTACCTCTTCCCTTCTCTTTTGTGTATATTTTAGTTATATTTTCAAAACATATTTTTACACATATTTAGTACAATAAAGTGATTCTTTCACCTTATAATCCTAAAGTTTTTCTACAATGTACCCTGATTTTACATAACACTGTTGATTTCCAATGCACTTACACTTCTGGCATGTGTTTCTGATAAGCCACAGAGTCCAGTAATTATCAATAAAGATGGCATGCACTAAACAATAAAACAAATCTGTAGAGAATATAAAAAGTAATATTTGATGAGGTAAATGAGGAGGAAACTTTGGGAGGTGGCCATTAGGATGCATTTAGAAGGATGTTAGATTTGGGGTCACAAAAAATAGTATAGATATAGCAAAGGGGGAATAAAAGATCTTAAATGAAATCACTGCAGTAGTCAGTTGTTCTGAAGCATAGAATGCTTGAATATGTTGTTATATATGTGACTATTAAGGTAAGTTGGAGCTTATAGAAGCCCTCTGTATAAATGTAAACACTTTGCACAACATTTTATAAGTACTAAAGAACAAATGACAGCTTTTGCAATATGAAAGGAGGTATCTAAAGCATAATATAATATACATTTCAAGAGGAACCACACCCATCTGATTCTGATCTTATTTTTCTCTTGTTCTACTTAGATATGTATTTTCTCAGTTTGTGGCTTTTATTATTTATGTTATTTTATTTCATAGCTCTAAGAATCCTTGGATCCTTTATTAAGTCTGAGTATCTTTAATTTTTCGTGGAATGGGGCAATGTGTTCTTGCATATATAAATATATAGCAGAGCTCTTTGGAGAAACAATCTCAGCTCTTCAGGCATAGAAATATGTCAACTTCCCTGAAACAGCAAGCACTCAGTACATCCTACCACAAAGTATAAAAGTGCGATAATGGTAAATGGTTATAATATATGCAAGCAGGAATAACAATACTGGTCTATCCTTGGACATAAGCTTTCTCTGTCCACATCATCCTGGTAGCTGCTTTAGATAATCGATTTTCTGCAAACAAGGCATATAAGTGCTCCAACTTCCTTTGAAAGGACAGCACATCCAGGGCGTCTTTCACTCATATTGATTTTAAATCACATTCAGTGACTGACTTTGAATCATCAAGTGGGTTTCCCTGGAGTTAAAGCACCAGAAAGATTTAATTAGAGAGCTGCAGTCCAGATGAAAGATACCATATCATTGACTTAAAATCTGAACTAAACTTCTCTTTTGATGCTGATGGGTGGAAAAAGAAGTTGTGTTCTAGTTGTTTCTAAAATGTTTTATGAGGCCACATGCACTTCATGAGGCCAAGGTGTCTCTACCTTATATACCTGCTTATCAGGGAAACCTAGAAGAGGACCAGGCACTAAGCAGTTGTTCAGGAAAAGTTTGCATTTATTTGACGGCACAGTCCTCCAACTTTTTAAAGAAATTTCAGAATGAAAGTCAACACCAAATTGAATATTCCACACTCTAAAATGATTTACAAATAGTGTGGTTCCAAAAGCATATAAATCTCTTATCTTTAAGGCTTAATAAAAGCAGAAAGTATCTTGTTATGTTAAGCAGTTAGAATGTGAAACTAGAAGGAGGTTTGGAATGTCATCTGGAAATGATTTCAGGTACAAACTTCAGCAATATTTAGGGTTCTTGCCATACTGTTAGATTTCTCCTCTGTAATTTGTACATTATGTGAAAATTGATTGACCTCTGCAAAAATTTCTTTGGAACAAATATGTGCAACCGAAATTGTTGGATTTTAAGATATTCATATACTTGACTAAATAGTGCCAAATTACTCTCCAGAATGGCTGCATCAGTCTACATGCCTATCAATAGTGCAGTGTCCCAACATCTCAGCCTGGACTTGGCATTATCCAACTTTCTAATTGTTGCAATTTAATAAGTATTTTCACATCTTTATTTGCTTTGCACTCAAGTTATTGAAGTATCTAAAATACTCTTATGTGCACATGAGGTAGCTAAGACACAAATGGCAAGAAAAAGCCATTTGTCCAAGTCACACAGCTAGATGTATGTTGGGAGGTAATAGAATTACTCTGCTCAGGGAATATGGAGTCTGGACAAGCTCTCAGTTTCCTTCTTTGGAGAATTGCATTCCACAGAATACTGCTCCAATTCCTTTTCAGCTAATTGCTCACCAGGTCTTGATTCTTTTAGATCCTGGAGTTATCTGAAAATAAATCTAAAACTTTATTCTTAAACTATGATCAATTAACATAATCTGAGTGGGTAAATGTATGTAAGAACAATTATTTTGCCTCATTTCTCACAACCCATAAACATGAGAAACATACTTAGTAATGGAACTGTTCATCTCATTACTAATATATTTTTCATGTGTTCTCCTCACTTAATGGTGCACAATTTTGACTTTGGCTTATCATAACAGTCCCTCTTATCAACTATACAAGCCTCTGCTGTCCTGATTTCCCCCATATGCCAAGTCATTTGTACTTTTGTTTGTTGCATAATTTTGCATCTAGCATTTTTCCTACTTCATTATTTTCTAATAAGCAATTATAGACATGATCTCTATTTCCAATTAGTCTCATCTGTCTCAAACCTTTGGAATATCTTTTATACTTAGCTTTAATCAATGATAACGCTATTCTATCTGAACTCTTCCTCAACCTAGCCATCCAGCATATACTAACTGTGGGATGGGAATTGCAAATCAGAAGCTCCAAAACAACCAAATGGAATTTTCCATTAAGTAAAAGGGGAGATACCTGTAAAGGGTGTGTGTGTGTGTGTGTGTGTGTGTGTGTGTGTGAATGTATACAGAATATATATACATATATATATATGTTAATCTCCAAAGTGAAGCAGATTCATTATAAATATCTAGAAGTATAAAGGTGTTTATAACATTTTAACAATTTTTTTCACATCACTTCCCACACATATTTCTCAGAGGTAACTCTAGTCTTTACAAATGTTTCCTTTACATATAAAAATAAGCACTATGTAGGACTCTTACTTTAAAAATTGGAATATAATATATATATTTATATGATTTAACTTTTCCCTTATCTATTTGCATCTTCTTTTAAGAGCATTGTTCTATAGCACATGTATACCTAGAGGTGGAATAGTGAATGTATAATAACTGGTTCTACAAGAAAAAAGGCTCTAATTATAGCATTTTCTTATTTCTATATGGCAAATACTCCTATGGTAAATTCGAACAACATATGTGACATTACTTACATACACAATTAGGAAGGAATGACAATATTCAGCTTTCCTGGCTGTGAGGCCTTAAGAGTCAGACTAGAAACATGCCATTAATTCACCATTAGATCTGCAGTTTGTTGCTGCAGATCTTTATAATTCTAAGCCTGCATAACTGCATGAATGATGTTTTGAGAGCATGTCAGGAATCAGAAAGACCACACCTATCACAGCTTCAAGTTTATACAAGTTAAAAGTCCTTTAAGAGACTGTGGGGCTGTACATTCAACCTTTGGTTTTGGGGACTGGCTTATTTCACTTAGCATGATGTCCTCCAACTCCATCCACTTACCAGCAAATGCTATAATTTCATTCTTCTTTATGTACTCCATGTATGTATAATATGTCAAAATATACTGCACTATTATGTAAATCTAAAAAGAACAACAACAAAAAAGACACCATGGGGCATCATGCTTGAACAGGGATGCCTAGAAAGCTATTTCCTCAGAATTTGTTTCATGGTGCTCACCTGCTGAACACTCAGAGGCCACTGCAGCTGTAATCCAAGGAGTCCTGGATATTGACTGAGCTAGCAGCAGACCCTGGCATATTCCATGTGGTGTTGGTTCTCCAGGAATGCAGGATACTCAAATTAAGGGGTCATGAAGACTTCTACCAAGATTTCAAGGATATGCCTGGGAAGCCAGGAAGAATGTAATATGGTCAGAATCCCTGTGGACAGCCCCTGAGAGGGTGATGTATGAAGCAGTGAGAATGAAGCCAAAGCTGGAATGGAGACCCTAGCGATTAAGAGATGCCAAGAACATTCAACATCTGCCAAGTTAAGCTGCTGGCTGCAGACAAAGCTAGGATAAGAGAGAAGTCAAGTTGGTTGCAACCAGCAAGGCCATAGGGACTTCCCAAGCCCTTTGGAGATCACCTTTTGTTGCCATGTGACCGTGATTGTGGATATGGAACTACAGGACTTTTCCTAGCTGGGTTTTGATCTTGTTTTTTTTTTCCATTACTTCTTCCTATGCACCTGGAAGTACATAGGGAGTGTTTACTCTGTACCATTGTAGATAGGATGTGTATAACTTGCTTTTGATTTTTGCAGGGGCTCATAAACAAGTTTGCTTTGAGTCTGAGAGGAAACTTTCAACTCAGACTTTTGGGAAATGCTGGAACTGTTAATATTATGAGGAATCTTGTAAATGGATTAAGTGTTTTGCATTGTGAGAGGACATGAGTTTTGGGGGGCCAGGGGAAGGATATTATAGTTTGGATACAAAGTGTCCCCTGAAAAGTTTATGTGTTGGAAACATGATGTCCAATGTATCAATGATCAGAGGTGAAATTATTAGATTATGAAAGTTGTAAGCTTATTAATGAATTAATCCATTAGATGGAATAATAATTTGAGTGGACTACTAGGTGGTAACCATAGGCAGGTGGGGCATGGCTGGAGAAAGTATGTCACAAGGGGCATGCTCTTGGGGATTTTATCTTTTCCCTGAGTCCCTTGTGTGTATGTGTGTTTCCTGGCTGCCGATAGCTAAATAGCTTTCTTCCACCTTGATCTTCCACCATTGCTAAGGCTCAGAGCAATGCCATTGTGTGATCACAAACTATAACTTCTGAGTCCATGAGTCAAAATACACTTTTCCTCCTCTAAGTTATTGTTGTTAGATATTTTGGTTACAGTGATGAAAGGTGAGTAGTGTGCATATACATGCACTCTCTTGCACATGCACATAAATGCACCCTATAGATCTTGTATTTCTGGAGAGGCTTGAATATGTATTTTTGTTTGTTTTTAAAAAATTTTTTAGATGTTGATGGGCCTTTATTTTATTCATTTCTTTATATGTGATGCTGAGAATTGAACCCAGTGCTTCACGCTTGCTAGGCAAGTGCTCTACCACTAAGCCATGACTCCAGCCCTTCCTGAATAGTTTTGATGGGCAATTTACGCTATATGATTTCTTTGTTGATTGTAAGAGAACAAAAGATTTTACTTCTGACAACCATCAATAAAATCTCTTAAACTCATTTTTTATTCGATCATTTTTAATCTCAAACCTTCTGTTCTGCAGGCAATTCCATGACCTAATTGGCTGGTTTTGGTTAGTGCCTATTCCTGTGAAAACTCGGGTGTGATTACCCCTAATTGTCTTAGTGTTCTTTGTTCTTTGATGGCAGTATTACTGGTCATCCCTGGTTTCAGTTGGACCATCCTCCTTGGTTTTTCAGAAGATCGCAGACTTGATGTCAACATAGGGCCTTTGCCCAGGCTGTTTCCTTTGCCTCAAATTTTCCAATACTTTCAGTCCTGTACTTTCAATCTTTGCTTAGTACATTTTCAGGGATGACACTCCACCTTTATATCCCTCACTCTACATATACTATAAATTATTATTTTGTTGTTAATGCTTACTTTCCATCTTTCTGTGTTACAGTGTAAGCCCCTTGAGGCAAGTGTCTGTCTTTGTGGTTCCTGTTGTCTCTCGTGTACCTATAGCAGGTATTAGAGCACAGTGAGTATTTAATTAATATCTGTTTTGTGGGAAATGAATATTGTGTCACAGATTCATATTACTGGCAAATAATAATAAATCTAGACTTACATATGGAAAAACTTTATTTGAAAAGACTACTGCAAGAGGGAAAATGCTCAGACCACATTTTCGGCAACTGTCTTAAAATCAAACTGTAAAAGGCATTTCATTTATATGTATTTCTTTTAAAAGTTCCAGGGCTGGCAGGAAATTTGTAGGGTGATATCTTAGCCCATTTTATGCTGCTATAACAGAATACATGAGACTGGGTAATTTATTATGAACACAGTTTTATTGGCTCATAGATCTGGAAGCTGGGGAGTCATGGTGCTAGCACTGACAGACAGCCATCTTGCATTATTTTTGTATGGAAGAAAGTGAGAGGGCAAGAAAGATTGAGATAACATCTGAAAATCCTTTTATTAAAGCATTAAATCCACTCATGAGAATGGGAGCCCTCATGGCCTAATCACCTCTTAAAAGTCTCATGTACTAATATTTATTTAATTTTTTCCCAACTTTTCATTTCTCTGGTTGTACATGATGTAAAGTTGCACCATATGTGCAGTCCTACATGTACCTAGGACAATGATGTCCATCTCATTCCACCATCTTTCCTGCCCCCATGTCCACTCCCCCACTTCCCTTTGACCAAATTCCCTCCATTCTTCCCGTGTCCTCCCCCACATTATGGATCAGCATCCACTTATCAGAGAGAACATTCAGCATTTGTTTTTTGGGTATTGGCTTACTTTGTTTAGCATGATGTTCTCCAACTCTATCCATTTACCTGCAAATGCTATAATTTTATTCTTTTTTAATGATGAGTAATATTCCACTGTGTATATATACCACAGTTTCTTTATCCATTCATCTGTTGAAGGGCATCTAGGTTGGTTCCATAGTTTAGCTATTGTGAATTGAGCTGCTATAAACATTGAAGTGGCTGTGTCACTGTAGTATACTGTTTTTAAGTCCTTTGGGTATAGATGGAGGAGTGGGTAGCTGGGTCAAATGGTGGTTCCATTCCAAGTTTTCTAAGGAAACTGCATGCTGCTTTCCAGATTGGTTGCACCAATGTTCAGTCCCACAAGCAATGTATGAGTGTGTGTCTTTTCCCCCATATCCTGGCCAACATATATTGTTTGTATCCTTGATAACTGCCATTCTGACTGGTGTGTTATTTATTTTATTAAAATGTTAATTAATAATGTTGATAAAAGGGCAATAAGACTACCTAGTTAGTAGGATCTAGTTTTCTTAGATGCTGTCCAGGTTTCATAAGATAATTGTCTGTGGATTTTATTTTGAAGTATGTATGGGCCCTTTTGATGGAGGTGTTATCCAACCAACTATGAAGAGGAAAGTACTCAAGCTGTTGTTTACAGAACAGAGAGGCGCAAAGTAATGTTAGTGGTAAGGAGGGTTGTGTAAGGGCCCTTTTAGTAGGATTCAAAATTAATGATGTTGGTTCCAGAAAACTGAGTAACTTTTTGGCTGGGAGTGGTTTGAATAGAAGAACTAGATATAAAGAACTTCAAAGTGTTTATACAAAACCCCAATTTAAAAACATTGACCTAGAATCTCCTGGATTTAAATTAATGAAGTAAAAGTTGGTCAAATTTAATGGTTAAAACAGTAACTGAAGTGATGATTTATGACATTGTTCTTATTTAGTATCAAGCAATATAATACCAGGACTCTAAAAAATAGAACCACATTGTGGGTAGCAAGGACATAGATAAATCTGTAAGAATTGTATGTAGTTACCTAAATATTTGTATTAGTAATATTTGATCAATGTAAAATTGGCATTTAGAGGGTTAAGCATCTTTTCTGATTTGACAGCACTTTCCATGCAATTTATAACATATTAAATAAGCTTTATGTTTTTAGTACCCCTCTTTTTATAAGATGAAAGAATTAATCTCCTGCAATTTTCCAAGGGCACTTTGAGAAGTCCAAAGGACAGTTTTAGATACAAAAGATATCATTTAGCAATTGATTTGAGGAGGTAAAATGTCAAAAGTTGTCAGGAGGTTTTTTTTTGTTGTTACTGGAAACATATATTTAATATTTGCTGTTTTCATTTATAAAAGTAAATTTGCTTTCTTAAGTGGAATATAAAAAGAGTGTTATTTAAGTTAAGTGTCTTCTAGAATTAATACTAAAATATAAAATACAATTATGTGGTGATGTGTTTTCTTTAGGACTCATTTCTCAATTATAGATAGTAGGGAAAAATCTTCATTCTATTCCTAAAAAGCTAGATTATTATTCTTTGTTACAACAGGCATTATGCATGATCTCTGCTTAATGCTATATAAAACATATGATGCCTCAGACACACAGGAGTAATCTAGATATCTTTATATTTCCTTCAAGAAATTAACAAAATTTTGATAAAGGCAAAAATATATCAGGAGATTTTAATAATTGATCATATAGGATCATGGGTAATAACCCCATGTCTATGTATTTAACTTAAGTGACAAGAAAGTATTTTAAATTAAATACAGGCGATGTTATAGTCAGTGTAGGCTCCTACAACAAAAATATCATGGTCTGGGTGGTTTAAACAACAAATATTTTTTTCTCAGTGTTGTGGATGTTGGAAACACAAGATCAGAGTTCAAGTGAGCCAAGTATCTGGTGTGGGCCTACTTTCTGGCCTGTAGGCAACTGCTGTGCAATTGCTATATCTTTACAATGGGATGTGTGTGGGGGAGAGAAAGAGCATGTGCGAGTGTGCATGCGATTGAATAAGAGAAATTGCAAGCACAAGTGAGCAAGCTGGTTAGTACTCTTGGTTCTCTTCTTATTAAGCCACTAATCCCATTCATGAGGGCTTCACCTTAATGAACTAATTACCTATCAAAGGTCTCATCTCCAAATACCATTGCACTGGAGATTAGGGTTTCAATATACATAGAAGGTTACATGATTATAAAAATCTTTACATCTTTAGAAGTGACAAGACTGCTTTCTTTATTCAAGGACATAATGAAATCAAAATAAGTTAGAAGAAATCATTCTCTCTCTCTCTCTATATATATATATATACATATATATGTGTGTATATATATGTATATATATACATGTGTATATATATATATATATCTTTTAGTCAGATTGCTTTTAAAGTGAAGAAAAATTGGAAAAAATTGATAATTCTTATTAAAAGCAGAATACTAATCCAAGAAGATGTCATTTTAACAGAAAAGAAAATTGTAGTTTTGCATTCATATATCATTTTATATTGTAGTTCTTGTTTGAAAAAAATACCCATTATATCTTACATATCTCTGTTCTCATCAAATAAAATTTTCCTTTACACTTTTTTATTTCCATTTAGATATTGTACCATACCTTCTTTTTTGCAAACATGAGTCATTTTATTTAGGACAAAATTAGATTTTCCTTAATAAAAGTATTATGTATATCTTACATACAAATTTATTCAACTATGATGATATTGTTCCAAGTAGAGTTTTATTCACATATATTGATTATAGGTTTTATTTACAGTAGCTTTTTATTTTATAAAGAAAACTAGGAAGTTGATTGTTTTGAACTGTCATACAACAGTATTTCTTAGTAGACTAGAAGAAGTAATGCACATATACCTCACAAATTTTATAGCCATAAACATCTCTTATAATGCAAATATTCAGTGTGGAAGAATGAAGGAGATAGGAGTACAGAAGAGGGACAGATCAAAGGATTTAACGGAGGTGAAGGGAGTTTTTATTTTTATTTTTTGGTACTGGGGATTTAACCCAGGGATGCTTTACAAAGAGCCACATTCTCAGCCCTTTTTATTTTTTTTTATTTTGAGACAGGGTCTTTCAAAGTTGCTTAGGTCCCTCACTAAATTGCTGAGGCTGACCTCGAACTTGCAATCCTCCTGTGTCATTCTTCCAGGTCGCTGGGATTATAGGCATGCACCAGCACACCCAGCTGTGAAGGGACTTTTGAAGGTTGTAAAAAGATGGTTGAGGACCAGGAGGGGTAATAAGAATGGATAATTTTTTTTTAAAGGAGACAATCACTTTTATAACAAAACTCTAATTTTAATAATTCAAATGAGCATATGTAATAGAACATATTAATTATGCTTACTTTTTTCTTTTTTATTATTAGAGCTTTATGATAATGCACAGTAGTTGGTTTCATCCTGACAAACTCACACATGCATAGAAATCAATGTCAGTAGTTCATGATCCCCACTCCCTTTTCCCTTCTGCCCTCCCTCCACAGTCTGATTTCCTTCCTCTACTCTACTAGACTTCCTTTGATTCAACCATTAGTTTACATTTGATTGGATCTTTATGTGATCTTATCCTTCCCTGTCCCTTTCCTTTATTTTACCCTAGCTTCCATATATGAACAAAAACATTTGCCCTTTGAGTTTCTGAGTTTGGCTATTTCACTTAGCATGATATTCTCCATTTCCATCCATTTACTGGCAAATGCCATAATTTCATTCTTTTTCATGGCTGAGGAGAATACACACACACACACACACACACACACACACACACACATCTCACGAATTCTTAATCCATTCCTCTATTAATGGGCATCTGAGTTGATTCCATAATTTATTGTGAATTGTGCTGTTATAAGCATTAATGTGGCTGTGTCATTGGATAGGCTTTGGATGAGGCAAAAGAAGAAGATGCCAAGTTTCTTAACAAAGTCATTGAAGTTCTAAATTATCTTTCCCAATTTTCCCCATTGTTCTAGATATTGATATGAACTAATGCCATAATGGAAGAGTATTTATTAGTCATTAAGAAAAGATGAGGGAGATTATACAATTGAGTAAGAGTGACAGTTACCTATGGGTTAATTAAGTAAATAAAAGACAAGACCACCAAGGATACAGAAAAGATTACTAATTGATTACTATCTTGTATAGGTTGAGTTTGAGGGGCCAGGGAAATTCTCTCCTACAATTGTCATTAGGGGAGCCAAGGAAAAAAAACAGAAAAGCTCTCACCTTCCACTCGCACACGAACTGTAAAATGCCTGCTTAATCTTGTGTGTGTGTGCGTGCATGTGTATGCATGTGTGTGTGTGTTGGGTGTGGGGTGGGTGAATACTTAGGGGCTGGTGGAACAGAAGAGAAGCTTGAGCAATGTATTGTACTACAGTGGGTTGGAACACAATACCTGGCTCTACAGGCAGGTAATGTAGTTTTGCACAAGCAAAAGCCAAGAATCTGGTAGTTCATCAATTATTTCATTTAATACATGTAACTTGAGGTTTTAGAGTTGCTTTTGTGAAGGTCAGTATTTTCAGTCACAGACAAAAGAGAAAAAACTTCAGACAGAGCCATGGTGGTGAGAAAGGAAAAAGCATGCCAAGTGGCTCTGAAGCAGGTAGATAGTGTGGTACCTTCCTCTGGTTCCCTCTGGTAGTTATTTTCTCTGTACTTTCTTTGATCACCCAGACAGAGACTTCGAAGCCCAGTCATATCAGATGTCATGATAAAGGAGGTGTTGTCCCTCTTCTATGGAGGTGGGTCTGAGGCTAGTGTTGCCCCCTGACCACTGTGATTCTGCTGTGGGAGCTATACTGGGGACAGCAAAGCTGGGTCCCATCCTGGTAGCCAGCTTTTTTTCCACCACATGTGGATGGATCCAGTATGAATAGGTAGTCCTATATCTTGTAGGCTCTCACCAACCCAATACCATCCCTACCTCTGAACCTAAAGCTTCTAATGAGGGCCACTGTTCAGATCCCTGTAGCCCAGTCCCCATCATCCAAGACAGCAGGGTGATCATTATTTGGGTCTCTATTTCTTACATCCAGTGAGAATACATGTGGGAGAGTTGTAGGCAGAAACAACAGCGTATGCAAAAGTTTAGCGGTGTGACAGTGTCTGCAGCATTCAAGAAACCTGCAGTCTCTCTGGTGCCTGAAGGGAATATGATGTGAGGGGAGGAGTCACAACCAGAAAAGCAACTTGAACAACTAGATCTTTATTCTTGGGGCAATGCAAAGCCATGGAGAACTGAGAACAGGATCTGGGTTAGGATTTTAAAAATTTCCCAGAGGTTACATGAGAAGAGGGAAAGATGGGACACTGATGAGGGTGGAGGCAGGTAGACCAACAAAGAAACTACTTCAATAGATTCCAGGAAAAATGATAGAGGATCCAGACCAGAGTAGTAGCAGCAGACCAGGGAAAATAATCAGATTTTGGATAGATCTTAACGACAGAATGTGTAGGATTTTTCTGTTGTATCAGATGTAGCTGTGAGCAAAATGTAAGGATAAAGGAACATACTAATTTTTTTTCTGAATATCTGGGAGAATGGATACCTGGTAAGGAAGAAACAGAGGTTGGACTTTGAACCTAATTTTGAAATGTCCCTAGAGGGTATGTGTGAGTGTATTTGTAATGGACAGCTGGACAAGCAGGCTGACAATACCAGGACGTGTCTGAGCTGAGATATCCATGAGGGTTTGAGACCTGGACCAAGGTGTAGCCCAACTGTCTGATATAGAGGAAGCAATCTCCAGGTTATTTCACATGGGCCTGTTGTTAGAGAGGGGAGGGTTGGCTGGAGGGTAAGTAGAGGAAGTGAACATCTCTGTGACTGTCTCCAAAGAGGATGGGTCATTTGTTCCCAGTGAGTTGTGACAATTCTCTGAGGAAATGGAAGGCCATCATGAATAAGGAGTCAGGTCAGGTTTTAGAGAATGAGCTGTAGAATGGTATATATTTACTAACATGTGGGCTTAGCAAGACCTGAAGTCTACTCCCTGTGATCAAGGGAAAAGTCAGCTATGCCACTGGAACAGAGCAGGCCTAGAGTAGTGCTCAGCTTCTTGAGCCCTAGGCAGGAGGCTTGATGAAATGCTCCAGTGAAGGGTACTGAGCAAGCTCACTTCCATTACTGGTAGAGCTGGAATCTAACTGGCCTATGCAGGTCCACCTCCAGAACTGATGTATATATATTTTTTTTAGTTGTAGATGGACATAATACCTTTATTTTATTTATTTTTACAAGGTGCTAAGGATCAAACCCAGTACCTCATACATACTAGACAAGCATTCTACCATTGGGCCACAAACTCAGCCCCAGAATTGATGTTTATGAGATAATTTTGCTTCTTTAAACATTTCTTTAAATTAATATCGTTGAAATTTAAAACTTACGGATTTAACTAGTTAAATTGATACAAATTGCTACTATACCTCTAACCATTTGATTAAAGTCCAAAGTCTTACAGATAGCAGTTTCTTAAGGGATTAAAAATCAGGAAAACCACTCACATTTAAAAACTTCCTCACCTTATTTGCACCAAAAAACAAGAGGTCATCCTCTGAACAGTAAAATTGATACTTAACATTTGAAATATACGAAAGAATTTGATAATCAACAACATTTCTATTTGACAGATGACAACATTCAGGCACACTTTGTCCAAGTTCCTGCAGCTATTATAAGGCATCACTGTAATCTGAACCCAGTTGGTCTGTCTTTAAAGCGCACACTGATCCATTCCTTCACACTGGACTAAGAACTATTATGTTTTTTTCACTGGTGTTTCTTGAGATGTGCTGCCTTGAGGGCTGTAGGTTAAGAGAATAGGCTGATATATGTTTATGAGCCTAGGAATTGGTGACCTTGAGCCAATGGACATAGCTGGGCCATCTCATAGTTACACATTTGTACTTGATTCTGATTACCATAAATGCCCAAAGGGAAGCAGAAGGAGGGTGTTATAATTGGGATCTGGAATGTTCCCCAAAGGCTCATGTGTTGAATGTCTCCAATGCTGCAATGTTCAGAAGTGACTGGAACAAGAGGACACTAATGGATTCATAATTTGATGACATTTTGGGAGGTGATGAAAACTATAGGAGGTGGAGCCTAGCTGGAGGAAGTGAGTCAATGGTGGTATGCTCTGGAAGTGTATATCTTGTCCCTGAACCCCCTCTGCTTCTCAGCTGTCAAAAGCTGAGTACCTTTTGCTTCCCCATAGGCCTAAAAGCAATGGAGCCAGATGACCACGCACTGAAACCTCTGAAACTGTGAGCTAAAATAAATATCCTACTCTAAGTTGTTTTTCTCACATATTTTGCCACAGAGATAGAAATGTATCTAACACAGGGGGTGGGTCCTGGTTCTCTGGAATTTGAGGTAAATAGTGACTTGTTTCATGCTACTTACTTGAAATTATGTCATCTCTAGTCTCTACTAGGATCAGAGAGCACTTAGTCCTGAGGTCTCCAAATGTTGAATCATGCAGCCTGTGAGAATGTGTCAAGAGGCCTACTGGTATTTTATGAACCCCCCACCTGATGTGCTGTTTTTTAAAAAAAACAATAAATGTGTCAAATGATAGAAATGTGTGCTTTTGTGTAAAATTTTTAATCATTACCTATGAGGCTACTTGCTAAGTCAGGCAGTCAACACATTCATGTTTTGACAAATAGTGCCATTGCCTCTGCAAGGAGGCATCATGGAAATATCCTCTCATAGCCCTGTTGGGGCTCAGAAAATGATACCTCAAGGACTGGTGTTTTGACATGCTGAGAGGCCTTAGGAGCTGCCTTAGAATCAAGGTCACTCTAACCTTGTCTTTTTTCCCCCCTCCCTCTGCAATCACAATAAAAGGGGCTCTCTCTGAAATTCTCTTATCTACATTAAGACCAGACTGGCAAAAGGGAGCACAGTTGCCTTCAATCCTTATGGTGAGATCTTAGAAAAGCAAACAGGAATAAATTATACCTGGACTGACTTTGTTATAAGAAAATGTCTGTCTTTTGGGTTCATTTAAATTCCAATGTGTCATGATCCAATTTCTGTATCCAGGCCCATTTATATCAACTAATATTTATTAACAGCTTCTCAAAATCATCACATTCTCTATCTCCCTCTCCCCTCTGAAGAAGGGTATATAAATGCCTGGACCTCATTGGCTTATTGGGCATTCACACTCCTGTGATTCTTTTCTGTGAATATTAATACATTCGTATATCTTTTCTTTTGCTAAATCTATTGTCATTTTCTTCCAGTGAACCTTCCTTTTATGAAGAGCCTTGTGATGATGATGATATCAATAATAAACCTACTGATATGTATTTAATGCCATGTGTCAGGCTCTGTGCAGAGCCTTTATTCTTGAGATAAGTAGAAATATTTTTCCACTTAGTCTCTAGACATTGATTTAAAGCCTTAGTTCTCGAGATTGAATGAGTATCCAAATCCCTGAAGCATGTTAAGGTCCAGGATTCTGGGCCCATCACCAGAATTTTTGGTTCAGTACATCTGAGTGGGACCTAATAGCTTTGTGTTTCCAACAAATTCACATGTAATGCTGCAGCTGCTGGTACAGGAGCCATAATTTGGAAATTTGGAAACCAGTGAGTTATAAGAATATTCAGTGTTACTTCAAAGAGCCTCTGCAAAGGAGTTATCATAATTTTCTTTTTTCATTTTAGTTCTTGAACCTTAATTTTCTGAGTTGTGAAACCACATACCCAGGAGCATACAGCTTGCAAGGGGTGAGGCTGAGTTTAGAGATTATGAACATCATAGGTCCCAGGTCCTGTGCTCCAGAACACTGCTTACTTTGTGGAAACCTCTCAGGGTGGGGAATTTCCCTAGGTACTCATGGAATTCTGCATGTCAGATTGTGAAGCCTGATGCTCATTCATAGGACTTCCTACCACAAATTAAGGTGCTACTTATTGCCATGGAGAACTGGGTGAAGTCCTAAATTGAGATCGGGACAGGAACTACCCAGAAGGCTATGCCCCTGAGTCTGAGCTAGGGCTCACCCTAGAGGGAATCTAACCTGTAGGTTTTTCTAGTCTCAGCCTTTGGAAAGCTAAGGGGACAGGGAAGAGAGGAGACCATGTGAACAAAGCTGAGGTGAGATAAGTGCTTTGGAATTGCTGGCCTGCTAGGGCATAGTGGGCCCCAGTGCAGTCTGAAACCCAAGAATGCACTGAAATTATTTTCACAGTTCCCATCTTTTAACAAATGGAGCTGGCTTGCCACAGATAGTAGTGATTAGGTTTTATTATGGAAGACATTTACTTAGATTTGAAATATGAATCTATTACAATTTTCAGTAACAATAATGTGCAGAGGCTTATTGTTCCCGTGGATGTGAACACACACTAGGCCAGTGTTATACTCTAGTGATAACCTGTTTTACTCTCTTTGTCATCAGAATGTGCCTTATTTCTTCATTCATGGTCCACCTAGCTCAATGTCTCACTTCATTCTAGACTTATTCCAATGTCCCCTCCTCCAGCAATTCTTTCTTCATTTCCTCGTGGAAAGTTACCCCAATCTCTCTGACCTCCTCACTATTATTTTGTTGTATTCAGAATCGAAAGGTCCCTCTGACAGTTTCTTCCTCCTTTATTTAGTTCCTTAAGGATAATCTGTCAAATGCAGAATGTGAGCTCCTATTTGTGGTGTATCTCCAGGCCTAAAACAGTTCTGGATCTGTTACATTACTGAGTAAATGCTTGGTGAGGGAATATTGCTCCCTTCACATTTAAAGTAAAGCCAACACCCCTACCTGCTCTGGGGGACCATTTCTGATCTTGTTTCCTTCCATTCTTCCTTAGTTCACTGTAGCCATATTGACGTGAACATGCCAAGCTCTTCCCAGATTTGCCTATAGAGTTCCTTCTGACTGGGACACAATTACCAGATCTCTCCTTGGCTGCCCTTTCACATCCTTCCAGGTTCTGATCAAATATCCTATCTTTGGAGAAGCCTTTCCTGGCAGTTCTAGCTAAAATAACCCCTGCCTGTGCCTGCCCTTGATTTGGCATTTTTGTGCAAAGTATTTGGCACAGTTACAAGAGCAGAGATGTAGGCTAAGTTGATGTTTTCCAGGTTGTTGGGGAAGCAAATAGGAAAAATACTAACTAATAACAAAACAGCTATCGTAGCTGGCCTTCACTAAGCCTTTAATATTCACCGAGGGGCAGTTACTATATATCACCCATTTAACTCTCACCTCCTTAGAATCAGATTCTATTATTATTCCTACTTTACTGGAGAGGAACTTGAGGCTTACAGAGAATAAAATACCTGCCCAGGGTCACATAGCTCTTAAGTAGGAGAAACTTAAAACCTGTGTGTTTACCTCCACTTTTAACTACAATATTCACAGTGTGCTGAGGAGGTGTGGGTGGTGACGCCTAAAGTTAATTTAGCAAGGAGACCAGGTTTCTCTCCGGCAGGCAGACTTAGGGATGACGAGGGCATAGAAGGTATTTTAGGTAGAGTGAATCTTGTAGAGAAAGACACATGCTATTCAAAGAGGCAGGGGAGGGCCTGTGTGATCTTTTGCAGGATGTCCATTCCACCCTCATTGTGGTGATGGATAAGAATAGTGATTACATACATAGACCCTGAACAAAACAGAGCTGGCTTTGGATTTCTACTTAGTAGAGGTGTGAGTATAGGCGATGTGCTAGTGCTCTCTGAGCCTGAAGTCACTGACTGTGACCTGGAAATGATGACAGTGTTTAACACACAGGGACTGATAATAGAGGGAAAACTCCACCAAGCACATACAAGTGCTTGGCATTCCCATGTTTGCCTTGTCAATATTTTCTCTGATTCTCACAAAAACCCAGTGAAATGGGACCTGCTATTGTTACTCATACAGAAACCGTGGCTTAGAGAAATGATGTGACTTTCCCAAGGTCACACAGCTGACAAGTGCCAGACTCAAAGGCTGAATACAAACCTGGGAATCTGGCTCCAGAGCTGGGGTCATTTAATCACTTTAATATGACAAATAAAGTGCTTATCACAGAGCCAGACACACTGTGAGGACCAGTACTGCTCAGTAGCTACTGCTGCTGCTACCAATTATTGGTATTATTACTATCGTTGTCATGATTTCCTCTTTGTTTGGACATAGTAAAGTGTTTATTGTCTGGTCCTCACAGGGCACACATGGTTATTATTATCTTTTCATTGTTCATTGAAGATTCTTCTTCTATAGAAGACTATTCACTCTAACACAACTGCATTTTTCTCAAAGGTGGCATCTGATCCCCACCCCCAGAGCTCAGCACAGAGCTAGGCCCTCAGGAAGTATACAGTGGTTAAGACTTTGGGTCCCTCCTGAATCATTTTGTATGACTGAGTGTCAGACTCTTCATTTCATACTGTGACCATGAGGCCAACATTCTTGCTCATTTCTGACTTTCTAGCACCATTGAACTTTGAGGATGTGACCATGACCTTTGCCCAGAAGATCAGGCTTAAAGGACCCATACCAAGGGGTAATAATACAAACATACAGGACTTAGTCTTACTAGGTTTATTCACATCTGTCCTCACACAGGAAACCTGCACATTCCTTCTTCATTCTGTTCTCTTGCTCCAGGCCTGGCTAGTCCAGGAGGCATGGAGTGGGGATCAACATTTCCTCCTTCCTGCAGCAGATTTCACATCTTGTCTGATCTCTCTGTGTCTATACCAGGGCTTGGTGGAGATAGAATCTGAGTCTTCTTCAAAATAGTTCAGAACAGAGGGAGAATTTGTTGGAAGGGAATGAAGATATGTTTCAGAAGCCAAGAGCAAGATATCCAGCTGGGCCCCATGAGACACTAAAATCAAGAACTAAAAGGAACCACAATATGTTTTGGCCTTGAGGTTTCTTGTCAAGCTTATCTCTTTCCTGCTCATTCCATTCTCTGCCAATTAGCTTTTCTTGTTGTAGCCAGTTTGAGATAGGAATTGGCTTCCTCATCTCTCACTCTCTGGGATCCCTACATTCTTGGCTTCTACTTTTCTCTGCAAGTTTTACAACTTTACTTTTAATATTTCTGAGCAGTTAGACTTTTCTGCATGAGCACCATTGCAGCAGGAAACCTTCCTAAGCACATATTCCCCTTTACTGTCACCCCATTGCAGGTTGGTCTCAATTTGAGATTCTTAGCCTAGATTTCCACAAGAGGTAGGCTAACTAGCCTGACTTGCTTGTGTGAGAAAGTCCCCACAGCCCAGTTAGCAAGGGCCGTTGGTGATGAGCAATTCTTCAAGAAGAAGTGTGAGTCAGACAGGTACCCAGGAGGCATTTGCCATCATTACCAGCTGGTATCTTTTGGAAAAAATGCAATATCAGTTAAACAGTACACCTTAGTGTTCCTAGGGCCCCTTGTTTCCTAAAAAAAAGAGGGCCCTTCTTCCACTGGTGTGGGAGATGATGGTAGGGGGCATATAGGTGAATCAAATGACATTGATGGGGCAGTTACTTTCCTCTCTTCTCTTGTTAGTCAGTATAAAGAGAGGCAACTACCATGCCATGATCCCTGGCCAGGTATCAAGCCTTCTCTAGGTACTGTCTGTGCTCTACTTTTGTAGATTCTCAGTCTTTGGAAAGAAAGGAAAATTCAGCCAATATGATGAGTCTAAATTTAGAAGATAGTCCTTGATTTTGAGATGATGTCCTCTGCAGAATTTAGTTTTTTAAAAAATTTATTTATTTATTTTTGTACTAGGTATTAAACCTGGGGATGCTTTACCACTGAGCTAAATCTTTAGCTATTTTTATTTTATTTTTAAATTTTGAAATGAGGTCTCACTAAGGTACCCAGGCTAGCCTCAAACTTCTGGTCCTCCTACCTCAGACTCCCAAGTCACTGGGATTATAGGCATATGCCACTGAGTCTGGCTACATTCTTTAGTTTTAAAAGTCCTTTTCTTTGTGAAATACTGGTGAGAATAGATGCTAAGTAATGCCTGAATAAATAACCTTAACTGACTATCTCTGTGGGTTTCCTAGGGTTTAATGCTCTAGTGGTTCATGTAATGCTATAGTCTTGGAATCTCCATGTTAGCCTGTCCTAGTGGCATCTGTTGTCTGAGGCATAAATCCTCCCACTCCCATCCCTTCATGTTCTTTAAAACTGACAGCTCCATGCTGGGCTCAGCCATTTCTTCCTTGGTATATCCTCAGGAGCCTGGGCTCTGGACCCAGATCTTTTTGTGTTACATGGGTTACTCATGTACTCTGTGGCTGTGGGCAAGTTACTTAACCTCTTTTTGCCAGAGAAAAGTCTATCCAGAGCTTCCTGGGATCCTGCAGTTCCTAGCTCGCATGTAGCTGGGGGAGAATACTCTCTGCTTGTAAGGTGTCTGTTGAGTGCTTACTGCTTATTCTAGAAAGCAAATATTCTGTGTAACTCCTATTCCACTGAACTACCTACTCCACTGAGATGATAGTAAGGTAGGACATACAGTGAGAAGGTGGATCTCATGTGTACTGGGTTGCTGGGCTATGTGCTTCTGGTGGGCAACCTATACTTTAAGAACACTTCACTGGATGCTGATCCATAATGTGGGGGAGGTCACGGGAAGAATGGAGGAACTCTGGTCACAGGGGTGGGAGGGGGGAGGGGGCAGGAGGACAGTAAAGATGGTGGAATATGATGGACATCATAGCCCTAGCTTTATATATGACTGCATGTATGTTGTGATTCTACATCACATATAACCAGAGAAATGAAAAGTTGTGCTCCATCTGTGTACAACGAATCAGAATGCAGTCTACTATCATGTATACCTAAGTAGAATAAATAAATAAAAATTAAAAAAAGAACACTTCACATAGTGAGACCTACAAACACATCCTCTGGAAGAATGAGCATGATTTGGGACATTTATGTGGGAGGTATTCTATGATGGTTACTTGGTTTGAACCATATGAGTACAACCAGAGGACAGCAATATGTTCATGGAATGACCAAGGAACAGAGGTCTGGAATGGATTCAGGAAACAGTGAAACACTGGCATAAGGAAATCTTAAATTTGTTTTCATCTTCCTGAAGCCCTATTGGCAGCAATTTAATTTTTCCCAACAATGCCTTACTGATCCCAGAGCTTGATCTCAAAGTTTCATGGATACAAGCCTTCAGGGAAACTACCACCAGCTTGAGTACAGAACACTCCCATGTCTAGGCTCACTTTATGAAGCTGCTGGCTCCTGGACTATTCCCTGTCACTTTATATTTGAGCAGGTAGCTGTCCTGACTCTGCTATCTCACCTGTCTGTTAGGCCCTATTTATTAAAAAATAAACCTATTTAAGAAAAGTATCTGCATTTTGTATTTGTGCATGTAGCTGTGTGTTTGTGTCCCTAGGTAGGGTCACATGTGTGTAGGCAGGTTTTCACTGTGAGGTTAGAGATGACTGTTCATCCTGGTTCTCAAGTTAGCTCTGTTTATTGCTCTCCTGAACAGTATAGCTGCTGTTCACAAACAAAACTGTATCCTTTATTTGCTATTGGTCTCCCTGTTACAACTGAAAAATATCTTAATATCAGCCATGTAAAATCTTCTCTGGATTCTATTTCCAGTTTTCCAAGTCAATATTCATCCCTAGAAAACCTGAACAATATTTTATTTGATGTGTTGTTACTTTCTCTACAATGTGTTTTCTCAAGACCTCAGAGGATGCTGGCCAATGTTATATTGGCTTGTCACTCTACACTTAATTGTGACAAAAGCCTTAGGTTGACATTTGTACTTTCTAACGCCATTCTTAATTTTTTCTCTCCTTTTCCTATTTTCTCTCCCATAGATACAAGAACCACTGTATCCTCTGACATTGTCAGACTCCATTTAATGCCGTCCTCATTAAAACAATGTCTACTTCTCATATTCTGGTATTCATTACCAATATCTTGCTCAAAATTTTTCATTTTTTAGGCTCTTGGCTCATGTTCTCTCTCTCTCTTCCCTTTTTCCTGTCACCATCCACCTTGACTTACACCAAAGTTTTGTGTCCTCAATTCCTTTCCATATTTAATTCCAATGATCCTCACCCCCTATTCCCATTCCACTTCAGCCAAGACTCCTGTTGCTACACTCTGGACATGGTAATAATAAGTGATTTATTTATCCTAAAATATGCCTTCTTCTCTCATTAAAACTTCTTACTTATCCACACCCTAGACCAAGTTTCTCACATTGTCAATTATTTTATCATCTAGATTTTCAATATACCATTATGTTCTGATTCTCAGGGATCTCCTTTCTGCTATAGAAATCTCAGATTCAATGTCCAGTACTGAGAAATGAATTGTTCAAAATGGTAGACATGTGTACCCACTGAATACTTAAAATGTGCCTAGTATGATTAAGGAACAAGAATGGTAGTTGCCAAGGGCTAGAGGAGATTGATTCTTAATTTATAAATTAATCCTAGTTTTTTAAAATTGATATATTTGACTCAGTTACTGGAAAATTTTAAAATATGCTCAAGGCAACTTAGATAAATTCATCACCATTTTAAACAATAAATTTTAGGTAATCCAATTTTAGGCAACTGAACTTAATTTAGGTAAATAAAATGTATTTTATGATGCAAATTTTGTATCTGAATTGAGATGTTCTGTTAAGTTTGAGTATAGTTGATTTTTTAATTTTTTTTTGGTACCTGGGATTGAACCCAGGGGTGCTTAACCACAGAGCCACATCCCAGCCCTTTTTTATATTTTATTTAGAGACAGGGTCATGCTGAATTGTTTAGGGGCTGGCTAAGTTGCTGAGGCTGGCTTTGTAATCACTATCTTCTTACCTCAGGCTCCTGAGCTGAAAAGTTTTATTTTATTTATTTTTGTTTGTTTTGCAGTACTGGAGATTGAACCTAGGGCCTTGCACATACTAGGCATGTGCTCTACCACTGAGGAATATACCCAATCCTGTTTTATTTTATTTTTACTTGACATAATTGTGCATATTTATAAGGTAGCACACAATGTTATGTTTACCTATATATTGTGTTTGGTCCATTTAGAATAATTAGCATGCTTAGAAACATTTATCACTTTAGAAACTTATGATAAAATTAGAATAGAAAATATTTTAATAAATTTTACATTGACTACATGGTAAAAATAATATTTTGGACATAATTATATATATATATATATACATACACATACATATATTACCTTTATCTTTCTACTATAAAATTCAAAATCACATGTATAGCTTACATTATGTGTGTTAGACCATGCTGTCCTACACCTTTTTTATGGTTAGATATGTGGTATCCCCAAAAGCTCATGTGTGAGACAATACAAGAAGGTTTAGAAGTGAAATGATTGGGTTATGAGAGCCTTAACTAAATCAGTGTGTTAATCCCCTGATAGGAATTTATTGAGTGGAAACTGAAGGCAGTTAGGGTGTGGCTAGATGAGGTGGGCACTGGGGGCATGACTCTGGGGATTAAATTCGGTGAGCTGAGCTTAATTTCTCCCTGCTTCCTGGTATGATGTCTCCAGTAGCTTCCCTCCACCACACTATTGTGCTATGATGTCCTGCCTCACTTCAGCCCCCAGGAATGGAGCCAGCTGACTATGGACTGAGACCTCTAAAACCATAAGCACCAAGATAATATCTTCCTTCTTTGTTTCTGTCAGGTATTTTGATCACAGCAGTAAAAAATTGGACTAAAACAGAAATTTGGACTGAGAAGTGGGGTTGCTGCTGGGACAAACCTGACCATGTGGTTCCAAAGCTTTTGGAGCCTTTTGTAATTTGTGGGAGGAATTTTGGAAAGTTTAGTGATGCAAGGTGGAAAAGCTTTAGATTATTGTAAACAGAGCTTATCGTGGGTGATTCTGGTGGGAGCTAAGAAAACCAGAATGCTGATAGGAATGTGCATAATAAAAACAAAGATCATGAGATTAAAAAGGAGGAGGAATCTTGGAAATTGAATTAGAGGGCATTTGTTTTATGATCTGGCTAAGAAGTTGTCTACTGTTTTCCCATGTTCTGAGACTTTCTGTGAAGATGAATTTAAATACAATAGACTTATTTTTAATCTAGTGAAAGAAATTTCTAGGCAGCATAGTATTCAGGTGATAGCATGGACATAGCTGGCAGCTTTTAGCCAATATCATTGTAATATTCAGGAGCAGAAAGCAAAGCAAAATTGTTTGGAAAACTTGTAGTTTGGCCACAAAACTGTGAGTAAAACTGGGGCTAAGGAATGTGTGGTTGTTAAAGACTTTACAGCCAATAAAGGAATGCTAGACTTTGAATAGAGACAATAAGAAAGATGGCTTGAGGACATCAGAAATTGGCAAGATCATACCCATCACAGGTTCAAGGGTATAAAGGTAAATTTTTCTTTGAGAAGAGACCAGTGGGGCACATTTCCTACACAGAGGAGTGCAGGAAATTTTTCCAAGCTGCTCAGCCATCCAGGCAGTCAGAGGCTGCAGCAACCATGCTCTCTAGTGGCTTGGCTACTGCTTGAGATGGAAGCAGACCTTGATGCCAACCAGGTGGTGCTGGTTCAGCAGGAATGCAGGATGCTGATGTTAGGAGTTCATGGAGGCTTCCACCAAGATTTAAAAGGAAGGCCTGGGAGGCCAGGCAAAGTGCAGCAGGATTGGAGTTCCTGAAGGCAGTCCTTGAGAGGGTAATGCATAGAGATATGAAGAGGAAGCCAAAGCTGCCATGTATGCTCCTGAGATTAAGAACTACCAGTACAGTGGAAAGCCGCAGTAATCAAACACAGACAAGCCAAGAGAGATACCATCTGGACTGCAACCAGCAAAGCCACAGGGGCAGAGCTAAACAAACACTTTGGAGAGAACATCATAATTCCATGTGCTCCAGATGAAGGACATGGAATTACAGGACTTGTTTGCCCAGGTGGATTTTGATCCCATCTCTTCTTTCTTTCTTTTTTTTGTAGTTATAGAAAGTAGTTATTGCTTTTGAAAGAGTAAAATGATTTTAAACATTAAAATTCATGACTAGAATTAGAAAGATTATTGTATCTTAATATATTTCTTATAAGTGCACAAAAATGCTCAATACTCCACAATTGAATGTAATTTTATGCTGGACAATTATTAAGCCATTCTCTCTCTTAAGTATTTTTATGCTGATAGCGCTTCTAGCCTATGATCCCCGCTAGAGCTGAATCATGGACAAAGCAAACTTTTGGTATCCAACTGGAAAGTCACAGCACTATGCACTTGTTTGAAGTCTAGCCTTCACATTACCTAATATAACAGCAATGAAAATTATTTTCCTGGAGAATGTACCATTGTCATCCAAATTTATTGTGAAGCTGACTCATCTTCTCTCTAAGTCTACAGTCCCAAGGAGAGTGGATAGAAATCCATAGCCAACAGTGGTGGATGCAGGGGCCCCATATGTGCTCCATTTTTAGTTTGGACCAGTGTGGAAGTAGTTCCATTCAGGTGGCCACTTTTCCTTTTAGAAAAAGTTCAGTACCTCTGGCAAAACTATACTTCACTTATTCAGCTAAGAGAGCAGCAAGAAGTTTTACAATAGTTTTTATTTTTAATTTTTTAAATATTTTATTTATTTATTTAGTCTACTTAGGTATACATGAGAGCAGAATGCATTTTGATTTGTTATACACAGGTGAAGCACAATTTTTCATTTCTCTGGTTGTACGTGATGTAGAATCACATCATATATGCAGTCATACATGAAGCTAGGGCTATGATGTCCATCTCATTCCACCATCTTTATTGCCCTCATGCCCTCTCCCTCTCCCTCCCTTCCCTTTGACCAAAGTTCCTCCATTCTTCCTGTGTCCTCTCATTCATTATGGATCAGATTCCACTTATCAGAGAGAACATTCAGCATTTGTTTTTTGGGATTGGCTTACTTCACTTAGTGTAATATTCTCCAATTCCATTCATTTACCTGCAAATACCATAATTTTATTCTCTTTTAATGCTGAGTAATATTTCATTGTGTATATAGACCACAGTTTCTTTATCCATTCATCTACTGAAGGGCATCTAGGTTGGTTCCATAGTTTAGCTATTGTGACCTGAGCTGCTATAAACATTGAAGTGGCTGCGTCACTGTAGTATGCTGTTTTTAAGCACTTTGAGTATAGACCCAGGAGTGGGATAGCTGGGTCAAATGGTGGTTCCATTCCAAGTTTTCTAAGAAATCTCCATAGTGCTTTCCAGATTGGTTGTACCAATTTGTAGTTCCACCAGCAATGTATGAGCATGCCTTTTTCCCCACAACTTCACCAAAACTTATTGTTGTTTGTATTCTTGATAATTGCCATTCTGACTGGCATGAGATGAAATCTTAGGGTAGTTTTGATTTGCATTTCTCTGATTGCTAGAGATGTTGAACATTTTTTCACATGTCTGTTGATCGATTGTATACCTTCTTCTGTGAAACTTCTGTTCAGCTCCTTTATTGATTGGGTTGTTCTTTGGTGTTAAGGTTTTTGAATTCTTTATATATCCTGGAGATAAGTGCTCTATCAGATATGCGTGTGGCAAAGATTTGTTCCCAGAATGTAGGCTCCCTGTTCACTTCATTGATTGTTTCTCTTGCTGAGAAGAAGCTTTTTTCATTTGACTCCATCCCATTTATCAATTCTTGATTTTTTTTCTTGGAGTCTTGTTAAGGCAGTAAAGTCCTAAGCTGACATGATGAAGATTTGGGCCTACTTTTTCTTCTATTAGGCATAGGATCTCTGGTCTGATTCCCAGGTCCGTGATCCACTTTGAGTTAAATTTTGTGCATGGTGAGAGATAGGGGTTTAGTTTCATTTTGCTGCATATGGATTTCCAGTTTTCCCAGCACCATTTGTTGAAGAGGCTATATTTCCTCCAATGTACATGTTTGGCACCTTTGTCTAGTATGAGATAATTGTATTTAAGTGGGTTTGTCTCTGTGTCTTCTATTCAGTACCTTTGGTCTACGTGTCTATTTTGGTGCCAGTACCATGCCATTTTTGTTTCTATAGCATTGTAGTATAGTTTAAGGTCTGGTATTGTGATGCCTCCTGCTTCATTCTTCTTGCTAAGGATTGCTTTGGCTATTCTGAGTCTCTTATTCTTCCAAATGAATTTCATGGTTGCCTTTTCTATTTCTATAGGAATGATGAGATTTTAATTGGAATTACATTGAATCTATATAGCACTTTGGGTATATTGGAATTGCATTGAATTTTAATTGGAATTGCATTGAATCTATATAGCGCAATGGCCATATTTTCAAAATGGCCATTTTGACAATATTGATTCTGCCTACACAAAAGCATGGGAGATTTTTCCTCATTCTAAGGTCTTGTTCAATTTCTTTCATTAGTGTTCTGTAGTTTTCATTGTAGAGGTCTTGCACCTCTTGTGAAATTGATTCCCAATTATTTTATTTTTTTGAGGTTATTGTGAATGAGGTAATTTTCCTAATTTCTCTTTCAGAGGATTCATCACTGATGTATAGAAATGCAATTGATTTATGGGTGTTGATTTTATATCCTGCTACATTGCTGAATTCATTTATTAATTGCAGAAGTTTTCTGGTGGAATGTTTTTGGTTCTCTAAGCATAGAATCATGTCATTGACAAATAATGATAGTTTGAGTTTTTCTTTTCCTATTCATATCCCTTTAATTTATTTCTTCTAATTGCTCTAGCCAGTGTTTCAAGGACTATGTTGAATAGCAGTGGTGAAGAGGGATTCCCTGTCTTGTTCCCATTTTTAGAGGGAATGCTTTTCAGTTTTTCTCCATTTAGGATGATGTTGGCCTTGGGTTTAGCATAGATAGCTTTTACAAAGTTGAGGTATGTTCCTATTATTCCTAGTTTTTCTAGTGTTTTGAACATAAATGGGTGTTGTATTTTGTCAAATGCCTTCTCTGCATTGATTCATAAAATCATATGACTCTTATCTTTAAGTCTATTGATGTGATGGATTACATTAATTGATTTCTTTTTTTTTTTTTTTTTGAGTACTGGAGATTGAACTCAGGGGCACTTGACCACCGAGCCACATCCCCAGCCCTATTTTGTGTTTTATGTAGAGACAGGGTCTCACTGAGTTGCTTAGCGCCTCGCCCTTGCTGAGGCTGGCTTTGAACTCGCAATTCTCCTGTCTCAGCCTCCCTAAGTGCTGGGATTACAGGCTTGAGCCACCGCGCCCGGCTACATTAATTGATTTCTATATGTTGAACCAACCTTGCATCCCTGGAATGAACCCCACTTGATCATGGTGCACTATTTTTTAAATATGTATTTGTATGCAATTTGCAAAGATTTTATTGAGAATTTTTGCATCTATGTTCATCAGGGATGTTGGTCGGAAATTTTCTTTCCTTGATGTGTCTCTGTTTTTGGTATCAGGGTAATACTCACTTCATAGAATGATTTTGGAAGGGTTCCCTCCTTTTCTATTTCATGAAATATTTTGAGGGGTATTGGTATTAATTCTTCTTTGTAGGTCTTATAGAACTTGGCTGAGAATCTGTCTGGTCCTAGGCTTTTCTTGGTTGGTAGGCTTTTGATAGCATCTTCTATTTCTTTGCTTGAAATCGATCTGTTTAAGTTGTATATGTCCTCCTGGTTCAAATTGGGTAGGTCATATGCTTCTAGAAATCTTTTGACGTCATCATGGTTTTCTATTTTACTGGAGTATAAATTTTCAAAATAGTTTCTAATTATTCTCTGTATTTCAGTAGTATCTGTCATGATATTTCTTTTTTCATCACAAATTTTAGTAATTTGTGTTTTCTCTCTCCTCTTTTCATCAGGGTGGCTAAGGGTTTGTCAATTTTGTTTATTTTTTCAACGAACCAGCTTTTTGTTTTGTCAATTTTTTGAATTATTTCTTTTGTTTCAATTTTGTTGATTTCAGCCCTGATTTTAGTTATTTCCTATATTCTACTTCTTTTGGTGTTGGTTTGTTCTTCTTATTCTAGGGCTTTGAGATGTAGTGTCATCATTTATTTTTTTACTTTTTCTTCTTTTAATAAATGAACTTAATGCAATTAACTTTCCTCTTAGCACTGCCTTCATGGTATCCCAAGATTTTGATATATTGTATCAGAGTTTTCATTTACCTCTAAGAATTTTTTTTTTTGGTACTGGGGATTGAACTAAGGGGTAGTCAACCACTGAGCCATATCCCCAGCCCTATTTTGTGTTTTTTTGTAGAGACAGAGTCTCACTGAGTTGCTTAGTGCCTCGCCGTTGCTGAGGCTGGCTTTGAACTCGCAATTCTCCTGTCTCAGCCTCCCAAAGTGCTGGGATTACAAGCATGAGCCACTGTGCCCAGCTCTAAGAATTTTTTTTATCTCTTCCCTGATGTCTTCTGTTATCCATGCATCATTCAATAGCATATTATTTAGTCTCTAGGTGTTGGGGTAGTTTCTATTTTTTAATCTGTCGTTGATCTCTAATTTTATTCCATTATGGTCAGATAGCATGCAGGGTAGTATCTCTATTTTTTGTATTTGCTAATACTTGCTTTGTGACGTAACATATGATGTATTTTGGAGAAGGATCCATGTGCTGCTGAGAAAAAAGTGTGTTTGCTTGCTGATGAATGGAATACTGTATATATGTGTGTTAAGTCTAAATTATTGATTGTTTTATTGAGTTCTATGGTTTCTTGGTTTATTTTTTGTTTGGAAGATCTATCCAGTGGTGAAAGAGCTGTGTTAAAGTCACCAAGTATTATTGTGTTGTGGTCTATTTGATTTTGTAGTTGAGAAGGGTTTGTTTGATATACACAGATGCCCCATTGTTTGGGGCGTAGATATTTATGATTGTTATGTCTTGTTGATGTATGATTCCCTTAAGAAGTATGAAATGTCCTTCTTTATCGCTTTTTACTAACTTTGGTTTGAAGTCTACTTTATCTGATATGAGGATGGAAACTCCTGCTTGTTTATGTCATCCATGTGAGTGATACGTTTCTTCCTACCCTTTACCTTTCAGTTTTGTGGAAGTCTTTTCCTGTGAGATGGATCTCTTGAAGGCAGCATATTGTTGGGTCTTTTTTTAAAATCCAGTCTGTCAGTCTGTGACTTTTAATTGATGAGTTTAGGCCATTCACATTCAGGGTTATTATTGAAATATGATTTGTAATCCCGGTCATTTTGGTTTATTTTTGGTTTTTATCTTGATTTGGTTTCTTTTTTGATTGGCCTTTCCTTCAGTGTATTTTGTATATTTTCATTGTTGGTTATCATTTCCTCCTCATGGTATATTTTGCCAAGAATGCTGTGTAATTCAGGCTTTCTTGCTATAAATTCTTTTAACTTTTGTTTATCATGGAAAGTTTTTATTTCATCATCAAATATGAAGCTTAATTTTGCTGGATATAAGATTCTTGGTTGGCATCCATTTTCTTCCAGAGTGTGGTATATATTGTTCTATGATCTCCTGGCTCTTAGGGTCTGGGTTGAAAAATTTGTGGATATCTGAATTGTTCTCCCTCTATATGTAATCTGATTCCTCTCTCTTGAGACCTTTAACATTTTATCCTTATTCTCTATGCTGGGCATTTTCATTATAATATGCCTTGGTGTAGATCTGTTGTAGTTTTGTACATTTGGTGTCCTGTAAGCCTCTTGTATTTGATTTTACAATTCATTTTTCATGTTTGGGAAATTTTCTGATATTATTTCATTGAAGAGATTGGGCATTGAAATTCTGTGCCTTCTTCTATCCTGATAAATCTTAGATTTGGTCTTTTGATGCTGTCCCATAATTCCTGTATGTTCTGTTCATGATTTCTTACCATCTTCTCTGTATGGTCAACTTTATTTTCAAGATTGTATATTTGGTCTTCATTATCTGAGGTTCTGTCTTCCAAGTGATCTAGTCTGCTGGTGATGCTTTCTATTGAGTTTTTTATTTGGTTTATTGTTTCCTTCATTTCAAGAATTTCTGACTGTTTTTTTTTTTGGTCTCTAGCTCTTTCTTAAAGTAACCATTTACTACTTGTATTTGCTTCCTTATCTCTTTGTTGGTGTGATTGATGGTTGCCTTTACTTGCTCTCTTACTTCTTTGTTGGAGTGATCAATTTTTGCCTGTATTTGCTCGCTTAAGTCATTCTTTAATTCATAGATCATTTTAATCATGCACATTCTGAATTCTTTCTCTGACATTTCATCAACTGTGCTGTCAATGGATTCTATTATTGTAGCATCTTGGTTTATTTGGGGCACTTTCTTCCCTTGTTTTTTCATGTTGATTATTTATCTTCCTTTTGTGCAATGCCAATCTGAGGTGTTGCAGTTTCTATCCTATAATCTTGTAGTGACACTACAGATTACCTGTATCTCATCTTGGAGTTCACTTCCAGTCCCCAGCAGGTGTCCCCTGATGGACACTACTGTCACTAAAGATGGTTGTGGTGGTAGTGGAGGTAACTCAAGATGGCAGTGGGATGGCCCAAGATGGATGCAAACACTTTCAGAGATGGGGCTGAATGGGTGGGACTTCCAATGACTTTGGGCTGATTGGAGATGCAGTGCTTTGTCGAGCCACTGCCTTCAGGCCCTGTCTGTTGACCCAAGGTAGAGGCTAATACATGGGAAGAACTATGAGGATGGCTGCAGTGTACAAGGTGGATACAGGAAGGGAGCAACAGCATGGATCCCCACTATGTACAAGGGCAGTCCTGGGACTGGGCTCTCACACAGACCTGTGAGGGTAGTCCTAGGCCTGATCTTGGCCTGAACTCCCTCCGGGATTCCAGGTGGTGGATCTGGCCCTTGGCCTGGACTCCCATGGAGGCAAGGGCTCTGGCGCTGATCTGGGGGTGGTCCTGGGCTTCAGCTGCTATGGTCCCCAGAGTCAGTCCTTTGCCTGGGTCTGAGTTCCTGTGATTGGTGCCTAGCAGTCTCCAGTCTGCCTTTGGCTGGGCTCCCGTGGAGGTCCCTGAAGTTGGCCCTGGGCCTTGGCCTATACTCTCATCAGTGGGCAGGGTCTCTGGGGTGGATCTGGGGGCAGTTCCAGGCCTCACTTAGGCTCAGTCTCTCACAGAGATCCCAGGATGTAGTCCTTCAGCTGGGTCTGGGTTCCCCTGTGATTGGTAGCTGGTAGTCTGAGGTCTGCCCTTGGCTGGGCTCCTATGGTGGTGGCCTTGGCCTGTGCTCCCTCTGGTCAGCCCCCATCCCTTCTTTCTATGCCCCTGTTTCTTCCTTATGGAGTAGAAATGTTTACTCTGTGCCTTCATAAACTGGATACATGTGAATTTTGATTTTTACAGGAGTTCATGCTGAGAGTATGCTTGAGTCTCAAAGGAGACTTTGGACTTGGACTTGTGGGCAATCCTGAAACTGCTAAGAGTATAGGGAATCTTAAAAGTGGACTAAATATATTTTTCATTGTGAGATAGGTATAAACTTTTGGGGACCGGAGTTGGAATGTTGTTGTGTAGATATGTGGTATCCCCCAAAAGCTCATGTGTAAAACATTGCAAAAATTTTAGTGGTGAAATGATTGGATTATGAGAGCCTTGAATCAATGAGTGAATTTATCCTCTGATACGGATTAACAGAATGGTAACTATCATCAGGTAGAGTGTGGCTAGATAAGATGGTCACTGAGGGTATGCCTTTGGGGCTATATCTTTTGTCCTTGTTGAGCAGAGCTCTCTCTCTACTTCCTGGGCACAATGTTCCAAGCTGCTTTCCTCTTCCATAATGTTCTGCTTCACCTTGAGCTGCAAGGAATGGAGCCTGCTATCTATGGACTGAGACCTCTGAATCCATGAGCCCCTCAAATAAACTTTTCCTCCTTTGATAGTTCTGTCAGGTCTTTTGGTCACAGCAGTGAAAATCTAACTAAAATAAACCTTGTCCTTTTACTGTTTTAAAATTCATTTAGTAAATATAAACTCTGCTGAGCATTAACTCCGCTATTTCTTTCATCATGGTAAAGCAACTGGATAATACTAAAAAGAAACATGTACACCGTCTTTCTCATTTAACTTTCCTTTCATGATCAAATATCAGATGGGTTCCTAATAGTGTTTCACAAACAGGCAAGTTCCCCCTAATATATTTTGTCCAGATTTTGGAGACCAAACCTCCCTATGTGTTTGTCACCCTAGTCCTTCTTCATGTTTTTTACCTCACTTATGTTCAAGAGGTTACCTGATCTCATAATTTCTTAATATCTAAGTAGATAGGAAATTTGCACAATTTTACCCTTAGCTCAATCTCAATCCACATTTGTTCCTCTTTGCTGAAGTATACAAGTGGCCCTTTCCCTAACAAGTGTCTATTCACTGGTTATAATTTAGATCCTACTTTTTTTGTCTTCTCATGGATTTATGTGCCTGAGGTTGATAACATTCTCTCTTCTGAGTCAACTATTTTTTTCTTTTTTTCATTTCTCCAGGATATTCCCTCAAATATTCAACATGTGTAATTATCTTTTCCATTAAAAAATAAAAACAAGTGAACAACAACAACAGAAAATCTGCATTTGTGGAAAAATTTTTCTTTCAGCTCAACAATACTTGTGATTTCTTTATAGCAACATTGCTCACTCCTTTGGCTCTTCTTTGCCTCTCTCGTCAGGAAGACTTTCAACCTTTGATTACAGGATTGAGGGCCACCACTGACTCCATGTTAACAAGTCTAATGGTCATATATATTAATTTTCATCAGTTTTCACAGTTCAACCATTGCTGAGAATTCCATTGAAGATTTTACATTTTCTCTCTGGTGTATAGGTTATTTGTTGTCTTCCCATGAAAACTAAAGCATCTCAGTTGTCTTTCTAACACAAATCTTTGCTCCTTTGTCAAACATTCAACACCAACAGGAGTATTCTTAATCTCCAACCAAGCATCATCAAGTGAGCTTTTCCTTTATTACCTGTTGGCCATGAATAATTTCAGTCTGCTACTTAAAGAATGGACTAGAGTATTTATTTTATTTTAGCAGATTTATGTTACCTTTCAATTTCTCTGTTGATTTGCATCAATTCCACATATACTTTATATTTTGCAACAGCAATTTTTTTGGTACAGGGAACTGAACACAGAGGCACATTACTACTGAGCTACATCCCCCAGTCCGTTTATTTTTTTGAGAAAGGACCTCACTAAGTTCCTGAATTTGACCTTGAACTTGCAATCCTCCTGCCTTATCCTCCCCAGTCACTGAGGTTACAGGCATGTGGCTTCACAACAGAATTTTATAGGGAACAGTTTTTATGTGTATCTTTAATTTTTCTAGTGATATTGTTTTTATAACATCAATGAATCTCTTTTCTTTTTATGGTTTATATTTACATAAAATATAAATAAATTTCAGAAAACTTATTAATTTATACACCTCTCTGTCTAGAAAATTAGGCAAATCTGAATATTAGAATTTGAACTTTGAAAGTCTGAAGTTTGTGAATATTGCCTAATGTATGTCCCAGCATGAGCACAGTAAGATGAAACGAAAGGGTTATATAATCATAGACAAAATGACACAGAAGGAAAATCAGGGAAAAATAAACAGGAATGTAGAAAATAACTGAGAATTTTGAGATGAATTCATTGGACATTTTTATGGTTCAAGATTAATTCATACAGGTTCTATATATTCTCAGTATTGCCTCACATTAAGTAGCTCAGAATCAGAAGTTATCAATTTCTCCAAAGGGCAAGGTAATGTAAGTCAAAATCATCAGTGATAGAAAGAAATATACTTAGCTTGGAAAAAGACTCTGAAATGTAGAATTAATGATACAGAACAGAGGATATCTCTTTGGGAACACTTTATAGATAATGTTTGACTTTAGATATTTGAAAAAATGCATAGGACAAAATTTCATGACTAAATGAATAACACATAGTATATGCATCCACCGGAAATGGGACAGAGTGTGACAGTGCTCAATTTGTGGACATAGAAAGGCAAAGAAAGATACAAAAGAAACAGTCAATGAAATCCTTCAAAATACTTTCCCCTGGCATTAGAAAGTACCCAATTAGGATGGTATCAAAACTCTTGAGTTAGAGTAGAAGATCCAGTTTTAAGACCCAATTGTAGATTAAGGAAGTAGGACTTGTTTTCTTATCCCAGTATAGTTGTTTGGGCACCTGGACAATGAGATATTTGAGACCCCTAGAAACACAAAAGAGAGCTCTCAAGTTCACTTTCAACACAAAAGTGCTCTCTCAACTCCCAAACACATCCTGATGTTCCCTTCAATATTAATCATGTATCTACATAAATAGCCTTAGGAGATACTCAGCTTTGGACTGGAGAGGGTGTCAAAAATGTGAAGACATTTAATAAGAGATTCTGGGATAAAGGGTGCAAGAATCGATGTTAGGAATAATTGTTAGCCTTTGGAAAGGCAGAGGAAGCTGTTGTATTTCAAAGCAACCTGCTCACATGGCACTTTCTTGCACTGCTTCTTGCTTTAAGAAAAGTCTTACTTCATAGAAATTGAAGAAGCCCTTAGAAGATGGAAAAATCTCCCATGCTCCTGGATAGGCAGAATCAATATTGTCAAAATGGCCATACTACCCAAAGCGCTATATAGATTAAATGCAATTCCAAGTAAAATCTCATCATTCCTATAGAAATAGAAAAGGCAACCATGAAATTCATTTGGAAGAATAAGAGATTCAGAATAGCCAAAGCAATCCTTAGCAAGAAGAATGAAGCAGGAGGCATCAGAATACCAGACCTTAAACTATACTACAATGCTATAGTAACAAAAATGGCATGGTACTGGCACCAAAATAAATGTGTAGACCAATGGTATAGAATAGAAGACACAGAGATGAACTCACTTACATACAGTTACCTTATACTAGACAAAGGAGCCAAACACGAACACTGGAGAAAAGATAGCCTCTTCAACAAATGGTGCTGGGAAAACTGGAAATCCATATGCAGCAAAATGAAACTAAACCCCTATCTCTCACCATGCACAAAATTCAACTCAAAGTGGATCAAGGCCCTGGGAATCAGACCAGAGACCCAACACCTAATAGAAGAAAAAATAGGCCCAAATCTACATCATGTCGGATTAGAACCATATTTCCTTAACAAGACTCCTATAGCACAAGAAGTAAAATCAAGAATCAAGAAATGGGATGGATTCAAACTAAAAAGCTTCTTCTCAGAAAAAGGAATAATCAATGAAGTGAACAGAGAGCCTACATTCTGGGAACAAATCTTTGCCACACACACATCTGTTAGAGTACTAATCTCGAGGATATATAAAGAACTCAAAAAACTTAACACCATAAAAATGAACAACCCAATCAATAAATGAGCCAAGGAGCTGAACAGAAGCTTCACAGAAGAAGGTATACAATCGATCAACAGACATGTGAAAAAATGTTCAATATCTCTAGCAATCAGAGAAATGCAAATCAAAACTACCCTAAGATTTCATCTCATGCCAGTCAGAATGGCAATTATCAAGAATACAAACAACAATAAGTTTTGGTGAGGTTGTGGGGAAAAAGGCATGCTCATACATTGCTGGTGGAACTACAAATTGGTACAACCAATCTGGAAAGCACTATGGAGATTTCTTAGAAAACTTGGAATGGAACCACCATTTGACCCAGCTATCCCACTCCTGGGTCTATACTCAAAGTGCTTAAAAACAGCATACTACAGTGACGCAGCCACTTCAATGTTTATAGCTGCTCAGTTCACGATAGCTAAACTGTGGAACCAACATAGATGCCCTTCGATAGATGAATAGATAAAGAAACTGTGGTATATATACACAATGGAATATTACTCAGCAATAAGAGAAAATAAAATTATAGCATTTGCGGGTAAATGAGTGGAGTTGGAGAATATCATGCTAAGTGAAGTAAGCCAATCTCAGAAAACCGAATGTCGAATGTACTCGTTGATAAGTGGATGCTGATCCATAATGTAGGGAAGGACATGGAAACAATGAGGGAACTCTGTTCACAGGGGTATAAGGGGAGAGGGGGCATGGGGACAGTAAATGTGGTGGAGTATGATGGCCATCATAGCCCTAGCTTTACATATGACTGCATGTATGTTTTGATTCTATATCACTTACAACCAGAGAAATGAAATGCTATCCTCCATCTGTGTACAATGATTCAAATTGCACTCTGATATCATGTAAACTTAAATAGAACAAAGAAATAAATTAAATAATGAAAAAAAGAATTAGGAGTTAAGGACATGAAAAAAAAAGAATAAATATAAAGTGCTAGGGTTGTAGCTCAGTGGTAGAGCACTTGCCTTGTACATGTGAGGCACTGGGTTTGATCCTCAGCACCACATAAAAACAAGTAAACAAACTAAAGGTATTGTGTCCATCCACAACTGAAAAATTAAAAAAGAACAAATATAAAATAATAGGAGCTAACTTACCTCTGCCAGGAAAGGGATGTTCAGATTGGAAAGTCAAACCAACCTTAATTTGATTCTGTTCTGGAAGTCAAAAGGCTGCATCTGGTTATGACTTTCATTCTGGCAGAATTCAGAGGTTATTAAGGGTATCACATGGCAAAACACAGGGAATGTACATGTCTGCCTGTGTCTTTTCTGGTCTCTCACCCTCTTCTTATAAATCCACCAAGATTCAATCATAAGTATGTAACTCTGATGGCCTTAGCCTATTTTATTTTTTGGTACTGGGGATTGAACTCAGGGGTACTCGACTACTGAACCACATCCACAACCCCATTTTATGTTTTATGTAGAGACAGGGTCTCACTGAGTTGCTTAGCACCTCACCATTGCTGAGGCTGGCTTTGAACTCGTGATTCTCCTGTCTTAGCCTCCCAAAGTGCTAGGATTACAGGTGTGCACCACCGGGCCCAGTGTCTTAACCTATCTTAATCATCTCCCACAGGCTTCACCTCTCAACATCATAGTTAAGATTAAGTTTTCACCCTCTTAATACCTCATAATGGGTTCAATATCAACATGAATTTCAGAAGGAACAAACTATATTTGAACTATAACAATGATGGGTGACATTAATTTGTTTTGAATATTAAATCATCATTTAATATCTGGAATAAATACCAATAGTTTTATATGGAGAGATAGATTCATTTGTTGGGGTATTTTGCATCTATATCACTAGGTATATTGTTTTGTATATTATACTAGGTATATTATCACTAGGTATATTAGTGATATATTATCACTAGGTATATTTTTCCTATGATGTGACTATATCATTTAGTATAAGGGTATTACTGGGTTTTCATTCTCTTCTATTTTGGAAGGTTTTCAGGACTGATAACTATTATTATTATTTTTTAAATTTTGGGTACTGGGAATTGAACTCAGGGGCGTTTGGCTACTGAGCCACATCCCCAGCCTTATTCTGTATTTTATTGAGAGACAGGGTCTCACTGAGCTGCTTACTGCCTCAATTTTGCTGAGGCTAGCCTCAGACTCCAAAACTGCTGGGATTACAGTTGTACACCACTGTGCCCAGCGGTAACTATTATTTTTATATACCTGGTAGAATTTTTTAAAATATTTTTTTAGTTGTCAATGGAACTTTATTTTGCTTATTTATATGTGGTGCTGAAAATTCAACCCAGTGCCTCACACATGCCAGGCAAGCACTCTGCCACTGAGCTACAACCCCAGCCCTACCTGGTAGACTTTCATAGTGAAGCCACTTGGGCCTAGCATTTCTTTGTGCAGTTTTGTTTTTGTTTTTGTTTTTTTCCCTTTGGTGCTAAGGGTGGAACCCTGGCCTCTCCCAGGCTAGGCTCTACAACTGTGCTGTACTTCCCAGCCCTGTGGGAAATTTTAAAATCACTGATACAATCTCTTATTACAGGTATTTTCGGATTTTTAGTTGTTCTTGCATTAGTTTCAGTACTTTTTATTTTTCTATTTCAACTGCGTCATTTAACATGTTTGCAAATAGTCATTCATCATATTCTTTTAGGATCCTTTGCATTTCTGTGAAGTCAGTAGTAGTGACCCTTCCCTCCTTCATTCCTGATTTCAGTAATTGTATTTCTCTCTTTTTTCTTTTCTTACTGGAAATTGAACCCAGGCACACATCAACACTGAACTATATCCCCAGGACTTTAAAAAATTTTTTCTGATCACACCATGTTTTTCCCCCTTTTATGATATTGGGGATTGAACACAGGGCCTCACACATGCTAAACACCTTACCACTGAGCTACATACCCTATCCCTTACTTTTTATTTTGAGAAAGGATCTTGCTAAGTTGCTTAGGTCATCACTGAAGTTTCCCAGGCTTGCCTTGAACTTGGGATCCTCCTGTCTCTGGCACTCATGTCTCTGGAATTATAGGAGTGAGTCATCGCACCTGCTTTTATTCAGTTTTGATAAAAGTTAATCAGTTCTATTGATATTTTCAAAGAACCAAATTTCAATTTCTTTGATTTTATGGATTTTATTGGTCTTCATTTTTCTCCAGTCTAATTTTTCTTATCTCTTTCCTCTACTTGTCTTAGTTTTAGTATGCTTTTCTTTTTATAGTGTCTTAAGTTGGTAGCTCTGATAATATATTTGAGAGCTTTCTCTTTTAAAATGTATGTGTTTATCACTAGAAATTCCTCTAAGCACTACTTTCAGTGCTTTGTCGCTGGAATGGTGCTTTGTCATTGTCTTTCATTTTGATTTTTTCTCATTTCTCATCACATGAGTTTTTGTTTGACTTATTGGTTATTTAGGAGTATATTGTTTAATTTCCACATGTGTGTTTAATTTCCGTATGTGTGCATTGTTTAATTTCTATATTTCTTTGTGTTGCTGATTTCTGATTTCATTCCATTGTGCAGCATTAATCTAGGAAAGGAAAAGATTTCTAATGTCCTGTGTCTCCCAGGGAGATACAACAGCTTTGACTGGGAGCTGGAGGTAGCAGATTCCCATTTTCTTAGCCATATCTCTCTTATGAACTGAATGTGGGAGGGAGAAAGTTGGTAGTAGGTAAAGTGCCACAGATTCTCATTGTTTTTATTTTATTTTATTTTGTATTTTTAATCAAGATTTAATAGATTTTGTTGAGTAAATATTTCTTTGATTCCTGCATGCCTTTAGGACACTTTCCAGAATTTTCAAGTGGTTCTTTTCATAAAATAATTTTACCTCTTATGGTTGCTTCACTTGAGAACCAGTTCATAGAGCTCCTTATACCAACAATGCAGAAGTTGAATCTGTCCTTTGTATCTGAATAAACTATGTTTATGAAGAAATTTCCACTTTGGAAGAGCCTAAAGCAACTCTACTTTTCCAAGGCAGTATTTTTCATTATAGAATGGAAATATCTGTTATTGCCATTAGTAGGGTAGTTTCAACTTAATTCCCTATACTTTTGTAGGTGAAAGACCCATCAATCTAATTTGTCAAATGGCTGGACTAATTTGAATGACAAACATCTTAGGTTAAATATAGTTATATCAAATACTTTCTTTACAATTCTTTGGAGTTATATTTTCAAAATAAAATATCTTATGTTAGAAAAGAAATGCAGATATTGTGCTTATACATCCATTTTCAAATACAACTGTAGCAAAAACACATCTTTCTGAGCTTTATGTGCGTCTTTTCAACTAATTGGCAATTGCCAAACACACTGAATGCTCTGTACAGAAAGCAGGATTGGAAACTTCGCTGAGTAAGAGAGCTAAGTCTGGAAGAACAGAGGGTAAAAACATGAAATTGTCAGAGAGATATGCAGACATAGAATGGGCAGCTTTAGGAAAATACAGCCCCATTATTTTTCCTCTTTTTATACTTACATGTAAATGGTTTTGTAGATACACGTTTATAATAAACATACTAAAAACATGCTGTCAGTCATTATTTCTGAGTTTGCCCCAAAGGAGGGGGCCTAATGCATTATTTTATAAGTTTGATTTTGCATGGAAAAGACATGGGAGGTGTTTTTTTTTCCTCCCAGACATTTTGTTTGTAATTAGGCTATATTTAGATTATAATTCATGATAGATGGGGGTGCTTTGGTAATGGCTTCATACTTTAAACAACTAGTCTTTTCATACACAAAATAAATTGAATAAGAGAACAAAATATAGTGTAGTTCAGGAATTGTGATGGGAAGGTGAGGCCTGGGCTTTATAATTATCAGTATGGTTCTAAGCAAGCTAACTTGTAAATTTTTTCCCTTTGTTTTCCTTAGATACTAAATGAAGAGGCAAAATATGTATATTTATTATACATTTGAGCTAAATTATGATATTACATTTTGCATACAATATAAAAATATATAAATTAAAAGTGTTCTTTAATATTAATAAATATCACTGACCTATATAGTAGGTTATGGTCTAAAGAAGATTCAAAGAACATAAATCACTGAGGTCAATTTCATATTTCATTTGCTAATCCTTCTTATCATTTGCCACATATTCTAACCACTGCTTTCTATAATCATTGTATTTGTAAATATAACATTTATTGTAACTATCCTTTTTCTTACAATAGGCTAAACTTTTATAAGCATGGCTTCAGTTCTAACATATTTGGCTAATTTTGTATTAAAAGAATTTTTAGTTTAAAAGTAAACTTCAGTAGTCATAGGACTGGTCCTGTTGAGACATGCTACAATTGACAAATTACTTCATTTTATTACCAGATTCACAGTAAACACCCAGGGGTGTGAGTGTGTGCGTTTTGCTAGTTTTTGGTTGCTATTGAGTGGGCATTAATGGCATGTATTCAGTTGTCAAATAAACACTTGGAAGAATCAGGAGTTTGTATTTATAACATCTCTGAGATCAGAAAGGGGCAAGCATTTTCAGCAGGTGGAATATTCCTCCTGTCAATGGCTCTTGAACTTCTTTCTATCCCCCAAAGATGTTTCTTGGCCTTCCTTTCTTGGTATATCACTATTCTCAGCAAATATCCACTTTTTCTGGAACAATTTGTTTAAAAATGCTCTTTTCTCCAATGAATGTTTTTGGCACCTTTTTTGAATATCAGATGACTTATCTGTGTGGATATGTCTCTGTGTCTTCTAATCTATTCCATTGATCTTCATTTCTGTTTTAATGACAATATCATGCTGATTTTGTTACTATAGCTCTGTAATATAATTTGAGATCAGGTATTGTGATGCCTTCAGCTTCACTCTTCTTGCTTAGTATTGCTTTGGCTATACTGTGCCTTTTATTTTTCCATATGAATTCTAGGACTGACTTTTTCTAGTTCTGTGAAGAGTGTCATTGGTATTTTGTCAGGGATCACATTGAATCTGTTTATCACTTTTGGTATTATGGCCATTTTGAGAAGATTAATTCTGCCTATCCAAGTACATGGTAGGGCTTTCCATCTTCTAAAGTCTTCTTTACTTTCTTTCTTCAGTGTTGGATAATTTTCACTGTAAATATCTTTTACCTCCTTTTTTAGATTTATTCCCAAGAATTATTTGAGGCCATTGTGAATAGAATGGTTTTCCTGATTTTTTTTCACAGCAGATTCATTATTAGAGTATAGGAAAGCTGTTAATTTTTGTATATTGATCTTGTATATTATTGCTTTGCTGTATTGGTTAATAAACTCTAGACATTTTCTCATAGAATTTATAGCAAAGAAAACAACTAATAATGTGAAAAAGAGACCCTACAGAATGGGAGAAATTCCTTGCCAGTTAACTCTTCTCACAGGGAAATACTACACAGAATATATAAGGAACTCAAAAAATTTGACACCAAAAAACAAATAACACACTCAATAAATGGGCAAAGGAACTGAACAGACACTTCACAGAAGAAGAAATATGAATGGTCAACAAATATGTTAAAAAATATTCAACATTACTAGCTATTAGAGAAATGCAAATTAAAACTACACTGAAAATTTCATCTTACTCTAGTCAGAATGGCAATTATCAAGAGTACAAGTAACAATAAAGGTTGGTGAGGATGTGGGGAAAAGGGTACACTCATACATTGCTGGTGGGACTGCAAATTGATGCAACCACTCTGGAAAACACTATGGGGATTCCTCAGAAAACTTGGAGTGGAACTACCATTTGACCCAGATTTCCCACTCCTTGGTTTATACCCAAAGGACTTAAAAATCAGCATACTATAGTGACATGGCTATATCAATGTTTATAGCAGCTCAATTCACAATAGCTAAACTATGGAACCAACCTAGGTGTCCTTCAATAGATGAATGTATAAAGAAAATGTGGTACATATACACAATGGAATATTTCTCAGCCATAAAGAAGAATAAAATTATGGCATTTGCCAGTAAATGGATGGAAATGGAGACTATCATGCTAAGCTAAATAAACCAATCACAAAAAACCAAAGGCCCAACATTCTCTCTGATATCCGAATGATGACTCACAATAGACTGGTGGGGAGAACAGGGGGAAGAAAGGCGGGATGAGAATGCGAAAGACTATAAAATAAACTGGGCATACCTTTCCTATGTTCACATGTGAACACATGACTAGTGCAACTCCACATCACATACAACCACAAGAATGGGAAGTTATACTCCATGTATGTATATGTCAAAAAACATTCTATTGTCATATATAACTAAAAAGAACAAAAATGTGTTCTTTAGCAACTTGAGCATGTAAGATCAAGATACCAAAAATTTCTAGATGGCTACCACAACAAAAAATTCAATAATGATTTAAAAATACACAGTAACAGCAAAATCTATAAAGAGTTAAAAGAATGACTAAAAATGTACAAGGCCATTCAAATATCACTAGCTCTTCAAGGACAAACAAGATGATAATTTCTACTGGCAAGCTCAGACCCACCTCTGAATGGGTCTATTGAATAAAGGAGTGTGTGACTCTTGAATAAAGGAGGAAAGCATACCTATAACCTCTATATTGCTTCCTACTTCCACCATCTATTAGAAGATTAGGTCTACAAGTTTTGCCAATGGGTTGGTAGCATTAGGATCAGCATTAGTTGGAACTCTAAAATCTGCTATTTTCTTAGCAAGGGTTTAGAATTTTTATGAGCATATCTTTATGGGGCCCAATGTGATATTTCAGTACATTTCTACATTTTGTAATCATCAATTTGGATATTTAGGTTATCCACCACCTCCAACATTTATCATTTGTTTGTGATGAGAGCAAAGTCCTTTCTTCTAGCTTTTTTGACTTATATTATACAATATTGTTAACTATAATCACCTTTCTGTGTAATAGTACACCAGAAGTTATTCCTATTAAGTTGTGACTTTATAAGCCTTTTGTTATGGTTTTGACCTGGAATATTGCCCAAAGTCTTGCATGTACAGAGGTGGGGATTTTAAGCAGTCATTGGATTGTGAGAGCTCTGACCTTATCAGATTAATCCATTGGAAAGCTTAATATAACTTATAGCTCAATGGAGTGCTGGGCAATGAGATCTAGTTGGAGGAAGCAGGTCATTGGAAGTATGCCTGAAAAAGTTTATCTTTTCACTATTCTCTTCCTCTCCCTCCCTCATTCTCTGCTTCTAGGAAGCCATGAACTAAGACACTTTTCTTGGATAAATCCTTCTACCATGATATTCTGTCTCATCTCAGGCCCAATACAGTGGAACCATTGTATTGAACTGAAACTTCTGAAATCACAAGCAAAAACAAATCTTTACTCTTCTAAGCTGTTCATGTAAGGTATTTTGGTCACAGTGATGAAAAGCTGACTAATATACCCTCTAAGGGCTAGTCTGAGAAGTACTGTGCTAGATTCATGTTTCATTCGTAGGAATCTCCTAGTGATCACTTTACAATGCTGATAGTGATACTAATACAGTGAGACTGAATTGGGGCTTGAGATCCTGCATTTCAGAACTGTGAAATAATATATTTCTCTTGTTTAAACCATCTAGGATGCAGTACTTTGCTATAGCAGCCCTTGCAATCTAGCACTCTGTATATGATGTTCATTCTTCAGCTTGTTCTTCCTAATGGTTTAAGTGACCATCTATGCTTTGGAGGTAATTATTGTTCAGTTCTGGACTGTGGTATTTTACTTTTGCTCACATGACTCAGTGGTTCTAACCCTTCTGCTATGGCTTAGCTATGAAGTATTCTGTAAAAACTCACATGTGAGAGAGTGCAAGAATACTTAGAGGTGATACGATTGGGTTATGAGAGCCATACCCTAATCAGTTGCATTATTCCATTGATAGGGATTAACTGGGTGGTAACTACAGGTAGAGGGTGGTTGAAAAAATAGTTCCCTGGGGCTGTGCCTTTGGGGTATATATTTGGTTCCTGGTGAGTGGAGCTCTCTCTCTCTCTCTGCTTCCTAGTTGCCATCTCCTGAGCTGCTTTCCTCTGTCATGCTCTTCTTCCATGATGTGCTGCCTCACCTCAGACCCAGAGCAACAGAGTAGGCCACATATAGACTAAGGCCTCTAAAACTGTGAGCCAAAATATACTTTTCCTCTTCTAATTGTTCTTGTGAGATCTTTTGGTCACAGTGATGAAAAAAAGCTGACTAAAACATCTTACTTACACAACCTTTCATCAAACTACTGTTAGCCTCTTTCAGTGAAGATTTACTATTACATTATTTTGTGTGTTAGTAATTTGTCATATATTTTAACAATTTCTGGATATTTTATTTTTATTTTTGTTCATGTTCTGTTAATGAAGTTAATTATTTTTAAATGTTCCCTCCCAATCCCATTTTCTCCATAAGCCCTTTTAGATGCCATGCCATGTATGAACCACAAACTGTGAGGTTTTTCAGGAATATACATATTGCATTATATTCATTTCCTATTGATGTATAAGTTACCATAAACTTGGTATCTTAAATAAAACATACACACTCTAATCTAACAATTTCTGTGGATCAGGATTTGGGATGGCTTAACTGGGTTCTCTGCTTCAATTGCTTCAATCTAAATGTAGTCCAGGCTGGGTGCAGTGGTACACATCTATAATCCCAGTGACTTAGAAAACTGAGGCAGGAGGATTGCAAGTTCAAAACCAGTCTCAGCAATTTAGTGAGGCCCTAAGCAACTTGGTGAGACCCTGTCTCAAAATCTCATATTCAAAGGGCTGGGGATGTGGTTCAGTGTTTAAGTGCCCCTAAGTTCAATCCTTGGTGTATGTGTGGGTATGTGTGTGTGTATATAAAATCCAGGACTGAGATCTTTTCTAGAGGCTTGACTAGGGAATGATTCACTTCCAAACCCATTCAATGGTCTGAAGAATTAATTTTCTTCCCATTGTGTTATTGAGAGCACCAGTTTTTTTATTAGCTATCAACTAGATAGTCTCCTCATAGTTCATTTCCAAATAGGTTTCTTCAACATGTCCACTTACTTCATTAGGCTCACAAGGAGTGTATGAATCCATTTTGTTAAGATGCAGTCTTATATAAACAGAGATTTAGATAATGTAACATATTCCCAAAGTCTGATCTCCCATTATACTTGACTTACAATGTAACCTATGGGGATGACATCTCACTGCCTTTGACAAAAATTGTTAGAAGCAAGTCACAAGTTTTGCCCATCCTTGACAGGAGGGAATTACAGAAAATCACAAATACCAGGAGGTGGAAATCTTTAGAGGCTGCCTTAGGATCTGTATACCACATGAATTTTGACAGGATTATCTTTTACTCTTGCATGGATAAAATGTACCATTTATACCTTGGAACCAGTTATTGTAACTAGGCCACCAAACCATGATGTACTGGTGTCCAGGCATATCTCAATCACATTCTCTCTCAGGTCTATAAGCAATGTTTCAATATTTAGGCTTGAATTCTAATATTCGGAAGTTCATATCTGATGTCTGACAGGACTGCCCATGAATCCTACAAAATATTGGCTCCTTCCCATTATTCCATACTTAGTTTCTCATCTCATCTCTCCTCCTGATGAAACTTAGAGCTCTTAGTTTTATAAATGAGATGAAGAAAGGGAGGACTGACATGTGTCTCTTTCTTCCTTCAGTATTTTTTTAATGTCTCCTTTCAACTTCTCAATAGTTTGACATTCCAAATATGAATTAGCTAGTTTAGCTAGATTGTGCTCTTCTAAAACTCTGTTCTGAGAAGTTTGCAATGAAGGATACCCACTTAATTTTGGCAAGAGCAGCATCTTGTCAGAAGGATCCAGGAAAATAGAAATCATTCCCTTTATAAAATTTTAAACAGTAAGACATTCTATAAGTACCCATTTTCAGAAGATCTTTTATGATACACCAAAAAGGATAAACTATTACTTGTACAAATAAAACATTCTCTCATTTAGTCTTCCTTTATAGTCATCTAGTCTTGAATACCTTTCCCATATGTCAAATTATTTTTAATGTTCAATGTATTATTAGTAAAATGGATCAGTACTAACCACTTGAGCATTTTCAAATAGAAAAATTATGGTTGAATCTCCCAAATTGCATTTACAATGAAAGATGTTTCATGCTAGTGACTCAGATCTTGACAAACGAGGCACGACATTCATTAGTTTAATGTTTTCCCCCTATTGTGATAGAAATGCATAATGACACAGCCTAAGTAATGTGAAACTATTCAGCAATATAAAAAAATTCAATAAGCACTATCAACCAGTTGCAGTTCTTAAACTCATCTTCAGATTTCTTCAGTTGAAAATTACTTTGGAGATTGTGAAAAACTTGCTACTTTTTTCATTATCATCCCTTATTTATTTTTACTGTCAATTTTTCTCAAACACCTAATACAATGAATTCTTACCCCCCAAGAGTCTTTAGGATAAAGGACGCAAACAGTCATGGAGAGGCTAAAATAACAAGTTATTAGGCATGTGCATTTATAATTCCATGGCCAGGATTACAGAATCAGGTGATACATCTTAAAACAACAGAATGAAGGTGACGGAAGAAGGCCATATGCCTGATCTTGGTATTAAGCTGGACCTAAACCTTCCAAAATTGCTTGGTGTAATGGAAAAATCAGGTTTTGTTTATACTTTCTGGACCTCAGTTACTTCCTTCCTTCCTTTCTTTCTTTTGGTGCTGGGCATTGAACCCAGGGTCTTGAGGATGCTAGATAAAACACTCTACCACTGAGATACATCCCTAGTCCTAGAAGTAAGTTTCTTTATGAGTAATATTAAGTGGTTCAACTCATCTAGTCACTAGATATAACAAAATACCTTTTAAGTACATTTGCCTCACCTGAGTAGATACATTAGGGAACTCTTTTTATTTATTGAATAATATTCATATGTTTTAAAATTTAAATACCATTATTGTCTTAATTGTGAAGTCAAGCAGTTGACTTTTATTGTATAAAGTTGTATACCTATTTCCTTGATATACAGGTGTGATTAGATCTACCAAATTGTGTTGTTCAGCTCCATGTCAAAGCAATGATTCATTGTGCTGAAATGTAATAAGGCCATACATGGTCATCAGATTAATCTGGGTTCAAATCCTGGCTCCACATATCTGTAGGTTTATGACCTTGGGTTAATTCTTGACCTTCTGTGAGTCTATTTGTCTGGGAATAGGTGAGTCATTATTACTCCTTTACATATACTCATAGTTCCCTTGTTTTTCTCTAACTTCATTATATCCTTTTGGCAAAGCCACCTCTGGTTGAAATTCAGCTCCTAGTATATTCTCAAGTGAGCCTTCTATATATATTATCGGCAATCATCTACTTTTTCACCCTCTAAGATGTCTTATATTCTTTCCTTAATGTTATTACAGCTCCCTTACTTTAACTTATCTCAGAGAATGAGGTTAAATAGGAGTGACCATGTAAGGGATTCTGGGTTTTTGGAATGGGAGTAGAACGCATGTACTTAAATTTCAGGTCACCTATAATTAGAGATAAGAAACTTCCCTGTATTTTCCCATATTACTCATAAACTAGAATATGGATATACGGGCATAGAAGCTTTAACTATGAAGTTGAAGACAACCTCAGGGAATGGTAGAGCAAAAACAATATACAGATCTCGTTTTATGAGTGACTGCATTGAGCAGAGTAGCTCCATCATTTCAGAACTGTTGAATTGTGGCATGCACGAAAATTAGACTTTAGTTTTGTATAAACCACTAAATGTTGGTGATTCTTTGTTACATAACATCAATATTAACACTACATATTTTATGGCTGAGTTGTAAATTACATGCAATAAATTCCATGAATTTTAAGTGCACAATTCAACTAGTATTTTATAATTTATAATCTGGTATGACTCTCAAAAATAAGATATAGCATATTTCCCTCAACCCAAAAGTTCCCTTTTTTGTCTTTTTATCAATCCCCATAGACAATCACTTTTTGATTTCTATTGCAAAAAATAGATTTATCTTTCATGGACTTTATATAAATGGGATAATACGGCATGTACTCTTTTGTGTCTGGGGTTCCTCAGCATAATGATGGATCACATAATGATGGATCACATGGATCAATAGTTGATTGCTATTTGTTTTTGAAATTTGAAGGTGTTAGAGTATATCATATTTTATCAATTCCTTCATTGATGAGCATTTGATATGATTTCTTCATTATTGGTTATTATGAGTAATAATGGATCATTCTTATAGAGGTAGTTTTTATAAATCTAATCTTTTAAATTTTATTATATAAATACCTAATAATTTTCTAGGTAGAATTCCTGGACAATAGTATATATAAATGTTAAGTTTTGATAATAAACTCACAACTCAAAATTTCAAAAACAATTATTTTGGTGTTTGGGATTGAGCCCAGAACCTTGTACATAATATGCAAGTGTTTTGCTACAGAGTCCTAGCCCTGTTTCAAAATCTTTGTACTTTTCACAACTACCAGGCATACTTTATAGATTCTGTTGCTCTTTATGATGAGCATTTTTTGTACTGCTGTATCCAATCTGCTATTAATCCCATGGGATAAATTCTCCATTCAGTACAGAACATATTATTTTTCTGAGAATCTTAAGCCAGGCAATAAATCAAAATTAAGAAATGAGTAATGTGCATTGGAGAGGAAGATATAATTTCAGTACTTCAAGAAATATTCTCCCAGCACTTAGGGAGGCTGAGACAGGAGAATCGCGAGTTCAAAGCCAGCCTCAGCAACGGCGAGGCACTAAGCAACTCAGTGAGACCCTGTCTCTACATCAAACACAAAATAGGGCTGGGGATGTGGCTCAGTGGTCGAGTACCCCTAAGTTAAATCTCCAGTACCAAAAAAAAAAAAAAAAGAAATATTCTAATATACAATTAAAACGAAAAAAATAAAATAACTAATAGCACTAAAAGTAAATATTTGTAAAATGGCATTCAAAATGGCAGCAAGAAAAACATACAAAAGTAATAACCTTTCCTATATACCAGAAATAAACAATTACAAAATATTATACATACACACACACACAACCATTTAAACTAACTTGAAATGATAACTTAAAAAGTACTTGAAAGTAAATATTATAAGAAAAAACTAAAATTGTCTTTTTGAGAAAAACTAAAATGTAAGAAATTACTGGAGAACATAAAAGGACAAATATATCATTACAATGACAAGAAGAAAAAAACTATAAAAATGCCAAATACTTCCAAATTAATATATGAATTCAATATAATCACAATAAAATTCCCAACTTGATAAACTGACTTGAAAATTCTGTAGAAATTCAGAAAAATAATTATAAAATAAACATAAGGTAGATTTGACCACTTAATTAAGCACACAATAGTAATATTTGATATTCTGTGGTTCTTGTATAAGAATAGGTTAATGAGTAAAAGAACAGAATAAATAACCCCACTTATGTTTTATATATATATGGAATTTATAATGCAATAACATGATATGTCAAATCTTTGGTAAAAGAATGTGTTATCAAAAAAATTCTCTCAGAGCCGGGTGCAGTGGCTCAACCCTGTAATCCTAGCACTTTGGGAGGCTGAGACAGGAGAATCGTGAGTTGAAAGCCAGCCTCAGCAACAGCAAGGCGCTAAGCAACTCAGTGAGACCCTGTCTCTACATAAAACACAAAATAGGACTGGGGATGTGGCTCAGTGGTCGAGTGCCCCTGAGTTCAATCCCCAGTATCAAAAAAAAAAAATTCTCTCAGGAAAATTGGCTATCCACTTGATATTGCTAAACTCCTATAGCGTGACACTAAGTTAAGAAATTAAATTGGATAGAACATTATTTTAAAATAAAGACAAAAATAAGCATTAAAATAAAATACAAGAATATTTCATGACTTTGTTGTGCAGAAATTGTTCTCAGAAAAATGCTATCAGATTTATATATTTGATATATTAAAATTCTGAAATTCTTTATGGAAAAACAAACTATAAACTGACCTAGAAGACAAAATATGTGCACCATAAGGATTAGTATCCAAAATATAAAAATAAATAATTTCTACAAATTGAATGGAGTCAAGTGGTCTAGCAGGAAAAGTGGCAAAGAATTCAGTCTCGGAATTTCAATAAGAAGTAATAGAGACAGGATGCCCCTATATGAAAATATGTTTATTTTCACTTGAATTCACAGTTACCCATATTATGGGCAAAAAATAAAATTTGAAGATTTGAAATGAAGTGTCAATGAGGTGATTGAAAATGACTATCCTGATACCCACCATGTCAGTATAAAAACAATATTAGTTTTCCACATTGGAGAGTGATTTGAGAGGATATGTTATAATTTAAATCTTACATAAGATGCAGCAATTCAAGTCCCTTGGTATCACTTTTAGAAAAACCTTCATGCATATATACAAAGAGGCATGTACAAGAAATACTGGTTCCATTGTTCAGAAAACTTGAAAAATCCATTATTTAAGGAATGGGTGAAGAGCTTCTATACTGTAATTGCATCTATTCTTGCCATAGAATATTATGCATCATATGCTGACATTGAAATGTTTCAAAGCCAAATTATTGCGACAAAATTGTTACAGAGCAATATGCATTTTCTCTTTTGGTAAAAGCAACTTAGAGCAATTAAGATAATGCTTTGCTATGTGTGTCCTACACACACAACACACACACACACATATATAGTAGTGTTTTTGTAAGTATCTCTGAATGGATCAGGGAACAATGGTTATGTTTAAAAGTGGTGATGGACATAGAGATTGTGAAAGGCAGGAGAATTTTTAAAATCATTTTTTGTGCTTGGATTTTACATTTAAATAAACAGCATTATGAAAAATATATCATTCTCTCTTCTATTTTAAGCCAGCATATTACTTTAAAATGTATTTATATTTTTATGTATACATATCTTATGTTGCTCCTAAGTAGGCATAATACTCCATAACATGTAACACATTTTTGCTAGTGAGAGAATCTCTGTTCGTAGTAAAAATTTCAAAGTAATTTCCTGTACTGAAGGCCCTAACTTTCTCTCTATTCGTTTTTGAATCCACTTGATGAGCTTTATCTTTCCCAGTTCACTGATCGTGCTCTTGTAAAGGTCATTGATAATCTCCTTGTTGCAAAATTCAATAGTGCTTTGTCAATCTTGAACTTAATATACCTGTTAGTAGCTTTCTTCAAATTTGACCACTCTTACTACCTGGACCACTATCTCTTCTAATAACTGGGATTATCTGTACTCATCTAGGCATTTTCTTATGTATTTAGATAAATATGCATATAAACATACATTGTTATAAATATTGATATTAATGTATTTATAAGACATTTATATACGAGGGTATATGCATTTATAAAGCAAATATACCATTGTCTTTCTTTAATTGACTTCAAGTATATCACACTCAGTTTCTCTTCTATTTTAGTGGTTGTTACTTCTTGATTCGTCTTGCTGACTTCTCTTCTTCACTTGAACTTCTAAACAGTGAATTGTCCATCATGTCTTTTTTATGTACTAATGGCTTTCAAATTTATATCTCTAGCCCAGACTTTTCATTTAAACATTAGACTCCAATGTCCAACTGCTTATTTGACATCTTCTGTATGTTTAATAATATTATTGAACTTAATATGTTCAAAATTTAACCCTTGATTCTTCTTTCCAAAACCTGACCCCCATCACAAGTCCTTTCCACTTAACAATTCTCAGTCCTATTCTTTCACTGTTTGAGGTCAAAATAATTGGAGGCATTTTTGTCTATTCTTTTCTTTTTATAAAATACATCCAATCAGCAAATCCTGTTAGCTCTATTTTTAAAACATAACCAAAATCAAACTATTTGTCAGTACCTGCAATATTACTACTCTGGAGTGAGTTGCTGTCATCTTTGCCCCATAGGATAACAATAGATTCCTATCTGATTCCTTTTTTTTCCTTTTGTCCTGTTGTAACCTGCTCTCAATACAGTAGCGAGAACAATATTTTATAGTAGTGAGATCAGACAATCCTGTGCCAAAACCTCTCTAATATTTTCCCATCACACAGAAAATAAAGTTCAAAATTTGACCATGGCTATATAAGTCATAATGTAACTTGGCCTCCTGCCACCCTTGAAATTCGTTGTAACTACTCTTCCAGTTGTTCATAGTACTTCAAGTACTTTGGCCTCATTGCTGTTCCTCACCCTATGAACATTCGCATTATGATGTTTCCTCTCCAGCATTACAGCAACCACACTTCATGTCTTCATTTCTCATCTATGATATCTTAAAATTCTTTTCATGGTTTTCTCTATAATCTTATGCCTGCCAAATGCATTATTTATACTTCTACTAGTATAGCATTTTTATAATACATATTTGACCATATTGTTATGGTTTAGATATGGCACACCCCAAAAGTTCATGTACAAAACAATACAAGAAGGTTTAGAGAAGAAAGGATGGGTAAGGAGAGCCTTAACACAATCAGTGAATTAATCCCCTGAGAGGGATTAACTGAATGATAACTGAAGTGGTAGGGTGTGACTGGAGGAGGTGTGAATTGGGGTGTGGTTTTGGGTTATATATTTGTACCTGGCAAGTGGAGTCTCTCTCTGCTTTCTGGTCACTATGATGTGAGCTGCTTCCGTCTGCCACCCTCTCCTCCCATATCAGTTCAGCCTCACCTCAAGCCTGGCAGGATGGAGCCAGCCTTTTATGGACTAAGGCCTCTGAAACTGTGAATCCTCAAATAAACTTTTCCTCCCCTAAATTGTTCTGGTCATATCCTTTGGTCACAGCAGTGAAAAAGCTGATGAAAACATACATGATTTCCTCAGCTGAAATCTTTAAAGGTCTTTAGTGATTTTCAGATCAATTTTAAACTCATAGTCAATGAAATAAGAGGCTCTTCATAATCGCATTCTTGCCTACATCTTCAGTTGTCTCTAGAATGTAAAAATTGTTCATCATTGGATACCTTTATATATGCTATTCTATTTCTGGAAATCTTCCTCACTCCATATGAGGAATGTATGAGGACTCCTACTCCTAGTCCAAACACCAGTTGCATCTCTCAGAACTCAGATATTGTCTTTTCCACAAAATATTATCTAACTACCCTACCCACATTTTTTAGTGAGCTTTTTTGCTGCTGTGACTAAAAGACCTGACTAGAACAATTAGAGGAGGTAAAATACATTTTGGGGCTCAGTGTTTCAGAGGTCTCAGTTCATAGATGGCTAACTCCATTCCTTGGGGCTCAAGGTGAGGCAGAACATCATGGCAGAAGAGTGTGGTGGAAGAAAGCATCCCAACACAACACATAAGGAAGCAGAGATGGAGCTCTGCTCAACAAGGAAAAATATATAACCCAAAGGCATCCCCCCAGGTACCCATCACCTCCAGTCACACCCTACCTTCCCACAGTTATCACCCAGTTAATCTTATCAGAGAATTAATTGGCTGATTGAGTTAAAGTTCCCATAACCCAATTATTTCACCTCTAAACTTTCTTGCATAGTTTTTTGCACATGAGCTTTTGGAGGACACCTAATGTCTAAAGCATAACACCACTGTTAGACTCAAGTGTCTATTTCCCGCTGTACTCCCAAAATTTCTAATACATATGAATAGCAAAATAATATACATCATTATGGTTTCCTTATATGTATCTCTGTCTCTAAATAAACTGTGAAATCCTTGCAGATAGTAATAGTCCTATTGTTATCTGCATCACAAGAATTTAGCAAAAATCCTAGCAAAAAGGGTTTTTTAAGTATTGAACAACTGACTGAGTAAAATATAATAAATTTAGGATGCCAAAGGATATGTTTGTAGTAGTGTACATCATCCGTTCAAAGGTTAAAATGACATATGAAATACCCACCACCGAAATAATGTTGTACATATTTAAGCATTTTAGTATACAGTGGTTTCAAGCTTTTATTAGTTAAAAGTAATATATGGTCAATCATTAGACTGAGTCAATGCTTCAGAGCAAGATGGAACAAATGAGTAATGTGATCAAGCTTTGTACATTGAGTGACCCTAAGAACTGACACTTCGTTTAGTTGTTTGCTATTTCTTTAATGAACCGGAGCAGTTTTCTTAATTAGCAAGAGCCCATCTGTTTCAAGAACAAATGGCATTTAGTATAACAAGGACTGAAACAGTAAGACAGCTTAATTTTGGAGTTCAAATGGCAATACTAAGTGACATAATTACTAGTTTGCATTTTCCAGATATGGTTTCATAGGTTTTTTAGAGTAGAGGTCAATACGGTCACTGTATCCTCTAATAATTCATAGTATACTGATTGTTGCTATTTCTCTAGAGAGGAAATAATATTATCTGTTAGAGGACACGATTAAACATTTATGAAACAATAAGCTTGTTCTTTGGGCTTATAATATGACATATACAACAAGGCCATTCCTTTGAGGTAAATATATTATAAATTGAGTTTTCCATATTAGAAATGTTCATAGGTAAAAAACCTATTTCTTATTTCTGGAAATTTTTATTTTGTAGTCCTTTCAAGTTTATGGCTCTTTCACACACTTACCACATTCAGGAACAACTCCCTTCTATGGGCTAGACTTAATTGTGATCCTTTCAAAATAAGCAATGAGATAGAAATTTTAGAAGCCAATAAATATAAACTCCTTTGCCATTTTATCTTCTTATTTGAGCAACACTAAATAGTATTCAAATATTATCCACATTAACTTAGACCTTCCTTTTGTGAAATTTACACAGTTCTATGCTTCCTATGTGGAGTGGAGGAGAGTAGTAGACATGCAATGTTTTGAACATATCAGAATGAAGAGATCAAATAGGAGAGCAGTCTGACCCATGACATGACATCTCCTCTGGTAGAAATGATCAGCTATGGTAACAGACAATCATAATTTTATTGTGTGTTTGCTTCTTTTGTATTGACATTATTAAAGTAGTAAATAAATATTAAGCAAAAAGATGTTTCTTATGGAAACTAAAAAAAACATTTAATGAGATATGATTCCATTATTGGTTTAACTAAAATTTGCTCAGGAACTACAATGAACCAAGTATTATGCTAGACGATGCTGAGATAGTAGTAAAAAAAGTAAAGAAAATCTTGCCTACAGAGAGCTTACATTCTAGTGAGGAAAGACAATGAAAAAATAAATAAGTAATCATAGAATGAGATTCCATCTAGTAGTATGTTATAACTTTATATAAATAGGGTAGTAACAGGGTTGACCTGAGGATGACACTTATATCTGTCAACTTAAAATTTTTTGGAAACCTTGATAAACATAATTTTAATGTAGAGTTGCAGTGTATTAGTGCATTATTGGGAAAAAGAGTATGATTATTGAATATGTGAGATATAATGAGAGGTTAAAAGTGAAGATAGCAAGTACAAACATCTTTTCAATAAGTTTTTGTTGTAAGGAGTAGAAACATAGTGCTAATTATGATTTTTTTATTTTGTAAAAGGATAAGTAAAATGTGATGGAAGAAAGATCTAGGCAAACACACAGAAATACGAATGTATTTACAAATTGTATGGTTGAGAGAAAGAATTAAGGAGGATAATGGAATAAATTCAAAATATTCATAATACCTAAAACACTGATTCAGAAAAGAATACTGCATCTTCCACAAGCATGCATATATGCATTCAAAGATCTATAGCAAGTGTAATATCAAGCTAATAAATGGGAGCTGATAACTTTGCCTTTGCTGAGATGATAGTGACCTCTGCTATGATGGTAGAAACTATAGTAGTAGTAAATTTTAAAAATGAAATGAAATATCTTCAATTTAATACAGTTCTCTGAGTTGGCAAAAGATTGAGGAAAATAGGTTAAAAATAACCATAAATGGAGAAATAAATGTGAAAAGTCTAGATTATCAGTGCCAGATCAGTAATAGAAGAGAGAAGAGAAAAAGAAATACAACATTAATGCAAAAATTGTGGAAGTAAAGTAAGCAGGATAAAAGGAGACTAAGTTTGGGTTATGTCCTAGAATAAATGTATATGACCCCCACCAAAAAATTTGTACATTGAAACTTAATCCTCAATGTGGATTTTGGAGGTGATTATGTCATGAGAGGAAGGCCCATATGAATAGAATTAGTGTTCTTATAAAATTCCACAGAGCTCTGTCACTTCATCTGCCATGTGAAGATATAGGGAGAAGATGGCTATCTATGAACCAGAAAGCAGGACCTCAACATATACTGAATATGCCACTGCCTATTGTACTTTCCAATCTCCAAAGCTGTGAGAAATAAAAGTTTGTTGTTATAGCAGCCTAAATGGACTGATACGGTAGGTTTACAAAGAGTTAATGAGTAACTTCCAGAAACTCCAACTTCTGGTGGCCTTTGTCTCTACTGAACTTATTAATACATTTTTTGGAATTAAAAGGCTCAAAATTTGGTAAATTAGCCAGCCAGAATTCAGTAGCAGAGTAAAGAAGTGTATTGGTTTGAGACATTTATCCCAATTTGACAACTATTGGATGTAAGTTGTTGGAACAAAGGTGTGTGGGTGTAATGGATTCAATGTGGAATTATTCTTACTTTTGAGAAGAAAAAGTTGAAATTTGGTCAAAATTGTCAAAAGAGAAAATTACATTAGGTATATTAGCAAAGATATTTTACTATGAAGGATGGGGACACTGGAGGAAGCTATATGATAAAGTGAAAATTGTAGGAAATCTTAAAGCAGAAAATAGTGAAAATAGCAGATGGGTAATACATACTTTGAATTCTTAAGAGTCAGAAAAGAGCCAACTGCTAATTTTAAGAGAAATAGCTTTACAAGATAAAGAAGAGAAGTAAGAAAGCTATTTGAAAAAAATCAGTTTTGATCAGATTCATTGTATCTTACCCTTGGAATTTAGATTGTAATAAACTAGCCTCACTCTTGCTGGTTCTTTTCAACACTAAATTGTATTAAACCAGACTTTACTCATCCTTCCACTATGTACAACAGACTTTTTGAGTGGAAATGTAAATTTTTGTCAGTCCCTGTTACAATTCCTCTATTTTCTTAGGCACAGTTACTTGGACTCTTGGGGAAATATTTGAAATATCTGAGTAAAGTATCATTGCCAAATAGCCCATATAGATGTTTATGTCTCAATATGCTTTGTAGGCTCTGCTTCTTCTACATGTCCTGTAAATATTAGTGAGCCATGGTTTTCACATTTAATTTTATAATTTCATATGTGATTCATGGATGGCCTTATTAGTAACCATGTCTAAAACCACCATGTGTGATTCACAAATTAAAAACTGGACTCACATAACCTACAGAGTGCAAATGGAAGCAGAGGGCAACAATGGTTTCCCAGAAAAGGCTAGAGTACCTGGGGCAAGGGGAGCTGCTGATAGAAGCCCTGGAATGGTATTGAGTTGTACAGCAGCAATAGCTGAGTGCAGTGTTTAGGCCAACTTACCTGAGGTGCCTTGCAGATTTAAGTAAAAACATTCAAGTTCTGAACACTCCAAAGGCAAGGTGAGTGGATATCATGGCAGAACCACGATGGAATTAACAAAGGCACATCTCAGGGGAAGCCAGAGTAGACTATAGATGATTGTGGACTAGGTGTTCCAAAAGCCTCTGATTTCCTGACAAACGCAAACACTTCCATCCTCTTACAGAAAAGGGAAAGAAAAGAGGGTGGGTAAAGCTAAATTCCTAGACTCCTCTACCCCTCACCCTCAACCATAGCCATGAAATTTGTATATTTTGTCTTGAATCTGCCTCTTCTTCTTCATCTACATAGCCATTGCCTTACTTCAGGTCCTTGCCACTTCTGTCCTGAACAGATACAAAAGTCATATAACTTGTATCCTGAAGATATTTTTATAGTCTATATTTCCTTTTGGATTATCCAGTAGAAGACCCTTTTCTATAAATATTTAAATATCCTACTTCTAATACTCAGACTATATGTCTCACCCTTAAATATGTATCTTTATTTCAATTTTATTGATGATAAGAGGTTCACAAGCAATTAAGTAACTTATACAAGGTCATTCAATTATTAAGTGGCAGTAGAAATATAAATTAGGACACTGCACAAAATAAGGAAATTAAGCAAATTAGAGGTATCATTTAGTGTAAATGTAGTTTTAGAAAACAAACTAATAAAGAGAAGTTTAAGATGGCAGCATCCATTTGTTTTAATAAGTTATAGGGGTTCTGTACAAAATACCACTCGTATTCCAATAGTCATACTCTATATTATGCAGAAAAACTAATACATAGTCAGAAATTAACACAGGGAAATACAGAAAACAAGTTCCTTAGTAAAAGTCGGACATACTAACTGATGTGAGATTGCTTCAAAGACAGAGATGCACAGTTCCATGTTCACAATTGGAAATACAGCTTCTCTGGCTCCATACAGGACCACACAATTGTCAATGATTTTGCATTATCAGGATTAGGATTATACCAAGTCTTTCAAAAAGATAAATCTGACTTTTCCTCTCTTTGTTTTCCAGTACAGGACAGGGCTCATTTTTCTGCAGCAACATCTAACTGTTCTGAGAAGCATGAAGGAATTCTGACTCCATGCCAGCCTGCTAGCTTAATGCAGCCATGTATAAATCAATTGCATTAGGGAATTAATGCATCTTGCCCTTGAACATTCATATCCATTCACTTACTTTATAAGTAAGGGGGCTGGTACAAGATACTGCTGCCTACATTAAATCACAGGCCAGTTCCAGATATCCACCCCATGAGGACTAAGCTTCAGATCTAAGTTTCAGCCACATATTGGTAAAGTAAAAAAGAATAGAAAGGATAAGAATATATAATACAAAACTTGAGTTAATTAGATTTCTGTGGAACAAGTGTGCAGGAATTTTATTCTTTATGAGACAAAAATAAGTAATGTCCACAGTAGAATTCTAAGAACTTTTAATTCAATTCAATATTTATTGAACACTCATTATTTTCAAGAAAGTTTAGATACTATGGAAGATTAAAAAGGAGAAGGACAGATTCTCTGTATCAAAAGCTGACAGGCTAAAGTAGGGATAAGGGATAAGGTGAATATTTTTGTAAGTGGTGGTAGAAATCCATAGGCCTATTTGGCTATATAATGAGCAATGGATTGGTGGAAAATTCAGCTAAAGAATTATTTTTAAGGAAAGAATACTTTTAAGGAAAACTTCAGTAAAATTAAATTCAGTCTTTGCACTGCAAATAAATATAAAGACCAAATGAGGGGCTGGGATTGTAGCTCAGTGGTAGAGCGTTTGCCTCGCATGAGTGAGGCCCTGGGTTTGATCCTCAGCACCACATACAAAGCAGTAAAATAAAGACATTGTGTCCATCTACAACTAAAAAAATATTGTAAAAAGACTAAATGAGATATGCAAGAATTATTTTCTTTCAAAATTCAATAAATTTTAAGAAAGGGATACTTCTATGATGTCTTATTAGAAGCTAGCATTGTAAAGAGCACATTTTATAAGCAAAAACTCAGAATACACATATGAGGTCTCTAAATCAAACATTATATAAGCATGGGTACAAGCCACAGAATTGTTCTATTTTGCTGTAGTTTAAAAATCACTCTTAGTTTTCTTAATATCAATCTATACAAGATTCTGTCAGGTCAAAAAGGAGAGGCAATTTCTTCTTTTGTACTTATAAAAAACAGCTCAGTCAGCTGTCATTCTATCAACATCCTGTTTTGAGAAGAGACATTGGGAAGACAGCTGCAAAGATCAGAACCCAAACAAGACACCATAGCCTACCAGGATTAGACAGGAAAATATGGAAAGAAGTGACTGAATTACATTGGCTTCAGGGATAGTTAATCCATCTAGGCAACTTATATTCAAATAATGAAAGAAAAATTGAGTAAAACATTAGTTTCAGATCATCTTGTGTTGTTATGAGTACTGGCAAATTATTTTTGTTTTAGGAACTCTGAGAAGTGCTTCTTGAAATAAAGAAAGGATAATGTCACATCAAAAACATCAGAAAACTGTCCTTAACAGATATTCTATTGTTAGATTCAAGGTCAAGCATGTGTTTACCTTCTACATCTTGGGCAGTAAGTTTTGACATTTAAGACCTCTGACATATACTGCTGCAATCTCCATGTGCTGAGGGGAAGGGCAGGTGGTGGTTATCTGTCAAGTCTTTGGTTTTCTTAACTGTCACAGAGTTTATTGTTCACTTTCTGGTCCAGATGACAAAGTAATTTGATTCACAGTCATACCATTGAAAATCCCAATTGGCTTATGTTTCTAGCTGTGCCACAGGCAGGAGCAGCAATAATATATGACAGAATATGGAAGGTATCAAGAAGGCAAAAAATAGATCAGACATGAATTATAATGCATCATATGGTTATGGATAAAGATTCTCATATTTTAAATTGGTTTTAGCATTTATCTTTAAATTTAATTTTTAGAATATTTATGATACATATTTAGAGTGTTAGATGTTTTTATAATTACATAGATTATAACTGTTAAATAATCTTTAGCAGAAGAATTATATCTTCCAATTTATGTTCAGAGATAATAAGGTAGATGGATTTATGTGAATGAATAAAAACAGTGCATTTTTCTATTTCTAGCAATATGGCAGATACAATAGCCTGAAAATTCTCCAGCTAAACACAAATCCAAAACTAAAGTCAGCTACAGTTGATGAATAAAATATATCATCATCTCAAATGAATATGTGTAATCATAAAATTAGGGAAATCCCTAGGGAACAAAATGAAGAGAGGAAACAAAAATGCTCAGCAATAAATTGGGGAATTTGCTTGTCATAATAAGAAAGGGGTATATATTTGAAAGGTCATTACTGCAAGAGACATTGTGCTTATAAAAATTGGAGATTTAGAAATGAAACACATGCATAAGGCTGAGTTCCTAAGAATTATGCCCTTAGTAAATGGTAGAAAAAAATATGTCCATCTTCAGAGTAAAAGGAAAAAGAAGTCTGATTAAGTCAGTTTGCTGATAATTGAAGAATTAGTAAATATGGGCCTACTTGCTAATCGGATAGATGTTCAATTGTGTCCCACTTGCATGTTCTAATAATTCTTATGCTGAGCAATTAACATAAAATGTATCTATAACTTTGCAATGTTACTGGGAAGCTGGCAGAAGAAAAAGAAAGGTACAAGTTCTCAATGAACTCCATTAATGAAACCCACAGAAAAACCCTGCTCAAACTGTGTTTTTATATATGTGCATATATGTCATCATGAGGCCACTATTCTGTATAACTGAGATGCACCAATACAAATAAATAAAAAGAAAATTAACACCTTGAATAAAAGAACAGATATTGTAAATAATTGAACTCCACATCTAAAGAAAGGATAAAAGAAGAATAAATTATCTCAAGTTAGCACTTTGAAGGAAATATAGATTAGACCAGAAATAAACAATACAGAAACTAGAAAAATAATAGAAATATTGATGAAATAAAGATTTGTGTTTTTTGAAATTATAAACAAAACTGTTAAAACTTTAGCTAGTTTAAAAGAGTCAAGATTCAAGTAAACAAAATCTGGAATGAAAGAGAAGACATTATAATTGATGCCACAGAAATTTTTAACATGAAAATTATGTCAATAAATTGAACAAACAAAAAGAAAAATTCTTATGTATATACAACTATCAAAACTGAATCATGAAAAAATAGAAAATATGATCAGGTCACAAATGAGTACTTCTATTGAATGTTTAATGAAAAACCTCTCAAGCAAGAAAATCCCAGGATCTAATGCCATTACTAGTGAATTCTGTGAAACATTTTAAGAAGGATTAAAGTCAATCCTCCAAGCATTCCAAAAGTATTAAAGAGGAGGGAACACTTTCACTATCATTTTATGAGGCCAAGCATTAACCTGATACCTAGTACCAAAGCCTGGTGAAGACCCTATAAGAAAAGAAAATTGCATGTCAATATTTTGTTGAACATACATGCAATCATATGCAACAAAATACTATCCATTTGAATTCAATGACACATTAAAAGGGTCATATGATATCATCAAGTGGGATTTATTCCTGGGATGCAAAAATGTTTGAACATACACAAATAAACACAAGTTATATAGCAATATGATGTATCACATAAACAGAATGAAGGGTAAAATTCACTCTAACATCTCAACTAATTCAGAAAAAGCAATTGACAAGATTCAATAATCTTTTATGATAAAAATGCTCAATAAACTAAGTATGGATGGAAATGAGCTTAGCATAACAAAGGTCATATGTGAGAAGGCCATAGATAATATCATCTCAACAATGAAAATTTGAAAGATCAGGAATAAGAAAAAGTATTCACACTCATCCCTTCTATTCAATGTAATACTAGAAATCTTAAAGTAATTAGACATGAAAAAAGAAATGTCATCCAAAGATGAAAGAAAGAAATTAGATTATGTGCAGATGACATAATTTTATATGTAGAAAATCCTAAACTCCACAGAAAACATCAGAAATAATAAACAAATTCATTAATGTGGTAGGATACAGAACCAGCACACAAAAATCAGTTCTTTTCCTATACACTAACAATGAACAAATGAAAAAGTAATTAAAAAAACAGTCCCATTTATAGTAACATTAAAAAGAGTAAACTACTCAGCAATAAACTTAACCAAAGAGGCAAAAATCTTGTACACAGAAAAATACATTAAATGATGAAATAGATTAAAGCAGATACATATAAATGGAAAAAAATATCATGGCAATGGATTGGAAGATCTACTATTGTTAAAATGCCCATAGTACCCAAAGAAATCTACAGATTCAATGCTATACCTAGGAAAATTCCAATGACATTTTTTTGCAGAATCAGGAAACAAAATACAAAGATTCACAGGGAACCACAACCAAAGAAAAGCTGAGAAAGAACAAAGATAGACATTTATCTTCCTTAATTTAAGTATATTAAAAAGATACAACAATTAAAACATATTGGTATAAAAGCTTTTTTAAAGGTGCTCAACAGAATTAGCTATCATAAAATTCAAATTAAAACTATGATGAGATAAACACCTCCCGCTTTTTAGAATGTCTATTATGAAAAAAAGATGACAAGTGTTGGTGAGGATGTGGAACAACTAGAATCTTTGTGTATTTTAAGAAATATAAAATGGTGCAGCTGCTATGAAAAACAGTTTGAAGTTTCTTCCAAAAAATGGAATTGCATTATGATCTAGCATTCTCACTTCTTTGTATACAAACAAAATAATTCAAATCAACATGTCAATGAGATATCTCCAATCTCATGTTCATTGAAACACTATTAAGAATAGTCAAGATAAGAAAACAATCCAAGTATCCACTAAAGGATTGATGGATCAAGAAACTGTGGCATCTATATACAAGGGGACACCCTATTACTTTCAATAACATGGATGAACCTGGGGGATATTATGATAAGTAGAAAAAGTCAACTACAAAAGGAAAATTACTACATGATTCCACTTACATGAGACATCTACAAAGTCAAATTCATACAAACAGAAAACACAATAGTGGTTGCCAAGTGCTGGGGTGTAGAAAATTTGAGAAGTTGTTCAATGGGTATAAAGTTTGAATTATTTAAGATGTTCTAGAGATATACTGTACAATTACATGCCTGTAATTAACAATGCTGTACTGCACACTTCGAAAATTTTAAAGAGGATAGATATTATGTTATGTGTTATTTCCACACATACATATTTAAAAACTTTTTAAAAAAGTAGGGGAAGAAAAACAAACTTAATGACTGTGAGATATTGAATATGCCCATTAGTCTAACTATGATGATAGTATTATGGATGTCTGTGTATGTTGAAATTCATGAAATTGTACCCAGTAAATATAAGCAGTTCATTGTATATCAATTATATCTCAAAAACGTGAAAAAATCAAATTATAAAACACGTAAGGAATGTATACACCATAAGTTAGAGCAAGTGGACATAGTAAACAGCACGATTAGAACCCCAACAGCATCATATAATAGGCACTAGACAGAAAACACAAACCAGGTATGATTAAAATTAAGGAAGATATAATAGAAATAATTGAAAACAACAGAAAAAATGGCATTAACAAGAAAGATTCCTCATTACAATATAAAACTCTGTGATTTTATGATGTCATTCTCCTAGTCAGGTTGGCCAAAAGAAATTAGTTAACTAAATATATTTGTGCAAAACCAAACAAGATAATATAGTGTCCCTGATTTTAATGCTCATAGTAGATCCAATTAAATAGTAATTTCATAATTCACTCAATAAATATTTATTGAAGGTCTACTAGGAGTTAAATACATGGTGGGAAATAGAATGGCATTATGGCATTTACTGGTAAATGGATGGATCTGGAGACTATCATGCTAAGTGAAATAAGCCAATCCCAAAAAACAAAAGGTCAAATGTTTTCTCTCATATGCAGAAGCTAATCCAAAGTAAGCGGGTGATAAAAAACAGAAGAAAGACCAGTGGACTAGACAAAGGGGAATGAAGGGGACAGGGAAGGGATGGGATAGGGAAAGACAGTGGAATGAATCTGACCTAACTTTACTATGTGCATAAATGAACATACCACAGTGAATCTCACCATCGTGTACATCCACAAGACACTAATTATAAAAAATCTATAAATAATCAATAGAGTGAAGAGAAAAGGAGGAGGGAGGAGGAGAGGGAAAGGGGAAGAAGTCTCAGGGACTAAATTAGAACAAATTGTATTCCATGCTTTTATAATTTTGTCAAAATGAATCCTAATGTTATGTATAACAAAAAGAACCAATAAAAATATAGGAAAAAAGGCGAATAAATTATTATGTTTGTAAAGAATGGAGGACAGTATTTGCATTCATCTCCATGCAGGCACAGTATTATATTATAGGTGCACTGACAGAGATAAGTACACTATATGTACAGTATATATACACATTGATATGCACATATACCAATGATGTTAAAGTTACAGTTTATAAAGAAAAATACAAGAAATTACAGTGAAATCTTGAAGAAAGTAGAAACCAAAAATGTACAAATCAAACAACAGTTATAACAAAAAACTTAGATTAAATTTTCTAAAACGTTTATTGAAAAGACTTGCACCTATAATTATGATATTATGAGATAAAGGAGGCTGTAAATTTTCCTTACTTTTACATCTGTGTCCGGTTTTAGTATTAGGTTTGTGCTTACCTTATAAAATATATTGAGCTGCATTCCTTATTTTCTACTGTCTGAAAGAATTTGTTTAGATTTTGGATGATCTGTTCCTTAAAGAATTGATACTTATATGTAAAACCATACTATCCCAGTGTTTTATTTGTGGAAAGATTTAAAATCAGCACTTCCATTTCTTCAGTAGTTATAGGATCTGTGCCCCAAAACTATTAGAACTAGTAAATGAATTCAACAATGTTACAGGACATAAAATCTACATGCAAGCTGGGCATAGTGCTGCATTCCTGTAATCCCAGCAACTCTGGAAGTTGAGGCAGGAGGATTGCAAGTCTCATGCCAGCCTCAGTAACTCAGTGAGGCCATAAGCAACTTAGTGAGAACTTGTCTCAAAGTAAAACATAAAAACAAACAGGGCTGGAGATGTGGCTTAGTGGTTTAGCATCTCTGGGTTCAATACTGGTACAAAATACATACATACATACATACTTAAATCTATATACAAAAATCAGTACTCTTGATATATGCCAATAGAGAAATATCTGAAATTGAAATCACTAAAACCATACCATTTACAATGGGTACAAAAGTAGAAAATGCCTAGTAATAAATTTAATCAAAGATGTGAAAGTCTTTATAATAAAAATTATAAAACACCAATGAAAGTAATTTAAGAGAACATAAAAAATGGAAAGACATCGTGTTTTTATGATTTGGAAGACTCAATATTATTAAAATGTCCAGACTACTCAAAGCATTAACAGTGTCCATGCAATACCTGTCAAAATACTAATGATATTTTCCTCAGAACTAGAAAAAAGCAATTCTAAACTTCACATAGAACTACAAAAAACTCCAAATAACCAAACCTATTTAGAATTAACAGAATTAAGCAGGACACATTACCCTACCTGACTTCTACATGAACTACAATGCAGAAGTAATCAATACAGCATGCCATTGTCATAAAACAGACCTATAGATCACAATAGAGTGCCTAGAAGTAAACTCACAAGTTTACAGCCAACTGATTTTGACAGAGGTGCTATGAACTTGCATGGGAAAAAGTACAGGCTTTTTAATAAACAGAGCTCAGAAAGGTGATTGTTCACATGCAGAAGAATGAAACAAGATCCCTACTTCCCTCCAGTTATAAAGCCTTCACTCAAAATGGAACACATGTATAAATATGTGACAATGAATTCTACTACAAGATATAATTATAATGCACTGTTAAAATTAATTAAGGAAAAAAGACAAATTTAAAACCTGAAACTATGAACTACTAGAAGAAAACGGTAAATGCTTTAAGGCATTTGAATAGGCATTGTTTTGGACAAGACCTCAAAAGCACAGGAAACAAAAATAAAAATAAATTACATCAAACTAACAAGCTTCTGCACAGCAGAGGAAACAACAGAGTACAGAGAGAACCTACAGAATAGGAGGAACTAATTTTAATGTGTACATCTGATGACATACCGATATCCAGGATATATAAGGAACTCCAAAGTCTCAATAGCCAAAAAGCAAATAATCAGATTTAAAATGGGTAAAATTCTAAACAGATGTCTCTCCAAAAAAGACACACAAATGACCAACATGTATATGAAAAATCCTCAACATCACTAGTCATTTGGACATGGGAATCAAAACCACAATGAGATATCACTTCACTTCAGTTAGAACAGCTGTTATCAAAAAGACAAAAGAGGGCTGGGGCTGTAGCTCAGTGGTAGAGCGCTTGCCTAGCATGCGTGAGGCACTGGGTTCGATCCTCAGCACCACATATAAATAATAAATGAATAATATAAAGATCCATCAACAACTAAAAAAAAAAAAAGACAAAAGATACCAAGTGCAAGTGAGGATGTGGAGAAAAGAGAACCCATGCACAATGTTGGGAATGTAAATGAGAACAGCCATTATGGAAAACAGCATGGAATTCCCTCAAAAAATTAACAGCAGAACTACCATGTGACCCAGCAATCCCACTGCTGGGTATATAATCAAAGGAAATGAAATCAGGATGTCAGTGACATCAGCACTCCCATGTTCACTGCAGCACTATTCACAACAGCCATGACATGGAATCAACCTCAGTGCCCATCGACTAAGAAATGGATAAAGCAAATGTTGTACATACACACAGTAAAAGACTATGCAGCCCTAAACAAGAATGAAATCCTTTCATCTGCAACAGTATGGGTGAAACTAGAGGTCTTTAGGTTAAATGAAATAAGTCAGGTAGAGAAAGACAAGTACTGAATGATCTCAATCATATGTGGAATATAAAAAGTGGATCTCACAGAAGTTCAGATTACAGTGGAGGTTATCAGGGACTGGGGAGGTCAAGGGGAAGGGATGCAGTAATATTCATCAACGGATACTGATTTTCTGTTAGAAGCAAAACAATCAAAATGTGAATTTTGTTGTTAGTGGAAGAGTATCATCTATCTATCTATTTTATATATACATTGATACAACCTAATATCAATTAAACAATATTTTAATATCTATTAGGTGAAGCTTATTGATTACATCATTTGTATCTTTTGTATCTTTATGTCCTCTCATATTTTCTGATTCTTCTCTCATTTGAGAGTGCTGAATTCTTCAAAATGAATATAGTTTCACCAATTTTTTTCTTTTGTTGTTTTGGGAATGGAACCCAAGTGCATTTGAGTGTTAGGCACAACCTACAGCACAAGTATCACCAATTCATCTTTTCATATCTATCAAATAGTTCTTCATGAATTTACAGGTGATTTTAGTAGGTTAATATATATTTAACATTAGTAGAGGTTATTCTTGAATGCCCTATTATCATTTATCTCTCTACATGGTGAAATTTACCTTCCCTAATAATAATTTGATGAGTATATGTATATATATGTGTATTAATGCCTATTGTATCTGATATCAATATGCCTACAATAGCATTCTACGGGTGTACAGTTGCCTTGTATGCCTTTTTACTTTATTTTCCTTTCAACCTCTGCATGGTAAACTGCATATGTTTGCATTTTACCCAATTAGTCATTTGTCTTTGGTTCATTTGCATTGATTATAATTCTTGATATATTTCAACCTATTTCTATCATAATTATCATTTTTAATTGTTTCATAATATTTCTATTTCTTCTTTATGCTTTTTATTTTCAGTGCTATCTTGCCACTTCAATAAGACAAGAACTTTAGTAAGACTCCACATTCATTTTTTACCTTACTCTCAAAATCTTCATGTACATATTAACTAAAATTTTAATTCTGAGTTCCTATAATTGCATTTACTCTTCTTTTTCTTTGCTCTTAGAATTTTAAATGATAGCAAGGATTTCACCAAAATATTTGACCACCTTAATTTCATTTATATATTGTAACATTCCCTATATTCTTACTTTTACTTTAAGAGAAATTTAGGAACAGGGGCACATGCCTGTAATCCCAGTAGCTGGGAAGACTAAGGTAGGAAAATTGTGAGTTCAGAGCCAGTCTCAGCAATTTAGCAGAGCTGTAAGCAATTCAGTGAGACCATTTCTCTAAATAAAATATTAAAAAAGGGCTGGAGATGTTGCTCAGTGGTAAAGTTCCCCTGGGTTTAATCCCCAGTACCAAAAACAACAAAAAAAGAGTGTCACACAAAACTGCAGGGTGAGACTTTGGCAAAATTCTGCTGGTCTTGTCAACAGATGGATATATGAGCCAGGGGCACTTTACCACTGAGCCACATCTCCAGTCCTTTTATTTTTTAATTTTGAGACAGGGTCTCACTAGATTGCTTAGAGCCTTGCTGAATTACTGAGGCTGGCCTCGAAATTATGATCCTCCTGCCTCAGCCTTTGAAGTCTCTGAGATTACAGAAATGTTCCACTATGCTTGGCAAGGATATTTTTTATAATGACTTTATATTTAAAAGACAATTTGCATATAAATTGCACATTCTAAAGTTATTTTTCTTCTATACTTACAAAAATTGTCTCGACTCTTCATGTAACTCCAGGTTTACTGTTGAAAAATCTAATGTCAACCTGAGTTTTATTCCTGTGTATATTATCTTCTCTTTCTTAAAGATTGTTTTTTCTAGTTTCTATTAATATACTGTCTTCTAAATGTATATAGATGTTGCTTTTTATTATCTTTCTACTTTGGCTCCCTATAAGGTGTTTCATTCTTAGACCTTTCATTTCTTCTAATTTGGGGAAATTTATCTTTCTTATTTTATTCATATCTGTACTTTTTTTTTCTCTTTCTGATACTATGCCATTTTCTATCCTCTGTAATTTATAGCTTTTCTTTGATAGTTTCTATTTGTTTTTCCTTCTGTAATATTTCAATGTTGCCTAAATTTGACAATTCTTTCCTGGTCTATATCCATTCTGTTCTCTTTTATTACATAGTTTATTTCAATGGTTATAGTTTTTGCTACCTAAAATGATTTCCTCTTTATCTTCTTGTGGTCTTGTTTATTATTATTTATATCTTTATCTTTTGGTTGTGCTTATTAGACTAGTTAGATATTATTAGTCTCTCTGTTCTAATACTTTTGCTTTTCTGGGATCCATATCCAGAATGTTAGATTTTTAAAAATGTTTATGTTTTTCAAGTGCATAATTATCTTTGCCACTGACCAACTTTTTCCTGAGAGTATTTGGCCCTGGAATTAAGTAATGATATGTTTTTGAAACATTCCTTCCTGGAGAGTCTCAATAAACCATTTGGAAACACAACCATGGAAAAGATAAAAGTCTCTGGACCAGTATCTCCAGCCATGTTCCCAGACATCTGCCAGCATCTGCTGAAGCCATGTGAATGAAATCACTTTACTTTCTACCTGCCCCAGTGATCCAGTTGATATCACCATTTTAAGCAAAAGAAACATCTAGTCAACCCATAACATGATGAGAAATAACATATTATTTTTCTAAGCTATTAAATTACAGGGTGCTTTGTTACATAGCAATAGATAACAAAAACATATGGCCTCTCTTGCTTTTTGAAGAATGTTTGAAGAGGACAATTCTCAATTGCTAATTCTTACCAAGTGTTATCTTATTTCATCATTGCTACTGTTTCTTTTCTCTATAGTTTATTACATGGTGAAGTCCAGAGTTGACATGGTACAGATGTTATAGAAAAGGGCACACTACAGTAG